>JBBGZY010001049.1:1200000-1800000 GCA_037952925.1 Lithobates clamitans | reverse complement strand
TCAAACACAAAGCCAAGAAAACTCTCAATTGGTTTCAAAGAAAAAAATAAAGCTGCTAGAATGGCCCAGCCAATCACCTGACTTGAATCCAATAAAAAAACTATGGAAAGAACTGAAGATCAGAGTTCATAGAAGAGGCCCATGGTACCTTCAAGATTTGAAGAGCAATGCATGTGACTAGTTTCTCCATAGAGGAGGTGTCTTGAAGCTGTCATTACCAACAAAGGATTTTGTACAAAGTATTAAATACATTTCAGTTAGCGTGTGTAATACTTTTTCCTTGTGTCATTCTGTTTTATTACACATGACTTCATTTCTGCACTTATTTGATTTGGTTTCTTTGTATGTATGGATTGCATGGGTTGTTACCAACATGTAGTGGAAATTTCATATCATTAGCACTTTTAGAAATACATTTACCTAGAAAAATTGTGACGTGTTCAATACTTAATTTACCCACTGTATATACATATTGTGTCTAAAAAACATCATAGCACCTCGCCTCGGTACTCCTCACCAGAGCTTTTAGCGCTAGAGAAAATTGCTGGTTGGTTCTTGGGAGAAAATATGTAAATATCAAAATGCCTTGATGGGTGGATTTTTAGTCTAAAGGAGTGGGTGTGTCTAGGCAAACTAAATTAGCATGCAGACCATTTTAGGTATTACGCAAATTAATGATCAGTCTCAGTAATTAAAAAAACTGAAATCCAATGAATGAAAGTGGTGGGACAAGCAGCACAGTGAGTTAATCACGTTCTGCTGGATTGCAGAGTGTTGTCAATATAACTATGGGAGATGACTGACAGGGGAGACTAAAGGCTGATACCTGACTAAACTATATTGCATTAGGTGAAGAGGAAAGAACTGAAATCACCAACCTTACTATGTTCTCTGGTAGGAGTGTCTAGATAAAAAATTTGACTGAACAGAAGGTTTACATATACGTAGTTCAGCCAACCTTCTGGAGTTTTGCTTTAATAAATAAACCACAATAGGTCTGAGATCTTTATGTCAGCATTTCTCAACATGCATAACACACTCCAGTCCAATTCTAAGTAATCTGACTGTAAAACACGTCTGATTAACCAAAAGACTGGCTTCACCCACTCTTAAGGGTCATCTCCAGGCAAAGATTTTTACGCTTACATCTCCCCCACCCATTCAGCACTTGTTCAACAAAGTAACTAATGAACCCACATTTATTCTCACCAACTCCCCCATCCTTGTCCCTCATGGGCACCACTTTCTGCAGTGGAGAGAGTGGCTCAAGCATTGCAGCCCGTGGTCCTGCTGACCAGCCCATCGAAAGATCATCCTTCCCCACTGCAGGGAAGATGATAAAAGACTCTGGACCCAGATCATCATGTGAACAGCAACTTAGATAAATAAAAGGTTGTTTAGTGTAGGATTTTTTGGTTGTCTAGGGCTTCAATAAATTTTCAGACACTGGCCTGGAATAGGAATTCATAACAGGAAACTCAGAGCAAAGTTAAAGCTCATTATCTGCGCAATTGTGCAAGTGCGAATTTTCTGAAGCCACTAAATCAGTGCAACAGCCAGGGAACTATAATTTTTGGCTCTGAGGAAGAGGACATGACACTCAAAATGCATCAGCCATTCCTGGACGCCATGAGGTCTTTCCATGCCATCAGTTGAGTATGGTGGATTTGGTGGTGATCTCATCCGTCTCTCTAGACAAGCTTGTGCATGACATGCGTTTGAGCATGCACTTGTCATTTATTTTTTGAATAAAATTATGTTATGGTAATGCACAAGGTTGGTGCACCCTCTCTTGTGGTTTCTAGTTTGCTCAAGGATACCCACAATCCTGGGAGAGCAGCAAGATGGTTATGCGCTATACCTACAAGATTAGCCAAGAGGAGAGTCCTTTTTATTTCTAAACACCACACTTGAGCGCAGGATGTTACATTTTTGAGGGGACTCATTTTCAGAGGAGACCAGAAATATACCCCAAGCAGATGCCATGTAAAGGCGTTCTTTAGGAAAACGAAAAACACGTCTCGTACATGGTGCTCAATGGTGCATTAATTGCTTTTATTGGACTGTTAATAGCCAGCTTAAGATCACTCTACTGTTTCCTTATTTAAATTAGAGGTGGCACTTACAGGAAAACGACAACTAATAACAATAAATAATCAACCTAAAGAGCCAGGCCTAAAGCTGGAAAGATGTTTGTCCATCCAAATCTATCATATGTAATAGCATGAACTTTTATTTTAAACAGTATTTGTATAAATGGATAAATCCGTTGCATATTATTTTTTAACACTCACTATGCTGTTCTCTGTTGCTGTGGATTATCATGATCACATATAGCTCGGAGAACGTTACACAATAATGTTTAATTAGCACCTCATTAAGCTGAAGAGGAATGACAGAAGCTACATGCAGTGTAACATGTCGCGTTATTGATCTTTCAGGTTCACTGTTTTTTTTTGGGTCAAATTTTGTGAAACAAAGAAATGCATACTTTTTACTGGGTGTAAAGCTTAAAAAGAAGAAAAAAAAAACTAATTGATTAGCAGTCTGATCACATATATAATCCGGAATCATTATTTAGGATGGTACTCCCGGCAAGCACCTTAATACAGAGTTGAAAAATGTATATTTAAAAAGTTTTACAATCCAGAGGATTTGTAAGGATTCTCTTCCCAGTCATGTGATTCATACACACCTGATAAGCTGCAAAACCACAAAAATTGTCTCCATTGTTTCCTGGTTCAAGTGTATGAACACCAAAACTTTTCATTTTTGTATTGGATAGACTGGTAAAATGAATGGAACCCCTATTGGATTTTAATGCTATCCCTGACTCCATTAGAGAGTGTTCCCATCAATTTCTGTTCTGCTGACATTAGATTAACCATAGAGGGAATGAAGGAAAATCTGCAACATAGATACAAGATAACATTAAAACCCTTAAACGTTCTATTCAAAATTAAAATATATATATATATATATTGGCTGGACATACACTTTAAAGCCTAACTCCACAATAAATGTCCCTCTAAATAATTTGTTTGGGTCAAGCTGGCCCCAACAAACCATTCACTGCACTAACAGGTGCGCTTGCTGGGTGCGCTGTATTAATTGAATGCAGCTTCAGCTACCTACAGTATACAGCTCTGTGTTCCAACAGTGGGACAAAGACTTCCCGTTCCACACCCGGGAACAAAATAGAGTGGGGCTGAGCACTGCCTTGTTATTTATGGGTAGCTTTGTGTTCTATGAATGAATATAGAGCTCCCTCTGATTGGCTGAGGAGAGGATTGTGACATCATCCACCCACCTCTCCACTGCAACCAATCAGAGGAAGCTTTGTTTCCTTCTGAGAATGAAAAGTTTCCCATGGCTTTTGTTCCAGGTGTGGAATGAGAAGTCTCTGTCCCACTGCTGGAACACAGTGCAGTATACTGTATGTAGCTTAGGCTACATACAGGTAATACAGCACACCTGTTGGATGGTTTTTCCGATGGAATTCCGCTCAAGCTTGGCTTGCATACACACGGTCACACAAAAGTTCTCTGAACTTTCGACCGTCAAGAACGCGGTGACGTACAACACTACGACGAGCGAGAAAATGAAGTTCAATGCTTCCGAGCATGCGTCAAATTGTTTCTATTTTTGCGTGTCGGAATTGCATACAGACGAACGGAATTTCTGATAGGAACTTTTTCAGACAGGAAAATGGAGAACCTGCTCTCAATCTTTTGCTGGCGGAAATTACGCCAGCAAAAGTCCGATGGAGCATACACATGGTCGGAATTTCCGACCAAAAGCTCACATCTGACTTTTGCTGGCGGAATTTCCACTCGTGTGTATGGGGCATTATTTGCACATGTATCAAACTTCAGGCATTTGTTTCTCGGGCTGGGCAAGGAGGTAGAGAGAAGTTTTAGAGGAGAAGGGTGATTTTTAAAGAGCAAAATGAATGCGAAAATGCATGCAAAGGCATGTGCTGCTAATTTACAAGTGCACCATTTAAGTCTACAGGAGTAAAAATGCCTGCATACTAGGGTTGCACTGATACAGTTTTTTTATTGGCGAGTACGAGTACAAATACTTTTACTTAAGTACTCGCTGATACTGAGTACCAATACACAGTGACCCCCATGACTAAGCTCCGGGGGTCAGAACGAAACACATAAGGGGGCATGGCCTGGCGGGAGCCCAGGCTGAGGTTGTCTCTCTCATACCACCATAGGACTCCGTGGATGTGCGGCACCAGGGATCTTTCCTCTCTTCCTTCCACTGAGTACCGATACTCTGCGATGCTATTTGTGTCAACACAAAAAAATGGAACAAATCTCACTGCAAAGAATCACATGTCATTTGAACAAGGAATGTGGTGCGATTCCTGTCCAAACAGCATGCAATTTCTCCCACTGCTCCTGTATATGTGTATAGAAAAGGAAAAGCACAATCTAGTGGGCAGTTTATTAAAAATGTTAGAACTCACAGTACATATCTGGCCAAATGCAAAATCTTCATAGGTGTCCCGGTCCTCGCCGATGACAGCAAATCACAGTCACTGGAGGTGCTCACAGGGCTGGGGGAGAAGTTCCGGGACCCCTTGGGTATAGTGCGGAAATTGTGTCAGCTTGGGGGCAGACCGCCTCTACATCTCCTCCAGCCCTGTGAGCACCTCCAGTGGCCGTGATTTGCAATAATCAGCATGACCGGGACACCTATGAAGATTTTGCATTTGGCCAGATATGTACTGTAAGTTCTAACACTACCCACTAGATGGTGCTTTTCCCTTTCTATACACACACACAGGAGCGGTGTGTATAGAAAATCGAATGCAATTCGGACAGGAATTGCACCGCATTCCTGTTCAAATCGCATGTGATAATTTGCAGTGCTATCTGCGCCTATTCATATTATATCGAAGCAAATCGCACCTCTAAGAATCTGCATTGGGAGCATTTGCGCAAGTACCGATAATCGTGCATATGATTGGCATCGCGCTAATCGGTGCATCCCTACTGCATACGCTCATGTATTTTTTTGTGTGTCAGGTAGCTGAGCATACAAGTGTGAATAAGGACAATTAGAAAGAATGTTACATAGTAGGTGAGGTTGAAAAAACACACAAGTCCATCAAGTCTAACCTATGTATGTGATTATATGTTATTATTACCTTGTATATCCCTGTATGTTGCGGTCATTCAGGTGCTTATCTAATAATTTTTTGAAACTATCAATGCCCCCCCCACTGGGACCACCACCTGTGGAAGGGAATTCCACATCCTTGCCGGTCTTACAGTAAAGAACCCTCTACGTAGTTTAAGGTTAAACCTCTTTTCTTCTAATTTTAATGAATGGCCACGTGTCCTGTTAAACTCCCTTCTGCGAAAAAGTTTTATCCCTATTGTGGGGTCACCAGTATGGTAGTTGTATATTGAAATCATATCCCCTCTCAAGCATCTCTTCTCCAGAGAGAATAAGTTCAGTGCTCGCAACCTTTCCTCATAACGAATATCCTCCAGACCCTTTATTAGCTTTGTTGCCCTTCTTTGTACTCGCTCCATTTGTGATTCTGCATGTTGAATATAGGCCTAGAGAAACAAGCTGGAAATCTCTCAACTGTGAATGGGGGCTTATTTAGTGTAAAAGTAAAGGAAAACACTGTTTACAAATAAAAAAGAAATTAAAAAAATCTTTTAGCTTGCCAACAAAATAAAATAAAAATTCCAATACCTGATTTGGAGCTTAAAAAAGCCCCCACTGTGTAATGTAAACCTGGTGCTGCAGAATAAAAGGAGTAAAATGGTTAGAAAGCTATTTTAATACTTGTCTCGTTTTCATCATTCACAAAAAGCACAGAAGGGATACAAATCTCCTCCAATGTACAAATGGCGTAGCATATTTTTATCCGGAGATAATACCACACCTAAACTGAACATTGTCAAATGAAAATGTTAAAATAACATCCTGAACCCATATTCTCCTAACTGTAGGAGAGAATGATAATACAGACACAGGTAATATGGAAGAGGACTGAGGCAGGAAGGCACTATAGGCCATCACTAGAAAAACAAATAATGTTTCCCTCAACAGATTCCCCTTCAGACATGCATCCCAAACCTTTCAGAATGTTAATAAGAGAGTCAGGTTTCATTAGTGTTCGGCCTTGTTTCATCTAATTAAAAAAGTGACAGCCAGAGCTGAATGCTTTATGCTTGGGTCTAATGCACTCTGTGGCAAAACGCTCCTCCCCGCTGCCTATACCCTGTGCAAATCAAAGCTTTAATGCTCCCATCTACTCAATGCAGACAACCGCAGCAGGGGTCACACATAAACAAAGCAGGTCTCACCTTCCATACCAGCTACTGAATACATAATATTATATATAGAATTAACAAAGCTCAAACACCTGCAGCTGTACACAGAGTATGGCACATAGTTAATACTACAAGTTATTTCTCCTGTTTTCTATCATTGCAATACTGGTCATACCTAGTTTGTTTTTTCCTACCCTGTGCAAGCAATACATGATGATGTGCTGCCTTTGCTATGATCACATGATTCGTTCAAGTGAAAGATTAAAGTATGAGTGCAGTAAACCTAAGGATATGCCATATTCCATGCAACCAAATCACCTGTTCTCCACTTTGAGATATCAGTAAGATGGCTTTCACCACTGATTCCGACCTGGAATGGTCCATTATTTTAGATGCCCAATAGGATAAATACAGATCTGCAGGGGTAAGATCATGTTAGAACTTGATGTAGCCTCCCTGGCGGTATGATTATGTCAGATTTTTGCGTCTCAAAGCCGTACAATTATTTTGCATAGAAATTTGGCGTTTTATATTGTAGGTCTGTAATTCTTAACAATAACACACTTAAATCTGTCCAAACAAGAGTCTGATATCCCGGGTATGATGAAGTTTGAAACACAAAATCATAATATAATAAATAAACATAAATAATTATAAAAAATTATAATATAATAATAATAAAATTAATTTCCCCATAATTCACTATCGCTCAATTCTGCAAGTGTTCTAATTTACCATCGCTGTTTTCTAGCTGGTGTAAAACCACTTTTGACGTAAGGAACACTTTTTGGTTGCTATGGACAATCTCCAGTTTCCAGGCAGAAAGAACAGTATATATTATATAAAACTGCATGCAGGGCATTGGACAAATCACTGGGGACAAAAGGGATGTGAAATAATTTCATACAGTAATCTGTAAGATTAAAGTGTACTGTATGTATTATGATTTTTCACTTTTTTAATTTGCTGCCGGGCTCCTCCCCCCGTGCGTTGCGACGCTCGCAGGGAACGAAGCCCGGCACAGAGAGGCTTCGGGCGGAGGACAGAGCCCAGGGACACAGCGGGGGGGGGGGGCATTGCAGGATCCTGGGGACAAGGTAAGTACACTGCACCAGGATCCTGAGATGCAATCCCGAATGTGGCTCGGGGTTACCGCTAATGGTGCTAAAATTTAACCCAGAGCCACACTCTGGAAAACCGCCAGGGAGGTTAAGGGTTAGATCAAGGTTAATGTCAACGGGTACATTCACAATTTTGAGGGTTAAGTGCCAAGCTAAAGCATGACTGCAGGAGGTAGATCTTACCATAATGTGCAAATATGCACGAGATAAATGAACATTATGACGGATTTAGCTCCTAGTGTGCCTTCTGCAGCACAGATCTGTCAGTCACCACTGCCGTCTTTTCTCAGCTTCTTCTAAAGCAGCTTCTAAAACTCCCGCAAATGGACACTGGAGTTACATGATCCCAACTCCATGTGCTTTTGGTAGTGTACTCACACAGACACACAAAAAATCTCTAGCTGACAGATAAGACATACAAAGGTATATTCCACTATAGGTTTTAGGGTTGTGGTTAAGTGTCAATTTTAAGATGAGAGAAAGCCTTAATATGAAGAGTAATTGTATCTTAGTTTTAGAGTGTAATAAGGGGAAGGCCTCAAGTAAAGGTTTTAATTGAGAAGTACAGTGCATTCAGATAGTATTCACAGCACTTCACTTTTTCCACATTTTGTTTTGTTACCGCCATATTCCAAAATGGATTAAATTAATTATTTTCGAAATTCTACAAACAATACCCTATAATGACAACATGAAGGAAGTTTGTTTGAAATCTTTGCAAAATTTATAAAAAAATAAAAAAACAAAAAAATCCCATGTACATAAGTATTCACAGCCTTTGCTCAATACTCTGTTGAAGCACCTTTGGCCCCAATTACAGCCTCAAGTCTTTTTGAGTATGATGCTGCAAGCTTGGCACACCTATTTTTGGGCAGGTTCTCCAATTCTTCTTTGCAGGACCTCTCAATCTTCATCAGGTTGGATGGGGCGCTTCAGTGCACAGCCATTTTCTGATCTCTCCAGAGATGTTCAATCGGGTTCAAGTCTGGGCTATGGCTGGGCCACTCAAGGACATTTACAGAGTTGTCCCATAGCCACTCATTTGTTATCTTGGCTGAGTGCTTAGGGTCTTTGTCCTGTTGAAAGATGAGCCCTTGCCCAAGTCTGAGGTCCAGAACGCTCTGGAGCAGGTTTTCATCAAGGATGTCTCTGTACATTGCTACATTAATCTTTCCCTTGTTCCTGACTAGTCTCCCAGTTCCTGCTGCTGAAAAACATCCCCACTGCATGATGCTACCACCACCATGCTTCATTGTAGGGATGGTATTGGCCAGGTGAGCGGTGCCTGATTTCCTTCAGACATGACGTTTGCCACTCAGGCCAAAGAGTTCAATCTTTTTTTCATCAGACCAGAAGATTTTGTTTCTCATGGTCTGAGATTCCTTCAGGTGCCTTTTGGCAAACGCTAGGTGGGCTCTCATGTGCCTTTTACTGAGGAGTGGCTTCCGTGTGGCCACTCTACCATACAGGCCTTATTGGTGGAATGCTGCAGAGATGATTGTTCTTCTGAAAGGTTCTCCACTCTCCACAGAGAAACGCTGGAGCTCTGTCAGAGTGACCATCAGGTTCTTGGTCACCTCCCTGACTAAGGCCCTTTGCCCGCGGTCGCTCAGTTTGGTCGGGCGGACCACTCTAGGAAGAGTACCAGTGGTTCCAAACTTCTTCCATTTATGGATGATAGAGGCCACTGTGCTCATTGGGACTTTCAATGCTGCAGTCATTTTTCTGTACCCTTCCCAGATCTGTGCCTCGATACAATCCTGCCTCAGAGGTCTACAGACAATTCCTTAGACTTCATGGCTTGGTTTGTGCTCTGACATGCAGGGTTAACTGTGGGACCTTATTAAGAAAGGGGTGTGCCTTTCCAAATCATGTCCAATCAACTGTATTTACCACAGGTGGACTCCAATCAAGTTGTAGAAACATCTCAAGGATGACCAGTGAAAACAGGATGCACCCGAGCTCAAGTTTGAGTGTCATGGTTAAGGCTGTGAATACTTAATTACATGTGATTTTTTATTTTTTTTTATTTTTTTAATAAATTAGCAAAAAATTTCAAACAAACTTCTTTCACGTTGTCATTATGGGGTAGAATTTTGAGGAAAATAATTAATTGAATCCATTTTGAAAAAAAGCTCTAACATAACCAAATGTGGAAAAAGTGAAGCGATGTGAATATTTTCCAGATGCTATGTATCAACAAGGGTCAACAGGGGACGATTCCTCCATATTTATCTTTTACCTTTATTCATAATCAATTGGGTACCGAGACAGTCCATTTATTCCAATACATGGAGACATGGGGGAATTGTCTCCTGTTTCATTGTTCCATTTTATTATTAGTTTTAGAAAGGGGGAAAAATATTTTTCTGGTCACTCTTAACCCAATTTTGGCTGGATTTTCACTTTTAAGGCAATAATAAAGACATACTGTATAATTTCTATTGTCCCTGCTATTTCTGTATGTGGATGATGGCACTGTAATTATTTTGAAAAAAAGGGAAACATAAGCAGGAGGAGCTTCTAGTACTGGTCACATGTTAAAGAAAAAAGAAAACAAAAAAACAAAAACAACAGCATTTGGCATACAGAGTAAAAATAAATAACTAATATCAATATGCTTTTAAATTGTCGTACAAATACAGTA
The DNA here is from genome assembly GCA_037952925.1 of Lithobates clamitans. Lineage (NCBI taxonomy): Eukaryota > Metazoa > Chordata > Amphibia > Anura > Ranidae > Lithobates > Lithobates clamitans. The sequence goes on along the minus strand of JBBGZY010001049.1, from coordinate 1,789,924 downwards.
TCTCACAAAAGTTAGTACACCACTCACATTTTTGTAAATATTTTATTATATCTTTTCATGTGATAATACTGAAGAAATGACATTTTGCTACAATGTAAAGTAGTGAGTGTACAGTTTGTATGGTCTTGGCCACCGTGCTGCAGCTCAGTTTCAGGGTCTTGGCAATCCTCTTATAGCCTAGGCTATGTTTATGTAGAGAAACAATTCTTTTTTTCAGATCCTCAGAGAGTTCTTTGTCATGAGGTGCCATGTTAAACTTCCAGTGACCAGTATGAGAGAGTGAGAACGACAACACCAAATTTAACAAACCTGCTCCCCATTCACACCTGAGACCTTGTAACACTAATGAGTCACATGACACTGTGAAGGGAAAATGGCTAATTGTGCCCAATTTGGACATTTTCACTTAGGGGTGTACTCACTTTTGTTGCCAGTGGTTTAGACATTAATGGCTGTTTGTTGAGCTATTTTGAGGGGACAGAAAATTTACATTGTTATACAAGCTGTACACTAGACATGTGCAATTCGTTTCGTTCCAAATTCGTTTAACGAATTTCCACAAATTTGTTGATTCGGAAATATCCGAATTAACAAAAACCCCTTTAACGAATTTTTTCAAATATTCGTAAATTTGAACATTCGAAAATTTGTAAATTTGTACATTCGTAAATTCGTACATTAGTACATTCGTATTGTAATTTCCTTTCAAATTTGGCTGTTAGTGAATGTAACAAATACAAATTTATCTGAAGTTACGAATTATCCAAAATAATGCCCTATCCAAACGAATGGAACGTAACAAATTAATAATAATAAATAACAATAATACTAATACAAACTTTTTATTATTATTTATTATTAATTTGTTCCGTTCCATTTGTTTAGATGCGGAATTCGTTATTTCGGATCATTCGTAACTTCGGATAAATTCATATTCGTTACGTTCACTAACAGCCAAATTTGAAAGGAAATTATAATACCTATAATTTAATAGTTACTATTTCAGATTTTCTAATTTTCGGGTTTTCTGATTTTCGAATTTCCAAATTTTCTAATTTACGAATTTGCTAATTTACGAATGTACGAATGTAAACGAAAAGAACCCCCAAAAAAAAACGAAAACTAACATTTTTTTGCAGTGCACATGTCTACTGTACACTCACTGCTTTGCATTGTAGCAAAGTGTCATTTCTTCAGCCCCGGTTCACAAATGGGCGACTTGTCAAGCAATTTAGCCGCCTGACAAGTCGCGTCCCGTTCTGTAATACGGAACCGTTCTAATAGGAGCGAAGCAAGTCGCTCCGACTTAGAAAAAGGTTCCTGTACTATTTTTGGGGCGACTTCAGGCGACTTGCATGACTTCTATACAGAAGTCGTTTTGCAAGTTGCCGCTGAAGTCGTGTGCAAGTCGCCTCTGTGACTCGGCCTGCAAGTCATGTTGCCCCTGTGTGAACCGGCAGTTAGTGTTGTCACATGAAAAGATATAATAAAATATTTACAAAAATGTGAGGGATGTACTCACTTTAGTGAGATACTGTATATATTTGAAATCAAATCTTTATTATTTGGCAATAGCATGGTGTAGGCAGACTTAATTGATCGTTTTTTTTATGATGTGGGTTAAGTGATGCTTTAACTTAACACAGACCTGAAAATGAATCTTTAACCACTTCAGCACCGGAAGATTTGGCTGCTCAATGACCAGAGCACTTATTACAATTTGGCACTGCGCTGCTTTAACTGGTAATTGCGCGGTCATGCAATGCTGTACCCAAACAAAATTTGTGTCCTTATTTCCCCACAAAAAAAGCTTTCTTTTGATGGTATTTGATTGCCTCTGCGATTTTTATTTTTTGCGATATAAATGGAAAAAGACCATGTTGAGCCCATTGAATTTTTTTTTTTTTGTCACTGGTGATTGTGTATTTTTTTTTTTGTCATTTTTCAAAGTTACTAAATGACATATTGCTTACACATGCCATGATTATATTTGGAACTACACCCCAAAATACATTCTACTGCTTCTCTTGAGTATGGGGACACCACACGTGTAAGACTTTTTGTGAGCCTAGCCGCATACAGGACCCCGAACCCAATTACCACCTTTAGAATTTCTAAGGGCGTACATTTTTCATTTCACTCCTCACTACCTATCACAGTTTCGAAGGCCATAAAATGCCAAGATATCACAACCCCCCCCCCAAAATGACCCCATTTTGGAATGTAGACACCCCAAGCTATTTGCTGATAAGCATGCTGAGTCCATGGAATATTTTATATTTTGCCACAAGTTGCAGGAAAATTACAAACTTTTTTTTTTTTTTTTTTGCACAAAGTTGTCACTAAATGATATATTGCTCAAACATGCCATGGGCATATGTGGAATTACACTCCAAAATACATTCTGCTGCTTTTCCTGAGTACAGGGATACCACATGTGTGGGACTTTTTGGCAATCTAACAGCGTACAGGACCCCGAAAACCAATCACGGCCTTCAGGGCTTTTAAGGGCGTAAATTTTTTATTTCACTCCTCACTGCCTATCACAGTTTCAGAGGCCTGAAATGAGCAGATAGCACAAAACACCCCCAAATGACCCCATTTTGGAAAGTAGACACCCCAAGCTATTTGCTGAGAGGCACATTGAGCATTTTGCAGATCTCGCTTTTTGTCACAAACTTTTGAAAATTGAAAAGAGAAAAAAAAAATTCTTTTCTTTCTTCATTTTTAAAAAACAAATGAGACCTGCAAAATACTCACCATGCCTCTCAGCAAATATCTTGGGGTGTCTACTTTCCAAAATGGGGTCATTTGGGGGGTTTTGTGCTATCTGGACATTTCAGGGCCTCCGCAACTGTGATAGATAGTGAGGAGTAAAATCACAATTTTACGCCTTTAGAAAGCCTGAAGGCGGTGCTTGGTTTTCAGGGTCCTGTACGCGGCTAGGCTTCCAAAAAGTCTCACACATCTGGTATCTCCATACTTAGGAGAAGCAGCAGAATGTATTTTGGGGTGTAACTATCTTGAACTGTTTTTGAACTGTCCTAGCATTTTATGCACAACATTAGAATCGTATGTCACACATCACTCACTCTTCTAACCACTTGAAGACAAAGACCTTTCTGACACTTTTTGTTTACATGAAAAAATATTTTTTTTTTGCTAAAAAATTACTTTGAACTCCCAAACATTATATATATTTTTAAAGCAAAGGCCCTACAGATTAAAATGGTGGATGTTGCAATTTTTTTTTCACACAGTATTTGCGCAGTGATTTTTAAAATAAACAAACACTATATTGCCCAAATGTTTGATGATATAAAAAAGATGATCTCATGCTGAGTACATGGTTTCTTAGGCCATAGAGATGATTGGAGCCGTTCTGGTCTCCGATCAGCTCTATGGTCAGCTGGTGGAACCACCGGCTGCATTCTCGGGTTCCCTGGTGGGACAGGGGAGCCAGAAAAAACCATGGAAGATGGTAGAAGGGGGGGAGATGTTCCCTCCCACTGTTTGTTGCTTTTACATGAAAGCCGATCGCTGGCTGAAAAGAATGATACCAAGATGATACCTACACCTGCAGGCCTCATTCTGGTATAACCATTTAAAGTCCAGCAACATACCAGTACATTGCTGGTCGTTGTTGGGCATATATTGTAATGTTATTTTTTTCATGCAGCCTGTGGGCTGAACGAAAAAAAGGTATTGATCGGTGGGTATGCTCCCCATTAGAATACCGCCCTTCATCCACCCACTTCTAATGATGGGCGTACATGCACCATTTTTTTTAACTGTGGTGGTGAAATCACCCTCTACAGCGATGGAGTTGCTGATTTACGTATCGTGAGAGCAAACGGTGTTGCTGTAAGGATAAATAAATCAGTGCTGCAGTTGAATGGCGTAACTGAAAAGCAAACAATGGTAACAATAAAACATTAACTCCATAAAACAACGTATTTTTTTATCGCAATCTGTGCCTAAAAAATATATGCCAAAGCATGGGGGCAATCCGCCCTTAATGTTAGGAGCAAATCGCCCCTCCACCCCTGCCCCCATGCTTTGGCATATATGCTCTTTTTTTTAACTGTGGTGGTGAAATCACCTTCTACAGTGCTGGAGTCACGGCTTTACGTATCATGGGAGCAAACACTGTTGTTGTCAGAATAAATAAACCCGTGCTGCAGCAGAATGGTGTACCTGCTAAGCAAATTATGCCGCGTACACACGGTCGGACTTTTCGTCTACAAAAGTCCGACAGCCTGTCCGACAGACTTTCGACGGACTTTTGGCGGACTTTTGGCGGACTTGCAGCAGACTTTCTTACGAACGGACTTGCCTACACACGATCACACAAAAGTCTGACGGATTCGTACGTGATGACGTACAACGGACTAAAATAAGGAAGTTGATAGCCAGTAGCCAATAGCTGCCCTAGCGTGGGTTTTTGTCCGTCTGACTAGCACACAGACGAGCGGATTTCTGGGTCCGGCGTAGTTACGACGTAAAGATTTGAAGCATGTTTCAAATCTAAAGTCCGTCAGATTTGAGGCTGGAAAAGTCCGCTGAAAGTCCGGGGAAGCCCACACACGATCGGATTGTCAGCCAGCTTTAGTCCGTCGGCGTCCGTCGGACTTTTGTAGACAAAAAGCCTGACCGTCTGTAAAGATTAAAATTCACACATGTAGGAATTGAAGTAAAAGCACTTATTCACACATAGACCCCTGTAAATCAGGAGATTATTGGACACATCATTGTGACAGAACGCTAGTTTTCTGTCCAACTTCCAATTCACACACGTTATCACGTTTTTTGAAAGCTGAAATCGTCGTACACATACACATATATAAAGAATTGCGTTTTACTATTATTTTTTATTATTATTCATATTTTCACTTTTATGTGGTTTAAAGGGGAAGAGAAAGAAAAAGGAAAAAAGAAAGAAAAATTTTTTATATATATGCACCATACACACATTCAGCTCTTTTTTTTTTACACCGCTAGTGGTGTTGGATGCACACTTTTTTTTTTTTTTTCATATGCATATAGACCCAATTTTCACTCTATACACCATTTACATTATACCGCAACCACCAGTTCACATAGTTTGCCCATACTTGCGCCTATCCGTATGATAATTTATACGTTTGAACGTCAAATTCCAGCACTCATCTCATTCTTGTGATTTTGGAAAACAACAAATATGTTTTTTCGAAAACCTTGAAAAAAAATTTTTTATCATTCATATATGTTGACATTTCTCAACATGAACACATTTCATTTATATATTCATGTCTTCATTAGTGATTCCACTATAGGATGCACATCCAATTACATCTATGCCAAAAAAATCCCACACAGACTAACGACCAGCTGTTTAGAATCAGATAATCAATATGTAGTCATGTGGTAGACAAATTATGTGTATATAAGTTGTGATCACTTTTGTACAAACCAGCTATGAGTAAGCGCTCTATGGGAGCGTGAAACGCGTTAGCGGTTATGCTGCATTATCCCAACAAAGCCATGTACGGATTTTAATCATGTTATTACTTTTTCAATAAAGAGGATTTTATTTTTCACTTTTCCAATCCGGAGTGCGGCTGTCCAGATTTTTCCATCACACACATACCATTGGAATAGCAATTGCTGGCACCTGGGGCTCTCACAATCATCCACACAGCGGAGGACGGGAAGCTTGAACCCGGTCACCTAGAGCGGTGGTAACTATCTTGTTCATCTCAAATATCTGGACTTTTGCTACATATTTCTCTCCACCAGCTCGGTCATCTCCCCGCACTACCAAGGTATATATATTTTATTATAACCTTATGATTTTTGGAAGACCACTTTTGGTCTCAGAGTGAGAGAGCAACATTGGAAATAAACTATGGATTATCCCAGTACACAAGTGCCTGTTGTGGAAGCAGCTTTTAGCAGAACTCTTACAGCACCATCCAATAATCCTCTAAGACAGCCATGCAAGCATACACCTTACAACCGTCGGAAGACGATGAGATACAATTGCTAAGGCTCTTCAGGAAATTAGAATAATTAATGTCTAAAGAGATTAGAGCTTATTGGGACATTATTTTTCTCACAGAATATGTATCAATATTGCATATTCCTCGAGGACTAAGAATCAAAAAATTTCCTACCTCAGATTTATTTGATGAAGATTTCAAAAAACAGTGGACAGACACTCTAGACATCTGTTCCTTTAAACTCATGGAGATTTTGATCGCCTCAAAGAAAAAGGAAACAGAGAAGCTACAACTGGATATTTCCACAATACAAAAAGATCTCACCACTTCTTCTCAAGCAATTAAAGGTTTTTCTGAACTCGATGAAAGGTTAAACAAAAAACTAGATCGAATGGAAAGAACAGTGATTGATACCAAGAAAGGTAAAATGGCCCGGGATAAGGATGATTATCAGGGAAACAAGGTTTACACCTGGCACAAGCCACTTTACAAGTCCAACAGATCCCGTAAAAACCAAGGTAAACGAGTAAGCTTCTCTGACCATGAAGGGGAGTCGGTCGACAACACCCTAGCACGCACCATGTCAAATTCATCATTTGACAGATCTTCAACCCCACCAGAATCTATCAGATCCACCAATAGCCGCTCCCCTGGAAACCCTCACAGGTCCAGACAAACCAAGAAAAAGAAACCCTCCACAAAAAGACAAGAAGAGGTGGTAGGAAACACAAACGCCACAAACAACACACGCTACATGCTGCGGGAGAAGACGCCGAAGTCGCCGAGGAAGTAAAACACAGTGTGATTAATTTGTCCAAAAAACAACTGAGTACAGAAGAGATCAGCCTGTTGGCCAAAGGTTTGAACTTTTGTCCTAGCAGACATTTCAACCTTTTTGAAACAATTTTGGACATTAATAAATCTTCAAGGACTTTAACTCTTAGGAAACATTTTTTTGATTGTGCAGTGGAAGAGCCCAATGAGTCTGTAGACAGCTGTAACACAGGTGAGTCCCCTTCTTCACCCATACTATTTGTTGACAACCGTGCTTTACAGGATCTAACAGATTTGGCACATGAGTCAGATCCTTGTCCTCTAAATCCCACGGATGTTCACATTGAGATCTCCAGGGGTAGATCAGATTTTTATCCGGTGGCAGCTAGAGGTAAGAATCTTGACACATTCCAAAAACTAGTAGAGGGGTACTTGGTACACCTGGCTCACAGCTGCAGCAGAAAGTAATCGATCTATTTTATTGGGCCACACATCCTCCCACTCATACGAGCAAATGACTAGTGATATGCATATATGCTTTCAGCAAAAAAGAAATAATTCATTATATCTTTCACATTCACTGTCACTTGAATATCGTTTCTAATTAGACATTATTGTTTGATGGCAACTGTAGGTAGACCATAACACTAACTCTGCACAAATGTTTTTCACCACAAGTATACATGGTTCATTACTTTCTTTGCAAAGTTCTCATGTGTTTTGAGTTGATTGAAGAGCTGTGGTCTTTAAAGGGGTAGATCAGTTGCTTATTTTCACATAACAATTGGTTGAGTGAGATTGTAACTTATCCATTAATATTAACACATTTATTGGATGAACCTGTCATATAGTCACTGCCAATACTATACTATACATAAAAGAATAGTGACAGGTGCACAAACATTGTATTTTTTGTCCCATTTTTATCCATCTCATATAGTTTTGCCCATACACTTGAAGACATTTCATCGAGAGATGTGATTGCTTCAAAGAAAGACGTTCAGCAACGTTAATGTTGTGGTTTGATTGAACTCTCATGTGTTTTGAGTTTACACATATCCCCAGCAATCGATCCATTTTATTGGGCCACACATCCCCCCACTCATACGAGCAAATGACTAGTGATATGCATATATGCTTTCATTAAAAAATTAAAAAAGAAACAATTTATTATATCTTTCGCATTTTACTGTCACTTGAATCTCGTCTCTAATTAGACATTATTGTTTGATGGCAGCTGTCAGTAGACCACAACACCAACTTTGCACAAATGTTTGTACAAATGTCTTTTACCATATGTGTATATAGTTTATTACTTTCTCTGCAAAGTTCTCATGTGTTTTGAGTTGATTTAAGAGCTGTGGTCTTCAAAAGGGTAGATCAGTTGTTCATTTCACATAATAATTGGTTGAGTGAGATTGTAACTTATCCATTGATATAAACACATATTGGATGAACCTGTCATATAGTCACTGCTAATACTATACTATGCATAAAAGAATAGTGACAGGTGCGCAAACACTGTATTTTTCCCCATTTTTATCCACCTCATATAGTTCTGCCCATACACTTGAAGACAATTCATCGAGAGATGGGATTGCTTCAAAGAAAGACGTTCAGCAACGTTCATGTTGTTGCTTGATTGGGATGAATGCATCCCATACGGAATGATGCAAGGTTTTAAATGAGCACTTTTGTGAAACTGGAGTGGCGGGGTTATCAGTGAGTGATAAGTTTCATAATCTTTTATATGCTGTAAAGATTAAAATTCACACATGTAGGAATTGAAGTAAAAGCACTTATTCACACATAGACCCCTGTAAATCAGGAGATTATTGGACACATCATTGTGACAGAACGCTAGTTTTCTGTCCAACTTCCAATTCACACACGTTATCACGTTTTTTGAAAGCTGAAATCGTCGTACACATACACATATATAAAGAATTGCGTTTTACTATTATTTTTTATTATTATTCATATTTTCACTTTTATGTGGTTTAAAGGGGAAGAGAAAGAAAAAGGAAAAAAGAAAGAAAAATTTTTTATATATATGCACCATACACACATTCAGCTCTTTTTTTTTTACACCGCTAGTGGTGTTGGATGCACACTTTTTTTTTTTTTTTCATATGCATATAGACCCAATTTTCACTCTATACACCATTTACATTATACCGCAACCACCAGTTCACATAGTTTGCCCATACTTGCGCCTATCCGTATGATAATTTATACGTTTGAACGTCAAATTCCAGCACTCATCTCATTCTTGTGATTTTGGAAAACAACAAATATGTTTTTTCGAAAACCTTGAAAAAAAATTTTTTATCATTCATATATGTTGACATTTCTCAACATGAACACATTTCATTTATATATTCATGTCTTCATTAGTGATTCCACTATAGGATGCACATCCAATTACATCTATGCCAAAAAAATCCCACACAGACTAACGACCAGCTGTTTAGAATCAGATAATCAATATGTAGTCATGTGGTAGACAAATTATGTGTATATAAGTTGTGATCACTTTTGTACAAACCAGCTATGAGTAAGCGCTCTATGGGAGCGTGAAACGCGTTAGCGGTTATGCTGCATTATCCCAACAAAGCCATGTACGGATTTTAATCATGTTATTACTTTTTCAATAAAGAGGATTTTATTTTTCACTTTTCCAATCCGGAGTGCGGCTGTCCAGATTTTTCCATCACACACCTGACCGTGTGTACGCGGCATTATGGTTAACAATAAACAAGTAACATTACAGTACAACGGTAAGACAAAAATAAAGACATTACAGTTCTAAAATACAGTAACAATAGAGAGAGAACAATAGATATAGAACAACAGAGAGCGAACGTAAGAGAGGGAACAATACAGAGAGAAGAAAAATAAAACGACAACTCTTTTTGGCTTTTTTATGTGATTTTTTTTGTGTTTTTTTTTTTGTTTGCATTTCTTATAAACTGTAACTGTAAATGTTCCAGATTAGTGTCTCTCAAAATATGATGGCTAGCTCATTTTCCAAGACCCTGTGTAAGTGTGCCCTAGCTGTACCCTACATTAATATTCCACTAGTGTGTGGTAGTGTTTGAAACAGTCACCTATGCAGAGACCAGGTTGGTCAGGACAGGAGGGACAATAAAAGCGTGTGTCACACCTATATCTGCATTTTCTGCAGACACGACATCTTCTTTGGGGGTTTCTTTGGGAAGGGGTACCAGGGAGGACATACGGAAAATGCCTCTCATGCAGCCGGCTCACTGCATTTGCCTTGGGAAGGTGAGCCACAGCACCGTCTGAAAACAGAAGGGCTGTGATGATCTCTTCCTGGAATTTTAGGAAGGATCCAGTTCATCCTGAAGCTTTGTATAGCACAAAAGCATTCAGCAGAGCCAATTGGAATAAATATACAGACACTTTTTTAAACCAGCATCTGGCCTTACTGGATACGGCGCCAAAAACTGGTCATTGAGGTCCACCCCTCCCATGTTAAGGTTGTATTCGTGGACACAGAGGGGTTTCTCCACAACACCAGTCGTCGTGGAAATTTGGACAGTCGTATCTGTATGAAGGGAGGACAGAATTAAAACATTTCGTGTATCCCTCCACTTCACTGCTAACAAATTATTACATTTCAAGCAGGCTCTCTCCCCCCCGTCTAAGTTGGGATTCTACAAGCCGTTAGAGGAAGCCACCGCGATTAGATTGCACTGTGCCACATGCGCTAATTCCACAATCAAAAAGGTGACACGTTTGTGTAATAATTGTCCACGTACAAGTGGTACCCCTTTCCGAATAAGGGTGATACCAAGTCCCACACAATCTTACCAGCGCTCCCTATGTAGTCTGGGTAGTTCTCCGGCTTCACGTGACTATCTTTTCCCTCCTAAACCATAAAAATATATGTATAGCCTCTTGCCCTGTCACAGAGCTTATACATCTTCACTCCATATCTGGCAAGCTTGCTGAGAAGATACTGTTTGATAGACAAGCGGTCAGAAAACTTAATCAGGGACTCATCAATGCTAACAACTTGATCGGAAGTAAACAAGGCTGCAAACTGCTGGTTGAAGTGGTTTACGAGGGGCCGAATTTTGTGGGGCCGATCGTATCCAGGGTCACCCCAAGGACGACAGAGTTAATTGTCATTGAAATGCATGAACCGCAAGATCTGCTCGTATCGTGTTCTGGTAATGGAGGCAGAGAACATGGGTATATGGTGAATTGGGTCAGTGGACCAATATGACCGCAACTCACTTTTTTTTTTTAAACTACGCCCATGAGGAGGGATAGGCCCAGGAAGGTCTTAAATTCGGAGACCGTAATAGGTCAAAGAGAATCCTCTAAAACGCAACTGCCTAAAAATGACATTAAAGAACCTGTGTACATGTACACATAAGATAACATTGGATGAGTTCAGGGGCAGCTAAAAAAAGCATCCAACTGCCTCTGAACGTCCCTTTACCAGCAGCAGTGTACATGAGGCCTAAGGCCTCATGTACGCTGCTGCTGGTAAACGGACATTTAGGAGCAGTTGGGCATTTTTTTCAACTGCTATTAAATTTAACTCTATGTTATCTTATCATTACATGTACACAGGGTCGTTTTTAGGATGTTGAGTTTAGAGGCATTTTTGGAATTAAAAAAATGGGTTCAGAAGCTAAGTTTAGAGGCATTTCAAGCGCCAAATGCTTCTAAACGCAGCCAAACACGGTAACTCACATTTAGTTTACAGGCGTTTTTCATTTTTGGCTATTTTGGAAAAAAAATGCTTCTAAATGCAAACGCGGCAAAACGCCGCTAAACATGGCATGTAAACACAGCAAAACTGACGTTTTAAACGTGGGTTACTATCTGCCAAGTTAAACATTCAGGAGTGATTGTAAAAACATCCCGTGTACATGAAGCCTTAATGGCTCATGCACATATGTTTTTGAGCTTTTTCGAACTCTCATTTTTTTCTGCCTGAAAACTCCCCTCCATGTTAGCCAATGTGTCAAAGCACACTATGGCTTTTTCAGGAGTTTACAGGCAGAACCCCCCCCACCACCACCACCAAACTTGCGTTTTTTAGAGGAGCTTTCGAGCAGAAAAGACATGCCCAAAAACACGTGGAAAAGCGCAAAAGAGCTAAAAAAAGCTTGAAGACGCACAGAAAAAAATTTGTCTGTGAAAAAAAATTGCCTATGCTCAAAGAAGCTCAATAAAAATGTGCTAAAGAGTAAAAAAAAGCACAAGCTTCTTTAAGCTGAAATAAAACCTTGAATGCCTGTAAAAGCATTTTTTTTTTTAAAACGCAGTGTGCATGAGCCATAAAGTGAGATAAATCCCTTATTAGACAGTTTGCGCTAAAATAAGTGTTCTCATTGTAAGATTTCATTCTATTTCTGTTTTGGTCACAACTCAAAATTTTGTTAGTAGGGTCAGAGTCAGCAATAAAAACCTGTAAGAAACCCATCCAGCACCTGACCCTTACTTCCACAGGTAGGGAGTGCACAACTAATGTTATTATTGCATTATAATTCAACCTAAAAAAAAAAAAAAAAACAGCACTCAACTTGTAGACCTCCCAATGTTAATGAGGTCATATTTCAAGGGTGACAGCAAAGCGTGCAAAACCAGAAGTCTATTAATTGTTCTAAACCCGTTGCTGTTGTACAGGCACATCACCAAACCCATAACCTCAGAGCTATGGTAGTGGTTCACATTGCACCATTGGTCCAAGGAGGTGACATAAATCATATACTGTATTATTACAAAAAGAATCATATTGGATTTACACACTGCAGACAGTGGTCCCCTGTTGTCTTGTTTTCCTTTCTCGCAAGATTGTTACTATTCATGTTTTACTTACAATGTTTTAATGCCACAGTCCTACTGTGACTTGGATTTGTATTATTAGTGTACTTTTATGTGGTTGAGTTTCACATGCACTGGTTAATATTTACTTTCCCTGTATTAGCACTATTTATTACCTGTGTGACATTTTGCCTAAACACTGCCAGACCAGCAATATGTGTTCCCATGACAATGAGGGGTGAGCTGAGTGTGTGTGTGTGTGTGTGTGCGCCTATTCACTGGCCAGATCGAGAGAGTGGGCAGAGCCGAATGACTTCCGGTCTTTGGAGTGCAGGCTAGGTCCCACTTTCGGTTTCTGGAACGTATGCCATTCGTGTATTTTGATATTGATCAGCATAAAGATTATTGGGTTTGCTGCAATAGTATATTAGTTTATTCATACTGGCTATTGTCTTATTTTACTTAGGACATGTAGTTAATATCAATAATTTTTTCCGGTACTTTTGGTTGGTGTATATCAGGGGAGTATGAGCACACAGGTGCGCAGAGTTCTGTCCAATAAGGAGGTGTATATATTTCTATTGTTGTCAGTTCGTGCTGTCTTTTACCATTAAAAAAAAGGTCCATCATAAAATGTTAGCTGTATACTCTGTATCTGTGGAAGTAAGAGTCAGGTGCTGGATGGATTGTTAAAAGTTGGTGGTGTATTATGCCTGGTTTTGCTCTCTTTAATGACCTGGTTTCTCCTTGCAGATATACGAGTTTCTAATTCTCCTGATGAAGCGAGTGTTGTCTCACAAAGCCCGTCGAGAGATAACGTACAGGAATCTCATTTTTATGGATTAACAGCCGTGTTGCTAATTATGTAACTACTTACATTTCCTATGTGCATTCTTGCTGAATGGTCTATATTTTGGATTTGTACTTTTTAGGACGTCTTTTGAATAAAAATTAGAATTTTTATCAATTTCTATGCGTCTCTCAAAGTCTCTTGGACATTGCTGTTTTGTATACTATACAGGGGGTGAGACACATTATGCCAAAACACTCCAGTCACTATATATATGTGACCTGGTTTTGCACACTCTGTTGTCACCAACTGTCGCAATATGACCTCGCTCAAATTGTGATGTCCCCACCACTCTAATCTATGCCTAAATCCAAAAAATAAAATGTTTTGTCTTTAAATACACTTTAAAATTTGAAGCCTGATTTGATACTAAGGTGGTTGGGTAAGAGGCGAGAAGAAATTACTATAAAATTAGGTAACAGTAGTATTGGGAAGTTTAAATTAAGTTTAGCAAATAACTTAAGAGCAATTTTACATGTGCCTTTAGGTCTATGTGCAAGTATGAGAGCTTTGACTTTTTTTTATAAGTCAAGTTGTATTTTACTTTTAGTGGCCCAGCATAAAAGAATTCACACTGGGTCCTGAACTCATGAAAACGGTGACGCCAATATAAAAGCAAGAACTGAAATATAATTCCAATATGGCTAAATTTGGGTTATGATCTTTATGTGATGAGAAGTTTTTTGCGCCTGGTTCCTGGAACTGATGCCAGAAAAATTAACTTCAGGATAAATGATCGCGGGAGAGGTAAAGTCTGGGTTGCAAACATGAAAGAGAAGATCTATCCTCAGACCGAAAGCTCCAGTATTTCTCCGCAATAAGTAGCTACAAGTCCACGTAGCACTTTCAACTAAAGAAGGATGATCCATTATGTCACAAGCTCAATTTGTAATCTCCACAATGGAGATGGGGATAAAAAGGCAAAGCATTAGAGACATTAAGTTACCCTTCATAAAAAAGTAAAGAGGAAGACAAATATTTCTCTAATAAGTACTGTGAGAGTCAAACATCATCACTTCTTCGCTGTCGCCTATTCTGGTTACATTACTAATGTATTAACATTATGAAATTTTATAACACTTTACATTTCCCTGAAACGAGGGTTCTTTCATTCTCCCACTTATTTTTGTGTTAATTAAATGTAATTCCCTGAAAGGCCTTTAAAAGCCTCACAAAGAGCCAGTTGCCGAAGATTTCTGACAGTTATTCTCCAGCATGCCTGAATGCTCTTTTTATTCCATGCAGAACAATTGAGAGATCTCATGGTAAGAGACACTGGCGCTTTCTCCTCTCTCTACCCTGTAATTATGTTTTAATACTACGCACTTCACTGCTGCTGGAGGTAATGCAAGGGGATCAAATGGCACAGCTTTTTTTTCTGTAAGGAAACTTAACTTCTTTCAGAAAACTTCTATAAAGTATGTATGTAGGTAGGTATGTTTCAAAGTATATAGCATCATTTTTAAATTCAGTCAACTTTTAGGCTCAGACCTAAATATCATAGCAGAAACTCATCAGTTTTCTAGTTTATGATCATTATTCCCTAGGGGTCTCAATACACATGTAAAACTGAGATTTATGTGTTATTTTCAGGATAAAGCATGTCCAAAGTCAAAAACAAAAATGTAATATATTGCAGCTTACCAATCTTTACATGCGGTAACTATAGAAGTTTTTTTTCTTTTATTTTCACCTGGGTATCCTGTGACTTGCACACTTAAGGCTCGTACACACACACAAAAAAGATGGGTGGACATTTTCGTCGGAGGAAAGACTTTACGATTTTCTGATAGCGTGTACACAACTGTTGACAGCCGATTACAACCTTACAAATGAAAATTTCCGAAGGGGCAAACTCTAAAATGTTTTCATACGAAAATAAATCAGCAGCGAAATACTGCGCATGATCAGAAAAATAAACAAAAGAAAAAAAGCATTTTTTGTCATACGGGAATTTGCGTACAATCTTCCCTTCCCTTCTGTCTGGCTGTGAAAACAACAATTTTTTTATATAGTGTATTCTCCACATTAGGGGTTGATTACTAAAGCTGGAGAGAGCACAATCTGGTGCAGCTGTGCATGGTAGCCAATCAGCTTTTAACTTCAGCTTGTAAAATTAAGCTTTGCTAATAAAATCTGGAAGCCGATTGATTTCTATGCACAGCTGCACCAGATTTTGCACTCTCCAGTTTTAGTAAATCAACCCCACCAATTGTCTTAGGGTGGCTACGATCACTCAGTCTATTGTATCCATGAAGGGAGTCACCCTAGACTGCCCTCCTGATTTGGACTACAAACATGTCCTCCTCTCTTTATCTCCATTACACAGGTGGCAGGGGAATTAGTGGTTTACTGAAGAAGCAAGGAAACATTGTTTGTGCTGTCATAGAACGTAGAGAATATTGTATTTTTTAATGAGTATTTCTGTACTTGCTGAAAAAATGTTTTTAGAATGAAAAATGAAAACAAATGCAGGCACCACATCTAAGGACTGGCAAGCTGCAACATATTCCATTTTTACTCTTGGTTTTAGATATCATTTACTGCCTTGGGGCTCAACCTGTGGCCCGCCAGCTGTTGTGGATCTACAAGACCCATGAGGCATTGCAAGGTTGACAGGCACAAGCATGACTCCCAAAGGTAGAGGCATGATGGGACTTGGAGGTTCGTAACAGCTGGAGAGCCACAGGTTGAACACTCATGATTTAATACATTGCCACAACTATCTCCTCTCTGGGAAATAAAAGAACACCAAACCAATGTGAAAATAGGTTTATATAAATATCCATCCATTTATAGCAGTGCCTGTATAGACAGCTAAAAATAAACAAGTAGCTTTTTTTTCTTTTGCTGATCTCAGCTCAAATGAAAATCTGAAATGTTATTAAAAATGACTTACTTAACAGCTTAAATAAAAACATGGCACATGTTGTCATCCCCTGCTGCCTTCACACATCGATGTGGTGGCTGCATTAGTGTTCTTTTTTTAGGCTTTATTTCTGTTATTTTCACCTGGTAATCCAACAGGTAATCTGAAGCAGCAGTTAGAGGGTGGAGACACTGACAGGGTTACCTACTATGATCAGCTTTTATTTATGTCAAACCTTTATCTGAATAGGAAAAATGCTTAAAAAGTGTTAACTGAAGTTCGGCTTCAATTTGTTAGTGCATCTAACGCTCTCCTCCCCCCCAGATTAATAATGCTGCTGTCCAACGTTTGCTCCTCCATCTAGAGTGGAGGCGCTCTATTACAGGAGGTGTGTTCCAGTCCAGATCACCAGGTGAAAACAAAGGGAAAAAAAGCCTTAAAAAAGAAAACTAATGTAACCACCACATCTAAGGTTTATTAAGCTGCAATAAATAAAAATGTTGGTTTTGGGTTTAATACTGCTTTAAATAAACATTAACTGGTTCCTGTGCCAAATAAAACTGCTGCTCTATGTTATTAAAGAATTGCCTTTTTGGTAAATGAAGATTTCTTGAATCAATGATATCACAATCTGTGCCGAATAAAATAAGTCTTTTCGGTGCACCAGGGGGAGAAGATATGCAATTCCTCTCTGGCATAAAGAACTACCTTTCTCTTAAGTCATTAGGAATTGTGGGAAGTGAAAACTATCTTTGCAAACAGAGCCATTTGCATAGCCTCCAATCAACTGAGGTGGGTGGGTCATGACTGAGTCCTGTGACGTGCTTACCCTCCAGAAAGGTTCAAGACATTATGGCACACACTTCTTCTTAGGACTATAGGAAGTAACGTGACCAGGACCCGTTCTCCTTATGGAGAACACAATGGTGCCCGGTCACATACATAATAAGAGACCTAACAGAGCAAGAAGAGTACAAGGCTGGCATACTTTCTGAGGAATGGCAAGTGCTTTTATGATAAGCTGATAATCAATATGGCCAAAACTGTGCATTAATAGGTGTTTTTGAATTAACTGCTTCCGGACCACCCACTGCACATTTACTGCGGCGCAAAGCTCACCTGTATGTCGTTTCCTCTTCTGGGTCTGGGGTGTGCACGCGTGCCGCCGGCTGCCCGCTCCTGCTGTACTTGGACACAGCAGATGCCAATCAGTGGGTCCGGCGGCAGTGAAGGCTGCCAGGACCCGCCGATCGTTCGCTGGAGAGGCAGAATGGCGGTCTGCCTGTGTACACAAGGCAGACTGTTGTTCTGTCAGAGAGAGATCTTGTGTTCCTGCTAATCAGGAACACACGATCTCTCTCTTTCTCCAGTCAGTCCATCCTCCACACAGTTAGAAATCACTTCCTAGGAACAACGTAACTCTTTGATCGCTCCTGGTGCTAATCCCTTCCCTGCCATTTATACAGTGACAGTGCATTTTTGTAGCACTGATCACTATATTAGTGTCACTGGTCCCCAAAAAGTGTCACTTAGTGTCCAATTTGTCTGCCGCAATGTCACAGTCCTGCTAAAAATTGCTGAGCGCCGCCATTACTAGTAAAAAAATGTAAATAAATAAAAATGCCATAAATCTATCCCATAGTTTGTAGATGCAATAACTTTTGCGCAAACCAATCTATATACGCCTATTGGGATTTTTTTTTTACCAAAAATATGTAAAATACATATTGACCAAAATTGATGAAGAAATTAGATTTTTTACATTGTATAAGACAATTGCAAAAAATACCTGTTACTCCTGCCAGAAATCCACTTAGCTTCTGACTACAGTAAGTCAGTAAGTGTATCCTGTAGTGGGCATAACCCATAACATCCAACCAGAATTATTTTAGAATTGAAGCCTCAGTGTGCTCATTGTGCTTTTTTTACTCAATAATTCATTGTCCCATCCATAGAACAAAAATTGTTGTTCTAATATCTGACTGCAAAACATGATATCAGCTATGTATGGCCACTTTTACTACCATCTGGGTGCTAGTCATGAGATGAATAGGTGGCCTTTTTAGATTCACCAAGAAGGTTACCAAATCAAAAGATATACAGTAGTTGCTCTATACTTGGGTTTCATTGGATGCATTTGCTGGCGAAGGGCCAAGTTAGGAAAGTCATCCACAATAAATTAGGAAAGTACCTCACATGTACTGATTTTACTGTCAGATGGGAATTGCAGTGAGCACTTGTGCTCAGATGACTTAACTCATGATGGGAAAGCAATAACATAAACATTTCAAAGATGGTGGTTGAGCATTTTCTTGGGTTTTGGAAGCACTGCATAAATGAAGAAAAACTATACTAGCTTTAAGAGTGATAATAAAAAGCCCAATACTTAAAAGCAATGCCCTCCTTTTGAACATCATTACAATAATCTGACTATTTTGGACATTCTTGGGAAGCCAGTAAGAAGCAGGGAAATTTTCCATTTAATGCCATCAAGCAAAAGGAATGATAAACATATCACATGTGCACCACCTCGTTGCTTGCTTGAAAACATGCCAAATGACCCTGATCAAAAGTTTACATACCCCAGTTCTTAATACTGTGTATTGCCCCCTTTAACATTATTGACAGCTTGAAGTCTTTTGTGGTATTTGTGGATGAGGCTCTTTATCTTCTCAGATGGTAAAGCTGCCCTATCCTCTTTGCAAAAAGCCTCCAGTTCCTGTAAATTCTGTCTTGCATGAACTGCACATTTGAGATCTCCCCAGAGTGGCTTAATGATATAGAGGTCAGGAGACTGAGATGGCCACTCCAGTACCTTCACTTTATTCTGGTGTAGCCAAAGACGGGTCGACTTGGACTTGTGTTTTGGATCATTGTCATGTTGGAATGTCCAAGTACGTCCCATGCGCAGCTTCCTGGCTGATGAATGCAAATGTTCCTCCAGTATTTTTTGATAACATACTGCATTTATCGCGCCCATCAATTTTTACCAAATTTCCTGTGCCTTTGTAGCTCACACATCCACAAAACATCAGCGATCCACCTCTGTATTTCACAGTAGGACTGGTGTACCTATCATCATAGGCCTTGTTGACTTCTCTCCAAATGTAGTGTTTATGGTTGTGGCCAAAAAGCTCAATTTTGGTCTCATTACTCCAAATGACTTTGTGCCAGAAGGTTTGATCCTTGTCTCTGTGCTGTTTGGCGTATTGTAAGCGGGATACTTTGTGGCATTTGTGTAGTAATGGCTTTCTTCTGGCGACTCGGCCATTCAGCCTATCTTTCTTCAAGTGCCTCCTTATTGTGCATCTTGAAACAGCCACACTGCATGTTTTTAGAGTCCTGTATTTCACCTGAAGTTATTTGTGGTGTTTTCTTTACATCCTGAACAATTTTCCTGGTAGTTGTGGCTGAAATTTTAGTTGGTCTACTTGACCATGGTTTGGTTTCAACAGAACCCCTCATTTTCCACTTCTTGATTCGAGTTTGAACACTGCTGATTGGCATTCTCAATTCCTTGGATATCTTTTTATATCCCTTTCTGGTTTTAAACTTTTCAACTTCCTTTTCCTGCAGATCCTTTGAACTCTTTTGCTTTCCCCATGACTCAGAATCCAGAAACGTCAGTGCAGCACTGGATGAAAGATGCAAGGGTCTGTCAGGAGTCCAGAAACACATTGACCTTTTATACACACACACTAATTACAAGCAAACAGATCACAGGTGAGGATGGTTACCTTTAATGGCCATTCAAACCCCTTTGTGTCAAATTGTGTGCATGTTATCAGGCCAAAATCACCAGGGTATGTAAACTTTTGATCAGGGTCATTTGGCTAGTTTCTGTTGTGATTATGATTTAAAAAGAGTAAACACAGTTGATTGATAATAAATGGCTTCAGCCAAACACTAACCATGAGTGAAAGAAATGCTTTTGTGTTATCTTTCATATTCTCTTAAAAATAGCCAAGAAATCAAATTCTGCCAGGGTATGTAAACTTATGCGAACAACTGTAATATATATATATATATATATATATATATATATATATACATACACACACACACACACATATACAGTATAATATATCTATATAAATATATATTTCTTCAGGTGGCTAGTACAAACATTCATTCTCTAGCTATACAGTGCCTTGAAAGAGTATTCATAGCCCTTGAAATTTTCCACATTTTGCCATGTTACAACCAAAAACGTAAATGTATTTGGGGATTTTATGTGATAGACCAACACAAAGTGGAACATAACTGTGAAGTGAAAGGAAAATGAATAAATGGTTTTCAATTTTTTTTACAAATAAATATCTGAAAAGTGTGGCATGCATTTGTATTCAGTCCCCATGTACTCTGATATCCCTAACTAAAATCTAGTGAAACCAATTGCCTTCAGAAATCACCCAATTAGTAAATAGAGGCTACCTGTGTGTAATTAAATCTCAGTATAAATACATGTGTTCTGGGAAGCCCTCAGGGGTTTGTTAGAGAACCTTAGTGAACAAACAGCATAATGAAGGCCAAGGAACACACCAGACAGGTCAGGGATAAAGTTGTGGTGAAGTTTAAAGCACGGTTAGGTTATAAAAAAATATTCCAAGCTTTGAACATCTCACAGAGCACTGTTCAATCTATCATCCGAAAATGGAAAGAGTATGGCACAACTGCAAACCTACCAAGACATGACCATCCACCTAAACTGACAGGCCGGGCAAGGAGAGCAGTAATCAAAGAAGCAGCCAAGAGGCCCATGGTAACTCTGGAGGAACTGCAGATATCCATAGGTGGGAGAATCTGTCCACAGGACAACTATTAGTTGTGCACTCCACAAATCTGGCCTTTATGGAAGAGTGGCAAGAAGAAAGCCATTGTTGAAAGAAAGCCTTAGGAAGTCATCAGGAACCATGAATCAGACTGAGATAGAATATTCTGTAAAAATCACACCTTTTAATGTAATGGTAAAAATTTTATAGATCCATAAACATAGTCAAAACATAAGCCAGAGATCGGAAGCCAAAGCAGACAGACAAGCCAGTAATCAGTAAACCAGAGATCAGCATAGTCAGAGGCAGAAGAACAGGATCAGGAACCCGAAGGGACGTCAGCCAGGCAAAATCTTTCACAGGAACACAGCAGAGAATTTCCAGATATGTTGATCAGGTGAAGGCACGAAAGGAATGAACAAGGCAGTTTAAATAGCCAGAAGGGACTGGCTGAAGGCTGGACTGATGAGCAGGAAATGATCACCAGGTGAGCCACCGTGGAACAATAAATGCTGACAATTATCCGATAGCTGAGCAGCCTGAGCACAGAGAAGGGAGCTGCTGAGAGCCCAGCCCTGAAGAAGACCCGTTTCCAGTTTGCGAGAAGCCATGTGGGGGACACATCAAACATGTGGAAGAAGGTGCTCTGGTCAGATAAGACCAAAACTGAACTTTTTGGCCTAAAAGCAAAACGCTATGTGTGGCGGAAAACCAACACTTCACATCCCCCTGAACACACCATCCTCACCGTAAATTATGGTGGTGGCAGCGTCATGTTGTGGGGATATTTTACTTCAGTGGGGACAAGGAAGCTGGTCAGAGTTGAAGGGAAGATAGATGGAGCCACATAAAGGGCAATCTTAGAGGAAAACCTGTTATGCCGCGTACACACAATCGCACATTCCGACAACAAAATCCATAGTTTTTTTTCTGACTGATGTTGACTCAAACTTGTCTTGCATACACACGGTCACACAAATCTTGTTGGAAATTCCGAACGTCAAGAACGCGGTGACGTAGAACACGTACGTCGAGCCGAGAAAAAGGAAGTTCAATAGCCAGTTCGGCTCTTCTGCTTGATTCCAAGCATGCGTGGAATTTTGTGCGTCGGAATTGTGTACACACGATTGGAATTTCAGACAACGGATATTGTTGTCGGAAAATTTGAGATCCAGATCTCAACTTTTGTTTGTCAGAAATTCTGACGGAAAATGTCAGATGGAGCCTTCAAGGGGTATGAATACTTTTTCAAGGCACTGTATTTATCATTCCTCTGTGCCCAACTTTGCTTGTGTCCCTCATGTCCAGTGAGATGGCGCACACACAGCTCACCGACATCTGTTCATGCTGGGTAAACCAGCATGTTTCTTCCAGTTACTGGGTTAGTTGTTTAAAAGAAAAATCAAATAAAATATGTATGGGCTATTGCCAATAAAGTTTATTTGTGGGGGAATAGCTATGTGGTTCAGAGGACCATTTCTTTTTACGGTAGTTACAGTAATGTATTGAGGAACTAAAAAATATGTTGGGGGTTGAGAGACCCCCACTTATAAGATTTGTTACAGGAGTCCAGTGTCTTTTTACGCAAATAATAAAATTGCCCACATGCAGCCAGATTTAAAGCTGATGTCCATGTTTCATGTTACTTTAAATAATTTGTTTGGACCAAGCTGGCCCAAATTAACTATTTGCTTCACTAAGTGCTGCAGTGTTTCTAAGTACTGTATGTACTGCATGTAACTTTAGCTACATACAGTTCAGTACATACTGCTGGGTTCCGGCTGTGAGATAGAGACTTCCTTTCTCACACCTAGAATAAAACAGAGTCAGGCTGAGCAGCGCTCAGCCATTCATAGGCAGCTTTGTATTCTGTAAATTAATAGAATGTTTCCTCCGATTGGCAGAGTCTGAGAGTGTGGCATCATCAGTTTGCCCCCACCCACTCAGAGGAAGCTTTGTAGTTATTCACAGAATACAAAACTGCCTATGAATGTCTGAGCGTTGCTGAGTGGGGCGGTTTCCAGAGAAGACAGGAGGAAGTGAAAGAGATTCTAAAAGGGAACTGGTAGGGTATGCAAAATTCGAATGGCAACAGAGCAGCCAGAGGGTCACCTGAAATAACCTTGCCATTGATAAGGAGGTCCAGATAGAATGGCAGGATTTAGTATTTACAGATGATGAAAATATGCCTGATGTAAAGCTTCAGCACTGAGAACATGCTTCTAAAGATAATGACACAAATGAAAAATTTGAGTTTACTGAAACTTTAACTATACCTCTTTACTTCCTGAAAATAAGTGAAAGAAGACCCCCAACTACCTATTTTCAAAGAGAATTTTTTATTTATTTATTTTTTTACTTGAAAACACTGAATTGAAGCAAGTGGCAAAAGGTATAGAACAAACAGCCTTCTTAGCCAGTTTTGAAAATACACAGCATGCAAAAGTAACAGATCAGTCTACTTGAAACCTTTGGCATTACTTGTTGGGATATTTGGTCTTGCGTTGTATATACATACAGTCAGGCTTAGCCTAAAACTAAAAAAAAAAAGGCAAGAATTGTCTTGAATTTTAAAAAGTTGAAAAACAAATGAATCACTAGACATCTGACAATGTTCAAAGGAAATTGGCAAAATAGCTAGGCGCCAACAATTTTAGGTATCATGGATAACCACCTCTTGGGGTTTCAGCAGCCATTATTGAAAAGAAAACACAGTTATTATACAGAACTATGCAAAAGCAAAAAAACTGTTTCCAGCTTTGGAATTATACTTGTTTAACTTGACAGGACAAACTACACTTTTTCATCATTTCACAATACTTATTCACTTGACATAATGCAAGACAACTGGACTCTACAATAAACTGGGAGAAAATTATTTTCTATTTGAAAAAAAAAACAAAAAAAAACAAACTTGACAACAAAACGATTCCTGTTTCTACACCCCATTTATCTTGCAGCATAATATAAACTGGAGAATGGACTCAACTAGCGCAGACTCAGTGCCCCCGCTTTAACAGCTTAAGCTAATAAAACTTCAAACGATCTGGTAATACACAATGGCAAAAATCTGAAATATGAATGCCTTTAAGTAAAACCATATGAAAATTTGGAAATTAATCTGAGCGCAAATGACCAAAATTGAAACGAAAGTAATTTCGAATGAAAGGCAGAAAGGGTAATTAAGCACCGATTTTGACAATTCTAAGCAGTCCAGTTTTTAAAAGAATGACATGAAGACGTTAACCTATCTGCATAGGAGTGATAAATGAGGCATTTTTGTGTCATTACATGCTCATAAATCACTTTCCTCCTCTGCTGACGGTTTTTATCAGATCTAACCTTTTCAAGCTTCTACTAAAGGGCTAACATTTCCAGCTATGACACGTGCAGTTTACAAATTCTGCAGCTGATTAAGTCAGGACAGCGGCTGGCTGCTTTCATTGTCTTGCTCCAGCTGTATCCCTTGTCTGGAGCCAGCAATGCATGGTGCCACTCGGTAATGGAGGTGAGTTTGCAAAAGCTTAGGGGGAATTCACAAACAGCAGAGGTGTAGTCATCCACACGCTGCCTCAAAAACGGCTGAAATAAATTTCACATTTAAAATATACAGTAAATGTTTATTTTAGTTGTGAAGTTGCTGGTATTTTATGTAGGTTTCATTTGCTAATCCGCTACATAAAATAAGCATCTCTACATTATGTTTAAAGTATTTTTTCTTTGATAGATTAGCAAAGCGTTGAAATCCCTGTTATGTCTTTAGTGATGTCTGTGTTCCTGCTTGGGAGATTCACTCTATATATTACCTGGCTACCACTGCCCCCAGTACAAGTGATGTGTATCCAAAAACTTTACAGCTGTCCCCAGGACTAGGATAGAGAGGAAACTGTCCAATAGGAACTCCTGTTCCAGTAATAACTAAGGGTCTATTCACACCAGCTGCGGTAGGACGGTGTTGCTTGGCTATTACGGCGCAGTTGCAGTGGTTAGTTCTGAAAAAAAACATGGCAGCTTACTTTTTTCCAATAAAAAGAGAGCAAAATGCGGGACTTCAAATGAGGCACACGGGAGCAAAAGTATAAATTGGATAAATTGGCAGTTTTTAATAAATTCATTCAAAAATTCATATATTTACATACTTAGGCACATAGCTATATAATGATAATTTAAATTCCATTAAAAAATACATTCCAACAAGGACTTCTTTGCAAACATATAAGGACATAGGTATATGAAAAAATAATAATAAATTAATGTATATGTGACACACCTAAAGTGTCACTAGGAAAAAGTAGCAGAATCAAAATTAAATAAAATTGGAACGTCCATACATAGTTGATGATTGTGTACACATAACAGAAGTACACAAGCTCTACGCATTTTGGGACCTTATAGTCACTCATCAGGAGAAGAACCATAGTGACCACCTATGAAAAGGGGGAAACAGCAGTGTTTAAATAGTTTGGAAAGCAAGTGGGCAAATGTAAAACATGAAATCCCACATTAATACACTTAGACCACGGACTTACAAATATATCTGCACAATGATGGTGCAGCCATGGATGTCAGGCCAGCCAAACATTTTGCTCTCTTTTTTTTTTCAATATTGAACCGGGATGGAGGAGGGGTTTTGAACGGCCCCACTATCCTCATTTAAAATCCCAATTCTCCCTTTCCCCTCTGCCACTGTAATATTTTTCAATAGAGCTGTAAAAAAAAAAAAAGTGATCAATGCAATGCACCACTATCAGTGCATCAGCACTGCAGTCATCTCACTGCATCACCCCACATACAAGTCACTGAGGCTGGTGTGAACAGACCCTAATAGAGGATTTCCCCTCATTATAAATCATTTTTTTTCTCACTTACTATTGTGCCTGTGGGGCAGGGATTTCAACCATTCCTTACTCTCTCTACAACTAAACAACACTTTAAGGCTTAGGTCACACTTGCAAAAACAATCTAATGCTGACACTAACATGAACCAACACTCCTATAGCATTAATGTGTATTTTTGATGTGTTTAATGTGCATTTCAACACCTTGGCGCTGAGCGTACGCAAATATGCGGCCTCTGGGTGGCCGGGCCTTGGCGCAGAGCGGCCGCATATTTGCGTGCAATAGCACCCACAGTGCTGTGAGTGCGCGCCCTGTGCGCTCCCGGCGGCTCATGGAAAGCTCCCAATCTGTACTTGCGATCGGGCATTTTCCGATCATGTGACTGCCGTGACAGACAATCACGGCGGTCACATGGTCAGAAGCCCCATCCCGCCCCCTGGCATTTCAATCCCCTTAAAGGGGTTAAGGAGTGTTAAAAATGCACACAGATGCCCTCTAAGTGATATTTTTTTTATTAAGAGGAAAGTGCTTTTTTTTTCCAAATCACGGATATTTGATAAACACTTGTCAAATGTGCAGTAAATGCTACAGGTAACAGAACAAGGGTGCACACACCCCTTCAGGCAAAAATTGGACACACCCGATCCAAGGTGCTAATCCCAGCTCAACACTGTAGGCAATATCAAAAAGAGAAGAAAAGATTGATCGCACACTTGAATCCAAAAGATGCTGTAGAAATTTCTTTATCGTCATGAGCCAGACAAAATTGCAGTGATGATCAGTTGATGCGTTTCACACGAAAAGAACCGTGCTTGTTCACAACGAACAAATTGCTACAGGCACGTTTTGGACAAGTTACTATAGACATGAATTGAAGGGGCTGACAAGTTTAAACTCCTCCCAGGCTCAATATGTAGCTTCATTTTTGCCACACAGCAACACGAAGCAATGCAAATGCTATATATTTTTCCAAATGTGAACAGATCTGTCCGCTGTCCATATTATTTATTGTAGGCTGGTTTTCTAGGTGTTTGGGGAGTGGAAAAATGTGCCCCAAATGCTTATTTCTAATGCCAATGTGAACAGAGCCTAAGGCCTATCTCATCCCTCACTCACCGCTGCAAGTTATGAAGTCATTGCTAGGTTACCATGGAGCAATGATCTAAATTGTACTGCCAGAATACACTTGTAAGGTTAGTTTCACACTGGGGCGGGGGGCGTTAGCGGTAAAGCGCTGCTAATTTTAGCCGCACTTTACCTCTGTAATATTGGCGCTTTTCAGACGCTAGCGGGGTGCTTTTAACCCCCGCTAGTGACAGAATAAAGGGTTAATAGCGCCCGCAAAGCACTGCTGCCGAAACGCTTTGCAGGTGATTCGGCAGCGGTGCCCATTGATTCCAATGGCAGGTGCGGTGGAGAAGTGGTGTATTCACTGCTCCTGCACTGCCCGAAAGATGCTGCTTGCAGGACTTTTTCTGTTCTGGCTTTCACACTGGGGCTGCAGGGGAGGCATTTTTCAGGCGCTATTTTTAGCCCTTTAGTGCCTGAAAAACACCTCAGTGTGAAAGTAGCCTAAGTGTTCATTTAAAAAGCCTAGAACACAAATTCCCTACTCTACTAAATCAGGCAGGTTACCTAACCACCCCCCACCCCCCATAAAAAACAAAAAAACAAAAACATCGCTGAGGAGTTTTCTACTAGGGGTGGCCAGAGCCTGATGGTGAACTGAGAGACTAGTTCCCTGCCAGGTCTGCCTAGCTGTTGATTGACAGTGTATGACGGTGGGTGGATCTATAGCTGCTATTCAGGCAGACCAGATGGGGAACTAATCTCTCATTATCTCAGCAGGCTCCACCCACCCAGTGATACAAGGCTATTCCCAAATATGGACATTACCATGTGTCAGTGATGACATCAACACTATCCCTGTCTCTTTTGTTTACATGTAGCTTTTGGCTGGGGAATCTTTCAGGCGACAACTGAATGGGGCTGAGGATACCGTACTTTGCAGGAATCGGTTATATTCATGCCCCAATAGTGTAACGCTGTATGTAAGCTAAGAGCTGGTCCTAATTATCAGTTTTCCAATCTGCATACTGGAAATAATTCTTGAAGAATCTGTCCCTGCCAAAGTGACTGGTTCCTAAAGTGTCGCCCGCATCAGTAATGTTACTGATACTGATGCAAATGCTTGTTAGATATTTCTAAAGGAAGCTACTACCGGAAAAGTGATGTACATACTTTATTGAATTCCTCTGGTTATCTTTTTTTTTTTTTAATTATAAAAATTATACTTTAAGGACTTATTAAGGGAAATTATGGCAAACTGAAATAAAAGGCAATATATCACAGCCATAGAATTATATAGCAGCTCCAATTTTTGTAGAGTAAACATGATTCCTTTTAGCTTCTATGGAAATAGAGGACAGTGAAGATCATACTCATAAGTACTCACATATTTCTAATGAATGAACAGACAAAAATCCTCCTGTAGAGGAATGGTGGCAATTTGATGATGAATTCCAAATTCCACAGATTGATTGCTTGAGATGAATATATATATATATATATATATATATATATATATATATATACATATATAAAAATAGTGATGTTTGGGGGTTATGTAGCTTAAAGCGATTGTAAACCCTCACACATACCCAGTGAAGTGAATAGCTTCAGATGATACACAGAGATGAAACAAATCCTCCTACATAGGCTTTACATGTATATCTGCTGTCTTCAGCTTTCTACACTCTTTAGAAAGTGCAGATTGTGTTAAAAATCTTTCTTCCTCTTTCAGCAGCACATGGGGGTGGGTGGGGAGTCTGGGCTTACACTGTGTGAGAGCTGATTGGAGGAAAGGCACAAACCTAACCTCCACATAGGCAGAGGAACAAAGGAATATGCAGAGCTGTAGTCTGAATAGACTACTGCTCTCTGATTATCTCCCTCCCCAACACAAATTTTCAGCTACTATTATCTCATTTGTCTGAGAACTTGTCAGAAGTGACTCATGTTGATAACAGAGGAAGCACCAGAGAGAAACGACACTCAGAGCTTTGGAGAGAGATAAGTAAATACTACATAGTTATAAAGGAAATGTAGCTATATATCTTTATATGAGTTTGTATGGTTGTGTTTAATCATCTTCACTGATTAATTAATGGTTGTGCGCTCGTTTTTTTCGGAGAAATACTACACAGTGCTTAGTTCAACATGAATGGGGTTTACAACTACTTTAAGTGAAGAGCTCACCAGTGAGAAAAGTCCATCCCGTTCTGCCATTTAAGGGCCTTTTGGCCTACTTTTATTAAACAAAAAAAAACAAACAGCCCATCCAAGATTCCCATGCAGGGGTTTCAGCTTTGCACAGCAACAATGTAAATGAAAAATACAGAACCACCTGGCTCTCTGGTTTGGGCCTCGGTCCTCTTGACCATTAAGAGTGTCCCTGTTCTGTACACCTTCTGTACCTCTGCTGGCACTCTCTTTCCCAGCTTCCTTGCTCCTACAGCCCACAGGCTTGGGCCCTCTGTCTGCTCTGTCAGATTGCACCGTGCAGACATGCACGCTTCTCCCTTGCACACTTGGACTCCTCAGGAGGGTGGAGCGAGCCCAGAACCCTGGTCCTGACTCTACTATTAGCCTAGAACCCACCTGAATAATCAGTGTCCTGGCTTTTCCCAAGTCCTGGTTCCAGGACTAAAGATTTTCTCCAACTCGGATTGCTATGAAATCTCCAGGCTTCAGGTGCCCAACTGTATTTTACAAACCACAGGGAGGAAACTGACAAAACAGATTCCTCAACCTAAGAAAATAATTGAACTATGCTAGAAATATTGTTTACACATTAATGAACAAATGGCATAATAGACTAATATTAAAATAGTCCCAATGCAAGTGATGTTCATAAGTGCTCGTGCTCAAACATACATCTGTGCTTCTTGGTGCTCAGACTGGGTGCCCCACATAGAAGTGCACTCACCCCTAGGTATTGACCAACTATCACTAGTGTGGTCAGACAAGCATTTTAGGAGACCCATGGAGATAACCATTTCTGGCAACCTCTTGAAGTGGATAAGCCTCAAAGAGATATTTAAAAACAACAAATGGTTTACACTCACATGTAAAGGTGCCTATATCCTGCCACCCAGTGTGAATAGCAGGTTATTTGTTTAGGGGAAATTGGCCCATACTGGATGATTGAGCGCCAGCTGTGGTTCAGCTAGATTCCCGGGAGTTTGGTCATGGGCGGAAGGGAGTCGCAGTGATGCGATGAAGCCTCTCCGCTCGTCCTCCAGACTCTGGGACCTTCATTTCCAAATGAAATGCAACATTTCCCACAGTCCGTAATGATTTGGGGAGCCATGTCATCTGCTGGTGTTGGTCCACTGTGTTTTATCAAGTCCAAGTCAGCGCAGCCTTCTACCAGGAAATTCTAGAGCACTTCATGCTTCTCTCTGGTGACCAGCTTTATGGAGATGCTGATTTCATTTTCCAGCAGGACTTGGCACCTGCCCACACTGCCAAAAGTACCAATACCTCGTTTATTGATCATGGTATCACTGTGCTTGATTGGCCAGCAAACTAGCCTGACCTAAACCCCATAGAGAATCTGTGGGGTAATGTCAAGAGGAAGATGAGAGACACCAGACCCAACAATGCAGACAAGCTGAAGGCCTCTATCAAAAAAACCTGGGCTTCCATAACACTTCATCAGTGCCACAGGCTGATTGCCTCCATGCTATGCCACATTGATGCAGTAATTCATGCAAAAGGAGCCTCGACCAAGTATTGAGTACATACTATACTATACTAAATACTATAACCCTTTCATGACTAAGCCTATTTTTGAAATTTGGTGTTTACAAGTTAAAATCCATATTTTTTGCTAGAAAATTACTTAGAACCCCCAAAAATTATATATATATTTTTTAGCAGAGAATCTAGAGAATAAAATGGAGATTGTTGCAATATTTTATATCACACGGTATTTGTGCAGCATTGTTTTAAACGCAAATTTTTGGAAAGGGGACACTTCCATGAATTTTAAAAAATCCAAACAGTAAAGTTACCCCAATTTTTTTCTATAATGTGAAAGATGACATTACGTCGAGTAAATAGATACCAAACATGTCACGCTTTATAATTGCACGCACTCGTGGAATGGCGACAAACTATGGTAGTTATGAATTTCCATAGGCGACGCTTTAAATTTTTTTTTACAGTTACCAGGTTAGAGTTACAGAGGAGGTCTAGGGCTAGAATTATTGCTCTCGCTCTGACGATCGCGGTGATACCTCACATGTATGATTTGAACACCGTTTACATATGCGGGCGCGACTTCCGTATGCGTTTTCTTCGCTGCGTGAGCTCACAGTGACGGGGGCGCTTTAAAATTTTTTTTATTTAATTATTTTATTTATTTTTATACTTATAAGTTGTGTTTTTAAAAAAAAATGTTTTTTTTTTACTTTTATTGCTGTCACAAGGAATGTAAACATCCCTTGTGACAGTAATAGGTAGTGACAGGTACTCTTTTTGGAGAGATCGGGGGTCTAAAAGACCCCCGATCCCTCCTCTGCACTTCAAAGTATTCAGATCGCCGAAAACGGGGATTCTGAATACTGTGTATTTTTTTAAATTCGGCGCCATTGGCAGCCGAATAAACGGGAAGTGACGTCATGACGACGCTTCCGCGTTTACATTGAGAAGGCAGCCGATTGGACACCGGGCTTCCTGATCGCACGAGAGGCCTGGTAAGAGCGGCGGGAGGGGGGGCGTCCCCTCCCACTCCTCCGGTATAACAGCCGAGCGGCTTTTAGCCACATCGGTTGTTATATTCGGATAGCCGATCGCCCGCTCGAAACAACGGTACCGGAATGATGCCTGCATCATCCCGGTATAACCCCCGGAAGCCGAGTACGCAGATGTGCGTACGGTCGGCGGGAAGGGGTTAAGCCATTTTTTCTGTATTAAAAACCCCTTTTTTTTATTGGTCTTATGTAATATTCTAATTTTCTGAGATACTGAATTTGGGGTTTTCACTAGCTGTAAGCCATAATCATCAAATTTAAAAGGCAGAAATGTTTGAAATATATCACTCTGTGTATAACGCATCTATATAAATTATAGGAGTTTCACTTTTTGAATTGAATTACTGAAATAAATTAACTTTTTGATGAGATTCTAATTTTATGTGATGCACCTGTAAATATATGGGGTTTTTTTTAACCACAATATACCTATACATTATTCATTTGTACTCCCTGTATACAATGTCCATGAGAAACACATGAACTATCCTAATCGTTCCCAAAAAAACAAAGCAATCCCAGCAAATACTTAGCGCATGAAGCAACATACAGAAAGCAGCAATGCAATACATGTATACCGTATATGCTGCATCTATAAAGCTGCAGTCAGCAGGATCTCAGTGACCCCAAGGTCATAGGTTCAAACTTCAGTGAGGTCAATTAGCCTTTCATCTTTCTGGAATAGATGAAATGGGATCCAGTAATAACCTGCGTAATCCAATGCTTGTGATACTTTAATTGTATCTGAGAAGTGCTTTAAACAGATACAAATATATTATAATAGCAGCCGGATCAGATGAAAGGCATTGCTACCAAATTTCTGGAAGGGTCATCTTTATGAAGCATTCACAAACAAGAGGTTGCAAGAATGAGGAACACATTAGCAATGGTCATATATGTGTGTCATTACAGAATTCCTGTCATTTGGTCACTTTTCTATAACCATTAGAACACACATAGGCTGGAATAAGCTCTCCTTATACTTTATATGTAGCTGACAGTTCTACAGAACGCCATAATATTACTGAGTCAGCATGGGAATGGTTCCTAACACCTCATTGAATCTAGGCTGCAAAGTATTCAGGCTGTTCTAAAGGCAAAAGGGGGTACTAGATAGATGTGCCTAATAAAGTGGCAGCAGAGTATACTTCAATTAATAATGAATAATTATCAGTTCAAGGACCAAGTATTTAGGCACTCTGACTGAAAATCCCTTTCGATCACTTGACCTCCCCCTTTATGACCAGAGCATTTTTTGCTATGTAACACTATGCTACTTTCACTGGCAATTGCTTGGTCATGCAACACTGTACACAAATGAAATTTATACACATTTTTTTTACTTAAATAGAGCTTTCTACTGGTGGTATTTAATTACCACTGGGGTTTTTCTTTTTGCTATATAAATGAAAAAATACAGAACATTTTGTAAAAACCTTTCTTAGTTTCCGTTAAAATAAATTGCAAACAAGTAATCTTTCTTCATAAATTTAGACCAAAAAGTATTCTGCTACATTTCTTTGGTAAAAATAACCCAAATCAGTGTATATTATTTAGTCTCTGTGAAAGTTATAGAGTATACAAACTATTGTAAATACAGGTGAATCTCATAAAATTAGAATATCATCAAAAAATACATTTATTTTAGTAATTCAATTAAAAAAGTGAAACTTATATTTTATATAGATTCATTACACAGTGATATATTTCAAGAATTTCTTTCCTTTAATTTTGACGATTATGGCTTACAGCTAGTGAAAACTCAAAATTCAGCATCTCAGAAATTTAGATTATTGCATAAGACCAAAGGATTTTTAATACAGAAATGTTGGCTTACTGAAAGGTAGATCCATTGTAAAGTTGGGGTTTGTTTAGCTCTCCTAGTAGATGCTTTAGCCAGTGATTCCAAACCAGAATTCACACAACAGAAAATGCTAGCTCACCTGGCTCTCTGTAGCAGTACTTCTGCTCTTTATCCTGATCACACAGACCACTGGATCCTTCAGTGTGGATGGCTTTACTTTAGCGCCCACAGCTCCGTTCTCGCCTTAGCCCTCAGGCTGTTTCACTGCCTCTTGCAGTCACACATGTTCTGGCTGCCTCCTGCAGCCCCTCTAACTCCTGGAGACCTCCTGTCTCTTGGTGTGGAGCAGTCTCCAACTGGGAGCCCTGAGGTATTCCCATAAATTCATTATAAGGGCTCACCTGAGCACACACCGTGTTGGCCATCTACAAAATCTGGACACAGGGTTGGAGATTCCATCCCACCCAAGACACTGTGGAATCTCCAAACTACAGAGCCCCATGACGGAATACCAGCCCACAGTTACCAGTTCTCCAGTCCACACCTATGCTCTGCAGTCTTGCACCAAGCAAATGTGCACACCCTGTGTCCCCCAAACTACCAATTTTACCGTGACAGCATCTCCTACTGTCACACCATGTACAGTATAGTATGCACTCATACTTGGCTGGGGGGCACCTTTTGTATGAATTACTGCACCAATGTGGCGTGGCATGGAGGTGATCAGTCTGTGGCACTGCTGAGGTGTTATGGAAGCCCAGGTTGCTTTGATAGCAGCCTTCAGCTCGTCTGCATTGTTGGGTCTGGCGTCTCCAATTTTCCTCTTGACAATACTCCACAGATTCTCTATGGGGTTTAGGTCAGGCGAGTTTGCTGGCCATCAGTGATACCGTGATCATTAAACCAGGGATTGGTACTTTTGGCAGTGTGGGTACAGTATCTCACAAATGTGAGTACATTCCTCACATTTTAGGACATATTTTATGCTATCTTTTAATGTGACAACACTAAAGAAATGACAATTTGCTACAATGTAAAGTAGTGAGTGTACAGCTTGTATAACAGTATAAATTTGCTGTCCCCTCAAAATAACAACACACAGCCATTAATGTTTAAACCGCTGGCAACAAAAGTGAGTACACCCCTAAATAAAAATGTCCAAATTGGGCCCAATTAGCCATTTTCCCTCCCTGGTGCCATGTGACTTGTTATGCCCCGTACACACGATCGGATTTTCCGACGGAAAATGCGTGATAGGACCTTGTTGTCAGAAATTCCGTCCGTGTGTAGGATCCATCACACATTTTTTGACACACAAAGTTTGAGAGCAGGCTATAAAATTTTCTGACAACAAAATCCGTTGTCGGAATTTCCGATCGTGTGTACACAAATCCGAAGCACAAAGTGCCACGCATGCTCAGAATAAAAAAAGAGATGAAAGCTATTGGCTACTGCCCCGTTTATAGTCCCGACGTACGTGTTTTACGTCACCGCGTTCAGAATGATCGGATTTTCCGACAACTTTGTGTGACCGTGTGTATGCAAGGCAAGTTTGAGCCAACATCCGTCGGAAAAAATCCTAGGATTTTGTTGTCGGAATGTCCGATCAATGTCCGACCGTGTATACAGGGAATTAGTGTTACAAGGTCTCAGGTGTGAATGGGGAGCAGGTGTGTTAAATTTTGTGTTATCGCTCTTACTCTCTCATACTGGTCACTGGAATTTCAACATGGCACCTTATGGCAAATAACTCTCTGAGGATCTGAAAAAAGAATTGGTGCTCTACATAATGATGGCCTAGGCTATTAGAAGATTGCCAAGACCCTGAAACTGAGCTGCAGCATGGTGCCCAAAACCATACAGCGGTTTAACAGGACAGGTTCCACTCAGAACAGGTGCCAAGTTCTGCTGGAAAATGAAATCAGCATCTCCATAAGCAGGGGGATGCTTGAAGTGATCTAGAATTTCCTAGTAAATAGCTGCACTGACTTTGGACTTGATAAAACACAGTGGACCAACACTAGCAGATGACATTGATCCCTAAATCATTATGGAGTGCAACTCGTCCTCACATTTGTTGTACAAGTGTGCACTTCAGTAATTTAAAGTATTGCTGTGCTCATTTAAACCCCAGTGATTCTAATAACCCAAGTGCTTTGATTTAACATTTCTAGGATCCGCAAACCATGTTATATAATAATTAAGAGGGGGGGAGTTTGGGACTTTAAATGAGGCACATTATATGTACCTCCATGTGTTATGTATATGTTATATAATAAGAACTGAACAAGGACCTTAAGGGTGGGATCGACAGTTATTATCTTCATAAAATCTGCAGAGTTAAAAATCTTGTTTCAATGACTGGTTTACATATTCTAGAAGTTATTCCAAATGTTGGTAAATGGTCATAATTATTAGTTTGTGTATTTTCTGCACCCCTTTCAGAGATATAGAGGTGCGGGGTCTATCAAGCACTGCAAGGTAGCACACATGGATTGTAGATCGTTTAACAATCCCAGGGGGATTGTCAGAGGTTAAGTCAACCATACATGGATCAAAATTTAGCCAGTTCAGCAGGGAGCGGTCAAATTCGATCCATACATTTGGGCACTGAAACGTATCTACTGATCAACTCCAGTTTTCCCTGTTCGATTAGCATTGCACTCTACAGTCTGCAATGCAGATCAGTATAGTCTGATGTTGGGAAGTCTCCCCGCTGTCTGAATACAATGTCACAGTGGGAAGGGGGGGCATTGAATGTGGGGGGATTTCTCCATCCATTTTGAACGTGTGAATGGTAGAATTGGGTCTGTTTTTTTCATTCAACTCGCTGGTTGAATGAAAAAACGGACTCATCTATAGGCTGCCTTACTGTTCGCTGTCCCAGAATTCAAAATGTGTATTACTGATTTGTTAACAGACAAATGTTTAAAATTTCTCCCATGGGGAAATGTATCCTTTACAGAAAAGTACATTATAAGCATTGAGCTTTATTACCCAAAAAATACAAAATGTAAAACTTGGTTGTAATGTATATTAGCCTATGGGAAAACTAGAATTCTGTTGAAGTACAGTTAAGCTGGCCATATGCTTAAAGAATTTTGTTTCAAAACCGTTCATGTGATTTTCAAATTCTTAGTGAGGTCAAATTGATTTTTTTTTTTTTTTTTTTCAAACAAATGAATTCCGAACAGGGAATGTGAATTTAGTTCAGGAAGTTACATCTGTTCCAAAATTGAATGTTAGAAGCAAACAAAATTTTCGAATGACATTCAAGTCATTAAATGTACTGTGGGAATTTTTGCATGAACGTTTTTTTGAAAATCTACTAGTGTGTATGGCCAGCTTTAGAGCAAGCTAAATGTTTTTTTGGTTGTTGTGTTACTGCACTCTGCCACTGAATACATCACATTTCTTGTAGCACAAGAAACATTGAATAAATAATTTCTTGCATCTATGTAAAAAGTTGAATTTTGGCCATGTTTTTTACATTCCGAAAAACAGGATGAAATAAACACTGCCATGTTGTTTCTTTGAAACTCTGCATAAAACCGTTGAGACCTTTCCACTGAACTCTAATTCCTTAGTTAACATAGCTGTGTATGGCTGTCTCATGCAGATGTGGCTATTAGCTGGGAAGACCAGTGTGTGATGCATTGAGCTGGAACTGGTGAGCTTAGTTGGAAGTGGCAAGGAAGGAGTTATGGAAGATACATCTCTGGCAGTGTGGAGAGATGCTGGGCTGCCTTGAGCGATTTCCGTCAGACGGTGAGGATCTTGATGTCGGCTTGTGTGACGAGTGGAAGCCCTGTGCTTCACATGGTATTAGTCCTGATAAGAACTAACTAGGCGTCAGGTCGCAGTAACAAAACTTGAAGAGACAAGCCTGTTCCCAGCATCCAGAGTCCGTACAGACTCTCCTGGGGCGCACTGCCTCTTGGTGAATGACAGAGATGGTAAAGCTGAGGAAGGGTGGGGAGTGCAGGGGTGTCACCGCATCATGCCATTGAGGGGGGCATTCTAGACAGCCAGTGAATTATGAAATGCTGTCCTATTGCCTACAAACTCGAAATAAAATTATTTGTGCTACTCAAACTGCTTGTCCTGACCCATTACCTTCACAGCATATATGGGATATGTTTTGTAGCATAAAATAAGGCTACGGGAACATGAGTTTTCTTCAGGATGTTTAGTAACATATTAGACATTTATAGACACTTTATAACAAAGATGAGTCAGAACATTGACTCTATATACCATAAAGATATGATACTTAACAGACAGACAGGACAGCATGCAAAACTTTCATAAAAATGGAATGATAGTGGAAGAAAGGTGAATATAAGAATAACAAATCATCCATGTGCATTCTATAAGGCCTCATATACACAGGACGTTTAACCATCTCTTCTAGACTCCTTTGCTCCTGGCAGTAGAGTTTTGGCAGAAAAAACGCTTGTAAACTCATGTAACGTTTAGGTGTGTCAATTATTTGGGTGTTAATTCATTTAATTGGCCAGAATAATATATGATTCTGGCAATTGAAACAAATTAATGTTTAGGCGCTAAATGTGCATAGTTTTTTTCTGCCTCTAAACACCTCCTTAAACAACTTCTCAAAACACCTATGTATATATGGGCACGTAGGCTAACGAGCAGGGGTTTTTAGAAGCAGGGAAAAAAAGTCAAACGCACCCTAGGAGCAGCAGAAACAATGTCCAATGTGCATGAGACCTAAAGCTTTCACCCACTTTGCAATCTAAATATACAATCTCCTTCAGAACTTTCAACTAGCGTGTAGTACAACAGCCTGTCTTTATCGGCAACAAATTTAAATAATTTTCACTGCTAGGTCCCAACACTATAATTCGTAAGCCTGAAAAAGACTATAAAGAGATTGTATGATCAGACTATAAACTGCCATTTTGTTTTGAGAATAAAAATAATATAATAAGATAAATGTCAGAGGAATGTTCCTTCATATCATTCCGGCCGTGTCCTTGCGTGTATGCGCGGCGTAACAGCGTTCCGGCGCACGTGCATTCGCGGTCCGGCGCACGCACATGTGCACTAGCGCACACCCAGCGTGACCCTTTGGGCGGCCTATAAAAGGCGCTCAGATGATCAAACAAATTGCTGGTTCGTCTCAGCTTCCTGTGTAAAACTTGATCCTGTCTTTGTACCTGTGCCTGATTACCGTTGTGACCCGGATTGCTACCCGACTCCTCTGCTCTTCTCCTGGACCTGACCTTGGCTTGTTTAAACGGATTCCGTCCTATCTCCTGTGTTTGACCCTCTGCCTGTTACTCGGATTGTCTCCTGTCTCCTTGCCTGACCGCCTGCCTGTACCTGGACTTGCCCGTGTCTTCCACACACCATCCTACAGCCTGCATCTTAATTATTTATCCTGGTGTATGACCCTCAGCCTGGTTCTGGACTTTCTGTTACTTGTTCCAGTTTGTACTCCTGCCTACCAGTCTCTGCACAGAGGCTCTTCTCTACTAGGACCTTCACGCAAGTCTCCTAAGGTCCATTGGGGTAGCCTGTGCCTAATTGTGCCATTCACTCCCTGTACCACCTCTAGGGGGTGGACTGCGCTTAGTTGCAAGGGTGAACCGCTCTCGGCATCTCGGCCTCGGTAAGTACTATCCTGACAAAAAAATAAGGGAGGAATATTAATTTTTTCAGTATGTATCTATCTATAGTGGAGCATACAAGATTTCATTGTACAATATTTCTATGCAGTGTAAGAAGTCCTTACATTACACAGTTTGTGTAACTCCAAAAGAGGCTGTACAGAGACAATTGTAATCTATATGATCAGCTTAAAGGTAACCACAGATATAACAATCTAATTTCTAAAAATTTCAATACATTGACTGTTGTCTACCTCTAACATGTTTGCATTGCATTTCCCTCTCCTCAATTATCTTAATTTCATTCCTTATCACTGTGCTGCATCCTTCCGGCTTCTACCACATTTTCAGACACAACTTGTGAGATGAAGAACACAGGACCCCTATAAGCTCAGCAATGGCTGGAGACAAGGGCAGCATTCTAGTAATAGGTTAAGAAATCACAGGAAAATGCATTTAATAAGTATAAGAAGGTTTTTTATGTTAAACCTCAAAACACCAGAATAAGAGATTGTAGGTTCAGTGCCAAAAAAGTAGTTTTCATTCTAAAAACCTCACCCAGATGTACAATAAAAAATAAAATAACCTCATATCTCTTATTCTTGGTGTCCCTAGCACCTAATGCATTGAAGTGAGTAGGCATGAATCCACCACCATGATGTAACAGCTTTTGGTGGCCTATCACCAGCTGCAGGCACTGTTAGTCAAAGTTTGCAAAGAAATACCTGCAGATTTTTGTAACATTACAAGATTACCTTTAAAGTTTAACTAAAATTTTTTGGACAGAGTGGAGAGGGATTAGAACACCTGTCAGTTTTTATTGTTGTCAGTGCCTCATTAGGGAGATTCACTCTCTCTATTTGTCCTGTTTACCATCAATAGTCAAAGTAAAAGAAAATCCCAAATTTTAGATTTACACCAGCACAGTAATACAGGAGACACTAATTCTGGTGACACACTGTGATTCTCTCACTTTGGAAGGATTTCCTCTCACTTCTTGTTTTGGCTATGGGACAGGAAGTGAAGGGAAATCTTCCCAAAGGGACACAGATGGAATACTGACGGGAGTTATGACCTTCCCTTACTTTATCCAAATTGAAAAAAAAAAGTTTTGCCTTTACTTACACTTTAAGAAAACCTGTGCT
Source organism: Lithobates clamitans (assembly GCA_037952925.1). Taxonomy (NCBI): domain Eukaryota; kingdom Metazoa; phylum Chordata; class Amphibia; order Anura; family Ranidae; genus Lithobates; species Lithobates clamitans. The sequence goes on along the minus strand of JBBGZY010001049.1, from coordinate 1,749,627 downwards.
TTATTCATACAGTGCAAAGATTAATTTATTGCCCCCCTCCTAACACTTCTAGATATGAAGGAGGAGGTAGACATGTGCAATTCATTTGTAAATGTAAATTCTGATGAATTTTTTATTATTCTGAGATTTGGATGTATCCGAATCTCATTTAGTTTATTCGTTTTTGAACGAATTCCAAATTTTTTAGAACGATTCAAATCCAGATTGGTCAAAAAATGATCGACTGATACAAATTCGGTGTGAGGAATAGCTGGTTAAGGAGCGGGCAGGGAAGCAGGCCGCCCTGTCCTTAACCTTCAAGGACTCATCAGTAGTCAGTGGGCTTCCCTGCTGAGAGCTGAAATGTGAACAAAAGAATGCCGACTGCAGGCCTTTCGAATCTGGCATGGCTTTAAAGGGGAACCCCACACCAAAAATTTGAAGAAGAAAAAAAAAAGAAACATTGTAGGCCTCCCTCCAAAATCCATTCCAGTCCCTTATCCGAGCATGCAGCCTTGCAGGCTAGGAAGTGGGGGGGGGGACGAGTGAGCACCCCCCCTCTTGAACCATACCAGGCCATATGCCCTCAACATGGGGGGTGCTTTGGGTCCCCCTCTCCCCAAAGCACCATGTCTCCATGTTGAAAATGAAGAATCAAGAAAAATTTACAAACAGGAAATGTACAGTAAAAGTAAAGTAATTCAAACAAAAAAAAGTTCTGGCAAGTATATTGGCTTTTTGATATTCCGTAATACTGTAATATATACATACCATAGTATCTTACTTATCAAAGAAAAAAAAACACAAAAGAGTAAAGCGTGTGTTAGTTGTCTGAGTAGAAGAGGGATATTTAAATTTCCGCTACCTATGATGGGCCATTAGTATTTTATTTTGTAATAAATTGCGATTTTCAGCCATAATTCTTGGTGCCGCTATCTAGTATCCCACTAACAGCTTTTTTTTTTCACTTTTATGCCTCTGAATTCAATTATGCGTCTTGTTGGGTTGCTGCCCATGTTCTGCTCGTGTGCCCAGCAAATGTATTTGCTAGCAGGTGTATGTGCAGGAGACTCTCATCTGCTCTCAAGCACAGACGTTTCAATCAGAGAAGACAATGCTATATTGTATGTGACTGCTGTCTATTAGCTAAGCTGGTGCCTCCGTGGCTATTTCATTTCACACCTCATTCTGCACTCCAGCAGCTTTGCACTAAGCCTCTGCAGCGTCTGGAGTTCCCCATGCCTTATTTACCATATTCCAGACATCATTTCCCCCACTATAGATGATGGGAACTGAATGACAGTCTTACCAGAGCGACAGAACACCCTTACTTTCTTCAACATTAAAAGAGACAATGAGCAGAGCATCAGAATGTTTTAATGTAAATGATAAAAGCTGGAACAGCCAAGAGAAAACAAACAAAAAAAAAGTGTACCTCTACACAGCAAAAACTGAGCAACTACTGTCAACATGTCTGGTTCACAGTAATGTAATAACAAATAATAATAATAAATGTAATCACAGATTATTAATTACATTTGCCAGGTCAAAATATGTTCTGAGACTTGCCAGGACCCGGAACTTCCCTGACAGTGTGTGCTTATCATGAACACCAGCTACAAATGAAGGGTTATTTTTAGAAAATGGCAACATTTTGAGTAAAGGAACTATTATCATGAAGGCTACCTGTACTTTTAAAACAGTTATCTATTAAATGCTCCCTCTCACATGCAAGTGTTACACTTTTCTGGCTTTTCTCATCCACCATCTTCACTGTGTGGCCTTCTGGGTGCTCAAAACTGCTCCAGAAGTTTCCAGGCTGGGCTTGCTCCTATGCAACTACATCGTTGAGACCCATAATGGCCTTTCCATAGAAATGAATGGAGATTAGCTAGGCTGGGCAAATTTGAAAGGGGTATCTGTGCACATAGTAAATATCTTGGAGAAATGGGGACAGCCATAACACTTGGGGGGAGGGAAATACAGGTGGAGAAAGGGAGCATTTATAAGAGAACTGCACTAAAAGAACAGTTATACTGAGTTACGGTAATTTCAAAATACATTTGTTAACATGCACTGCCTTAATGCATTCGCTTGACTTTAATGGCTAAATAAAAGTTAATGCACCCAAAATTCAGCATTCACCAAAACAACGCACTGGTATAAAGAGAAAAACAATGTATTCTTTCTTGTTCATGCATTTTGATGTTTTAAAATGCAGCAACATTCATGGCAATGTGTCTGGTGTGAACAAGCCCTATGGCCATGGTGTGGCTCCCTTTGTGTTTCTGTTGAGTTGTAAGACTTATCTGCCATCAATATTACTAATAATAATATTATAAGCACTACAAAAGCTAAGCAGAGAAAACAATGCTCAATAACAAAAACTGTATTTGTTTTAAACAGCTATATACTTTGGTTTCCTTTTTTTGCATGTACTGCTTGGTAGTAGTAGTGTTCTATGCCAGGATCAAAGACACAGCTAGCCATTTCTTACTCTGAATAAAGTGCCTTCCCCTCCAGCCTACATAGTAAGATGCCAGTCTCTGTATATCTCCTGTAAAATTATTTTAGACTTCAGTACACGATTTTCTGAAACACTTTTGCTGAGAAACCATTTTAAAGCAGTGAAACAGTACTGTTTATTGTTTATTTTTAATAAGTGATTATTTAAGAATGCACCCTTTACTAAAGTGCCACACAAATGCTGAGTGCACCCCATGACAATGGAACGAATAGAAATGCACATGTTCAGTGCAGATTTTAGAGTTACCAGGATATTGTGGATCATTACAGATCAACAAATATATTTATAAAGCAATGAGTGTGATGTTCACCAAACATTCAATGAAAGTGAATTAATCACTGCAAGTTAAAACATGCACCAGGAAGAGTCACCTGCAGCGAAAGTTTGGTGAATGACACATTTACTGCTTTATAAATCTCTTTGCAAATCTAACATACATCTAAGTCCAGATTGATATTCATTCCAAACACCCAAGATTCAGCACTGCTCTTTTACTTTATAAATATACATTTCTCCTATCTATTGTTTTTAACCTTTTGGCACTCTAAGTCGTTATCATATTCTCTGAGAATTGCTAAAGTTGTTCCTTGTAAAATCAGATATAAACTGCAAGATTTCACACCGGAATAAGTATTTAATCTTGCCCTGCCTCTGACGTGGAGAATAGCTGGTTTTAAGCTAGTGAAAACCTTATAATTTTGGTATGTGTGATGTCACTTCCACATCTAATTTCAGCATTCCTTCCTACCAGCAGTGATAATCTGCTGGAGGGCCACTATAAGGCCTCATGCATACTTGAGCTCAAAAATTATTTTAACCACTACACATCTGCGCTATGGCCGAATGACGGCCGCAGCGCGGACCTGAATTCCCGGGAGGCCGTCATATGACGGCCTCCCCTGTGCACGCTCCCTACGCGCTGTGATTACTGAGTCCCGGCCCCTTACCATGTGATCAGCTGTCAGCCAATGACAGCTGATCACGTGATGTAAACAAAAGATCAGTAATCGTTTTTTTCTTTACTCACGCTGACAGCGTGAGTAGAAAAGAAAGCCGATCACCGGCTGGGATGTGAGGGACATCGGTCCCCAAGTGGAAGAGGCACATCTGCCTCATCAGTGCCACCTAATAGTGCCAATTAAAAGAGCCCACAGTGCCACCTAACAGTGCCCACAGTGCCCACAAATGCCACCTATCAATGCCAACAAGTGCCACCTATCAATGCCCACAAGTGCCACCTATCAATGCCAACCTGTAGTGCCAATCAGTGCCACCTGGCAGTGCCCATCACTGCCACCTATCAGTGCCCATCACCGCCGCCTCATCAGCGTACATCAATGAAGGAGAGAAATTACCCGTTTAAAATTTTTTATAACAAAATATAAAAATTTTTTTTTTTTTAAATTCAGTTTTTACATTTTTTTAACAAAAAGTAAAAACTGCAGAGGTGATCAAATACCACCAAAAGAAAGCTCTATTTGTGGTGAAAAAATGATAAAAATTTCATTTGGGTACAATGACCGCGCAATTGTCATTCAAAGTGCGTCAGCGCTGAAAGCTAAAAATTGGTCTGGATAGGAGGGGGGTTTAAGTGCCCTGTAAGCAAGTGGTTAAAGGCATTTGAGCTTTTTTTTTTCTTTGCCTCTAAACTCCACTACAGGAATTTACAAAAGTTAAGAGGCAGGAAAAAACATTACTCGTGTGTTCAGCAGGAGCTTTTGCGCATACAAAATGCCTGGCGCACCTAAACGCGCGTTAACACTAGGCGGTTTTAGTGCTTGAGCTTTTTTCATTTCAATGGCCAAGATAAATTAGTATTCTGGCCAATCAAATGAATAAACACTCGATGCTCCTAAATGTTCCTAAAAGCGCTTGGAAAAAATGTGGCTGGCCAGGTGAAAAGTGTTTATATGAGCTCCAGTGTGCATGGGGCCTTAGAGTCTCACTCTTTGTTTGGCCAGAATACCAAAACAACGTGGCTTAATCAAACAATGGATAACATCACAATACAGCATTTGTTACAAACTTCTTTATTGTATTAAAATGGGGTACATACAGGCAGCAAAAGTTTTTTTAATGCAGTTCACCCTAAATAGAGTTTTTTTTTTTTTACGAAAATTCTTTTTATTGTATATTTTGATGTATAGTACAATACAGTGCCTATTGGGCATACCCAGGCTTGTAAGAAATAAAAAACAAACTAAATAAAACCATAACAATACAAAAAGTACGCTTGGACCACATAAGTGGAGTAAACCACAAGGATTATGCCAGTACAGTACAGGGCTCATGACCATAGGAGAATGATGAAACATACATCCTCCTAAGCATTTTCACTTAGTTAGATATCAAACGCAGAAAGCATAGACAAGATATACCAAAACTCTGACGTGATTACCACAAACTGGTACAGCGGTTAATCATCAGGAAACAAGTCTGCATTGGTGGATGGGGATTCGACCCAAATATCCCAAATTTTATGGAACTTCTGGGCACAACCACGAGACAGGTTAATGGCCTTGTAAAATGGTAAGGCTAAGTTGACTAAACACGTTCAGAAATTAAGCGATGGTGCTGAGGAGGATTTCCACCCAAGTATAATAGCTTTGCATGCATAATAAAGTAGTAAACCCAAAAAAGTTCTATAGGCCCGACGAGAAGCCAGAGGGTCAACTAGTCCTAGCAGACACACTTCTACTTTCAGCGGAATCTGAATGGTAGTGACAGAATAAATGAAATCATATCCACCCAGAAGATTTGAATCTAATGACATTGCCAGAAAATGTGGATGAAATCTGCTGAGGGTGAAGAACACCTCCAGCAGGAGGCTGAGACAGATGGATACATTCTGTGCAGACGTATTGGGTTGAAATAAACTAACTGTAAAATTTTAAACTGGATAAATCTATCTTTAGTGGACACCAATTGAGAGAAGGAACACTCCTACATCTCCTCCCAATCTTCTGTGTATAGCTCAGGGAAGTCAACCACTTGGTCCTGAGGGACTCGAGCCCCATATGGATCGAGGGTAGAAGCTTCTTTCAAATGGTAGACAAAGGTTTGACCATGGATTTATCTCTGAGCCGAAGTATAAAAAGCAACTTGGTTGTGCTCAAATTGGGACTTAAAAGAATGCCTAAATTGCAAGAATCTGAACAGATACGAGTTAGGTTTATGTTTTATCAAAAGTCTGTAACTGGCCACCAGTACATATCTAATCCAGATGTTTAATGCTTTTGTTTACCCAAACATTTGGGTCAGGGAGTGACAAACTCCAACAGCTCGGAATTAAATCACAATGGGGTGTATTGGGGCATGAAGCTTTAACTGTCGACCACGCTTTCAAGACAGTTTTCATAGAGAGAGAGAGGTGCAGTGGGACCACGATATAGAAGGTTCCTCAGTGCTTCGTAGGAGCCCAGACAAGCAGCCTCCAAACCCACTACCACGTTAGACTTAATTGCTAGCAGCCAATTATGGGCATGTGACAACAGGGCAGCCAAAAATTATGGAGGTCAGGGCAAGCCAGGCCTCCTTTATGCCAGGGCCTTTGTAAAACCGTTAATTTTAATCACGGCTGATCTGGGCTTCAGAGAAAAGATATCAAGTTAGTATTAATAAGACAAAATACTTTTTTGGGTATCCACACAGGGGAATACCTAATTACATGAGAAATGCAGGTAAGAGCTTCATTGTAAAAAGCTGAATTTGCCCAAACAGGGAAAGGGGACGATGCGACCAAGCCTTCAGCATAGCTTTCATGGTCTGTACTAATGGGGCCAAATTTAAAGCACATTAGATGTAGATGGCGAAATATAGATACCAAGGTAAATGATGGTTTTGGTCCATATTAATGGGAGATTGGGTTCTGCTAGAAGCGTGTCTTGTCCCATAGGGTAACTGAAGGAGGATGCAATGCACAGAGGCTCAGAGAAGAATATTAAGTGATGGAGCATAGTAAAATAAACAAAATTATGGTGGACATAGAACGTACAAAACAAAATAAAAGTAAAACTTCAAACTCCCTACTGACCATAAAAAATTCCCAACAATAACTAAGTCAGTTTTATACCCTAAACTGGTTTACCAAATCTTCTTTGGCAGCAAGATCCATCCAGAACTAGTCCTTTCCTGGTGAAAACACCTCCAAGGTGGAGGCAGTGACCCCTTCTATGTATTGGAGCAGCATAGCGTCACTATGTGGTCTCCCCCTGGCGATCTAAGGCAACTTGGAAACAAGAATGGAGTCTTGCAAGCAGACTGTCAACTAAAAAACTGGGAAAGGAAATAACAGAAAAGTAAAACCAGTCTGCTGGCAGTAAAAATGGTTTCCCCATCAGGACAAAATTGCAGCTCCCCAAACAAGCCACATGATAGCAGAAGATAAGTCATACAGCAATACATATACAAGATAATAATGTTGAGAAACAAACTCATCAACAAAATATGAAAAATTCATATTTACAGAGTTCAAACATGTAGTAAAACCAAGGTAAAAGAATAAATGAAATCATGATAGGCTATGGCAAGTAAATATTGAATTCAGAGCTACAGTAATGGTGTGAATGGATGTAATAATACACGTTTGGCAAAAAATGAATGTATAAATGTCAGACATAAACTCATGGTGGTGATGAAACATTTGCATCTAAAAAGGGCTTGACGCATTTCGTGGAGATTCCACTTCCTCAGGAGCAGGTGCAATGTGCGTAACTATGACTTGTAAGCTAACATGTGAGTAAATTGGGGAAGGGGACTTTTTCTGGGGGGGTCTTCACCCCCCTCCCCTTTGTCTAATCATGAGATCACAATGTCATTCTATACTTCTCATAGTTACGCACATTGCACCTGCTACTAAGTAAGTGGAATCTCCACAAAACGCTTCGAGCCTTTTAAGATGCAAATGTTTTATCACCACCATGAGTTTATATGTCTGACATTTACACATTAATTTTATTGCCAATCATGAACTCATTGTATTATTGCATCCATTTGTCAGAAACCATGAACCAGACCGAGACAGAAGCACAGTAAATTCACACTTGTTTATTAATAAAAATAAAAAGGTAGAGTAAGCGCAGTCAAAGCATAGCCAGAGTCCAGTAACCGGATTGGGTAGTCAGCCAAGCCAGAGTTCAGTAACCAGATCGGGTGATCAGCCAAGCCAGAGTTCAGTAACCAGATCGGGTAATCAGCCAGGCCAGTAATCAGGGATCCAAGTAGAGGAACAGCAAGCAGGATAAGGAGCCAGAAGGGATGTCAGCAAAGCCAGTCTTTAAACAGGAATGCAGGTTTCTTGTGATGTGACCAAGGCGAAAGCAGGAATGAAGTGAGCTGGAGATCTTTAAGTAGGTGGGACTGACGAGCAGATCCACAACAGCTGGTTAACTGTGGAGAGAGATGAGAGCTGGCAATTAGCCGACAGCTGAGCGGCCAGCTCAGAGAAGGAAGGGCTGAGCAAGCCCTGACACCATTCACACCATCAGCTCTGAATTCAATATTTACTTGCTATAGTCTGTCATGATTTCATTGAATCTTAGCTAGTTTTTACTACATGTATGAACTCTGTAAATATGAATTTTCTACATTTTGTTGATGAGTTTGTTTAATAAAAAACTTCTATTAACATTATTTTGAATGTGTATTGCTGCATGACTTTGTGTCCTACTACTTTCTATTTACCTACTGCTTTGCGAGCACCTCTTTTAAAGTCCCAACCTTCTTTTTTTGCTCAACCAAATAGGGATAGAGGCACTGAGCCCAATGCGCCAAGCGCCTCCTTTAAAGTCCCACAAACCCCCTTTTCTTTTATGCTGTATTTTATGTTGTGTTGACGAAGATGGTGATCATTGACGGTCTTGCACTTCTTCTGAAGCTCTTGTGAGAAGTCCAGAAATAGCATGACCGTTGCATTGCCATATTGTAGAGTCGGATGCTTTCTGGCCTCAGATAGGATGTGATCTCGGTCGCGAAAGCTTAGGAACTGGACTAGAAAGGGGTGAGGTGGGGCCCCGACTGTGTATCAGCCTACAGGCACCTGATTAGCGCGTTCACCAACATACATGGCAGGGACTTCAGGGAGGTTTAGGAGATCCTTGAAAAAGGCCTCTGCAAAATCCACAGGATGATCCTCCTCAGCCCATTCAGGGATATCAAGTACCCGCACATTATTGCAGCACATTCGATTTTCAGCATCGGCAGCTTTCCTCACCAGAAGTTTAACCGTGTAGCTCAGCAATCATGTCAACATGCTGCGCAGTGTGGTCTTCCATGGCCAAGACACATGTTTCCGACTCTGTTAGGTGGCCCCTGATTTTGTCTAGATCATTCCTAATTAAATTACCCTTCTTTGCTAGATGACCTATGCGGACTAGTAGCGAGGCTTTGCTTTTCTCAATCGCAGACAGGATTAGAGAGGTGTCTGTTGTTGACTGCTGGCCTGCAGGGCAGAAGAACTTGCTGCTGCACCCACCTCCCTCTCTGTGAAAAGAGCCTGCAGTCTCTGAAGCAAGATGGTGTCAGCGTCCGGGCAGGGGGCTGGAGCCGCTGCTTGCCTGTGGCCAGCCTGAGCAGAAGAGGAGCACTGCTTTGAAGGCATGAGGCTGAGCATCATGTCACAGGGAGACCAAGATGCAAGAGGAAGCCTGAACAGCTGGATAAATCCACAGGATGGCAGGAGCTCCACAGAGGCACATCTGCTCAGATCTTTATGTGGCCATGCCCCATCACCCTAAATAGAGCCTACTTCTAGAGTAATACAGTAAAGGAGTTTGCATTTTGCATTAAATGCTGCCCTGTGTTTGCATTGCATTTGCATTAAATGCTACACATGCTTCCATTTAAATCATTTCTCTGGTGTATAATAAGCCCTGTGTAAAATAAATGTGTTAAATTTTGCTTTGGGGATAAAGAGACCAGGGGTATTGCCGACAATGCCACTGCAAACAGTCTTAACCATATTAGACTCATGTATCTGGAATTCCATCTATTTTAAAGCGTTCGTTAACCTAAAAAAAAAAAAAATATATATAATATATATATATATATATATATATATATATATATATAGATTGATCCTGTTCCCTTAACCCTTTCCACTGCCAGGTCCGTACAGCGTACAGACCTACAACACTGCCCCCCAGGTGGCTAAGTCCGTACGCTGTACGGATCTCATTTCTCCTTCTGCTTTAAGCTCATGGTCACTTCAGTGGACAGGGGTGGTGGAGGAGCGGTGTATACACTGCTCCCGCATCACCCCAAAAATGCTGCTTGCAGGACTTTTTTTCCCATCCTTCACACGCACCGCCCCAGTGTGAAAGCACTCTGGATTTCACATTGGGGTGGCTTGAGAGGCGCTATTTTTAGCACTGAAATGCCTGAAAAGCACCCAGTGTGAAAGGGGTCTTAATCTCCCTTGTCTCTGAAGCCCAATCCACATTTGGATCGAGCTTAAGAGGCTACTGACAGGCGGTGAGGAAGCAATGCGATGCCTCCTCACCCTCAACTTTAGCGCCATTTTAACAACAAATGCACCAAAACCGCATGCATTGCAGAAAGTTGTGGGGAGTTTGCGGAAGACATCGCTGGGTCAAGTTTACCGTGGGCGCAAGGCATAGCGGCTTCAGCACCCTGTCCATTGCCTATTACAGCTTAAAGCAGAGCTCTACCTAAAAGGGGAAGCTCCACTTGTTTGCACCCTCTCCCACTCCACTGCCATATTTGGCACCTTTTGGGGGGGAGGGGGGGCAGGTACATGGTTTTAACAGGTACACACTCCCACTTCCAGGTAAGATCGCCGCGGCAACCTACAAAGCTGTTTGGCCTTCCTCCTTCCCCCTGCAGCCTTCTGAGACACACACAGAAGAATGCGGGACCATTCACAAAGCGCACTCATGCGCAGAAGGAAACCGGCTGTGAAGCTGAAAGGCTTCACTGCACAGTTTCCCTTAGTCTGGATGCCGGCACCTGCACCCGAAGGTTATTGAAGCTGATTGAAGAATCAGCTAAGGCTCGGACATCACTGGATCCCTGGACAGGTAAGTGTCCTCAATTAAATGTCAGCATCTACAGTATTTGTATAGCTGCTGACTTTTATTTTTGGGGGGGGAGACTGGAGCTCCTCTGTAGGGGCGGGGGGGGGGGGCATTTGGCAGGCAGCAACAATTCAGCTTAACCGCGCATTTTTGCTGCCCCCAACTGCAAGTCTAAAAAAGACCAAAGGCCTTGTTCACGCGGGGTATACTACAGCAAAGCCATGTTTAGCTGCAAAGGGATGCAAGGGTGTTCCATGCATCCCATGCAGGCAATCCTATTGATGTTAATTGGGACACAGCGGCTGCACAAGAATGCACAGGTGTTCCATGCAGGTAAACACAGCCCTCCATGATCGTACGATGTAGAACACCCCATTAAGTGAGGCCTTACGGTAGTAGAAATTTAGCAGAAATTTTGTAAGTTATGTTGTGGTTTTACGTGCAAATAAGGATTTTTTTTTTAGTTTTTTCAGTGAAAATAGCGATCTGATAAACATTTGCGCAAGTATTGTGGGACTAAAAAAATCAGTAGCACTTTCTTTTTAATCTATAGGCATGTCCTTTCAGAAAATGTATGGTTGGGAGCCTTTTTCAAAATCTGAAAGCTATAAGTGATCATTGAAAACATCCAAAATTTGAGACATTTTTGCGTACATTTGATTTTCGCCATTTCGCAAAAAGGTGAAATTTAAAATTTACAAATATTTGTAATTTATTAACTCAACACAAGGATAAGCTTTTATATTTAGCAGGAGTTTTGTAAAATTATCCATTTTTATCTGCTAATAATGGTTATAGTGTATTTTTAGTCTTTCAAAAATTCTGAACACTGTAAGGGAAAAATGAAAGCCTTCAGATTATTAGAGAAATTTGGATATTTACGTTTTTGCATACGTTTGATTTTCACCATTTTGCAAAAAGGCACAACGTAAAATTTTAAATTTTTTGTTATTTATTACCTCCATACAGGTTAAACTTTTATACTTAGTAGGGATTTAGCAGGAATTTTGTAAAATTAGCTGTGTTTTTATCTGCTAATAATGGTTTTAGTGTATTTTTTGCGAATACATTGTTTTGATAAACATTTGCGCAAATACCGCTGGGACTAAAAAATCTGTAGCACCTTCTTTTTATTCTACAGGTCATATGCTTTCAGAAAATATGGTTTTGGGGGTCTTTCACAAATTCTGAAAGCTATAAGGGGAAAAATAAAAACGCGCAACTTAAAAGTTACAAAAATGTTTTAATTATTAACTCAATACAGGTTAAGCTGTTATATTTAGTAGGAATTTTGTAAAATTTGCTGTGTTTTTTTCTGCGAATAACGATTTTAGTGGATTTTTAGCAAAAATATTGTTTTGATAAACATTTGCGCAAATATCGTAGGACCTTAAAAATCGGTAGCACCTTCTTTTTATTCTACAGGTCATGTGCTTTCAGAAAATATGGTTTTGGGAGTCTTTCACAAATTCTGAATGTTTTAAGGGGAAAAATAAAAACCTTCAGATTTTTAGAGAAATTTGGATATTTACACTTTTCTGTCTGTTCAATTTTCACCATTTTGCAAAAAGGCGCAATTAAAAAGTTACAAATATTTGTTATTTATTAACTCAGTACAGGTTAAGCTTTTATATTTAGTAGGAATTTTGTAAAATTTGCTGTGTTTTTATCTGCGAATAACGATTTTAGTGGATTTTTAGCAAAAATATTGTTTTGATAAACACAAATATCGTGGGACCTTAAAAATCAGTAGCACCTTCTTTTTATTCTACTGCTCATGTGCTTTCAGAAAATATATGGTTTGGTGGGTCCTTTACAAACTCTGAAAGCTATAAGTGAAAATTAAAAAGCAAAGGAAAAATTGCAAAAATGGTCTGGCCCCGAGTGTACAAAATGGAGCACAGGGCCTGGCAGCGAAAGGGTTAAAGCTTGTTATACAGCACAGTGCTTGTGCTGTGTCATTTAGCCCCTTCTATCACATGAAATACCTGCCCTCCCCCCTGTAAACTGACCAAAGTATATCATGGCCGCTGAGCCCTGATATTGTGGTCAGTTTATGTGCCTCCGTCATCTGCAGCTCTCCTGTCTTCCTCTGTCCTCTCTCCCTGCTCGTGTGTCAGTGCCCGCCACCCTCCCCCTTCTGCTGCTGAAGTTTAATTTAAAGTTTCATCCTATCCTGTCTGTTAAATAATCCTAAGTGCCCTGCGCCTGTGTTTTATTAAAATAAGCCAATCTTTACCATATCTAAGAGCGCCGTTCGTGGCTCACGTGACCTGCGGCCTCTCTCCTCCTCCCCTCCTGACTGACATCAGTGGAGAAACCTCAGCCCTGCCTGCTGCAGCTGTCAGATGGGAAGAGGAGAGAGCCGGCGGGTCACGCGAGCAGCAATCAGCGCTCTGAGATAAGGTAAAGAACGGCTTATTTTAATAAAACACAGACACAGGGGCACATAGGTTTATTCAACAGACAGGATGGGATAAAGTAGATAAAGTGGCTTAACAACCACTTTAACTACGTATTAGGCCTAAAACAATGTACGATGTAGGCACACCTCTAAATCATAAAGAGTAACTCCACTTGTACATTGCAAGGATTTTAACAAACTTTGTTGCAGATTCCTTTTTTTTGTTATTCTAAAGAAATAGGTGTTTGTTTGTCTGTGTCCATGTGCAAAGTGAATGTGAATGGGAGGGTCTGAATCCCTTTAGATGATATTATTCTTTGGGAGTATCTCACCAAAACTGAAATGTTGCAGAGGATGCTCAAAATGTCATTTGTATCTTAGTGTAGACTTCTGGGAAAATCAGTGAGCCAATCACACAAGCAGGAAAATATACTTCTGGGGGGCGTTCCCTACACCATCTGTGTACAGAACACCTCCAGGTAGCCATATTGCATTTTACAGAAAATTACAGTGCTGTAGATTGAAAAGGAAAGGTAATTTTCAATAAGGTTATATTACAACATGGCCTGTGTTGTAATTATATACGCTACATTGTTTTTTATTTGCAATAATTTTTTCCCATAAAAGTGGACATAGCCTTTAAATGCGTCACATACCTGTATGTTATAGGGCTACAATGAGTGTGAACAAGGTTACTGCTTTCACAAGACAGCCACTATCCTAAAATCTTGCTTGGGGTACCATAAAACCCAATAAAAATGCTATTCAGAAATGAATAAAGCCACAATGAATAATAAGCAAGACTAAAACCTCAATCTATCATAAATATAAGCAGAAAATGAGAAAACAAGCAGCCAATTGTCACAAAATAAAGCATATTCTTTCTAATTAGTTAATTTACATTTTATGAATTAATGAAATTCCTGCTGGAACATAAACCAGCAATGTAACATGGAGATAAGTGACCTGTATTTGTATCTGTAAAATCTAGGTTCATTAGGAATGTAGATGCTGTTTGTTTTACTTGTCAAAAAAAAGCTCCCATTTTTTTCATTCCCTTTTTTCTATAGTCAAAGACATAAATAAGTGGAATTTCTAGACACACTCGCTCTTCCCTACATTTATCATCTAAATAACAGCCTTGCCAAGATGGCATCCTTATAATAAAATCTCTCCGGTAGAGTGATGGGTAATGAAGCTTGCTTGTGAATGCAATAGAAAAAAAAAAAGGCGTAGAAAAAAAAAGTTGTTGAGCCAAATGCGTGAATATTATAAGGGCTCTGAAACCGGTGGACTCTACTCACCATTAATCTTTCTAGTGAGCTCTTATATATCTGAATATTTTGATAGATGGCGGAATAATTGAGTTATCTATCTTTCTAACTATCAGAGTTGCATAAAAATTATTCTCACACGCTGGCGAATATTAAATATATTAGGTGTCCAGTTAATTTTTCATACAAAGGGGACAATAAGTGAAGTTGGTTTTATTTATTGCAACATAAACAGCACATAATGTGTAGAGAGGATCGAATGTTTCTGTCACTATTGCACTGACAGGGTGGGAAGAGGGGGCAGTCGTCTCGCTGGTTGATCAGTGTACACACACATTGCTGGAATATCAAGTTATAATTTATTCAGAATCCACACAGTAAAGGCAGAAATTTTCTGTCCTCAAACAATTTTCACATTATCAATTCACTAAAAACTAGTGGTTAGGTTCACAAGAATGGACAGTCACTAGTCAATACACTGTCCAAACCAACTAATGGTCATTAAGCAAATCTGGCAGATCAGGACCTTCTTTGCTTTTGTGCTTTTAAGGGAGAAAAAGTTCCACAACTAGTAACAACAAAAAAGGGCAGATGTACAGGGAACTTTTCAGATTCTAATACCTAGTATTGGAAACTACAACAATCCCAGGGGTGGTGCTATTTTCCAGGACAAGTATATAACTATGTGTTTATACATGTAGATGCCCAGTGTCCCAACATCAGCACCATTTCTGGGAGCCAAGCAATGGCAGCATAAGTGTTACTACTGACCCAAGTAACTGCAATCCTGACAGGTTCCCTTATTATTACCCAGCCCAATTGAAGTGGTTTCCTTTTTAAAAGACATGGCCATACATATCTATGTCCAAAAACAATAGATTCAAAGAACCTCCAGGCTTAATAAAAGGGGATGTATGATGGCATTGCACCAAAGTTAAGATACCGCTTTCCTATGTATTCAGCATCCAGACATTTATGATTATCCCTAAATGCATTTTTTTTAGAAGGAGAGGACTAAAACAGACAAAGCCCACCAACAACTGGCTTGTAAATGGGTACACATTGGCCAGGGGCAATATTTCATTAATGGGGTACTAGGTTTTCTGGTTCAAAATAGGTAAATTATAGATTTGAGAAAGTGAAACATAATATAACTGTTAAGATAATGTATTATCATTTTAGTTTTTGTATAACTCAAATTCACTAATTAAACATATAAACAAATATAATTCCTACTTTTGCCTTTCTAAAATATTCGCATATTATCAAAAAAGGACATTTAAGGAAGGTTTGGCAATTCACAGCTGAATGACAGTGGGTGGTTTGGAATAATATCAGAAGGAGTGGAACATACTATGACTTTGAGAGAATCTGGTGCCTTCAGACAGCCTGGGCAAAAGATTCAAGGGGCTTCACAACCGCCCACTTCACATCAGCACGTCCAACACCCACCCCCCATGTGACATTACGTCCGGCCCAGCGCCATCTTGCGTTCCGTGCTTGTTACGGCGGCGATCGGCTGCTTCCTACCAAGGAATACAGCTTGTGCCCGAGGCTACCATGACATTAGGACGGTCTGGAGAGGCTCTGAGATGGACGTTTTCTCTCATACACATTGCGCCTGTCATCTTGTGAGTTGCCATTTGTAATTTTTATTATACCATTGACTTTAAAGGCTGCACTTAGTCTGGTGCCACTCTGTTCCTTCCTCACAGGGACTGATCTCTAAGCAAAAGCTAGGTTATTTTTTTTCTTTTGTTCAGAGCCAGCAGGCTGAGCGAAAAAAAAAAAATGAACATATTCCTCCATCCACACAAACAATGTGGATAGAAGAATCCCCACCCTAGCAGGACCCGATGCTGTCAGAATAAACTGATCAGCATAAGCAGTCGCTAATGAAAAAAGTTTTTCAACTTTTCTATTCGACAGAAGTCAATCTAACATTTAGCTCCTGTCAAACAGGGAGGGCCACACACTTGAAAACCGGCTGCTCCCTGCTGAACTGGCCAAATTTTGATCCATTACCAGCTTAACACAAATACTTTAGGCACCACAATGTGTATGCACTGTTGTTAACCAATTGCTATTAGGTCAGGTGAGCTTCATGTTAAATCCCATGAATAAATAGAGTCTCACCTTTTAAAGTGGTAGTAAACTCTGTTTTACCACTTGTACCTACAGGCAACCCTATAGTAAGGCTTACCTGTAGGTACTGTGAATATCTTCTAAACTTGCACAGTTTAGGAGATATTCAGAGTACATTCAGTTGGTGATGTTACTGCCACATGCGCTTGGAAGGTTCAGAATACAGCAGTGCATACTAGCACATTATAACATTGCCTTGAAAAGGAATTTCTTTCGTTTTTTCATCAACTGCGGTTTACTACTGCTTTAATGTATGAGATACTCTTGTGAGGAACAAACATGTAAATTAAATATTTTTATAAACTTGTTTTTTTATTCTAGATTATATAGAACTTATTTATTTATAGTTTGATCGTATTTGTTAATGGATGCAGACATATTTGCTTGTTACATATGCAGGCTCTACTTCTGCTTGCAGTGCTACACAACACCACGCCTTCTAACTATGCCTGTATTGGGTAGTTTACAAATCTAGGTGTTTAATGCAATAACATAAATGTAGAAGAGCAAACAAGTAAAACATATAAAACACTGAAGTACTGCAAAGTATGTGCTCACTGAAAATACACTGTACTTTGCATTTAAAGATGTTCTGCCTCTGGAAAATGGACCTCTGATATAGTCATTTTGTGTAGCAGTAGTCACCTCAAGCACTGTGCAGTACTCAAAGTTATCAGAATTTTCTTGGATAAACCATTGTAAATTACATTGTCTAACATGTTTCCAATATCTGGCATATTTTTGATATTTTACCTGTCATGAGGGGCCACTAAAAGTGTATATGTTTAAACAAAACTTTTTAAAGTTAATTTTTAACCAGAAAATACTACCAGATTAGTCTACAATTACTGATATTAAGTGGATCAGTTAGCCAAAGCAGCCATTTGGTGTTCCTCTTTGAATTGTGTCTATAGCCAAATATTTTTGCTTTATTTTTTTGACAAAGTTTGAGGGGTTGGAACCTGTGTCTGGGTTTTTTTTCTTCTTGGCTGTGTCCTGTAGGGAAGACGTCATTTAATTTCCTGACATTGAGACTCAATAGGAAAGGAATGCAAATCTTTTCAAGGTGAAGGGAACCCCCTTAGATGGTTTTCACCAAAATACACTAGAATATTCCTCCTCACCTCTTGTTTTGGTGACAATTGTAACATTTTGGACTTTGTATCTTTCGATTTCTATTGCCATTTAAGCAAAAAGAAGACTTTTATTGTTATTAGCAAAATAAATAAAAAGTGGTCTAATGCACCCAGTGGTGTGCCTCCATCCCTAAAAAAAACATATCTATAAAAACATTCATTTGCCCTGGGACTTTATATGAGGCTGTATTATATATTCCAAAATTGATGTTTTATTTTAGAGACAATTATGTGTGCATCTGCTCCTGAGGAAGTGAACACAGATTCACAAAACACTTTGCTTTTAGGATGCTCTGTTTAATCCAATCAAGTATTTATAGTGTGAATACTTTATATTGTGAGTAATTTAATTAAGTGAAATACTATCATAAAATTACAACAAATCAGCTTATTATTTTATCTGTTTCTTATGTATTATAATAAGAATTGTACTTATTCAAAAATAATATGGCAATTATGTATGTAATCAATTGTTGTATGTGTTGCGCTTCATTCAAAGTCCCATGGCAAATTAATGTTTTTTTATAGATATTTTATTGTTATTAGTTTAACCTTTGTTCCATGCCAGGCATCCAAACACTGGCTGATTAAATGCACAGGGAGCACAAACGAGAGAGAGACAGAGACAGAGTGAGAGAGAGAGAGAGAGAGAGAGAGAGAGAGAGAGAGAGAGAGAATTTAAGAAAAATTCAAGAAAAAATACCAGGGTGTTCTATGTATATTTGTATGTATTTTTTCTTGATTTTTTTAATACAGTTGAAGTGCAGAGCAATCCCAGACTTATTTTTCTATATGTGGCCTGTGGGAGGGCCTGATTGCATTTTGATTTTAAACTGATTGGGTTGTTTTACAAGGTAGGGTTGACATAAGGGAACAGGTAACTCTGAACATAGTTCATTATCTTCCCTTATTACATCTAATATGGTATTGTAGTGCAAGATTTAATAGCTAACATGATAAATTATATGAATATTACGTTGTTAATCAAGTATTATACCAAAGCACTTGGTGGTAGGGCCAAGAAGCGTAACATGACTAGATGTCAATGGGATATTAGGTAACTTTGCACATGTGTCAGATGGGATAGCAACAGGGCACATAGGTACTGTGGTGTATTTGTAATGTAGTATATGGCACCATAGCACTTCAGTACTTATAATAGCAATATATAATGGCAACATAATTAGACCAGTTAACATGGTAATATGATGCAATGGTACCGCATAAAATGGTTACTATTCTCTTTAAATATTTAGATGAGTTAATATACTACTGAATTTCTGTAAACAGAAGCGTTGAGGCTAAGCTTACTCTATATACTTATTTTTTCTGGCTCATAGCTGAGCAACCCCAACACCCTCAGTGCATGTACTTTGGCTTATAACACTCACATATGCATACATTTACATATGCATTATTATTACTATTTATTTACAAGGCATCATCGTGTTGTGCTGAGTTGTATCACTGGGAATTTATAATTTAAGATTCCAAGGGTATGCAAATGCTAAAGATGGATAAAAAGCTGTTCCAGGGGTATGAGGGTTTGCATGTTCTTGCAATCTATATGCTATTTGTATGTTTAAATGTGCATTTATTTTCCCTATCCAGAGAACATATTTAATGGGTGATTCATAAGTAGCTTTTAGTGATATCCTAATAATCATTCTGGTAGTTACCACTAATGTTTACTTCATCATTAAAGCAGAAAAGTTATGATTTTAGTATGACTATGCCATGAAGTGTTTATATGCGTGTACTGTACATACGAATGTATGTGCATGCAGAATAAAATTAAATGTAGACCCTTGCTGAATGACATTTAAATTGCTAAATCATTGTATATAAAATTGCCATATTTTTAAAATAAAATACCGGTTTTACCCATACTGCCGATTTTCTGCCGGTCCTTTGCAACCACTTTCTGTCTATTCCAGTGATGGCTGCATTGCATTTCACAGTGGTCTTCCAGATGGTGACTACAGTGGACCGTGCCTGTGAATGGCTGCTGAACCAGCAAGTTGAAGATTCAATTGTAAGCCTGTATGGCAATGCAGGAGCACAATTGGGAGACAGGGACATTGCCATCCTATAGTCTAATTAGCATGTAAGGCCCTATTTACATGGGGCGATTATCTGGGTGCCCCATGCAGGGCCATCTGTTACTGGCATGGGGATGCACAGATGAAGCATGCATTCCTGCGCTTGACAGTCCCATAGATGTGTATTGGGACATATGGCTGAATGGACACAGCCACTGTGTCCATAATGCTGTGTGTGTTCAGGGCTGTGCACCCACACGGATGGCATTGGGACACAGCGGCTGTAACACATGGCCCTGCATGGTGCATGCTACTAATCGTCCCTTGTGAATGGGGCCTTAACGCCTTTACTTTTTTGGATGATTGACAAACATATCCCTAAAGCCTCATACACACGATCAGACTGTTGGCCAACAAAGCGTCAGACTTTTGTCCGAAGGCAGTGTGCCAGGAACTTGTCTTGCATACAAACGGTACACAATTGTCAGCCAACAAACACGAACGTAGTGACGTATACAATGAATTTCAGCTCTTGAGCTCCACCCTTTGGGCACCTTCTGCTAATGTTGTGTTTGGTGAGTATTGATGTCGAGCATGCCTGTTTGTACTTTCAACTTTTGTGTGACGGACTTGTGTACAGACGAAAATAAAATCTGACAACAGACCGTTGTCCGCTGAAAATTTACTAGCCTGCCATCCAACATTTGTTGGCGGAAAGTTGGACAACAATTGTCTGATGGAGCGTACTAACGGTCAGATTTTAGGCCAACAGTCTGTCATCACACAATTCCCTGCCGAAAATCCAATCGTGTGTACGAGGCTTTACATACAATTAGACTTTACAATTAGCATTCAACAAACTAACGTTAAGCCACTTCACATATTTGGGGCTTATTTACTAAAGTTAAAGAGTGCAAAATCTGGCTCACTTCTGCATAGAAGCCAATTAGCTTCCAGGTTTTATTGCCAAATCTTAAATGAAAAAGTTGAGGTTAGAAGCTGATTGTTTCTATACAGAAGTGAGCCTGATTTTGCACTCTCCAGCCTTAGTAAATAAACCCCAATATCCTTTATGCTCACTGAGCATTCACAATATTTTAGTCCAAACTGATCCTACTACTAAACCAAACCTGAACCCAATCATAATCAATTGTATTATCACACTGAAACCCAATATCAGCTGTACCACTCAGTTCTAATACCACACTGAAAACTGTCTGCACCAAAATACAACATGCCAATAAATCAGTACTGAGCACAATTGATCCTTTGTTGTACAAGTGTGTGCTCCATCAATATAAGCAGTGCTGTTCTATAACCTTCAAGCAGGATCACCAGTTATTTTTTTTAAATCTGCAGATTTAAAATTGTTAATAATGATTTCTGAAATAACATTAAGATATTAAAGCCTAACAGAGATTTTAGTGATTAAGTTGACCTATGTCAAACAAATATAAAAGGGATTTCCAAGCTCAAACTTACCAACCAGCCAGCGACCAACCGAATTGGCCTATCTAACAATATGTGTTAAGAACAGGGGTTTAGTTGCACACATTTGAAAATACATGCATAAGCTGCAGGCCAAGGCACCCTGTTTCCTGCAGTCCCTAACTACTGAAAGTCTCCATCTTGGAAGCACATGCATTTATAATGGATAGGTAACAACTAAAGCCTGTTCTTAATGCATATTGTTAGACAGGTCAATTTGGATGGTCGCTGGATGGATGGCAAGTTTAAGCTTGGAAATCCCTTTATATTTGTTTGGTATATGTTGCCATTCCAGTGCTCCTTGCTACAAAGGCCAGTCATAGGTGGTGTCAGTGGCCATTTTTGTGTACCTGATTAAGTTGACATAGTCCTAAAGTTCTTTAAGTGCTATAATAAGAACTGTGTGTGCTCACATTAGGGGGATTCTTTAACCATGTAGCAAGTGGGCTTCCAATAGCAGCATTTCCAATATATAAAAAAAAAAAAATGTATCTCTTTATAAAAAAACAAGAATACCCCACTGTGTTACTCACTTCATCTCGGTCACCCTTTCACATGGGTACATTTCCGAATATTATAAATATTTTTAAAAAACGCAAAATATTGTGAAATAACTTAAAAATAAAATGTTTTATATATGATTTCTTATCTGCTCAGATTGCAATCTTTCAGCATCAACTTTCTAAAAGGAGCAAAGTACCCCCTGGAGATGAATAATTAATTGCTAAGAACCAGTGCCCCACAGTAAGTAATGAGGGTTTAGCTTTAGGCACATAACTATAATGGCTCATTTACACTTGCTTTGGCTTCAACGCACATTAAAGCTCCTACTGCTTCAACAAGCTTTTATTATAGGCCAACGTTTTTGTTTTTGATGCTTCAGTGGTGCTTCGATGAGACTTCGGTGGTGCTTCGATGAAGCTTTAGTGATGCTCTTTTGAAGCTTTGCGGAAGCTTGTCAGATGCCCTGTGTGTGTTGATATCTCACACCTGCAATTTCTCCAAAACAAAGCAAAGCTAAAGCTGAATTAAAGTCTCTCAAAAGCCGCAGGTGCTTCAAGCGAGCTTCAAATGAGCTTTGTCATAGAGCTCTATGGAGGCTTTGAAGATGCTTTGAAGCACCACTAAAGCTACATGGGGAATCATTTTTTGAAGCAAAGCAAAGCCAACACAAGGTGTAAACAGGACTGTAAGATAACCATTTTATTTAGTGACATGAGCTTTGACTGGCGTTAAGAGAGCTTTAACAAAACGTGTCCGAAGACTTGTTTTGAAGCAAGTATAAACTAGCCCTTAGAAACAATTTTAGTCACCTGATTTGGTTTTGCTCATAATTTTTCACACACTGATTTATGTGCAATGTTCTTTTCAACATCTAAAAGGCAGCCATAGATATAAGAGATCATTTGGATTAGCAGGCATAGTTTGACTGCCCTCAGGTGCTGACCATTAGGAAATCCATAAACCTGAATGCTTGGCTTGGACAAACATTTGTGTTTTACCTGCTTAGAAGGGTGGATAAACTATATGCTGCCAACTCTACCTACTACAGACAAAAATAATAGCAAGTGGACCATACTGTCTAACCCATCAGATTGAATTTTATCCCCTAAAGTCTGGCAGGTGTCTGTGTGTATGATCTGAATGAAAAACACCAGATTGGAAGACTGTCATCTCATGTACATGGGCAAAAGAACTACATGTACTGATTTTTCAAACCAAAGAAGTCCAAATGCCAGATGACAAATAGTACTTTTTTTGCAGTAAAAAAAAAACACAAGGCCCATGGGCCTAATTTGGGCCATTTAATGGGCTTTTTTTTTCCAGCTGGAACATGGTGTAACTCCGTTCTCTACCTCCAGTTCTCACTTTCCACTCCCTGGTCACCACTGTCACTTGTAAACAAAGCAGAAGCCTTCTGTGGTTACAAGGACAGCTTTCCTCGTGACAGCCCTCTCGGATCCCTGCCTGCTCTGCACTCATGACAGGGACAAGGGAGATGCAGGTGCAGTGTGGGATGGGGCATCACATGGTAAGCTGCACTGTGATCCTCATCTGTGCCCAGGTGCACAGATGCCAACCAAAAATCTCCCTGCAAGTGAAAGAAGAAAACACTTCCGGGAGGTATTAGAGCCGGGCCAGGTAGCTAAAATGTAAGGAAGCTTTTGTAGCACACGCCCTAAACCTGTACTCTGTACATAGGGCACCCCTGAAACTGCACTCTATAGAGTGCACTTGAACTTTGTACATAGCACATCCCTGAATTCCGCACATAACACACTCCTGGTATTTATTGCCTCTTTAAGATCCTCCTATTGTTAGATCAATTTGGCCACACTCACCATTCAATGTGTTCTGCCGCCGCTCGTAGTTGAGTTCCTGCACCTATTCTCTGAAAAAAAAAGGTACAACTGGCTCTTTGAGGGCAACCATAATGAAATTGAGTTTGACACCCCTGCTTTACATAATTAGGCAAGAACAGGTACATTGGGGAGATTTGGGCTACATAGTTACAACTTTTATTCCTGAAATGTACTCAAACGTGGAATTGTACAATTGTGAACAACATGAGGGCTTTTGTTGTGCTAGTGTACCAAGTTCAATTCTTTTTGGTGCTTGCAAGTTCTGTTTGTGCTTGCATGGGTTTCCTTTGGATGCTATGGTTTTCCACAATTTGAAACACAAAGTAGATTTATCGGCTTTGAAATAAACTGGCCCTAGATTACACGTGTGTGTATAAGTGCCTGTCCTTGAGACTTAAGATTGTCCTAGGGGCAAAGAATGTGGTTAAAAGGTTCTATGCATTTTACATTCAACTTAAATAATATGCTGGGGCAAAGAAAACAAATAAAATAAATCTATAAATGTGGAAATTCTAGCTTTCAGGTTGCCAAGTACACATCCAGTAAAAATATCAGTAACGGGCTAAAAAGGGATGTTTGATGATCAGCGCTCATGATATATTTCTGTGGAAGCTCCCCGGTCAGTTCTAGAGCACACATTGAAAATGTCACTTGTAAATGCCAATTAAGAAATTACAAGCAGTCCTGAAAGGTAGGGATTGTGGTTGCTGACATTCTCCTGACATGGAGAACATCTGACCAGGGCCTTTGGCAAAATATAGAAGGGGGGCACAAAATAAGAAATTTCAAGACCTATGCTGTCAGCTCTTATCGTTTGTGAGGCGAGATGCTTGTCGAATGTGAGTTCAGTGGGGGTGATGCTGGATGTGGAGTACAAGCCTTGCGGTAATGTGGATAGGTGCTGAAAGCGCTGTCGGAATGGCGCGGTGCTCCTGGGTGATGTAACTATGTTTGAAAGAGTGAGATGGGGGAGGATTGAGGGGTGGGTGAAAGGACATTAAATAGTGAAGGAAAAATACAGCATTTGCATTGTTAACTGGCCTACATCTTCTGACGGCCAAGCCTGAAGACTAGATAGAATGTGACGGCTTAATCACACTTAGCCAGTCAATGAGAGGTCTACAGACTGTAGGTGTATTAACCTCTTCTTGATATGAAAACATTGTTTAATCAAGCCAAATACTTTATGGAAGGAAAATAAATCACTCTACAAATAAATACAGTATATGTTTGCTCTTGCCCAGCATGACTAAAAATAATACCGTCTTACCCATCAATATCACTTCAGAATTAGGATGAACGTGCCCCAAAAACAACAGTTTACATGTAATAGCATAAATATAGCAATGTTTCTATAACAAAAGCAACTATAAAGTGATTTTAGACTCAGTTCACCTACCTATATTGCATGCATTAATTGCCATAATGATCCCTATTTTAACCATGTGATTAGTATTTGCAACTTACATTACCTGTCATTGCTGACAATCACAAAGTTAAATTGTTACAGCTTAGTGCATGGAGACTGCTGTATTTTCTATGTTTAGTCAGTCAGAATACAAGTTACAATGGCAACAAAACAAACATAACTATGAAAAAACGGAATAGATACATATATCATATTACAGACTATTCCATTTTTTTTTATTTCCACACTGATCTCTGAAACCATTATAACAAAATGCATACATGATGTTGTCATACAGATTTTTCATTCTATACCTTTCATGTATAAGTGACAGGGAAGGAAACTTGCTAAATAGTACGGTAATTTAAAATGATCTTATTAATCAGCTAACCTTCTAAAATGGCGGTATTTCTTGGCATGGGTTTTTGGAGCCTAAAACAAGTTAAAAGTTAAAGAATGCCATCACACCTGTGCACCAAAACAAAGAAGAGAGCCAGAGGCTGGGTTCACATATATGCAAATTGGATGTGGGGGTTTCCCCACATCCATTTCGCATGACAGGAAAGTGTGTCCGGCTCTCAATGGAGCCAGTTCACACAGCTCAGGGGCGGCCGCAATCCGCATTGAAGAAGAGTCCTGTGTGTCTTCTGGTCCAATTCAGGTGCAAAATCAGGCAAAAATCTGGACCTGATTCGCACCTGCACCAGTGACGGACCAGACCCCCTGCTTTGAGCCGCGGCATATGTGAACGGAGCCTAAAACCAATGCCAAGCTTTAATATTATACTATATACAGTAGGAATTTGCAAAGCAGATTAAATGTACTTTGCTTGTTACCAAACCAACACACGGGTGACCAAAAGTGGTGTTTAAACCTCAAACCAAAAATGTTATACAATGCAGCTTACCAATCATCATATGTGGTGTCTGCATTCGTTTTCTTTTTTAGGCTTTTCTGCTCTGTTTTCACCTGGTGATCTGCCCAGTAACTCCTGTATTAGAAAACCTATACTCTGGATGAAGGAACAACAGACACATTTGGACAGCAGCATCGTCAGTCTGGGGCGAGGATAGTGTTAGAATGACTAGCAGATTTAAATACACTAAACAAATTCCAGACAACACTTTTTAAGCAGTTACAGCAACAGTTTTGTTCCCATTGGGAAAAAGGTTTTACATAAATGAATAAAAGCTAATCATTGTAAGCACCCATGTAAGTTTAAATGGTTTTTCTCAATCTTGTAACTGCTACATCTGCAGGATAGTTTGTTCTGTTTTAAAACAACAGATTATTGGCCAAGTGACCACATGAAAATAAAAAGGAAGCCCAAAAAGAAATGTAGTACAAATCAAATCTAAGAACTAGTAAATTGCAGTATAATAAATGTTTGATTACCGCTTTAATAGTATTAATATTTACTCACTGGAACAACTATACCTATAAGTACTAATATTTATAGGTATAGTTGATCAAAGGAATATCTGATTACCTATTGGGGGATCAAAAAGGATTTTTTTCCCTTGCTGGAGTCAAGTAGATTAATGTTTTATTGGGTTTTTTTACCTTCCTCTAGATCAACTGTGGGAATAGGGTAGTGTGTATGGAGGTTTTCTTTTTGAGTGCGTTAGTTTTATCTAGATGGACTTCTGTCTTTTTTCAACCAGATTAAAGTGATTGTAAAGGAAAAAATGTTATTTAAAAAAAATAACAAACATGTTATACTTACCTGCTCTGTGCAGTGGTTTTGCACAGAGCAGCCCCAATCCTTCTCTTCTCAGGTCCCCTCTCCCTTTCCGAGTGCCCCCATAGCAAGCCACTTACTGTGGGGGCACTCGTGCATGCTCAGCCCCATCCCCTGCTCCAGCTTTACTGGCTGTGATTGACAGAAGAGTGAGCCAATTGCTGCTGAAACTTAGCCAATCAGGAGGGAGAGACCGGGGAGAGCCACATCCATGGATCAAGATCGGGCTTAGGCAAGTATTAGGGGGGCTGAGGGGGGAGCTGCACACTAAAGGTTTTTTACCTTCATGCATCGAATGCATGAAGGTAAAAAACCTTCAGCCTTTACAAACACTTTAACTATGTAACAGAGATGAACACAAGTTTGCTATCTGGACTGTCATCTGGTTGGCTCCTCCTCTAAGAATGATGTTCTTATCCAAACATAGTAGGTTCACTGAATGTTGGAAAGCATCCATCAAAAAAGTGGATATTTAAATACCTGCCCTTCTTGTTGCAGTTAAAGGGGTAGTAAACCGCACCAGTTTAAAAAAAAACCAAAAAAAAAAACCCTGCAGGACAACCCTGCATCGCATACTAGCACATTATGTAATACTTACATTAGAACGAAGCCCTCCAGCGGCACACTGTCACCACTGACAGGGCTTCCATCTTCACCCAGTCTTCCTTCCGGGTTCGAGTGATCTGGCCTTCTGATTGGCCGAGCCGCAATGATGTCGTATGCTGTCCCTTCTCCTAAATCGTGCATGTTTAAGCAATATTCATTGTACCTACAGGTAAGTCTTATTATAGGTTTACCTGTAGGTACACGTTACAAATAAGACTTTACTACCACATTAAGTCAGAAAATGCAATCACAAGTGCATTGACTAAACTATTCCGTATAGTGATCTTTACTGTACCAAGCCTGTAGACAGAGGCTCCTTCAGGATTCCACCAATGCAGTCAGGGTTAGAACCATTAAGCATGGCAGGACTGCATCACAACATGTCAATTATCTGACATCCTGTGACATGAAGTCTGACCTTTGGTGGCTTGGCACAGGCTGCCTGTGGAGAGATGAGAACTGTCTGTGCATGACCAGCTTGTTCTGCGCCACACCTGACAGATCACAGGAGGCTCCACATTTTGGAAATTGCAGAAAATAGTAGTAAAATAAACTGTGCCTTAGTCGGATTTGTTTATTTTCATTGTGCTGATGAATTGCACAACATTTTTCTGAATGTGTTTAAAATCATACCCACTACCCAAGTATTATATAGCTGCAAAGCTAATCATCCAGTCAACCCTGCCTTAAAATTTGTCTGAAAAAATATAAACTTACATCTATCTACAATGACCTTATCATTACAGGGGTAATAAGAAAAACAAAATCTAAAATATAATTTGTGGGAAAAAATATATATACACACACACACATATATATATAACTATAGTGGAAGTGTCCATCAAGTATTATGTTAAGTTGTCCATGCAGGACAAAATAACAGGTTTATTTTAAAGTCAAATTTTTGAAAAATCAGCATAGGTAAAAATGTTTTTTTAAAAAACAGCACAAGAAATGGTACTTACATTTAATACAAAGTCCCTAGTGCTGTCATAGTGGACATCCAAAGTCTTCTCCTCCTCCCATAACTTGCAGCCACCTCTGGTGCTGCAGGGGTCAATGCCAACACAAGCGGATGAATGAAAGGTCTGCCTACTCTGTTCATAGATTTATTTTCATTCATAGAAGCTATAGTACAGCTTCTAGGAACGGAGGAGGGGACAGAAAGGGCAGGCATAGTCAATGCTCTTGATAGGTGCCTGTCACAGTCCCAGCACTGGTATCAATCTCTGCAGCACTGGAAGATCATGGTTTTGGGGGAATGGGGGTGCACAGGACATTGGATTTCCACTATCACATCTGCACCAGCACAAGGGACATTTTGAATTAAATTTCCCCCAGACCACAACTCATTTTTCTCTCGCCCTTTCCCGTGTTCAATGTTCAACCATTGTAAGCAAGAAAATACAGAATATGTGCAACTAATAGAGAAGCATATTACTTAATCTCCCCTTCATCTCATAGGGCAGCACTGATGCTGGGTGATTGACCTAGCAATCACAAGGGTATGGAGCAAGAGTCATCAGCCCTGTTTAAAGCTCGATTGTACTCCCTTGTTTGTTTAAAATAGATCAGCTAGTTGTTCAGTGTCCACTCAAATATTTACTTGATTTGATACATTTTTTTCCTTATTTGACTTTTGTTTTTAAACTTACCTTACTGTCTCTGATTCCACTCCAGCATTAGTGGCTTAATCCTCTGTAATGGCACATCTGCATGCAAACTACAAGTCCCAGTGCCATTTTAATTGACCAGTGGCTTGTCGTTTTATTGTGAAGCTGCTTTAAGGGTGCCCTGCTTTGCTTACAGGACTCCTCTCCCTGCTAGAACTCAGAGGAATGCCATTGGCTGAATTGAGTGGTGAGACAGCATGAGTAAATACTGCAGGACAGAGAGGACAATAAGGCCCCTTTACACCTGGTCGCTTTGCTGAATTAAATTAAGTTAAAGGGGGTTTTGTTGTGTGTTACCATGCATTGTGTAAAGAAGCCTATTCATTTAAATGGGCTGCCAATGCACCACAATGGACCTAAAATCAGACCTGCACCATTTTGCTAACACAGTGCACCACACCACATCACACAATGGTGTATTGTGCTATGCTGGAATTCAGGTTAGATACTGCACATTGCTTTTTAGTATGATGAAGTGCCTTTCAAAATGAATGACACCACAACACAGTGCACCGCAGTTCATTAAAACATTTGCTACATCATTGCAATAAAATTGGAAGCCAGCATTGAAAAAACACAGATTTCTTTAAAGTAGTACTAAACTCTCAGAGTTTAAAATTTTAACACTTTGAGCACAATACAATAAACATTCCCTAGTAAACCATTTGTTGAAATTCCTACCCCGGCACTTAGTGTTCACAACTTCCAATGCAGCTGGCTCCTCCTCTCTCTGTGCTGCTTTCCTGAACCTTCAGACTTACACAGGAAAGTGTAAATAGTGGAGTCTTGATCCAGTCGGTTATTTTGGAGGAGGAAGGAGCAGGGCAGTGCCTTGCCATCCTAGGCTATGAGGTTGTGTGTTTCTATTGTTGCACACAGTATAGAGAGACACAAGATCTGCATGCAAGGGTGGTTCCACAGGATGTGTCAAGAGAAAGGAGTTAACCTGAGACAGGAAGCTAAGGGCAGTGGTCATGGCACCAGATTAAAATGAAAGATAGGCGAGTATTAAATGATAAAGAAGCTGCATACTCAGTAAATTATTAAATAAGCTGCTGAATATGCTTACAAAACTGAGGCAATATTATCATTTCAGGGAGAAATTATAAAAACCCTGGTTCAGTTTTAGTGAACATTGGATTGTGAACACAGGAGGTCGGCCACTTGGCATAGGCTCCATTCAGAGAATGCTTTGCCTGTTTCGAATGAATGAAAAGGCCCTGCCCCTCCACCTTGTCATATCGGAGAATGCTTTCCATTCATTTGGAAAATGCAAAGCATTCTCAGAATGGGGCCCATGCTGAGCAACCAGCCTTCTGTATTTACAATGCAACAGGCCAGCCGCTCAGCATGGGACCCAGAAACAAGTGGAGATCACTAAAGTAGTTGTGTTTAATTTCCAGCTTCGTCCAGGGCATTGTCCAGGTATGGAATATACATAGTTACATTGGTTTAAGCTAGACCAATGTAACTATGTATAAGATACTGATGTTTTGAATTCTTCTTTACTGGGAAAATGCACTGTAACCGACTAGTTATATTATTGGCCTCAATCTATTTTAACACAGCCCTGAAAAATATCAGCAAATATATCTATTACTTATAACATTAAAGTCTTTTTAATCAGAAGAGATGTAATCTGAATATTAGAAACACAAAATAATATCAGAGTAACTAGAAAAGAAAATGCAATAATGAAAATAACTAGTAGAGATAGGAAGAAGTCTGTTCTTTTACACAGTGTAAGCCCCAGAAGCAGCAAGAGGTGAAATGTAATTCCAGGTGTAATGATTCCCCAGCCATAGCACTGACCTGCGGCTCCAAGTAAGAGAGGAGCCAGAATATCGGAGTACCCACAGAGGATATACATTTACACTACAAACAGACCACTTTTCTTGATCAATTCCTCCTTATCACTCTGCGAACACAATCAAATTGGAAGTTACAGTCCCTACTGAGCAGTGAAATGAAGCCGCTTTTCAAAGCTCGGCCTAAGCGAACAAGCCTCAAGCTTGCCTCGATGAGGGACTACTTCCAACAGATGCAGCAAACTGATTGAAGTAAAAACGTTCCTCCTAGTCATGACACAGACACTGAAAACATTTCAAATGAGTGGACATTACCATTACTGTAGCGCACGCTATGCTACAGCTGTCAAAATTCATCACAGTTACCAAAGCCAGGAAAAAGGTAACATTTACTTAGAGCTGACTTGTACACATGGACAAAAATCACAATAATGCTGTCTTGTAGGAGTTAAAACATGATAACCATTTTCTCACCAGGGCTAACAAAGCCTTTATAATTGCAAGGTTTCTGATCGTGTTACTTTTTCCCACCCCAGAAATCTACTGAGAATCATCAAACACAATGCAGTAGTCTGTCACTTTTTACTTTACCAGAGGAATATCAAGAGACAGGTAGACTCGTAATTTGATCACTGCACACTGACAGTGATCAATGGTTGAGATCTACTGCAATTGGCCTCCAGTTTACCATAAGTAAGCTATACTCCACAGACCACTCACAGCACAATCAATATACGCATTCATAATTTAAATAATTACAGACTAACACAAGACAAAAAGTACACTGAATACACTGGCTATCTTCTTTAACCCTCCTGACGGTATTCCTGAGTGTGGCTCGGGGTTAAATTTCAGTACCATTAGCGGTAACCCCGAGCCACACTCGGGATTGCATTGCAGAATCCTGGTACAGTGTACTTACCTTGTCACCAGGATCCTGCAATGTCCCCCCACTGTATCCTCTGCTGGTGTTTCATCCATGCTCTGTTTTCCAGGATCTGTTCCCTGCGAGCGTTGTGACGCATGGGGGCAGAGCCCAGCAGCAAATTAAAAAAGTACAAAAAACATAACACATATAGTACACTGTAATCTGTAAGTATACATTACTTTATCAAATCATTTCACTTCCCTTTTGACCCTAGTGTTTTGTCCCATGCCCTGCATGCACTTTTATATTATATATATATACTGTTCTTTCTGCCTGGAATCTTGAGATTGTCAATGGCAACCAAAAAGTGTCACTTTACGTCAAAAGTGGTTTTAGACCAGCTAGAAAACAGCGATAGTAAGTTAAAACACTTGCAGAATTGAGCGATAGTGATTCCTGGGGAAATTCATTTTATTACATTCTTTTTTTATAATTATTTATAGTTATTTATTGTATTATAATTTATGATTTTGTGTTTCAAACTTTATCATACCCGGAATGTCTACTAGACTCTTATTTGGACAGATTTAAGCATTTATTATTACTAAGAATTAAAGGACTACAATATAAAATGGCAAATTTCTATGCAAAACAATGTACTGCTTTGAGATTCAAAAATCTGACATAATCATACCGCCAGGGAGGTTAAAGTGTTTCTCCAGCAACAGTATGTTTGTATTAAATATAGTAGGTAAGGATTAGAATTTTATATTGCAGACTGCATCCCCATAAATGAGAATTTCTTGCACCTATCTCCAGAGACAGCAGGAATAGAAATCTGGCAAAATGAGGGGAAATCCACCTGCCCCCCCACTAGATGATATACCCTCTACCCCTGTTCTGGTGACAACTGTACATTTGTGCCCTACTTTTTCTACTGGTGATAGACAGTGGCAGGAAATGTTCCCACTGGGGACCCAAATAGACACAACAGGGATTCTAAACTTTCACTACTCCTTCCCAAACAAGAAAAATTGTTTTGGAGTTCTACTTTAAGGTAAACACTTATTGGGCCTATATCAGTGCTAATTGTACCAGATTAACAGAGGCCACTTAACACTTATTTTTGTAAATTATGATTGACAGATGCACCTTTGTTATAAATGTCCTTTAATTAACTTCCTCTATTCCCAGAGTGCTGGATACCTGGACAAATACCTTTCTCCTTGATCCAGCAATCTGTGCTGTGTGCCGCATAGTCTTTCCACTAAAAACAACCTCCTCTTCGTGCACATAAGTGCCATGGCACCAATGATTCTTTTGGGCAATCCATACCTTGCTGTGCCACTCCTGGCTGTCATGAGTACAGCTTACCCATAGGAATGAATAGAGCTGCAATCTGAAGGAGGACTCAACAGGGTTGTCCTTGCTGAAAAGGTACCCAGCACTGGGGAGGGATGCACACAGAGGATCCCTGGCTTGTGGAGAAGGGTAATGCCGCGTACACACGAGCGGACTTTACGGCGGACTTTGCCCGGCGGACTGGATTTCGTCGGACAATTCGATGTGTGTGGGCTCCAGCAGACTTTGTTTTCTCAAAAGTTGGACGGACTTAGATTTGAAACTTGTTTAAAATTTATCCGTTGAAATCGAGTCCGGTCGAAAAGTCCGCCGTCTGTATGCTAGTTCGACGGACAAAAAGCCACGCTAGGGCAGCTATTGGCTACTGGCTATGAACTTCCTTGTTTTAGTCCGGTCGTACGTCATCACGTACGAATTCGACGGACTTTGGTGGATTGTGTGTAGGCAAGTCCGTTCATTCACAAAGTCCGTCGGAAAGTCCGTCGAAAAGTCCGCCGGGCAAAGTCCGCCGTAAAGTCCGCTCGTGTGTACGCGGCATTAGTATTTGTCCAGGTGGTGGCAATATGATTAACATGGTTTAAAAGGCTGGACATTTTTTACCCTTATGCATTCCCTGCATTATGGTAAAAAAATATCCCACTAGTTGTGTCGCAGCCTCACCTCTGTTTGTACTTCCCTACCTCAATCCAAGAATGTGCCCATCTGCAGCGGCGCTGGTCTCTCTCTCCCCTCACAGGCTCAAAGACATTAGCTCCTGCTGCTGTCAAAAAAGTTCTGTGAACACAGCGCATTGGGGAGGGGGCTAGCTATGCTGTGTGTGTCAATGGAGGCACACAGCCCAGCTCGGAAGCAAGTGACTTCCTATTGTGGCACACAGAGAAGGGGAGGAGAGCTAAAAGCACCAGAAAGTGACCCCAGAAGAGGAGGTTCCGGGCAGCTCTGTGCAATACTATTGCACAAAGCAGGTAAGTATACCATGCTTATTATTGAAAAAAAAAGTAAAAACCTAATAACCACTTTGAAGTCCACCTTTTAAAAAAAGATGAAAATATTTTTGCAGGGAAAAAAAATGTGCATTTGATATCATTTTGCATAGGAGCTTGCAAAGCATTGCACCCATGAACATTGAACCCAAAAATACAGGTTTAACATGTAACATGGTGTAAAAGGCAGAGTTAGCCTTAAAGGGACAATATACCAAAGGTAAAGCGGTTTAATAAAATAACAGAACATTTAAAATATGGAGTGCTTTATGATATACAAGATAAAAACAGACGTGGAATTCCTGAGACCCAAATAAACAAATAAATGCCCCATGGCACAGGTATAAAGATGCCATTAGCACCTATAAGGGTAAGCCAAGTTTAAATGTCTGCATATTATAACCCGAGCATGGCCTTTATGATACTTCAATGCCCAGTCTCTCATCAACAGGGCAATGAAAATGCTTGAGTGCTCTTAATTACTGCAAATGAAGTGTTCCTTATGGTGAGGAGCAAAGACATTACCGGTGAGCAATAACTGCACCAGCTTTTTAATATGAAAACAGTTACAGAGTTGGCAGGCATCTTGTTAGGCTGTCAGAGGACTCGTAGTGAGCTGGCGACTTGATTTCATGATCTCCATCTAGATACACAGCTCTGCATTTTGAAAATACATTTCGACATACAGGTTTGTGTACTTACGGTACTACACATTATTTGTGGTACATTTTATTGATTTATTGATTTGCTTTTCAGATACTATTGATTTCAGTAGGCCTTGTCAGTAAGGTTACGCAGGATGTAAATGCAGCATGTACAGTAGGAGTGTACAGGAACAGAAATGTGAACAGGGCCCACTGAAATTAATTGATTTGATATTATGTGCTTTTTTTTTTTCATTTTAAACATACGTTGAAGCACCTATTAACACAGATATTTGAACCAAATGTAAGAATGATTGTAACAATAAGAATCAGTCAAAGGAATAGGTTACTGGTCTCTGAAAAACAGCACTTAGAAAGTAACACGAGAAAGGTTACATTGATTTTGTTGCATTATTTTCATGCAGTTTGTTTTGATGCGTTTTACATGCATTCTAATGTATCCCAGGGAAAGGTATGTTTTGTTGGGATCTCCACAAGCAGGATTTTTTTGGAACACAAAAAAAAAAAAATCTGCGCATTAAAACTGGGGAATACACTCTAAAAATACATACTGGGACATCTGCTGCAAATAATCGTGGATAAATCACCCACAGAATACAGTTGTCGCTTTGTTGTGTTAGGCAGTACATGCAAATATACACCTAACTTGTTGTTTAATTGTTTGTACTTGGCTGCAGCTTTTAAAAAAGACATTCAAAAGTTATTTGGTCATCCTCTAAAATCATATAGACTGCACTAATAAAAAGTACTCAGCAAGGTAAACTTGGGTCACCCCACAGCATAGTAGACAAAAGTCATCCCAGTATCCAAATAGTTAGAGGCACATTGCAAATTCTAAAGACATTTAATGTATATCTAAAGCAGTAGGGGTAAAATGTCCGTTAGGATAGTTTTTATTTTTTTCCATCTGTGTCCCCTTTAGGGAGATTTCCCTTTATTTTCTGCAGTAGACTCAACTGGAGGGAGAAGTTATCTTTCCAATTTGAGTTCTCAGCAGTCACTGAAAAAAGTGTCCCCATTGGAAGTTTTTCCCTCTATTCCTGTTCTGGTGGCAACGCAAATATTTGTATGTACACTCACTTTCATTCTCAGGAAAACTAGTGATCAGAGCAAAAAGACCCCTGAAGCAGTTTTCAGGGGCAATAAGACACACTGAAGCAGTTTTCAGGGGTTTTAGCTCTAGAAAAAGCCTCTAAATAGCGCCTGAAAACTGCCTCTTATTCATTTCAGTGTGTCTTTTCACACTGGGGCAGTGCACTTGCGGGACGTTAGGAAAAGTCCTGCAAGCAGCATCTTTGGGGCGGTTTGGGAGCATTGTATACAGCACTCCCAAAACGCCCTGCCCATTGAAATTAATGGGCAGCGCTTCGGAAGCGCCGCAACACGGGCATTTTTTTCCTTAAAAGTTTTTTTATTTTATTCAGTAAAGAAAGGGTATACAAAGAAAGCAGTACAGAAAGTTAATAAAGTCCCATTATTAACAACAGATTGGGTTTACAGTCTTAGGATACAGTCTAGTAGAACAGCCTGGGATGAATCGACCAGGAACAAAACTTGTGTATGGAACAGAGCATTGTTAGGTGGAGGATCTCTCTTTCATTTTCACCACCCCCAGAGGTAGCTTAGGGGTTCGCTCCAGGTCAGGGTTGTGAACATAGTGTATCCTGAGACGGCATATTTAGTGACAACGGGATAAACATAGGGAGGGAAGGGGTGGGGGGTATTGTAAAGGTTCCAGTCGAAGTCAGGACATTCGACCGCAAGAGGGGCAGGGGAATAGGTTGAAATAATGTGTGATGAAGGGGAGAATGAGGAACAGAGAGGAAAAGAAGTGAGAGGGGAGGAGAAAGGGGCAGAGGAAGCAGCAGGGGGGGAGAGAGAGTAGGGAAGGGCTTGGTCAAGAGGGGGGGAGCAGATATAAATGTGATGGGGGGGGCGTGGAACAAGAAGGGGTGTTAGTAGATCGTTCTCGTGTGGCTCCACTCCCCAACTGCCCCCATCTCCTCCAATCCATTAAAGAGGCCCAAATTTACTTTTGTAGGTCCGTTCTATGGAACGCATTGACGGTACCGGTCAGATGTTGTAAAATAATTCCAACATGCCCAAGTGAATGTGAATTTGTGCATTCTGTCTTGAGAAATATGAATTAGTTCTTCCATGCTTTTTATGTTTGAGAACCTCGCTAGCCATTCCCTGATCGCCGGAGCGTTTTTAGAGCGTCAATGATTCGGTATGCAGAGCTTAGCCGTGTTTACCATATGCATGGCTAACGATTTGTAATAATTTTTTTTCGCTAGGGATGTGTGGTGAAGGAGGAACTGTGCAGGAGAATAATCTAAGGCGAATGTGGTAACATGGGTTATAAGGCTATGGACCTCTTTCCAGAAGGGTTGTAATTTATCGCAGTCCCACCAGGTGTGGAGCATGGTACCCTCCATTTTCTCGCATCTCCAGCATATGTTAGGGATGGCGGGGGAAAATTTATGAAGGCGGGAAGGAGTCCTATACCATCTGGTTATCACTTTGTAGCAATTCTCTTAAATAGCCATATTCAGTGAGCATTTGTGGCCATATTCATACACAATGTTCCATTCCTCATTGGTTAGAGGTGTTTGTAAGTCCCTATTCCACGTTATCTGTGAAAGATGTGGTTCGTGGTTGGTCTCCTCAGAGAGGAGGGCGTATAGGAGGGATATAAGATGTCTCTGTGGTGTTTTGCGATGGCAGAGGTCTTCAAAGGGCGTGAGTTGTCTCATCCAGTTGGTTTGGTGCGTATGGGTCATGAGGAAGTGCCGTATTTGCCTATATATCCAAAAGGGAAAAGAGGCGGTCTTAGAGATGGTGTTTACTTTCTCTAGGGCGATAGGCGTCCCACCAGAGAAAAACTGGAGGGCTAAGACATCTTCATAGGGCATTCCTGGCATAGGAAATGCTGGGATTCGCCTGGAGGGAAAGCAGGGTTTCCTCTAAGAGTAGTTAGGGGACCTGGGATGAGTGCAAGTGTCCCAGATTGTGAAGCTTTTTTGAAGGCTAGGAGAGTGGGGTAAATGAGTGGATGGGATGAAATGTTTGGTGGCCACTGCTTGGGGTGGTATCCAGGGGAGCAAGTGGAGAGGATTGGGTGTAAAGGAGTTTTCAAGAAGTATCCATATCTTTTTAAGCGCGTGTATATTCCAGTCTGCTATTCTGGTAAGGTGACACGCCTATAATACTTGTGTAGATATGGTAGCCCAATACCCCCTTTGGTTTTGTGAAGTGTTAGGCGGGAGCATTTAATACGCGGTGGGGAGTTCCTCCATATGAAAGCGGAGCAGGCTTTCTGATAGCCTGAGAAAAAATTTGCAGGTAGGTGGATTGGTACAGACTGAATTAAGTAAAGAATGCACGGGAGGATTATCATTTTTATTAGAGCTGAGCGGCCAAACCAAGAAACATTCAATCCCATGCAATCTCTCAGGTATTTTTGGGCCTTGAGGAGGGCATTGTGGAAATTTTTCATATATAGATCTGACAGGCGGGATGGGATTTGAATACCAAGGTAAGTGATCGCCTCCCTCTCCCATCTGAAAGGAAAGGAATCTTGACTATGGATTACTTCTTGCGGAGGGAGGGATATGTTTAGGGCGTGTGATTTTGCATGATTGATTTTGAGGTTGGACAGTGTACCGAAGGTATCAATATCTTTGAGGAGGTTGGGTAATGAGGTTCGAGGAGATGTTAAAGAAAGCAAGATGTTGTCAGCGAAAGCTGTGACCTTGTATTCCTTTTATTTCACGCTCACTCCCTGTATGTTGGGGTTGTTTCGTAGCCTATTGAGGAAGGGTGTGAGAGTTAATACATATATTAGGGGGGATAGAGGGCAGCCTTGGCGTTTACCGTTGGAAATGGAGAAGACGTTCGACAGGTGGCCATTGATCCTTACGGCCACGGTGGGTCAGGAGTATAGGGACATTACATATGTTAGCATGCGAGTCTCAAGGCCCAAGGCCACGAGTACTTCTTGCATCTAGTCCAAAGCCACCCTGTCGAACGCCTTCTCCGCGTCCAGGGAGAGAAGAAAACCTTGAGATTTTGAGCATGTCATCCAATGGTGAATGTTAAGGGTACATATGGTATTGTTCCTGGCCTACCTACCTGGGACAAATCCCACTTGATCTGTGGAAATAATGCCACTAGGGTGTAGATTATAAAGACTAGGGTGTGGATTTTAAAGCTTTAAATAGAACTTCTCAAATTCGCCCGCAATGTCTTCATTCCTGGCCAGAAGTGTTCCCCGCGCATCGCGTATGTGGTGAATTATAGAGGAGGGTTTGGAGGCTTGGATTGAACGGGCAAGTAAGCGTCCACATTTATTTCCATGCTCGTAGAAGATCTTCTAAGAATGTACCGCCGCTTAGCGAGTTTACCTAATTCCTCCAGGAGTAAGGAGCGAGCATGTTTTAATTCCTGAAGGGTAGAATGTGCTTGTGTCTGCTTATGAGTTAATTCTAGCGACTTGAAGTGTTCATCTTCGTTTGGGACTCTTTTTTGGCTTTTGCGGTTAAGGCCAGTAGTTCGCCTCGGATCACACATTTATGCGCTTCCCAAAGGGAGATAGGGGACACTTCCGGGCTAGTATTTTCTGTGAAGTATAGGCAGATACGCGTACGTAAGTGGTCAATAGTCGCAGGGTCTTTTAAAAGAGAAGGGTTCAGACGCCATGTTTTTGTTTTAGTGCAAGTCTCAGGAAAGGAGAGGGTGATTGTGATCGAGTGATGATCGGAGAGAAACATGGGCTCTATTGTGGACTGTTGTAGACAAGATAGGTCTGTTTGAGAAAGGAAGAAATAGTCAATCCTGGAGTATTTATGATGAGGAGCCGAGAAAAAGGTGTAGTCTTTGACAGAGGAAAACAAAGTATGCCAAACATCATGTAAGGTAAGTTTCTAGAGTTCAAGTTTGATCTGGGGAAGGGCTTTATAGTGTAGGTTAGAGGTGTCTAGAACAGGGTTCAAAGGGACATTAAAGTCCCCTCCAAGGAGTACTATTCCCTTCTGAAAGGACGATAGGAGTTTGCAGGTTTTCCTAAAAAAAGTGACATGGTGCTCGTTGGGGCAGTATATGTTAGCCAGTGTTATTGGTTTTGAGGCGTAAGTGCCCTTGAGAAAGATAAACCTACCTTCAGGGTCAATAATAGAATCAGATCAGTGAAAGTCTGGGTGTTTAGATACTAGGATAGAAAACTCTTTGGTCTTGGAGTCAGGATTAGTGGCATGAAAAGCAGAGTGGTATATGTGGTTGGATAGTTTAGGTATAGAATCTGAACGAAAATGCGTTTCTTGTAAATAAATTAAGTGGGCCTTGTGTTTCGTAAGGGAGGACATTGCTTGGGTCCTTTTTTCTGGGAGGTTAAGGCCTTTTGTATTTAGCGATAGACACCTCAGGGTCAGGGAAGGCGAGGCAAGTGACTTACTCTGCATGATGATGTGCAGATGTGGTGTCCAGATGAAGGTTATTGGGTGTCTGAGAAAGGGGTGAACCAGAGTTGGGGAGGGGGGACACTTGAGTGGGAGCGGAACCACACGAAAAGGAGGCGATTGGTGTAAGGAGCGGTAGGGGAAGGGGAAAAGGAGGAGTATATAGGGATTTGATAGAGGTGCTGGGGAAGAGGGATGCGGAACAGTAGGGGTAAAAGAATAGAAAGAACAGTGGGGGATAGCGTAGGAGGGATGGAGTCCAGGAGGACCGCTGTGGGGGGACGAAAAGAGGGACGAAAACCACAGGGTCTCCGCGAACCAGGGAGCGAGAATTAGGGAGCTTTTGAAATTGTGTAAAGGGATGTAGTGGAGAGCCGTCTGAACAGGGTAGCATTTAACCAGTAATTATCCAGAATGTAGAATACAAAAATATTAACATTAACAATAATTCAGCCGTCGGATAGCTCTGCCTTATCAGGATATTCCAACAAATTGCAGTTATTCCGGTAAGGCAGAAAGCTCAGTACCTATTAACCAAGTAAGGATGTATAGTTGTACGTCATAAAGGTAAGCAAAATAAAAATAAAATAAATGACGGGGGGTGAGAAAGGGAGGGGGAGGGAAGGGGGTTGAGGGGGGCCAAGGAAGATGGAGGTGGGAAGGGGAAGGAAGGTATTGGGAAAGGGATATGGGAAGGGCGGGAGGATGGGAGGGGGCCTGGGGATACCTAGGATAACACAAAGCACTACTGCATTGATAGGCTCTTGGTTTCCCCACCATCCAGGAGGGTCATGCACTTGAGAACGGTTTACCGGGAGCCTAGGATGTGCTATAATTGTTCTTAACATTTAGAAACGTTTAAGATAATATCTCGGGAGCCAGGGGTGTCATACTTGTGCTGGTATTATTGCGTGGGAGAGCGTTAGTGCTAAAAGAGCGAAAGCTCACTGCGAGCACTGAGTATTTGTGTGATCAGATTTGCGGTACGAATTGTATGTTAATTGTTTGGGGTATTTAATGCGATACTGAGAGGGCGGTATTTGGTCAGACTCCACTTAACTTTCCCCCCCGGGCTCAAGAGACATTCAAAAGCCCTAGACGTATGCGTAGTACGTTGTATAGAACCAGTAGCACAGACTGCTTGTGTCGTGGTTGTACAAAAGTATTTGCATCTTCTGTATGTATCTTAGCGTCATATGGACCGGCCAACAATGCCAGTTGGTTATGTCCTGTATAGATGGCAGGATTGACATTCTAGGATTAGCGCTTGTTACTGCATATGTCCATTGCTATTCCCATGTTAGGTTGGCTGGCTCTGAAAAGGCGTCATAGAAGAGTTGTAATACATGAAAAAGTTAAATTAGCTAAGTTTGCTATGGGGGGTCAATTTGGAAGCTTGGGGTAGGAGTCAAGTCAAGTTAACTCATGCATTGGGCATGTATTAAATGGGAGCCTGCTGGGTATTAGTGTGCTTGCAAAAAGTCTTGCTGTATCTTAAGCATATATCAGGAGAGCATAAATGGGTGAGTGTGAGCAGTGGATCAGATTACCTCTTGATGGCGGGCCAGGTCACAGCGGAATGTTCTTTAGTAAAGGTCGCGGCTTCAGGGCTTGTTTGAGTATTGGTTGACAAGATGTCCCAGGCCCCTGTATAGGTATATGAATTCTCAAGGAGAGTTCCCTTCAACCTGATTTTGTAGACTCCTCACTTCCCAGTCCGTTATAGCCAGTAGGTGTAGGTAGCACGGGGATAAGTCTGTGAGGAAAGTTTGCGGGAAAACGGCCAGCCCTGGGCAGAAGAACTAAACAAAGCAAAAAGAAGAGGGGGACAAAAAACGGGAAGGACAAAACTGAGGAGAGGACATGAGGTTAACAGGTGACAGAGGCACTTACATGCATGTGTTAGTCCGTGGCTGAATGGAGGGATGGAGAAGCAAAGTGGTCTCTCTTTGTGGATGGCAATGGGGGAGAGCCCAGGCTGTGCTGGCAAAGGTCTCGGCGGGATGAGCGGGCATTCGGTGAGGGCTGGTCTGCCCTTTGTTTGCGGGAGCTCTGGCGTTGAGCTTTCGGTGATGGATTAAGAGAGACCAGGAGCCATGGTTCCGGAGGGAAATAGAAGGAGTACCACTCCGGAAGTTCTACGCATGGGAGATCGAGTTGTTCACAAAACATCTGAAGGTCCTCTGGCGTACGAAGCATTGCAGAGCGCCCTCTAGCAGATGCTGACAAGGCAAAGGGGATTTTCCAGCGATACTTTATGTTCAGCGTGCGAAGCATCTCCAGTAGGGGGCGCAAAGCTCTTCTGTTCTGCAGCGTAATCTGTGAAAGATCTTGAAAGAGTTTGATCTCCACGCCATTGGGGAGGATGCGTCCTTTCTCTTGCTTTGCGGAGGATTTTCTCCTTCAGTGGAAAATTAACAATGCAGCAGATCACATCTCTGGGTGGTTCATTTTCCCGGGGTTGAGGATGTAAGGCAAGATGAGCCCTTTCCATCTCGATAGGAGAGTCTGCAGGGTGGTCAATCAGGTCATTAAAGATTGCACAGATAGTTTGTTGAAGATTTCCCGGGTCGCCATTCTCAGGGACTCCCTGCACTCATGCTGTGCCTTCAACCTTGATTGTCGAGGTCCTCGATATGACTGTGAAGGTCAAGAAGGTGGGGTAGCTGGGAGTCATAAGTGTTTTGTACCTGACGAATGGCTGCTGCATGGGTTTGGGTCGTCTGTTCCACATCCCCGATCCGGTGTACTGCCGCTTGTATGTCAGATCTGAGGTCTGCGATGGCGGCTGTAAATGTATTTTTAATGTCGGATGCAACTTCTCCAGGTCGAATAGGCTGGGAGGTTGAGCGCGGTCAAGGCGCAGGGCGTAGCTCCCCCTGTCATCAGAGCACCAGGATCAGTGCTAGGTGAGCTTGGTGTCTGGGCCTGCAGGGCCATATGTGCAGACAGGCGCTGTGTCCGGAAAAGCTCTGCTTTGTTTCTCCTAAGCTGCGTGCCGGAGTCAGGAGCAGCTCAGGAGGTAGAGGAGCTTCGGGTGGACCTGTTCATGGTGTTTTGGATGAAATTCGGCAATGTGGGTTCCCCACTAGGCTAATCTCAGTCCCCGGGTCACAGGAGCTAGTGAGTTAAGCTGCCATCTTGGTCTCCGTCCAGGCCACGCCCCTCAACACGGGCATTTTTAACCCTTTCTTTGGGGTTTAACTCCTTTAACCCCTTCTTTTAGCCCCACTAGCGGCTGAAAAGTGCTGCTTAAACAGCGCTAAAGCGCTGCTAAAACGAGCGCTGTTTTAGCGCCAACACGGCCCTAGAGTGAAAGGGGTCATAGTGAAAGTGAATCTCCCTAATGGGTACACAGACAGCAATAAATAACTGACCGAGATTCTATCCCCTCAACACTCCATCCAAATCTAAAAAAAGTTTTGCTTTTAGTTAGTTATAATTTATTTGTATTGACTGAACAAAATTAAACAACAAAATGAAACAAAATTATAAAACAAAAATAGTTGTCACCCAAATGACAGACATTTTATTAGCAGGAAAAAACTACTTTATTACTCCAAATGATTGAAACAGTATGACTTAGAGTAGATTTAGACATGCCTATAAATCTTCCAAGCCTCTGAAGCCTGATCCACTACATGCCGTGTACACTTTGTCACGGGCGCAAAGCATCGCAGTCATCCCTGTTCGCTGCCTTTTTGCCGCCCTCCAACCGCACGTCTAAGTGAGGTCTTACGGTAATTTAATTTAAAAAATACCTAGAAATGGTAAAAGTGATCCTGTTCATTTAGGGAAATGTGTACGGAGAGAAATATGGGGATGTCATAGCAGAAGATATAACAAATACTAATTGCCTTGCTGTCTGTGGCTATAATACTGATCAGCAGTTTAGGTCAAATTTCTGGAACTACGTACCTGTTCCAGATTAGTGTCCCTGAAAGCACTTTGGTATCAGCCTGACAGCCAGGCAACTAGCATTTTTAGAAGAAGAAATTGTCAATCGCAGCCCCCGTATTCATTTATTACAGATTCTCTACAGTTGAAGCTAATAAATGGCACTTTTTGTAAGCCTTTTTTAAGCTTGGGGATCACTCTGGTTACACATTTGGTAACAAATCCGGTCTGTCCTGTTAGGCCCTGGCCATTGTTACACTGTAAATAGGCACATACAGAGAGGCTATACAGAGAGCATGTGGGCCATATACACATCAAGTCAAAATATCACCAATACATTTCTTAATTATCTAGGCACTAAAATAATCTAGGTTCATAAGCAGCATGGCCAGCAGCAGGGTTTACTGGGCCAACTGA
Source organism: Lithobates clamitans (assembly GCA_037952925.1). NCBI lineage: Eukaryota > Metazoa > Chordata > Amphibia > Anura > Ranidae > Lithobates > Lithobates clamitans. The sequence goes on along the minus strand of JBBGZY010001049.1, from coordinate 1,705,352 downwards.
CAATGGTATGTCTGTGGTTGTTGGTTAGTCAGAGAATGTTTTTATAACAGACATTTTGATAGCATAGATGCAGTAACAGGACAAGTTTACAGTGTCACAAGTTTCACCCTAATGCTGGCCACGCACATTTCAATTTGGTTGTACAATCACTGATAACTGTATAGTAGCAGAAGTGGGCTACTGGGTGGACGCCATTGCTTGAGGATTATTTGTGCTCAACTTGCCTTTCATCATAAGTAAGTGGACATAATTGTTTGTATATTCAATAAATCTAACTGATCCTGATCCGGAGGCGCTTTTTTCTGTTTGTTCTTTTTCATGTACTTGGAGCCTGCTTCATGCTTCCCTGAAGGCTTGCCCTGGAGTACGGACTGCTAGTCAGTATATACAAAGGTTTTTTGCCCCCTTGCTTTTTATTCTTTTCACACCGTTTTTTTTCCGTTCATGACTAAATTCCCAGTGGACATTTATACTATATCTATCTCAATCCAGCAACAGCGCTACTAACCATTGTTTTTTTCATAGCAGCAGAAGTGCCTGACATGGTATAATTTAAATGGATTAAAGAAGTAGACCCACACACGAAATAGTTGTTGGAAAATCTAAAGGAGGTTATACAGAGATTGTGCACACTGACCATTATATGTGTGGTCAGCTTTAGGGTATGCCAAAGACTCACCTGTTCCAGTAGCTCCAGAACTGCTCCTGAAGATACATGCGGTGACTGCTCTCATCGCCAAAGGAGGCTTTACTTTCAATCCAGTGAATAACATGTCCATCCACAGCTGCAGAGCAAACAGAATATTTAAATGTGAGATCCAGTTTAAAAGTAGAAGTAAAATACTTAAAGAGCAATACCCAAAGTTTGGGGTGGAAAAATGATATATATTTTTATTACTTTAAAGTAGTTGTAAACCCTTTACAACCACTTTATACTACAGGCAAGCCTATAATTAGGCTTACCTGTAGCTACACTGGATATCTTATAACCTGCATGGTTTAGGAGATATCCCTGTATTTGCATGTGCTGACGTTATCGGCACATGCGCACTTAAGCGAACTGAAGTTATACTGTGACGTTACCGGCGGCTCCCGCGCGCATGCACGGAAGAGACATCATCGCGGCTCCGGCCAATCACAGCGCCAGAGCCGCGATACCCGGAAGTAACCCCCAGGAGAGATGACAGTCGCTGGAGCGGTGAATGAGGACCACTGTGGGGGCTTCGATCTAAGGTAAGTAATTCATAGTGAGCTAGTATGCTATGCATACTAGCTCATTATGCCTTTGCCCTGCAAGTTTGGGTTTTTTTTTTGGAATTTTTTTTAAGGGTTTACAACCACTTTATGCACCCAATAGAGGAGTCAGTTTTCAACCAGTGGTTTGAATGAAAAAAAAACTGACTCGATTCCCCTATCCACACACCTGTAAATGGGGGAATCCTCCCTGCTGTGCCTTTGTTTTCTGACAGCAGGGAGTCAGAACACACTGATCAGTGTTGCAGGCTACAGCCAGCAGACCTCATTGAGTGAGAAAACCCAACGGGAGAGTTGAACAAAAGTCGATTAGTGGCATCAAACGGATGCCACTGACACAAGCCCAAAACCCATCGTCAGGAGCCCTTAAGCTGACTCTTTTCTGATTGCTGCCCTTATGTGTAACAGTAGCAAACATACAACTGATCAGGTGATGTGAAAGGTTCAGGAGGGGTGACAACCAGTTTGGAAACAGCGTTAGAATTGAGTTGAGCTTAACCTCACCAGACGTGCCCTGATGTTTAGGATGATTTAACAAAAATTTTCTAAATATGTAATGAATATTAGATGAATGACATTGCAGCATTATAGGTAGCATTATATTGTAGCATAAAATAGTTTAGTAGTAAGAAAAAAAGGAGTGAATTATAGGAACAGAGGGGAGAGACTTGTATCCTATTATGTACTCGATAAAAAGAGGAATTTTGATTTACTTGTAAATTCCATGTCTTTGATTAACGTACAGGACACAGGCTGAGTATTCATAGAACCTGGGTAATAGGCTGGTACCTTCAGGTAACTGAACACTGGCAAGCATTTGAGGACATGTCCTCTAGGCCCCTTCCCTATAAACCCATCCCACACGTGAGTCCTCAGTTTTGTAGCGAGCAGTGCAGAGTAACCAAGGAATAGAAGGCTGGGTGGACTGTACTCCAAGATCCAGGTCAAAATTCCTTATATCTTAATCATACAGGACGCATGCTGAGTATTCATAGACCCTGAGGTGTTCCCAAGCAATGAATGAGAAGGGTGGGGAAAAATTGTCAAACAAAACTGTGGCAACAGACGCAACAACAGCAAGGGTCATTAGACCCAACTTCAGAGTGCTGCTGCTGACAGCTTTTCTTGGGCAGCTTTCAGTTGATTTGAGAGAGGACAGCAGTGAGGGGGTAGAGTTCTGAATTTGGTTTGTACCATTTGAAACCACTAATTGAACCAACAGGTCTGGGACTCAGAGAGAGGCAAACTTTAACAGACACCCCCACCACTCTTAGGAGTAAGGACGCCCCTTCTCTGGGAAGAAGGCTTTGGAGAAGACTTGCTGGGCTTAGTGGGTCAAATCTTGTGCCAAAAGGAAGAGCTAAATTTTAAGGGGAAGCCTGGGAAAAAAATATTTATTTTGTTTATTTGCAACATGGGTGTCCAACCGGTTTACCTTCCTGGGTCACATTGGAAGAAGAAGAATTGTCTTGGGCCACACATAAAGTACACTAACAATAAGAATAGCCGATAAGCAGAAAAAGTCAGGCAGATCACAAGTTAAAGAATACTGATATAGATAATGAACCTATCTGAGTAATAAAACTTTATTTTTTTGTAAAAATTTTTATTATAAAAGTAAAAGAGGGCAACATAAAATTAGTGAGATATTTGACACTATTTTTGATAAACTAATGCATCAATAATGATTTTTATAACAGCTTACCTGTAAAATAATTTTCTTCGAGTACATCACGGGACACAGAGCCACAGTAATTACTGAATGGGTTATATAGGCACCACTAGGTGATGGACACTGGCACACCCTAGACAGGAAATTTAGCCCCCTATATAACCCCTCTCCTTACTGGGAGTACCTCAGTTTTGTAGCAAAGCAATATACGTGTATTAGAAGAGGGGAGGGACCTCTGTGTCCCGTGATGTACTCGAAGAAAAGCATTTTACAGGTAAGCTGTTACAAAAATCCTATTTTCTTTTTCGTACATCACAGGATACAGAGCCACAGTATTTACTGAATGGGATGTCCCAGATCAATGCTATCTAAGGGGAGGGAGACACAAACAAAATGAGGGTGCAATCAGACCTGAGGACCTTGTACCGCTGCCTGCAGCACACTGCGCCCAAAGGCGATATCCTCATGCCTTCTCACATCCACCTGATAAAATCTGGTGAATGTATGGACTAAAGACCAAGCTGCGGCCTTGCAGATTTGAGCCGTGGAGGCCTGGTGATGCACTGCCCATGAAGCACTAACAGCCCTAGTGGAGTGCGCTTTGATTTGAAAAGGTGGAACTTTCCTTTTCAAACCATAGGCTTGAACAATTACCTGTTGAATCCACTTAGCAATAGTAGATTTCGACGCTGCCTGTCCTTTTTTAGGACCTTCAGGCAACACAAACAAAACATCCGTTTTGCGAATCTGAGCAGTCGCTTCCAAATAGGTTTTGACCGCTCTCACTACATCCAGAGAATGTAGTGACTTTTCTTCCGTAGAACAGGGATCTGGAAAAAATTAAGGCAGAACAATATCCTGGTTTCGATGAAAACCTGCAACCACCTTTGGTAGAAAGCTAGGATGAGGACACAATACTACTCTATCCTTATGAATAATTAAATATGGCTCTATACAAGAAGGAGCCGCCAATTCTGATACCCTTCTTGCAGAAGAAATGGCCACCAGGAAAATTAGCTTCCTTGTCAAAAGGATCAAGGGAATATGTCGTATCGGCTCAAAAGGCTGTTTCTGTAATGCCAACAGAACTAAATTCAAGTCCCAGGGGTTCAGGGGAGCTCTAACCGGTGGATTAAGCCGTGTTACCCCCTGTATAAAGCTTCGGACCAAAGAATGTGAAGCAAGCAGACGTTGAAACAATACCGACAAGGCAGAGACCTGGCCCTTGATAGTACTCAAGGCCAGCTTCATCCCTAACCCCATTTGCAGAAAAGCAAGGATTCTCCCTATGGCATACTTCCTGAGATGCCAACCCCTGGATTCACACCAGGAGACATATGCCTTCCAGACTCTATAATAAATGACTCTGGAAGCTGGCTTCCTTGCATTAATCAAGGTAGAAATTACTGAGCCTGAAAGCCCACAATTCTTCAGAATGTGGGTTTCAATAGCCAAACCGTTAAATTTAGCGTTTATAAGGTAGGATGGAACACTGGTCCCTGCGATAGCAGGTCTGGACATGGTGGTAGGGTCCATGGGGGCCCTACCCCTATGTTTACTATTTCTGCATACCAAGATCTTCTGGGCCATGCTGGGGCTACCAGAAGCACTGACTTCTTTTTCTGCTTGATCCTCCGAAGAAGTGGTGGTAGCAGCAGAAGAGGAGGGAATGCATAAATCAGTGAGAACTGATCCCACGGAGTCACCAACGCATGCAAGTGGATCCTTTGTTCTTGACACAAAGTTGTCGATCTTGTTGTTGAACCTGGATGCAAACAGATCTACATTCGGGATCACCCATCTTTGGCATATAGCCAGGAAGATGTCGGGGTGAAGAGACCATTCCCCCGGGAACAACTGCCGGCGACTTAATTAGTCCGCCTGCCAGTTCTCTACCCCTGGAATGAAGATTGCCGATATGCACGGCACATGCTTTTCTGCCCAGATTAGGATCTGGTTTACCTCTCCCTGGGCTGCACGACTCCTGGTGCCCCCCTTGGTGATAGATATAAGCCACTGCTGTGGCATTGTCGGATTGGATCCTGACAGGACAACCCTGCAACCTGAATGTCCAGGCTTTTAGAGCTAGGTACGTCACCCGAATCTCTAGAATGTTGATGGGTAAAAGTCCTCTTGGTTTTGGACCATTTCCCTTGGACAGTCGTCTCTTCCAGAACTGCTCCCCAACCCAAAAGGCTGGCATCTGTTGTTACTACCTTCCAGGTAACTGGTAAAAAGGATTTCCCTTTCTGCAGATTCTCGGGTACCAACCACCAACTGAGACTCTGACGCACTATTGGCGACAAGCGCATTGGAAAATCTAGACTTTCTTGTTCCAAGCAGACAGGATACTGTTTTGCAGCAGTCTTGAATGAAACTGAGCATTGGGAACAACTTCAAATGAAGCCAACATCTTTCCCAACAACCTCATACAAAGGTGAATAGAAGGACCCTTCTTTGCCCTGATTACCTGAACCAGCTCCTTCATGGCGCTGATCTTTGCCTGGGGTAAAAACACCCTCTTCTGGGTTGTATCTATAACCAGACTCAAGTACTCTAGTCTTCTTACTGGTTTCAAAGAAGACTTCTCAAGGTTGAGGACCCAACCTAGGTATTCCAGGTACCAACAAGTGTCTGGGGAATGCCCAGGAAAGGTAGTTGACTGTGGTGACCAAGCTTTGGTCTAAGCGGGCTACCGACCGGCCTATTAAGAGAAGGTCGTCTAGGTACTCTATAATCGTTATACTCTGAGCCCTGGCCAGAGGAGGAGCCAGGACCTTTGTAAACACCAGAGGTGCAGTAGCTAGACCGAAAGGTAGAGCTACAAACTGAAAATGAAGTTTTTCCATTTTCGAAACGCAGGTATTTCTGATGAGCGGGGAAAATAGGTACATGCAGGTATGCATCCTTGATGTCTATTGATGCCAGAAGTTCTCCTCCTTGTAGGATGGAGACTACTGATTGGATTGATTCCATGCAAAAAGATCGAATTTTTAGGAACCGGTTTAGATCTTTGAGATCTAGGATGGGTCTGACATCCCCATTTGGTTTTGGCACCATGAAAAGGTTTGAATAAAACCCCAACCGCTGCTCTTCCATGGGAACCACCATGATTACTTTTTGCGACAAAAGTCGCTCCAACGCTTGAAAGAGACTTCTTTTTCTCTGGGTCTTTGGAAACATTTGATCTAAGAAAACGAGGAGACGGGAATTCTCGGAACTCTAGTTTGTAACCTAGAGATATTGTGGAGACCACCCATCTGTCCTGAAAATCCTCCTACCAGACCCTTGAGAACTGTAGCAGTCTTCCCCCACTCGAATGAGCTGGGGCGCCCCTTCATAAAGAGGCTTTAGCGTTCTGTCTTGTAGATTTCCTCCCCCAGGACTTCTTTTATCCCTGGGGTTGACTGAGTTTTACCTCTTGAACCTGACAGGGGAGGCCGTTGCGACTGCCTGGAGGCTGATGCCCCTGGCACTGGAGAAAGAGCCCTTTTAAACGAAGGACGATTACTCCTTTTCTTAACTGGCAAAAGGTTACTTTTCCCACTTGAGATTTTTTGGATATAATTGTCCAAATCATCCCCAAACAGCTTTACACCACGGAAGGGAAAACCAGCCAGGAGCTTCTTGCATGGCGTTTCGGCTGACCAATATTTCAACCATAAGATTCTATGCATATGTACCAACCCAAGCATAAGGCGAGAGGTCTGAAGGATAGAATCTCTCATTGCATCAACTGCAAAACACAAAGCTGCTGGCAGGTTGGTTAACTCCCGGGCCTGCTGTTCAGGGAAAACCTTGAGCATCTGCTTCAAGGGATCTCTCAAGGATTGACATACCCCAATTGCTGCCACTGCAGGTTGAGCTACCGAACCTGCTAAGGAAAAAAAAATTTTTAACAGGAATTCCAATTTTTTATCAGTTGGATCCCTAAGCATTTGAGCGTTGTCAACAGGACAAGTCAAACTTTTATTCACAGAGGATATAGCGGCGTCAATTGCTGGTATACCCCACACCTTTGTGAATTTTTCCTCCTTAGGATAAGGTATTGAAAACTTTTTAGGAGGGAAAAAATGTTTATCTGGGTGATTCCACTCAGAACAAAAAAGCTTTTCCAGCAAAAAATGAACAGGAAAGGCATGTGCAGCTTGAGGAGGCTTCAGTGAACCCTAACAAGATGTGGGCTTTTCAACCGACTCAGTTACGGGTAACTTAAATGTGGAGCGGACCATTTCAGTAAGAGATTGCACCAGCAATTTCTCAGCCTGTGAAGGTGAAGAGGGTCCTTTCCCACTTGATTCCTCAGAAGAGGAGTCATCAGTCTCATCCCGGTCCTCTGAGGGGGATTCATCTCCCCTTTACCAGAGTTCCTCTGTTTGAGGGTCCTGGGTGCTAGAAGGGGACCTAATGCGTTTTCTTCCACTTTGTGAATATGCGATTAAGGCCATTAATCTTTCCTCTAATCCACTTATGGTTGAGGAAAAAACCTCCTGAGTAATATATACAGGGGCTGAAATGCCAGAAGCAGTTGCATCCCCTGACCCCAATGGCTCACTCTGACCAGCCTCCCTAGGTCTTTCAGGGGGAGATGGCGTTGCAGAGGGGGGGTCCTCAGAGCCTGTGGGAGATCCCTTTGAGCCCCTATTTCTCAGGGTATTTGTACACCCCCTTCTGCCCATAGTGCCAAGCACAAATGCAGAGGTACTACCAGAAATGCACCCACTGCTGAGCACAATAGTCCAGCAACTGCCGATGCTATCAAGGCTCAGCCTGATGAATGTCTGATGCCTGATGAAAGTAAATGTTGCCTGGGAATGCCTGTGTCACCCACGCTCACATGCCACCCATCTGCTCTGTGTCCCTCCTTGAGCTGTGTGCACCTGCAAAAGAGTGCCTTTTTTTAGCCTTGTATAGCCTGCATTGTGTGTGTTAAACCACGCTGACGTCGCACTAATACTCCACCCCCTCCTTCGACCACCCCTTCCGCCCCCCTATCTTTTTTAAAAAAAGACAGTTTTTCCCGCGTGAGCTGAGGGCTCTGATCTGATCGGATCGCACGGGGAGGGGAGGCTGGGGCGGAGGAGAGAGGAGGGCCGGTGGATGAAGAGCCGCTGTAATGACGGCGGCGGGAAGCGGTGTGGCATACTGCCATCTGCCCCATGGCCTCTAGCCTGAAGGAAGCTGTGGGGGGACATTCCTGGAAAGAAACCCCCCCCTTCCCAAATCTTACCTGGAGCATGGGCTCGGAGGAAGCGTGCGGCTTGTGGCACAGAGACGAGACTGACAAGCATGGAATCAGGTATGTGCTCTTGACAGCCTCCGGTGGCGACTTTAGGCATAGCAACATTTTACTTAAAGGAGAAACCCCACAAGAATTACAAAAACTCCTTAGGAATCTCCCTTACCTTATCCAGCTGCAGGGTTCTGTGGTAACAGACCCAATCTTCACTGCTCACGGTGGGCTCTGTTAAAAAAAACCTTCAGGGACCGGGGCCCCTTTTTATTGGGGGATCCACATTCCTGGGCCTGTAAAGCACCCTGACATTAAAATATATCTGAGAAAACCAAATACTGGATCCCAGGGTCCAGGTCTCTAAAAAGAGAAGCGTTACAGGCAAAACCTCGTTTCTTCAGACATGAGGCCCGGGTACCATTCAATTCAGCCTGAAAAAGGCACTTTGTATGGATCCGGTTGCATGGCCGACACCAGGAAAGCTTTCTCCAGCAGGGCTCAGCCCAGCACATCTTTACTCATGACCAACACCTAAGACACTGACGAAAAAACTGAGGTACTCCCAGTAAGGGGAGGGGTTATATAGGGTGCTAAACTTCTTGTCTAGGGTGTGTCCTTCACCTAGTGGTGCCTATATAACCCATTCAGTAAATACCGTGGCTCTGTGTCCCGTGATGTACGAAAAATACATTTAGTTTGATGGATGTAGTAGCAGCACTCAATGAATTCTCAAGGAGATCATCAGATATTTTGGTTCTAATTTTGCCATTCTTGTGCTTCATTCTTGAAAATAGTTGTTCACAAATATAGGTGCTGCCGAAAACTGACGTGAATAAGGCGTGATTGTGAAGAGTAGAATATTTTTCTTTGGGAAAATAAAACTTATAAAAGTCCAGTAAAGAGAAACTGTCAAATTTTTCTTCAGGCACATGTGTTTGCTTAGTGTAAATGCATTTTTGCAAAAATGTCCCCCCAAAAATCAAAATTTTGAAGTAAGTTCACAATTTTGTGTTGGGATGCATTCGTAGCTGTCGTGTACCGTGGGTTGGACACCCCTAATTGACAATATTTGAAACATTTACCCAATATTTCTTCAATGTTCAAGTAATGTTTGTTAAATTTTCCCAAATACCAGGTATGCCTTGGTATGGGATTATTTTATGAAGACCAGAGTTTTTTAGGATATAGGTTTTTTTTCTTCATTAGGCTCACAGAAGAATAAATATTAAACATAACAAAATGGGAAAATTCATATGGTAAAGCTCATCCCCATATTATGATGACCACATGGAGGTTGGTGCAACAGTCACATTAATTATTCTAAGGCAAGAATGTCAAACTCAATTTTATTTCAGGCTGCATCAGCATTACTGTTGCCCTCAAAGGACCGGTTGTATCTCTAAGAATATATAAATGTATCCAGGGCTTTTTTTTTCTCAGAGAATAGATGTGGGAACTCAACCACGCCTCCCCCTGCAAGACCGAAGGAACCATGTGTGTGGCCAAATTGCATTAACAGTGGGAGGATCTTAAAGGGGAATAAATACCAGGAATGTACAGGCTTCAAGGATGCGCTATGTACAGAGTGCAGGTTTAGGGGTTCCCTATGCACAGAATGTAGAGTTCAGGGGTGTGCTGTGTAAAGAGTGCAGAGTTGAGGAGTGTGCCATACACAGAATGTATTGTTTTGGAGTGTGCAGGGTTCAGCTCTCTTTCACAGGCTGTTAAAATCTCACTTCCATCCCTCCTTGGCTCTGACCTCAGCACCACTTTCACCCATCCCCTCCTCTGCACATGCAACCCGCCACAGCTCTAACCCCCTCCCCGCAAAGCTTCATCTCACCTATCAAGCTTTAGTACCTTGTCCCCACAGTGCAGGCCAGGCAGGGATCTGTGAGAGCCGCTGGAAGTAAAGCTGTCCTTGTAAACACAGAAGGTTTCTGCGTTTTCAAGTGACAGCAAGGAGCAGAGGGCGAGAACTGGAGATGTTGGGATGGAGTTCCATCATGTTCCAGCTGAAAAAAAAGCCCTGGGTACGAGGGCAACATGGGATGGTCTGGAGGGCCAGATTCGGCCCACAGACCTTGTGTTTGACATGTGTTCTCAAGTCATTGCGTAAATAAACCTGTACACCATATAGTTAACATTAGTCTTCATCCCCCAGGAACATAATGAAAAAAATAATAAGTCACTATATACAGTGGGTATAGAAAAGAATCAACCCCCCCCCCCCCCCTATCCCTTTCAATTGAGAAGGTGATTAGCTACACCTGATTGTGTTTACAAGTAATTTGTAGGAGGGAGGTGATCCTTTTTACAACTCAGTGATTCTGTTTTTGAATAGTTTTTAATTTTTTCTGACATGCTGGTGTTACGTATATCTTTCACTTGGATGTTATAAGTTGCACGAAGTACAGCTGGATAAAACAAAAACTGTGTGTCTTCAGTTCAGACTGCAAAGCAACAAAATGTGATTATTTTAAAGGGTGTGATTCTTGACGATACCCACTGTAAATACCATTTAAAGCAATGTTGAATAGAAGTACAGATATTTTATGGATAACTGCTATCTATGAATTTGGCTATTGACAGGTGAGATTCTCTTTGAGCTTCTTTATTACTGTACACAACACAATGTTCGTAAAACTTGAGAGAAAGTAAAACAATGTGATGGACTCACCTACTGGAACTTCCAGAATAAAGTCTGGAGTTTTATCATAACCCTTCAGACGCAGCTGGTCTTCATCTGCAAACAAGACCAAACACATGCTTATTGATACATGGTGCCTACTTCTTTAACCAACATGTAGAAAAAAAACTTCTACCAGTGGAAAGGTTGAAGAAGCAATACAGCAGAAAAAAATAAAACAAAGAAATCAGGCTGATGAATGATCCAGCTGAATTAGAATATAACAAAAGGGCATAACTTTTTCTTAAATTTTTAGATTGAGTGGAGATGGAATACAACACTGTTCTCACCGAGAGTGCAAGTAAAATAAAATCCCCAATTGTGGGTTCTCACAGGAACAGAAATAGAGGGTAAATCTTTTAATAGGGACACCAGCTCTGGTCACCCTGGTGTCAACCAAAGATTTTCTCTCACTCCCTGTTTTGGCTATGTTGCAGGAAGTAAAGGGAAATCTTCCCACTGGGACACAGGTGGCATAAAAATGCCTTTAGTTCTACTTTAACTGAGGTATGGCATTTCTAAATTTGCCTGTGTTTACTATAATGTATATACTGTATGTGGTTCTAATGGAGCACTAACAATATTGTCTGTACCAGGCAGAAAGCTGTAGGCCATAAGGGCCTGATTGGTCATTTACACAAAGTATGTAAGCATGAGTAAAGGGGGATGAACACAAATGCATGCCACACATTTTCTGATATTTATTTGTAAAAAAATTTGAAAACCATTTATCATTTTCCTTCCACTTCACAATTATGTGCCACTTTGTGTTGGTCTAGCACATAAAATCCCAATAAAATATATTTTAAGGGACATTAATACCTTTTCAAGGTACTATATCCTGCGCAAAGCTAGAGACAAAGGTCTTCCTCTACCATGACTATTCCATGTAAGTGAGAAAGCAATGCACACTGTTACAAGCAGGTAAACAAAATGCTCTACAGATCTCCAATACATTATTTTTCCCACCAAAATACATATTCAATACCAGGGCAGGGCACACTTTCTCACTTCCCCGGATGACACCAAATAATGGCTCCCCTCACTAGCAGATCAAATTACTTTATAGTTTTCTTCTTACTTTAGCGATTGACACTGCAAAAACACACTTCTAAGTCTGATGTGCACTCAACCGACCATGGTATGATACTCACAGTTTACGGTTTGTGACATGGGAGTTCTTAAAGCGGAGTTCCACCCAAAAGTTCCACCCACTTATCTGATTCCTCTCCCCCTCTGGTGCCATGTTTGGCACCTTTCGGGGGGGGTGAGTACCTGTTTTTGACAGGTACCCTGTCCCCACTTGTGTCAGACCTTGCCGCGGCGAGGTACATCAGAGGATTGGCCCCCCTTCTCCTTCCCCTGCTGCCAGGCCAGTAAGAGAGTGCATCGTACTTCATGCATGCGCAGTAGGGTTCCCTTACCGGCAATGGCGGCAGCAGAACCTGACAGCTGATGGAAACATCGGCTGGGGTGCTGACATTGCTGGACAGGTAAGTGTCCAAATATTAAACGTCAGCAGCTACAGTATGTGTAGCTGCTGACTTTCAATTTGGTGGGGGGCGAACTCAGTTTTAACGATTGTACTGTCCAGTTTCTGGACTTCAAAGCTTTGTATACTATTGTTTATATGTATTGTTATGCCTCATGTCTGAAGAATGTGTGTCCTGAGAACCCTCTCTTATCCACCCACATCCCTTTGTCATGCACAATATGCTGTAGGGACCCCAGAATAGGCATGAGCCCGATGTTCAGGTCGAATGTAAGAGTACAGTACCCGGGTCCCCAAACACTTTTTATGGCAATAACTTGCATATAAGCCTTTAAAATGAGCACTATTGATTTTTCATGTTCTTGTCCCATAGACTTTAACGGGGTTCGCATGTTCGTCTGAATTTTTTGCTTGTTCTCAAGTTCTGGTGCAAACTGAACCGGGGGGGGGGGGGGTGTTTGGCCTTTCCCCAGGATAACCCCAAATTTCCCAATCCTAGACAACTCACTTCAATATAGCAAAGGTTACTATCCCTTCCTGAAATGTTTGAGCTCTCATTGCCAAATAAAAATGTGCCCCTATGTTAGAACTCTTCTCTACAGCTTTTTCAAGCACACAGCTTATACAGTTCGTCTGAGCTTTCAGAATGCAGGGGCGGGGAGCTAAAGTTATGCTCTGCAGATCTCAGTGAGGGAAACATAAGAGCTGACTGCACACATAGCATACAGGAACAGAGCTAAGGCTGTCAATCACAGGCAATGTGCTGGAGTTCCCCCTCCTGTCACCTTTTTATTTGTTGGTGTCAAGAAAACCTGTCAGAAGTGACTCATGCTAATAAAAGAGGAACAAGCAGCAGACAGAAATTACACTTGGTGCTCTAGATTGAAACAAGTACACACTATACAGGGATATGCTTTGTTCAAAGACAAAATGGACCTTGCAATTCCCACAACTGACGTGCTACCCATAGTTTAAAGTTATCCTCATCAGCCCACTCTATCCCCAATTATCTATCTTACTGGGTAACTGCCTAAAAATCAGATAACAGCGTCTGAGCTCTCTTTGGGTCTTCTCTGAATGGGTTCAATCCTGAATAAAAACTGACATGCTAGCATTATGGCAGGACAATCTGTGCAGTTTTCTGTACCTTATATACTCTGTGGCTCCCATGGACTCCCACATTGATGCCCATGCTTTCGTAGCTCTCCCCAGCTTAACTAAAATCATAACATGATTTCCTAGACGCCCCATTAATTTGTGAGAAACCTCCTGTGCACACCTTACCATTCCATTTTATTTTTCTTTTACATTTATACTATTTCTTATACACCTTGACCAATCCTGATTTATGTCAGGTCAAAATATCCATGGCAATATCAGGAGAGTTTTGCAATGCCCTGGTCTTATCCAGTGGCGGCTGGTGCTCAATTTTCTTGGGGTTGGGGGGGGGAGGCGCGGGCTCCCTAACCAGCCACCCACACAAATGGGTGGGCTTGGGGCACAGTCCTCTGCGCCCTGAGCCCACCCTTTTTGAAGCCAATTAGAGCATCTGGCTCTAATCATGTGCTTCTAACAAAAAAGAAAAAAAAAACATTTGAATCCATGCGTCTGGTGCCCTGCATGTAGATTAGGGGCCGGACGCATGGATTAAGGGGGTGGGCCACCACTGGTCTTATCGTGTCCATAGACATTATGTAGGATGCTGGCACATCTTCTGGAAAACCATGCTTGATTATTATTCTCTGGTGGTCTAGAAACCCATTGTGGAGATATTCCTGGACTCCTTCTCCCAGTAGCCACTGTCCTTGGGACAGGAAGTGAATGAAATCTTCATCATACAGACACAGACAGAAGTAAAAATTTGAAAGAGGTTCAAACTCTTTACCCCAAAAGGGTGTTTTTTGTATGTGTACTCATTAGTAAGCAGTCTCTTTACTTCTTGACTTGGTGACCAATGTGACGTGGACAGGCAATGAAAGAAATGTTATCAAACACAGAACGCATTTAAAATTGGAAAAACTTTCTAAATTTGCCCCACTCTGCTGAAATATAGAAAATGACTGTCATTATCACACAACAGATGCAGCTATGATGCATGACCTGTCACATAGGTTGAAGGGAACCCATAGCCAGGTGTAAATATTAGTAGCAGTCCTCAATTGAATTGGAACCTTAGATAGAAACAGGTTACATTTACTTTACTTAAAACAAACCTGTGTTTTGCTCATGCAGAGCAAGGTCGTGTGTTTGCTTTAATGTTACTTCCACAAGCAGTACATACTTTTACTTTGCTCTCCTGTCACTCCCCCAAAAAGTTATCTTTTCCTTTGCTTCATGTCTTGAAAATGGGATTTAGAAATCAGATGGTTAATAATGTCTTGTTTAAAGGCAACATTCAACATTAGGGGAAAAAAATCAATGTAGTATTATTCGCTATGCAGTTTCACCATTTCCATAATTCACTTCCAGAAAATATTCACTCACACAAGTAGCTACCTTTACTGTCAGAATACTGCAGGACCCCAGCCTAGACAGAGGTGTCATGGAATGACACAAAGCTTGAGCTGAGGCATTTTTCCAACTAATCAGCTAATAATTGCATTTATGAGGACGAAAAAAACAGTGTGCCCAATCAATAACTGCTTGGATATCTAACAGATAGAATGGGAATCCAATCTTACAATGACAGCAACTCCTCCTGTATGTGATCATCATATTTAAAGTAAATCTGTCACAAACCTGGGTAATTCAAATAACATGTGAGGAGAAAATGAATAAGCAAAGGTTATCTTCAGTGAAAACTCTAAGGCAGTTTAATTAGATTTCCACATACAGGAATGGACGTTGAATGTTGATCTTGACATTTTCAGATAAAAGTGAGCTTAGCCTGCCAACCTTGTGAGCCTCTCAGTTAGTACTTTAAAATGATGAATGGCCTCACTGGCCAATAGAGAGGCTTGGATGGTGAAAGGACATGGGACAAAGTGTCCCTCACAAAAAAAAAGTTGCAGATAACTTCAGTTGCCTCTATCGCTGGATCAAATCATTAATTTGACAGAGTTTTCACCGAAGACAACCCATGCTCATACATTGTTCATCATATGTTCAGTTTGCACTGCCCTAGTTTATTAAGAGGTTTACTTTAACATGAATTTAAGTGGCCTAAAGGCCTGAAATAATACTCTAGGATATGAACAAAATCAATTTTGCATATATTTGCAAAAAGGCTGCTAAGGAAATCACATTATATAGTAAGTGTGTGCAAGGCAGGGCATCTGTACACAGTTAAGTATATTCAAATGTGAGACAAGCCTTAGAAAAGGTTTTTGCTACCAATTTTATACCCGAGTAAAGCAAAGCTTATTGTAGGGCATCAGCTTTAGATTTAGAATGAGTTTTAGGTTCTTTGGCAGGAGGCTTTAGTTTGTGACAATTAAATATTCAGTACTGTATATG
This sequence comes from Lithobates clamitans, assembly GCA_037952925.1. Lineage (NCBI taxonomy): Eukaryota > Metazoa > Chordata > Amphibia > Anura > Ranidae > Lithobates > Lithobates clamitans. The sequence continues at coordinate 1,689,556 of JBBGZY010001049.1, read as the reverse complement.
AAAGACACATTGATATTAAAATGACAACGATAACTAGCATTACATATGTCTCAGTCTTTTTTTTATTTATTTTTGAATCTTAAATGCTTGGTATAAATTATATACAATTATGCTTAAGTGTGCCATTTTTGTTGGTCACTAAAAATAACTCCATCTATGACAGGTGTCCTAGTGTAGAAAAATGATATACTGTATATAGTACAGTAGCACTGCATTGTAGGATCCCAGTGTTGATATCAGTGGAGCTCTAGTACCCCAAGTGATTTTATCCTTATGATAGCACCAATGAAACATGTTACTTTCTATCATTCTCTCTTCTCCACAGAAGAGGAGAGATGCATGCCCTTAGTGTAAGGAGATTTTCCAAAAAGTTGGAAAAATATCGTGCTTCTGACTACCTAAGGCCTTAAGTATTGCACCCCCCAAAAACACATATACACGCTATCCAAAATTGGCTGGAATAAGGCTTTAAGTCTCAATGTTACTTTCTCCACTCCATCACACAATTGTCTGGACAGCGTAAACTGCTACAGAAAACAATGTGTATTTTGTGTGATGGAACAAATAATACACCTTGAAACATTTATTGAGTTGATGACTATGCATGGGGAATGGATGTAATATTTTTCAACTTGGAACAATGAAAAATATAAAAAAACATTCATCTGACATCACAAAAAAGATCACACAAGCGAATGTATATGAATATAATATTAACAATAAAATAACTGATTATTGCCAAAAACCTATTTTAATTCACAAGCCTCATAAATGCATATTACTCTCTTAAAAACTGTCAGTACTGACCCTCTCCCCTTGCCACCTTCCTAAAAATTAAATGTTTCCCTCCCCACCTTGCCACTAATAGAGACAGACGCACTAAAGCAAAAGTGTAAATATGGAAGGGTGGATCACTGCAATGGCAGAGTGCACACCGATACAGTGGTGGTTAGCGCTGAGGCATGCATGTTCAGAAAAAACATATATACACATATACTCTATGTATATGTGTGTGTGTTTTTCAAAATATCTCTGAATGCATTTGGCTTCTTTAAAAAAAAGTTTCAGAAAAAAGTTAAGAGAACTATTTTTGAAGAAGAGAGAGGTGTATTACAATGGACTTGTTAGGTACTTTGTAACCTCAGATTTAATTTGCATTTATGTTTATAGGTATTTTTACTTTATTTTTCTGCAATTATCAATAATCACAATAGTGTAGGGATTTATGGTTATGGATAAGAATCTATATGTCTGTATAGATATTGGGAACTTGGAGATTTTGCAAGATCTCGCAATACTGTCCTTCTGTGCATGCGCTTTATCTCGAACATACAAAAAAAAACAACATTACAATTTTGGTTAAAAAAAAAACAACAAATCAAAAGATGAATGTAATGTCAGGCAGTGCACATGCATGCATATGCTCCATCTTGCAGATGTGCAGGAGCCCTAAGACTCAAATGTTATTGGTGGGCCGGCTTAGAGAACAAGAAAGAAAAAGCCAGCTAATGATGTTAATATACAAAGCAGTGTGTGTGGGCACAGGCAGAATGGAGGATTGCATGAATGATGCTAAGAAGAAAAAGGTGCATGATATGTGTAAGTGTACACGTTTAGGTACAAATTATTAGATTGTAAGCTCTTATGAGCAGGACCCTCTTAATGCTCTTGTATTTTATTGTATTATAACTGTACTGTCTCCCTTTATATTGTAAAGACTGTTGGTGCTGTACAAACCCTGTATAATGATAATAATAACTTGACATGGTATTGGTATTTTTTAAGGGGAGGGAAAGGCCATGCTTTGATGAAGAATAGTAATTACTCAATCTAAAAAAGAAAAATTGCATGCACCAAGTTTACCACTTCAGCCCCGGAACATTTGGTTGCTCAATGACCAGAGCACTTTTTACAATTTGGCACTGTGCTGCTTTAACTGGGAAATGCGCGGTCATGCAACGCTGTACCCAAATGAAATTTGCATCCTTTTTTCCCCACAAATAGAGCTTTCTTTTGATGTTATTAGATTGCCTCTGCAATTTTTATTTTTTGTGATATAAACATAAAAAGACCGAATTTTTTTTTTTTTTAAATGATATTTTCTACTTTTTGTTATAAAACAATCCATTAAACTCAATTTTAGTCATACATTTAGGTCAAAATCTATTCAGCCACATGTCTTTGGTAAAAAAAAAATGTCAATAAGCATATATTTATTGGTTTGCGCAAATGTTATAGCGTCTACAATCTAGGGTACATTTTCTGGAATTTTACGCAGCTTTTAGTTTATGACTGCCTATCTCATTCTTGAGGTGCTAAAATGGCAGAGCAGTACAAACCTCCCCCGAATGACCCCATTTTAGAAAGTAGACACCCCAAGGAAATTGCTGTGAGGCATGTTGAGCCCATTCAATATTTTATTTTTTTGTGACAAGTGATTGAAAAATGACAAAAAAAAAATTACGCAAAGTTGTCACTAAATGATATATTGCTCACACATGCCATGGCTTTTAAAATGCTACTCCATTGTAGCTCTGGCTGTATATTTATGGTTGTTGTCCTGCTGGAAGGTAAACATCTGCCCCAGTCTCAAGTCTTTTGCTCTCTCTAAGACCCCTTTCACACCGAGGGCGTTTTGCAGGTGCTATAGCGTTAAAAATAGCGCCTGCAATCTGCCCTCAAACAGCTGCAGCAAAGTCTCCAGTGTGAAAGCCCGAGGGCTTTCACACTGGAGCGCTGCACTGGCAGGACGTCAGGAAAAGTCCTGCCAGCAGCTTCTTTGGAGCGGTGAGGGAGCGTGTGTTTACCGCTCCTCCACCGCTGCTCCCCATTGAAATCACTGGGGCAGCGCTGGGATACCGTTGGCAAAACGCCGCTATTGTGGCGCATTGCAGGCGGTTTTAACCCTTTCTCGGCCGCTAGTGGGGGTAAAAGTGCCCTGCTAGCGACTGAAATGCGCCGCTAATCCGGCGGTAAAACGCCGCTAAAAATAGCGGCGTTTTACCGCCGACGCTATGGGCGGCTGGGTGTGAAAGGGCTCTAACAGGTTTTCTTCTAAGATTTCCCTGTATCTGGCTCCATCCATCTTCCTATCAACTCTGACCAGCTTCCCTGTCCCTGCTGAAGAAAAGCATCCCCACAACATAATGCTGCCACCACCATGTTTCACGGTGGGGATGGTGTGTTCGGGTGATGTGCAGTGTTAGTTTTCCACCACACATAGCGTTTTGCTTTTAGGCCAAAAAGTTCAATTTTGGTCTCATCTGACCAAAGCACCTTCTTCCACATGTTTGCTGTGTCTCCCTCATGGCTTCTCGCAAACTGCAAACGGAACTTCTTATGGCTTTCTTTCAACAATGGCTTTCTCCTTGCCACTCTTCCATAAGGGTCAGATTTGAGGAGTTTACGACTAATAGTTGTCCTGTGGACAGATTCTCCCACCTAAGCTGTGGATCTCTGCACCTCCTCTAAAGTTACCATGGGCCTTTTGGCTGCTTCTCTGTTTAATGCTCTCCTTGCTCGGCCTGTCAGTTTAGGTGGATGGCCATGTCTTGGTAGTTTTTTTAGTTGTGCCATACTCTTTCCATTTTTGGATGATGGATTGAACAGTGCTCCGTGAGATGTTCAAAGCTTGGGATATTTTTTTAAAACCTAACCCTGCTTTAAACTTCTCCATAACTTTATCCCTGGCCTGCCTGGTGTGTTCCTTGGCCTTAATGATGCTGTTTGTTCAAGAAGGTTCTCTAACAAACCCCTGAGGCCTTCATAGAACAGTTGTATTTATACTGAGATTAAATTACACACAGGTGGACTCTATTTACTAATTAGGGGACTTCTGAAGGCAATTGGTTCCACTAGATTTTAGTTAGGGATATCAAAGTAAAGGGGGCTGAATACAAATGCACGCCACAAATTTCAGATATTTATTTGTAAAAAAATTGGAAAATCATGATTTATGATTTTCCCTCCACTTCACAATTATGTGCCACTTTGTGTTGGTCTATCACACAAAATACCAATAAAATGCATTTACGTTTTTGGTTGTAACATGACAAAATGTGTGAAAATTTCAAAGGAATATGAATACTTTTTCAAGGCACTGTATATATATATATATATATATATATATATATATATATATATATATATATAACACACAGTATCTCACAAAAGTGAGTACACCCCTCACATTTTTGTAAATATTTTAATATATCTTTTCATGGGACAACACTGAAGAAATTACACTTTGCTACAGTAGTGGGTGTACAGCTTGTATAGCCGTGCAAATTTGCTGTCCCCTTAAAATAACTCAACACACAGCCATTAATGTCTAAACTGCTGGCAACAAAAGTGAGTACACGCCTAAGTGGGCGGCACAGTGGTGTAGTGGGTAGCACTCTCACCTAGCAGTAAGACGTGTCACTGGTTCGAATCCCAACCACGACACTACCTGCCTGGAGTTTGCATGTTCTCCCTGTGCCTGTGTGGGTTTCCTCCAGGTACTCCTGTTTCCTCCCACCCTCCAGAGACATGCTGGTAAGTTAATTGGATCCTGTCTAAATTGTCCCTAGTATGTATGAATGTGAGTTAGGGACCTTAGATTGTAAGCTCCTTGAGGGTAGGGACTGATGTGAATGTACAATATATATATGTAAAGCGCTGCGTAAATTGACGGCGCTATATAAATACCTGAAATAAATAAAATAAAAAAAATAAGTGAAAATTTCCAAATTGGGCCCAAAGTGTCAATATTTTGTGTGGCCACCATTATTTTCTAGCACTGCCTTAACCCTCTTGGGAGTTAGGGGACAGCAAATTTACACTGTTATACAAGCTGTATACTCACTACTTTACATTGTAGCAAAGTGTCATTTCTTCAGTGGTGTCATACGAAAAGTTATAATAAAATATTTACAAAAATGTGAGGGGTGTACTCACTTTTGTGAGATACTTTATAGACTGCGTCCATGGTCCTACATTTCTTTGTGCTTCTTCAAAAGAGCTTGAAAAGCACATTTTGAAATCTTTACCCGGGAAAGACCTTCCTGATGCAGTCAGTATAACTACCTTGTGTGCTCAGTCTTGACATGGTGTATGACCTCTGACATGAAACTGTCTTTCACAACCTTATCTTAGTAGCAGAGTTTGGTTGTTCCTCACTCAGTTTTAAGCTGTTTCTGTTTCCATTAATGTTCCGTTAATGACTGTTTCAACTTACATATGAAATTGACGATTATTAGCACCCACTGGGTATAATTGGTTAATCATACATTTGAAGCTAATCCTGTAAAATCCCTGACTTTGTGCAAGTGTACAAAGTGCGCTAGTGTAAAAATCAATGCTGGTTTAAAGCCAAAAAGGTTAGTCACATCAAATAGTGCTTTGATTTACATTTTTCTTCTGTTCACTCAATTTGCATTCTGTAAACAAACAATTAAAATATATATTTTTGAAAGCATTCTTACTTTACAGCATTTGTTCACACCTTTCTAAAACCTTTGCACAGTACAATATACATTTTAAAAATGACCACTAATTCCAGTAAAAGCTCTGTGAAGAATGGCACTGGTTGATCATACACATTTTTTATGAATATACATATAACCTTACCGCAGTTACATCCAGTTCTTGCAACTTAGGCCTCATGCACATGGACATTGGGGGCATCCAGTATACATTGCAGGCATATTTCCATGTCCAGGGGAGAAAACTGCAGCAAACAGCTGCCCAAAGTAATGAATGGCTGCACAAGGGTATATGCTGTGCTTGCGTAAACTTGTACGCTGGCATAAATCCCTGAACGCAGCTTTTATGTGCTAAGGGGTTTACGCACTTATGCGAGTTTATGCCAACATGGAGTATAGCCGAGTACAGTCATCCATTACTATGAGCAGCTGTCTCTCCCAAGTGCAGAAACATGCCCACAATTTAAGTTGGATGCCTGAAAGCGTCCATGTTCACGAGGCCTTCATTTTTAATTATATCAATCCATGCTTAATTCTATTTCTGTTTAAAGCCACAATGAAATATTTTCATTTTCATTTTTCCGAGCAAGGGCTACATTGTCTTGGTAAACATTTTCCTGGGATTTTAAGTTGGTTGGCAATTGGAAGGTTAATTATACATAGCATTTTTTATCCCCTTTCCCCTTCTTAAGGTATCAAACTGAGCAGAAAAGACCTCAATATGTCATATTGCCCTTGACTTCTGAAACCCAGGAGAGCTCAATAGCATTTTGTAGAAACCTATTAGAGGCACTGCTTTATGTCTCCATCCAACCCTAACTAATGACCTGGATGTGTAACAGAGAAGGCTGTGTGGTCCTGTCCTAACACCTGCTGGGATGCTGACAAGGGTCTTCCCTGTGCTCTTTCTGCTTCACCTTTGATTAGAATTAATGACAGTTCCCTGATGTTGTAAGCTCACTCCCCATCCATCTAACAGTCCAGGACAAAGAATACACCAACACCATTTCCTTATCACACCAATGTAAATAAAAAAACAGCTTGTCAGGATGGGTCATCTCAGTCGGAAAACCAGTTAGAACAAAAGTTAAACACAAACTTGATGCCTGAGAGGTCTAAGATAAATGTTAGGTATAGCTACAGATGTATTTTTACAGAGTGACTCAGTTAATGATACTGATGCTTAAAAAATATGATATAATTTTGTGCAAAACTATTGTTTGCTGTTCATTGCATTACTAACCTAGAGTTGAAATTAAAGCAAAATGAAATAAAAAATGTATTATATTGCAGTTTAACATTTTTTTCTTTATTTTAGCCTGGTAATCTTGGCAGAAAATCTGTTATTTTTCAACATCTTTTAACAGACCCAGCTATCTAGCAAAAGTGGTAGTGACAGGGGTGCTTACAGTGGTGAACTTTCATTCATTTATGTTTATATTTATCATATCATAATTCCAGATAAAAAATGCCTAAAAAAGAAAATAAATACAAAGACTACAATTAAAGGATAAGTTTACCTTTTGGGAAAAAATAATAAATGCAAATATTTTTTGCAGGTAAAAGATCCCCTGCTCACTATCACAGGGAGGGGGAAAGAGGGGGAGAGGCTGCAGCTGTTGAAATGTGTTGCATGTTCCACCCTAAATACCGGTCCTGTTGAAATATGTTACATGTTCCACCCTAAATACTGGTCCGGTTGAAATATGTTACATGTTCCACCCTAAATATCGCTGGAACATGTAACATGTTCCAAAAGGTGAACTTATTCTTTAAGGATTGGTAAGGATAAATGCAACAAAAAAGAAGGTAAGTAGTAGGCGCAAAGGCAAAGGAACACTAAGTATAAAGTCCAAAAAAGTCACTGGAAAGTCCATACACTAGGACCAGCTTGTCCAAGAACGATGCTCACTCTGAAAATAGAAGGAAAGGGAAAAAAAAAAAAAAACAGGAAAGCGCCACTATTTGTAGTAGATCAAGATGTGGTTATTTTGCCTCCATAATGTGCTAATCAAAGGATAAAAGACATAAACAGGCTCATCTGAATGCGATGGTGTTGGGTGCTGTGTCTGTCATCCATCTGGAATTCTTCAGCAGCAAGGAGAAAGTCTGCTGTTCCTGGGAGCCAGAGGAGGAAGTCCGCTGGGGGAATGCAGTAGTCCCTATGGAATTCAGTGTGGAACGCAGCATGGCAGAAGAGGCTTGGGCTGTGCTGACGTCACGGGTCCCAGGATTCTGTTTGGTGAGCATAAGCTTAAAGGGGTTGTAAAGTCTCCAGGTTTTTAACCTTAATGCATTCTATTCATTAAGGTGAAAAGCCTTCTGTGCTGCAACTGCCCCCAGAACCCCCCCCCCCCCCTTTTCTTGCCCGAGCCCATCCGTTCCAGCGATGTGCACAAACCCAGCGACTTCAGCCACTTTCTCCGTCTTTATTGGATAGATTGATAGCAGCAGCAGCCATACATTCCCGCTACTGTCAATCAAATCTGTGACATGGGAGTGGGGGGCAGGGCCGAGTCCCGCTGTGTGTATCAATGGACGCAGCAGTGGGACTCGTTAGCGTGCCCGCACAGGTGCCCCCAGAGAAAGTGGCTCTCCGTGGGGCCACCCGATGAAAAGTAGGAGCCAGGAGCGTCGCCGGGGAACCCCAGAGGAAGAGGATAAGTGCTGCTCTGTACAAAACCCTTGCACAGAGCAGGTAAGTATAACATGTTTGTTATTTAAAAAACAAAAAACAAAAGAAAAACAGAAGAAAAACAAACGTTTACAATCACTTTTTTTGTAAACTTCTATTTATTGAATTTTTAAAGGGTATACAAAAATTGGCAGCGTACAAGCTGCCGTGTACCAAACATACAAAATTCAAAAAGAAAAACTAAACAAAGAAAGTAAAAATAACAGTACAATAGTAGCCTCATCAAGTTTGCGGGTGCTTAAGTCACCCCACCAGGTGAAAAACCCTTGACTGGTGAAATGCCTCCCCCCATGTCACTTACTGCAGGATATCATTAATTCCACACCCATCTCCCCCCCACCTGTCAGGACAAGGAATAGTCTGCTACAGAGCTATGAAAAAACATCAGGGGATTATACCATAAATGTACATTAGTTTTGCACTCCTGCAACCCGTTTTCAGCAGAGAGCAGGCTAAAGTCCATTCTCTGCTGACGTCATGTATATCAGCCCAGGCACCGCATCATCGCGACAATAAAGTCTCGATCCGCCAGGTGCCTTGACCGACACCCATCTCAGTCTCTCAGTCTCTCAGCGAGCCTCTGAGAGCCTGAGACAGCCCGCTCCGCCCCATCCACAGCTCAGTGCTCCAATAAACGCAGAGGGAGATGAGCATTGAGCTGTGACTGACAGTCTACAGCTCTGCTCGCGGAGCTCTGAAGACTGAACGATCAGCGGTGTTTGATTTTCAGTGTAGAGGCGCAGTGGGACAGATGCAGCATTGGACTGATGCTGCATCCACCCAGGTAAGTATGAATGGGGGAAAAAAAAGAAACCCATACTTCTCTTTTAAGTGCTTTATAAACATACCCCTATGTCTCTTCTGCAATAAAATATTCTTAACTATTTGCAAACGTATGCAGAATGTACATTGAGCTGCTCATGCATTCTTTGAGCTTCATTTGCAGAATCAAAAAATTCCTGTGCGCATGCATGGGAGTTGCATCATCCAGACCTGGCCAATCAAGTAGGTCTAAGATTAGGAACCCAGAAGAAGCTAGGGAGAAGGTGTCAGCAAGGAAAATTGTGGATGTTGAATTGCTGGATAATTATAATTTTCCTTTATAAACATTCAGTTAATAAAAAATACATTCAGCTAGAAGTTTTTAGATAGTCTTCCCTATTCAGAGAGTATACATGAGCTAGAAAAAAAATTGCTGTACATCAAAAATGATATATGGGTATAAATTAGTTCAATCTAAGGGGGTTCACTTTTCTGCACAAAAAAACAATGCTTTCTATCATCACCAGGGCTTTGCAAAGTACTGTTCAGATTTTAAAAACTGCCCCTTTTCAATTGCATATCTTTGTGCCCTAAGCTTAAGCTGCTAGAGGGAGAGAGTGCACTGCTCATGTTCAAAGTTTGAAGGAGTCAGGAGTCGTGGTTTGGGGCACATCTAACGTTCAGCCCATCCTGCTGTTTAGCCAAGTCGAAATGGTAGCAACCATCTACAGCTTTACAGTAAATGGACAGGCGGAGCAGGACATAGAGGCAGGATGGGTGGATCTGGAGCTTGGCCACCTCAGTCCACAAGATCACCTGCCAGAATACCTGGCTCATTATAAAAGGGCTATGATTCCTCACAGGAAGATTCTGTGCTATGAATTAAAAAAAAACTCAGTAAATGGTGAACTGAAAAACTATTATTTCTGTGAGAGGATTCACCTATGAGACCGCCAGTCTGACCAGAAGCCAACTATATGGACTCCAGTGTGGTTGCTTAGATAAGCAGTAGTTTGTTTCTTTGTTTTCACTGCAGAAGTGAAGCAGTTGTTAGTTAATGCGGTACATGAAAATAAACCGAGGACCAGTAATTCCTCAAAGAGACTGTTATACAGTGCCTTCCTGCAAACTACCATCTGAGCATATCCCTCGTCACAATGGGTATAAATAACATTTCTTGTCATGAAACCAAATATTCAAAATATTCCAATATAAAGAATGATAAATTAGTGCATCACTTTTGGGTTTCAAATTCTTAAACATATTGGCTGCCATAGAGAGCAAATGCAGTCTCCTTATATCTTCAGTACAGGTTTTGGCACAGCAACACTGATACACCCAAAAGCAATATGGCACTGTGCTGTTATAAAGCAAAGTTTTATCACAGGCCAGCAAGAGTTATATTAGAAGAAAAAATATATTATAAATGAAAAATAGCAAGAATTAAAATCATTAGTCTCTGTTTGCACAAATGGATGGATACAGTTTCTGTTACACCAGAGCTCTATCTGTTTGCTTCGCATTTTCTTGGTAAACACTCAAATGTCTTATTTGACAATGTACTAATTGAACTCTGAAGAACATAGAGGCAACGGTCTATGTACTTATGTCAGCCCTTTACCTATTCCCTTATTAGGCTAAATACTATAGAATTGTAGATACTAAGAAAACTGATGCACAAATATTGACTGTGTTACTGTCTTTTTGATTGATGATTTTTTCGCTAAAACCGAAAATGTTGTTGGCCATAGCTACAAATTAACTTCATTTCATTTTTTTTTTTTTTTGGAAAAAATATTTTTATTAAAGATTTTCAACTGTACATATATAAAAAAAAAAACAATATATCAAACAACAAGAGAACAAATTCTAATACAAAACAAAGCGCCAAAAGGGGTACATGAAAACAACACCAAAAGCCTCAGCCAAAGAAAATAAGAAAGTGCCTGTCCCTAAAAAATGGTAGCAGGGTAGGAAGAAGACGTGCTCATGACTAATGTAGCGCAATCCTCATCCACACTACCGCAGAGTTATTCTAGTAGCGCTCAATTCCCCCCCAACCCTCCTTCACCCAATCGGTACACAAGAGCAGTGAATTACAGAAAGCAGATTGTCACATTGATTAAATAATACATGTAACCAGACCTCAGATGGGGGGGTCTACAAGCTCCAATAACCACTCAGTAGCTTAACTCATTGTAACATAAAAACAGGTCATCTTTGTCAGAAAATATTAATAAGGAGTGTTCTAATCGGAAACAGTAATAGTGGAGGAGAACCAACCTCCCCACACTTTATCAATTTTTTTGAAAGCCCACCTATTGAAAATGGTGGCCTTGTACAGAGGGATTGCTTTATTTCCAGCGACTTCCATGCCATCACAGTAGGTGCAGATGTTTGTTTTTTTCCATGAAAGGATGATCAGTTTCCTGGCATAGAAAAGTAGTATTGTGAGAAGGGTGCGCATTGCATTAGTAATGGCTAGGGAATCCAGTAGACTCAAAAGGCATATCTCAACCGAGATGGGAATGGAGATAGTAGTGACTATGATAATACAAGACAGAACCTCATGCCAGTAAATTTGAATTGAAGCAACACCAGCAAGAGGAGGACTTAAACCTGTAAATCCTAGCCAGTCTGGCTGGCATAGGTGTGCGCAGCCTATTGCATTAGGGTGTGCACCCCAAAATGTATTAAAACATGGATGGTGTTAGTAGGGCAGCGGATGGCATCAGTAGAGCAGTGGACTTTTTAGTAGGTCAGAAGTTGGTGTTAGTAGTTTTTTATTAACTATTATTTTTTCATTACTTCTTACATTTTTTTTTTTTTAGGAGCTGCATTGGGGGGCTTTGGTGAAATATCAGCAGGGGAGTCTGCGTGGCACCGGTAGATTAGGGTGCCTGGGGTGAGATAAATCCTATGAAGGAATTTGTGATGGTTTAAGTAATTCCTGGCAGCGACCAAGCTAGTGAAAGTGACCTCCCAGATATCATCTCAATGATCTTTATTCAATCCAGGAGCAGCAGCATCCAGAGCAGACTTACATGGTCTCAACAATGTGAAAGTTTCTAGGAATAAACTTTTAATAATAGTAGAGAACTAACTAACTAATTTCCTGTCACTAGGTTTCACAGTAATGCAGCCCACTCCATATTGAGGCTAAAAGGCATACCTGAATTGTAATTTTCTAAATAAGTGGGTATTGGGCAAGTGGTAAAGATCTATGTGCAGTGTCATGCTGTAGTGTTTTTATACTAAATTTTGTCCAAATGACCGGGTCAGGATATGCATAGAATTGCTTCAAATGAGGATTTTTCCACAACGGAACATGTGAAGACATCAAGGGAGGATTGTTAGGACTATACTCTTGGATATTGCCCCAAGCCCTAAGGACTGAGCGCATAGAGTTGGTTAACTGATAAGGGGATTGTGGTCCCATGTACAGCAAGTGGGACCAAGACTCATAAGACCCTAAGACAGCAGCCTCAAGGGCCACAGCAACATCATCCTGAGGGGTAGTTAACCAACTATAAGCAAACACTAGTTGCCCAGCCACTCCCGCTGCTGTCAAAATAAATTAGCTAGAGAGAGGAGGTGGGGCCAAATGGGGGCTCTGTGTCTGAATGGACACACTGAGCTGCAGCTCAGCACGGGTGTCCCCATAGCAAGCTTCTTGCTGTGGGGCACTCGACAGGAGGGAGGGGCCAGGAGAGCAGAGAAGAGGCAGATCTGGGCTGCCTTGCGCAAAACCATTACACAGAGCAGGCAAGTATAACATGTTTATTATTTTTATAGAAAAAAAAAAAAAAACAAGACTTTACAATCACTTTAAAAACCAATTTGGGAATTCATACTGGGGAATTTCTAAAGATATACAGAAACAGGAAGTATTTTATTTTTACCAAGTTTATTTTCCCAATTAACGAGAGCTGGAGGTTCCTCTAGGCATTCAATCTACTCTTAGAAAGTGAAAGGGGTGGTGAAACTTTTAGAGTAGTAAAATCAGTGAAGAGGAAAGCAAACAGATATCCTTTCCACTTATTCCCCAACGTAAATACCTTAGCTAGAGTAATTCCTGAATACACATTTCTGTCTATCTCTTTCTGAACCATCCAAACCTCAGTCCAAATTCAACTATATTAGAAGGTATGACAGGACAACGGAAAAAAACATAAATTTCTTCAAGGTGAAATAGACATCCAACATTCCTCATATTTAAATTTTTACAGTTATATACAAATGATCAGACTGTAACTTGTAAGCAGTCAAAGATATCAACCACTTGCTTACTGGGCACTTATAGCCCCTTCATGCCCAGGCCAATTTTCAGCGCTGTCTCTTTTTGACAATTGCGACGTCATGCTACACAGTACCTATATGAAATGTTTACCTTTTTTTCACATAAAAAGAGCTTTCTTTTGGTAGTATTTAATCACCACTGGTTTTATTTGCTAAACAAACCAAAAAAGATTGAAAATTAAAAAAAAAAACAAAAAAAAAACCAAGACAGTTTTCATAGTTTGTTATGACATTTTGCAAACAGGTAATTTTTCTCCTTCATTGATGTGTGCTAATGAGGCTGCACTGATAAGGCGGCACTGGTTAGCAGTACTGATGGGCACTGGTAGGTGGCACTGGTTAGGAGCATTGGTGGGCACTGGCTAGCAGCATACTGGTGACTGTGTGGAACCAATATCCCTTTTACAGAAGCTGGAAATATTCTTTATTTTTTTCTCCTCATGCTGTCAGTGTGATTGGCAAAAAAGCCGATTACCAGCTTCTGTTTAAATCATGTGATCAGCTGTCATTGGCTGACAGCTGATCACGTGGTAAAGGGCTGTGATTGGTCCTTTACTCCAATCTGTGATCAGCCGAGTCCCAAGGACTTGGTGATCACAGAGCAAGCGGGCAGTGCGAGCATGGAAGGACCGCCTCCTGGCAATGTAAGCCCACACTGTAGCCGTCTTTCGGCTATAGCATGGGCATCAAGTGGTTAATACCAGTGGAAAACTGGATCTGTGGTGTAATGGAAAAGTTCTGTATATAATTGTATTCTATTTTGTATGTATTGCACACTGCCCTCACTGTGCACACAGCACTAATAATAAGAACTGGAGTTCTTACACAAACAGCATGATAGAAAACAAGCCATTGTAATATATTTATGCAAACTGGACCCAGTAATGAAGGGTTCATTCCGATATATCAGAGCTGCAGCTTTTATGCAAAGGTGCTATTAGACAAAGTTAGATATTGTTTTGGTCAAACATTTAATTTTGAATGGTCCGACATTCTGTGCAGCAAATATACAGCTAACTGTTTGTCTAATGAAAGGTTTAAAATATGAGTTTGTTTATGTACAAATCTAACAATTAAAAATGCGTACATTTGAATCCAGCCACCTTATTGCCTCTATTGGAGGAGGCTGGAGACAAAGGAAGACACATGTGTTACATTGATGGTGTAGGAATCAGCTGCTGTGAGCCCAGTGCAGGACACACTCCCTGAAGACCCAGATATTAATTTTTTTGTAGATTTGAGTATGCAATTTATCACCCAGAAGGATACTCTGTATTCAAAGTCATTGGATCCTTTTTCCCCAGCTCAAGAAGCAGAGCTCCATGTTTTAGCAAAGCCTGTGAGCTATAAAAAGAATGTATATTTATATAGATAGTGGAGATATAGAGAGCTTTTGGTTCCATTTGAAGGGCCAGAAGTTTGTTTTTACTTCGGTAGGTAAACCAATCAAGCATGCCAAGTTAATTTGTTCGGCTGTTTTCAGCCTTACAGGTTCTTGCTGAGGTAGCCATATTAACTTTAAAACTCACACATGGAAGCAGACCAGGCGACTCTAAGGATGCTGCATTACAGCCCAGGACACTTGATGTGCAACTCACACATTTCACCCTAGTTCTGGCCCAGTATAGCTGGGATTAATAATTCAACTTTAAGGACCCCAGAACGAGAAGAACAAGTGGTCCACAGGGGGCAACTTCTTATGAAACAGGACTTTGGAAAAGTTGATCATTTATGTCTGTCAATCACTCTTTTCCCTCCAGCTTGACACATGGACCGTGTCATCAGTCACAAGCAGTTATGGCTGCCTTAGTAAATGAGCATGGGATAGAGCCAAGGTTCTCCACAGTTGTTTTTATAACATACCACTTCTTGTTTTACCTGTTACCAAAGGTGTTACCAAAAGCTGAACATCCCTTCCAGAGATTACGAAAACATATATCCAGATGCCCAAGTCAGGATTTTACAAGTATGCATTTTGTCTGTATTGACATGTTTTCTGGATGTCCAGTGGCAAATGCTACTGCAAAGGCCACAGTAAAAAGTGTTATCAGAAGTAGTAGTCCTTACTAGAAGTTTTGAGGTTTTATTTTGACACTCCCTACTGTCTATAATGTAGCGGACAAAGTAGAGTAAGAAACTAGAAAACTTTTGCCTGAATGTTTTCTTATATTTTATCAAGCCCCTAAGGGGGATGTTGGACTCTCTCCCTATGGGAATCTGGTTTGGGAGTGTGTTACTCACTTGCTTATATTTTGTCTCAGCAGCTGAAGTCCTCCATTCAGATCTCACAGAGAATGTTGCTGATCTTTTAAGGTTTTTTACAAACTCATTTATGTGTTTTCTCCCCAATTCCAGATCCTAAAAGTTTGGAAGGATCTAAAACTAAAGCCAGGTGACTTGTGGATTGTTAAGAGACAATTATATATAAGGAAATGTTTGGAGACTCAATACAGCATCTATTTCATGTACAGTTTTTGCAAAACTTGAAGGAAAAGTCACCTGGATCCACACCAGACACTGCAAAAATGACTAAATTAAAGAAATCTCTGTGTTTGATTTGTTTCCCTCTTGTGATCAGTTTAGGGTACTTTTTGATGCAATTACTTTAATTGTAAGGGATATACATATTTGAAAAGTAGTTTAGCCATGTTGAAATCATATTTTGTCTTTTGTGCGTCTTTCTATTTTATGTAGAATTGTCTGTGTTTACATATGCTAATAAGTCAGCATGCCCACAATTCAGCTAGAAGGCCATTCTGGCCACAGGGGTGTACAGCCAGTACTCTGTAAATATGTCTTATCAATCATTTGTTTTTCACTATGAAAAGTCATTTGGTAATGAAAAAGTTGCTCAGCTATTATTTTCTCCACAATGGAGTTTCTTTTGCCTCTTTGACCAGGACTACCTCCACCTAAGCGTGTGGAGGTTCCAGGTTAAACCAAGTTAATTTACCAAACCCAGAAACAATCATTCTCAGTCTGTTGGCACATAGATTGTGGTCCCGCGAGCTGTAGAAGCTTTATGCAGGGTGAGGCTGAGCGTGTCATTGTTGCGTATCCAACAAAGCATGATGTGAGTTTGACTGGCTATTTGCCACAAGTTGGTGAAGAGGGCAGTGGTCTGACACCACGTCCGTCACAGACCCGGTATCCATAAGCTCTAAAGCAGAGATAGGCAACCTTCGCTCCTCAGCAGTAGTGAAACTACAAATCCCATTATGCCTCTGTTTCTGGGAGTCATGCCTGTGGGTGTCAGTGTTGAAATGCCTCATAGGACTTGAATTCCACAACAGCTGGAGTGCTGAGTATGCCTACCCCTGCTCTAAGCAAGGTCAGTCTTGTATAGACATTTGCTTCTTTTTCTGGTCTGATGTAAATGGCTTTGCTCTGGGCAAAGCTGGGAAGCAATTGATCTGACATTTATTTGTCCAACAACTTGGCTTTAGCCTAGTTTCTAACATATAACTAACTTCTAACCCCTATTATCTGAGCCCTATGTGCGAAACTTTATACTCTCTCTCTATGTTTCTGCTGTTTAACAAATTGGTAAATTTTTGCAAGTTAATCTAAAAAAAAACTGTATACTTTTCTATAATGCACTGGATCCAATGTAGCAAGTGTGAAACCAGATGCAAGTAAAAAGCCTAACTCAAAAAAGTAATGCCTGGCAATATGATTAGAAAGAAGTGTTGCTTTTATAGAAACTAAGTCCACATCATAAAAAAACTATCAATAAATGATGTATTACATGCTTCATTCTGAACATGTGACCAGCAGCAGGGGACTAGAAGCTCCTCCTGCCTCTGTTTCCATGCAGACAGGCTGCGGAAGATCTGGGTCATGTGACAGTTGTATATCGATTAGAAAAAAAGGTACTTAGATTTTTTTTTCTTTTATTAACCACTTGATTATACTGCGGCAGGTTGGCTCCCCCTGGGCAAATCGCTGTAACTGTACGTCGGCCGCTTTAAGACCACTAGGGGGCCCGCAGTGCAATGACGGAGCCGATGTGTGTACCCAGTGGCTGCGATGTCTCCTGAGAGAAACACAGCGGAGATCTGTCAATGTAAACAGACAGATATCTGTTCTCTCAGGAGAGAGGAGACAGATCTGCTGTTCATACTAAGTAGGAATAGGGATCGGTCTCCTCCTCCAGGCAGACCCATCCCCCCCACATGTAGAATCACTCCCTAGGACACACATTTAACCCTTTGATCGCCCCCTGGTGTTAACCCATTCCCTGCCAATAACATTTATTCAGTAATCAGTGGGTATTTTTAGTTCTGATCGCTCTATAAATGTCAATGGTCCCAAAAAAGTGTCCAAAGTGTCCGTCTGTCTGCCGCACATGTCGCAGTCACGCTAAAAATCTCAGATCACCGTCATTACTAGTAAGAAAAAAATAATAATAAAAATGCCATAAATATATCCCCCATTTTGTAGACGCTATAACTTTTGCGCAAACCAATCAATATACGTTTATTGCGATTTTTTTACCAAAAATATGTAAAAGAATACATATCAACCTAAACTGAGGAAGACATTTGTTTTTTTTATATTTTTTGGGGGGATATTTATTACAGCAAAAAGTTAAAAATATAGCTTTTTTTTCAAAATCGTCGCTATTTCTCATTCGTTCATTGACAGACACAGCTTTTTTTTATTCAGAACCGTAGGGTTATTTCGCCCCCCTACAGGAGTAGGACACTAGGCAGAAAAAAGACTTGGCTACGCCCATTGGCAGTCCTAGGTGATATACACCCTCCTTTCTGCTATAGGCCTTCAGTTTTTTTTCTGCCTAGTCAGAAGCATAGTTCCCTGCTGGGATCTCTAGTCCTGACAATTTTTTTTTTGTTTGTTGTTTTTCCTGGATTTTTCCAGTGAGATCTACAATAAACTGCCAGGCTGGGTGACAGGCTGGACATTCGATCTAGTGGTCACCCCAGTCTGGCCAGCGAGCGCGCGCAGACTGCAGCTACGTGCTAGGTCGGCCACGACTAGCTCCACTGGATGGGGGCTGGCCCTGCGAGTTAAACGTCTTGCGAGTTCGCATACAACCGGGTCTCGGCTCAAGTCACATCTTTCCTCATGGCCGACAGCCCCCCCACTTCAGTGTCGAGGAGGATCTGTCTGGAGTGGTGCCCACTTGGTCCTGGAATGGTGAGTAAATGTCCCCCTCTTTCCTTAGGGAATTTTTTGTGGCGGACACGGCTCCCTCTCCGGGTCTGTCGGTCCTGCGGGTCCCCTCTGTCCCTGCACCCTCTTTTCCTGGCCTTGGGAGGTCCCTTGGTAACCCCCCTTTCCCCTTCCCCTCCATATGGGGTAGTGTGCCTGTAGTGGGTCCTGGGGGACAGGGTTGAGTACTGGTGGGCTGGGGGTGCGCGCCACCCAAGTGCTGTGCTTACTGGGGGGGGGGCACTGGGCCTGGTGCCCGGATCCTCTCTCTCTCATCCTGGGAGGCTACAGGGTTCGCCTGCATCTGTGGTAGTCTTGTGTAGCATGGCCGGCGGCCATTTTGCTTTTCCCTAGTGCTTGATTACTTCCTATGGCCGGCGGCCATGCTTGTGTAGCTCAGCAGCCATGATATGGTGGATTTTGGCTCACACAACGGCCGCCATTACTGTGTAGCCCAGGACAGCGTTTTTGGCAGACAGAAGCTCCTCCCTTTAACCCGGTGCTGACTCCTGTGTTTTCTTCTCCCTTGGACGCCACGTGTGTGCAGGTCTACATCTTAGGCAGCAAGCGCTACGCTGGTGGGGTGGTGAGTCTGGGGAATCCCTTCTCTCTCTGCTGCAGGTGGGGTGTCCTGGTGGTCAGGTATTACTACTGGTGTGAGGGGTGTCCCATTGTAGTGGTCACTCTTGGTGTGGGGCTCTCTTTTTTCCCTCCCATGGAGTCTCAGGAGCATGTTTCCCCACCTGACCCCCTGTCAGAGGCTGCAGGTCCCTCTGGGTCCCAGTCATCCGTTGACGCACTGACGGAGGCCCAGGAGTCCTCTGTGTCCCGGGTGGAGGTGGCTCTTGGGTGGCGGACGAGCAAGAAGTGTCCCCCGCCTTCCGCTGCTTCATCTGTCTTGTCAGATCATGAATCTGATTCGGTTATCGTGGATAGGGCCCACCCTGCGGGGTCTGCAGCCGCGCTCCTAGATCTTTCGGACAGTGAGAATGATTCCCTTGCCCGAGTGGCTGCGCACGAGAAATCGCTGGTGAATGCACGGATTACTTCTGTGCGGGAAACTTCAAAAATGGAGGATGCAGCCACGTCTGCGGTGGAGGTGCCGGTCCCCTTTGGCACCCACAAGCCGCCTCGCGCAGCAAAAGTGTTCCCTTATCCCTTCTTTTTTGACAAGTTTGTCTATAAAGAATGGGAGCGTCCAAAACGCCCCTTTGTGATCCCAAAGTGTTTCGCTGTGCGTTATCCCTTTGAGGAGAGTCTGCTCAAAAAATGGACAACTGTCTCTGAGCCGCACTATGTTCCCTATTGTGGGTTCGGCGCTTCGGCCGGTTTTGGTTATTGCTCTGATGTCGCAAACGCTGACAGAATGGGCAAAGCTGTTGCGCCGTGACCTGGAAGGTGACCAGTTTCCTCCTGCCTTCATGGAATTAGCAGACCAACTGGTCCATGGGCTGCAGTTTGTCTGCGATGCCTCTTTGGACGCAGCTCCCTTGCTTTCTAAGCTATCTGTTTCAGCCTTAGTGCTTTGACGGGTATTGTGGCTGAAGTGTAGGGCTGCGGACCAGGCCTCTAAAAAGGCCCTAGCTGCCCTTTCAAAGTGATCGTTTGTTTGGGGCCACTCTGGATGATATCATTAAGAGTGTCACAGGGGGAAGAGTACTTTTCTTCAACAGTCAAAGAAGGGGAAGAAGCCAAGTCGCAAGGGTGGCCCTTCCTTCTCGGCACACAGAGGGTCCACTGACAAAGGCTGGAAGTCTTTCAAGCCCCCCGCAGGAGGTCCAAAGCGGCCCTGGTCGGGCAAACCGAGAGCGGGCTTCTCCAGACCCCCAGATAAGGCTCCTTCGGCATGAAGAGGAGCCCTCACCCGCAGTCTGGGTGGGGGGACGTCTTTGCTGGTTTCCGGGCCCGTGGACCTCTCTGATAAATGACAAGTGGGTCCACAAAGTGATTATGTCTGGTTACAAGATCAAGTCCCCCAAGCAGATTTTTTCCGTCCAATCTGCATCTGTCTCCGGACCACTTGTTAGCCTTCGGGACCACTTGTTAGCCCTCCGGGGTGCGGTGCAAGGCCTGTTGCTCCAAGGGGTGACTGTCCCGGTTTCCGGTGTCGGAACGTTTCCAGGGCTTTTATTTAAACCCATTTATGATCCCCAAAAAAGACGGTACAGTACATCCAATTCTGGACCTCAAGGACCTGAACCGCTATGTGCGGGTGCGGAAGTTCAGAATGTAGTCTATTCGCTCCATGGTGGCATCTCTTCATCAGGGGGACTTTCTTGCCTCCATCGACATCAAGGATGCCTACCTGCACATTCTGATTTGTGCACAGCACCAGCGGTTCCTCTGCTTTGCTGTAGGAGAGAAGCATTATCAATTTGAGCCTTTACCCTTTGGTCTCGCCTCCGCTCCTCGGGTCTTCACCAAAGTGTTGGCCCCGGTTCTAGCACTGCTGTGCCAGCGGGGAATTGCTGTTCTAGGCTACCTGGACGACCTTCTGCTGCAAGCAGAGTCCCCAGCGGCCCTGAGGGGCGAGGCGGAGATCACTGTTCAGACTCGGGCAGATTTTAGGTGGCTAATAAATTACCAAAAGTCTGCATTGATTCCAGTTTGGAAATTGGTGTATCTAGGTCTGACTCTGGACTCTGCTCGGGCCAGAGTGGACCATCCGCAGGACAAACTCCAGAAATTACAGGTGGCAGCCGCTTGCTGCTGTCCAGCAGGTGGGTCTCCCTGCGGATTTGCATGCGGGTACTGGGCCTGATGGTGTCTACGTTCGAGGCGGTCCCGTTCGCTCAGTTCCAAAAGAGACCCCTGCAAAGGGAGATCTTGTTAAAATGGGACAAATGTTCCGAGTCTCTAGACTAGATTGAGCTGAGTCAAGGAACCAAAGGGTCCTTAATCTGGTGGTTTAGTTCCCCAGCTCTTCGGTAGGGTAAATCCTTTCTCCCGCTGTACTAGACCACCGATGCCAGTCTGTCCGGGTAGAGAGGAGTCCTGGGCCTGAGCTCAGTCACTGGACGCTGGAGGAATCCAGGCTACCTATTATAGATGTCAAAAAGAAAAAGAAAAAAAAGATATCCCCCGTGGGGCTTTAAAGCAGCAAAAAATTATGAAAATAATAAGTTGTTACTTGAAAGGGTTTTTTAATTGGCAGGACTTAACCGTAATGGTTAAAATAAGAGCTGTGCTACAGGAGATAATACAAATGAAGCTGGCACAAGTTTATACAATGATCAAGCGCTATAATGGGGTACTTTCGGTTCTACAGAAGCCTCCGTTTAAAAATATTTGAGAAATTCCCCATGCTCACGCTATCACAGAAGGTGGCCTTCTTGGTGGCCATTACTTCTGCTCGCAGGGTGTCTGAGTTGGTGGCGCTATCCTGTCTCACGCCCTACCTGGTGATTCATAAGGACAAGGTAGTGCTTAGACCTTGTCCTTCATTCCTTCCAAAGGTTGTTGCTGATTTCCATTTAAATAAAGACATTGTGTTGCCTTCTCTGTGTCCCAGGCCGCAACATCTGAGGGAATTTACCTTGCACACCTTAGATGTTGTACGGGCGATCAGGGTGTATTTGGCGGCCACCGAGTCCTTTCAGAAGTCAGACTCTGTTCATGATCACAGATGGACCAAAGAAGGGGCTATCTGCTTCCTTGGCGACCATTTCTAGATGGATCAGACAGATGGTGACTCAGGCCTATTCTATCAAGGGTCGGGTTCCTCCCTTCCCTTTGAAGGCGCATTCTCCTCGGGCTCTGAGTGCCTCCTGGGCCTTCCGTCATCAGGCATCAGTGATGCAATTCTGCAAGGCAGCCACCTGGTCATCGGTGCATACTTTCACAAAATTTTACAAGGAGGATGTGCTGGTATCTGCGGATGCTTCTTTTGGCCGCAAGGTTCTGCAGGCTGCAGTCTAGAGGGTTTCTTTTGCTGTTCAGGTTGATCTCCAGTTGTTCTCGCTGAGCTCCAGGTTGTCTGGTTGGCCTGTTTTTTTGTTGGCTGCCCCACCCCTCATGTTTGGCACTGCTTTGGGACATCCCTATGGTTCTGAATAAAGAAGGTTGTGTCTGTCAAAAAACTAATGAGAAAATAGGATTTTTGACTTACTATAAAATCAGTTTCTTTGAGTTCATTGATAGACACAGCACCCACCCCTCTATGGAGTTGTTAATACTTCTACTTATACTGCTCGTTACATAACTGAAGGCCTATAGCAGAGAGGGGGGTGTATATCACCTAGGGCTGCCCATGAGCGTAGCCAAGTCTTTTTTCTGCCTAGTGTCCTACTCCTGAAGGGGGCGATATAACCATATGGTTCCCTATGGTTCTGAATAAAGAAGGCTGTGTCTGTCAATGAACTCAGTGAAACAAATTTTACGGTAAGTCAAAAATCCTATTTTTTTTGTTTATAGCGCAAAAAAAACCACAGAGGTGATCAAATACCGCCAAAAGAAAGCTCTATTTGTTTGGGTACAGCATCGCATGAACGTGCAATTGTCAGTTAAAGCGACGCAGTGCCGTATTGCAAAAAATGGCCTGGTCATTAAGGAGGCAAATCCTTCCGGGGCTTAAGTAGTTAAAATAATTACAATGCCATCATCAGAAAGAGAAGGGACAATGTAAATTAAACAGTGTGTTTACTATCACTTCAAGGCAGAACATTTCCAACAGTTGGCCTTTTTTGCATGTTTCTTTGGTTTCGCATGACCCAAGTGTAGCTCTTATCTCATAACAGGGGAAGCAATACTGCAGTACATATTAAAGCATTTTCTTTCAACTACTTATTCTATAAAATATTAATTACATGGCAACAAGGGTGTGCTGTTTATACAATGTATTAGATAACCGAGTTCCTGCTCGACCCTAAATCAATAAAAGCCTGCTCAGCATCAATCATCCTGAATTCCTTCCCTCACTATATTCACGTACTACAATAATCATTTCCCCTCATTTCCCTCACCTACAGCATTACCAGAGACAGCAGCCTGCACATTTGTTTCAAACCTGAAATATCCATCAAAGCCGGGAAGGGGTATTCCTTTGTAACATTTTCCCTGATGTATGTTTACACTGTCCAAATCCCAAATATCCATATGCCCTCCACTATTACCAACAATATGAAACTATCTTTAAATTTGTGCCATAGTGTATGAAGATGATAAAGGAACATTCTTCACTTTTTCAATGCATCCTACCCAGCAAGGTAAAAACAGGATTTTTTACTTATCAATAGTCAGTTTTTCAGAGTACAGTACAGGATAATAGGATTTTTTCATCATACTTACCTGTAAAATTAGACCGTAGGCCTGAATGACCAATTGATGGACCCAATTGGCAATGGAAGCTTTGGAAGCTGCCTGCCCCTTCTTGGGTCCTTTTAGTAAAACAAAAAAAAGAAGTCTGATCCTCAGATCTCTGCAGATCTAGACAAATAAACCTTGACTGCCCGGACAACGTCCAAGGAATGCAGTCGTCTCTCTTCCGCCGAATGAGGCTGAGAGAAAAAAGAAGGCAAAATAATGTCCTGATTTAAATGATAGGCTGACAACGCTTTTGGCAAAAAGGATGGAACAGGTCTTAACACGACCCTGTCATGGTGAAGGATCAAGTATGGTTCCCTGCATGAAAGGGCCCTTCTAGCCGAGGTGATGGCCATCAGGAAGGCTTGCTTGCGTGACAGCAAGTCTAATGGAATTTTCTTGATAGGCTCAAATGGTTGTTTCTGTAGCACAGACAGCAACAAATCTAAGTCCCAAGGACACACAGGTGACCTAATGGGGGGGGGGGGGGGACAAACGAGTTGCCCCCTGCATAAAGGTTTGGGCCAGCAAATGGGAGGCTAAAGGCCTTTGAAAGAATACTAACAGGGCTGAAATCTGACCTCTGATTGGCTTTGAGTACAATCTGATTTCCACATCTGACTGTAGAAAAGAGAATTCTCCCAATCACGTATTTCTGAGGATGCCATTTTTTAGCTTTACACCAAGTAATATAAGTCTTCCAGACCGTATGATAGATCTTCCTAGTGACAGCTTTTCTAGCATTCACTAGGGTAGACACCACTTGTCCCGAGATGCCACAGTCCTTAATAGCCATGCCGTCAAATTTAGAGACTGTAAATTGGGGTGGAATATAGGGCCGTAGACAGTAGATCGGGGCGGCGTGCAAGCGTCCAAAGGCCCGTTTTTTGCCAATCTCACAATCTCCGAGAACCAGGGCCTTGTAGGCCAGGCTGGTGCCACCAGAATGACTGGAACCCTATCGGGGGAAAGCATAAACCAGGGATTACTGGCTCCATGGAACTACCAGAGCATCTGCTCCGATTGCCAGAGTATACCTTGTTCGGGACACAACCTGCTATAGCTTGATGTTGAACCTGGATGCCAACAGGTCGACCTCTGGCCATTCTCAACTCTGGCAAGTTTCTTGGCACACCCCCCGGGCAGATCTGCTGGCCGCTGAGACAATCTGCCTTCCAGTTCTCTACACCCGGTATATGGATATGTCCCTCTGCCCAGGCTAGTATGTGGTTCACCTCTTTCAGAGCTTAACGAATCCTGGTACCGCCTTGGCAGTTTATATAGGCCACTGCAGTGGCATTGTCGGACTGAACCATGATAGGGCAGTCCTGAAGCTCCACCATCCAGGACTGTAAGGCCAGACGTACTACCTGTAACTCCAGGACGTTGATGGTCAGGATCTGTTCTGTCCTTGACCATTTCGCCTGAGCTGTGAGCCCCTCTAGGGTCGCTCCACAGTGTGACAGACTGGCATCTGTGGTCAGTACTCTCCAAGTTACCGGGAGGAAGGATCTTCCCTTTTGCAGGTTCTGATCCTGCAACCACCAGTTTAGGCTTAAGCGTGCCCAAGGAGATAAGAACATTGGATAATCCAGGGCTTCTCCTCTCCTGTTCCAAGCCAACAAGATGTCTTGTTGTATAGGCCCGAAGTAGAACTGGGCATAGGGCACTGTGTTGAAGGAGGACACCATCCTTCCTAGAAGACTCATACAGAGCCGAATGGAGGGTTGTCTGGTGCCTTTTATCTGACGCACCTGATCTTTCAGGGCACAGATCCTTACGGGTGGCAAAAATACCCTTGCTTGGACCCTATCTAGGATTCGACCTAAATACTTCAGACTTTAAAGTGGTCTCAAGGCTGACATTTTGGTATTTATGACCCAGCCTAAGCTTTCCAAATACCGCACTGTGCAGGTTATGCTCTGTTCTAGAGCCTGTAGTGAGTGATCTCTGAGCAGGAGGTTGTCCAGATACCCGCGCACCAAGATCCCTTGGGCCCTTAAAAGACCCAGTACTGGTGCTAGGACCTTTGTGAACACCGGAGGAGCTGTGGCAAGCCCAAAGGGTAGAGCCACAAACTGAAAATGAGGTTCCTCTACTGCATATCGCAGGAACCTCTGATGACGCTATATCACTCCTTGATGCACTAAATGATGTAGTGCCTGATACAGGAGGTTTCTTTTTGGAGGATCTGAGGGAACGCTGGATCTTCTGAAACCTCTGAGGGGAAACACCCCCGTAACTACAGCTTGTAACCGCGGGATATAGTCGAGGTGACCCACTCATCCTGAATCACTGTTCTCCAAATATCTGCAAAGTGCAGCAACCCTCCCCCCACCCGATAGAGTGGGGGTGTCCCCTGGATTTAGAAGAGCTTTGGACCCAGGGCTTTTTCTGGCCCTGGCCTTTGCAGCTTGCCCCTGGCTCTAGCGCCCTGTTGGCGGCGGAACTCCCTTGGCACTGAGAGACCTGGGGTAGCAATCCCTGAGGTTTTAAGCATGGTGCTTCTCTTTAAAGTTAGTAGAGAGCTCTTCCCTCTGGAAATCTTTTGGATATATTTGTCCAAATCATCACCAAACATTCCCCATAAAAGGGGAAACCTGCCAATATCTTCTTACAAGAAAGCTCGGCTGACCAGTTCTTAAGCCACAAAAAACTGCACGTATGTACTGTACAGACAAGAGAGCCAAACAATAAACCTGCTGTATTGAATCCTTTAAGGCATCAACAGCAATACACAGCACTAGAGGAATATCTGTCTTATTTTCAAGAAAGATCATCCTCCTGGTTACGCCCATAAGGCGGTCTGACCTGATCCTTTACGGACTGGCAGATACCAATTGCTGCAACAGCTGGCTGAATAGCTGAACTGGCAAAAGAAAAGGGAACCTTTGATACTGACTTCAGTTTCTTGTCAACAGGGTCTTTCAAGCCCTGTGAGTTATCCACCAGACAAGTTAAGTTTTTGTTTAAGGAAGATACTGCTGCATCTACGGCTGGCATGCTCCACTTCTTAATGAACTTTTAATCCATGGGATATAAAAGGGAAAACCTCTTAGGAGGAACAAAAATCCTGTCAGGATATTCCCAATCAGCAAACACCGCCTGTTCTGAAAGTGGGTGTAAGGGGAAAGCCTGTGTGGCCTAAAGAGGCCTCAGGGACCCCAAAGAGGACCAGGGGGGCTCAGTAACCTCTGTTAGAGGCAACTTTAAGGCAGAATGAACCATCTCGGTAAGAGTCTGGATCAAAAGCCTCTGCGACTGAGAGGTAGACACCAACTGGATATCTTCTTGCTCAGAAGCAGACTCATCCGCCAGGCCCTCTACAGAATCTTGAGCTTTTAGCTCTTCCCCATCCTCAACCCATTCCTGCTCCAAACTAGGAGGCTCAGGGGAGGGGGATCTGTCAGGCTTCTGGGCACCCTGTGGGATGGAGGCAATCATGCCAGCAATCCTGTGCTCTTACCCGGCTGGTCTTTCAGGGGATACAACACTAGGGATACAACTAGGTTCATCAGGAGCTACTGACGTCATAGGTGTGCCTTTCCCTTTAGTGTTAGCCCCGCTCTGTATGCTTGGCATACACAGCTTAAATAAGGTGGCTGTGTGTTGGAACGTTCTGCGCATGCGCACGGTCCCGGCAAACGGGCGCGGCTGTATACGCATATGATGCAAATCTTTGTGCGCCCAGATTAGCCTACGGCGCATACACGGCTCCGAGCGAAGCCGCGTGCGCCATGGCCGCCAAACTGTTGAGCATTTTAGCGAACGGACGTGCGCCCGAACGAAGGTGCGTAATGGCGCCACCTTGTGCACAACTATCCATTCAAGGTATAAAAACAGCCAGACACAAGCAAAAAGCTACACTTTGCAAACACCCACAGCTAGCCCAAAACTCCCCCATATGGTCACTGCACACAGGTGTCCAGCCTCTAGCTAGCTTGACTGATTGTTACAATCATTGGGACACCCCACAATAAGTAAATAAGGGGGTTTTAGAAACTAAGAGCCCAATCTTCTCCCATCACGGCGGGTTTCTGTCACTTGAGGACCTTCAAGGACTGGGTACCCTTTTCATGTTTAGGGTCCTTCCCCTTGGAACTGTACAGCACCCTGCAGGAATGCCTTAGCGCCGTGGTGTCCAGGATTCCACTTTGCAGGGTCCAGCGCCCTGAGGTCGCATTACAGGCAAAACCTTGCAGCATCTTGTGTCTTCTTTGCGAGGCTCGGGTACCATTTATCTAAGCATATAGAGCCTGTGTCAAATGGATCCGATTGGTCCATCCCTTGATTCATTTAAGAACCGTTTGTGGGACTAGAGACCTGGAGCTCAGAGAGCTCAAACAACCGTGCCATCCAGCTTGCAGACACTGGTAAAAAAACTGAAGGGCTTCCTGTGTGGGAGGGGTTATATAGGGGATCACTTCCTGTCTAAGACTTTGTCTACCAGTGTCCATTCACCTAGAGATGGTGTATAACCCAGTAGGTAATGAAAATTAGCCTAACTCTGTGTCCCAAGGTGTATGAAAAAGAAACAAGATTTTTAGCAATTTAACATGGGTTATATGCAGCTACCCTCAGTTGACTGGACACTGGCAAAAAAAAAAAGGAAGCTGAGGGGACATCTCCTATGTAACCCATCCCACTCTCATCTAGCTTCAGTGTTGTAGAAAGCAATAACGAGATTATAACGAACGGAGGGGAGGGACCCATGTCCTGTACTTTATTCCTAGAAACGTATTTTACTGGTCTTTAACCATGAGACATCCAAAAGCAGTCCAACTGAGGGTTCAGCAACACAGCAAACAAATGTCAACAGTTAACCACCTAACATCATTATTATTATACAGGATTTATATGGCGCCAACAGTTTGCGTAGCACTTTACAACATGAGGGCAGACAGTACAGTTACAATACAATTCAATTCAATACAGGAGGAATCAGAGGGCCTTGCTTGTTAGAGCTTACAACCTAGAAGGGAGGGTCAAGTGAAACAAAAGGTAATAACTGTGGGGGATGAACTGATGGAGAAAATGAAAATTCAGTTGTTAGGTGTGGGTAGGATAGGCTTCTCTAAAGAGGAGGGTTTTCAGGGATCGTCCAAAAGCTAATAGAGTAGGAGATAATTGGACAGGTTGGGGTAAGGAATTCAATAGGATTGGAGAGGCTCTGGAAGAGTCCTGGAGGCAAGCAAAGGAGGAGGAGACGAGGGAGCCAGAGAGAGCAGGAGGTCTTGAGAGGAACGAAGAGAACAAATAGGTTGGTATTTTGAGACTGGGCTAGTGATGTAGCTGGGGGTTAAATTGTGGATGGCTTCGTAAGTTGTTGTCAGTAAATTATTTAAAAAAAATGCTTGACAGACTCAGCTTGCAGCATGCTACGCCCAAAACTGGCACCTGAGGAGGTCTGAACATCTACCTGGTAAAAGTTAAAGTGTTTGTAACCCTAAAAAAATAAATAAATAATAAAAAAAAAGATCCTGTTCCCTTATAGCAGATTAAACAGCACATACTTGTGCTGTCCAATCTGCTCCCCCCCCACAATAATCATGGCTGCTGAGCCCTGACTACCGTGGTCAGCTTGCATGCCTCTGTCATCCACAGCTCTCCTCTGACCCCCTCCCTCGCTGCCTGTCAGCTCCGTGTGTCTGTGTCTTTGTCTCCGCCCTCTCCTGCAGGTATTACTAAAAAATAAAAGATTACAAATTGTCACTGCCAGCCCCTCTATTATAACTGAGGCATAACACACAGGGTAAATGTTTTAATAAAACAAAGCTTGTAAATACCTTTTTACAGCTATCTTCAGACTGGTCACATGACACCCAGCCAGTCTCCTACTCCGATCCAGGGCTACAGCGGGAGTAGCTGTGCGGCCACGTGACCGTCCCGGCTGACGTCAGAGGGAGATCTCGGCTCCTCCCGCAGTAGCCCTGGATCGGAGTAGGAGACCTGGAATTACAAGCTTTGCTTTAATAAAACATTTACCCTGTGTGTTATGCCTAGTTATAATAGGGGCTGCCAGTGAAATACATTTTTGTGGTAACAACCACTTTAAAGCTGTAATATACCCAAAACAAAAAAATGTATATATTGCAGCTTATCAATCATTAGATGTAGTGGCAGTATTAGTTTTCTTTTTTAGGCTTTTTCTGTCTGTTTTTCCCTAGTGACCTTGTAATTAACACACCTCCTGTATTATACAGACACCACTCAGGATGAAGGAGCACCTGGAACAGATTGGGACAGCAGAATTGTCAGTCTGAGGGGAGGGGAGTATTAGAAGTACTAGCAGATTTAAAGGATAAGTTTAGCTTTGGGAATGTGTTACATGTTCCACCTGTTTTTAGGGTGAAACGTAACATGTTCCCGCTTCTGCAGTGTCTCCTCGATCCAAGCCCTCTGTGTGACAGCAGTATGGGGAGAAGTTCCCCATATCAGTGCAGCCGTGCAAGGCTCCACCACATGACTGCGTCATTCATTCACAAAGTTCTGTGAATAAATGGACTACAACTACTGCCTTTGAGGCTGTCAGCTTGTAGTTCTCAATGAACTACCATGGCGCTGTTGAGTGCTGTGGTAGTCCATTGATTTTTCCTGTTAGTGTGAAATTGTCTGCCTGTACAATCTACAAGCATACAGCTCTTCCGTCTGACAACAGTCTGCAGGAGACCTGAATGCAAAAAAAGTATTTATTATTTTTTCCAGAGGTGAACTTATCCTTTAAATACAGTGACAAATTGAAGCTGACTGAAATAAATTGAAGTGCCAGACACCTGGGCAACGTCAGCTTGTGACAAAACGTACATCGGGAGGAGTGGCATGCTGATGTCATCGCATAGCGGTCCTGAGAGGACGGGTGTTTGTAAGCCGGGCAGCTTTTTTATATAATTCTTTCCCCTATGCTTCTTATGTAAGTGCAACTTTTATATTGAATAAATTCAATGTTTGTCAGATTTACACTATGGTGAGCTTCTCTAATTTCTGGGTATACTCATCTGGTTTAAGCCTATAAACGTTGGAAACATCGAGTTGTATTGGTTCCTGGTGTATATCCTGTCCCATCACTCAAGAACTCTCCTGTGAGCTGGTATCCCAATATCCTCAGGATAAAGGCCTTGGCTGGGTTGATAGCCGCAAGCACGATTAGCTTGCCTTCTTGTAAGCACGCACTCTGTGTGGTGGAGGTGCACACGTCTGTTGTAGTGTTTTTAGGATTGTTCACCAATACAACTATCAAGCTACATGCATTTGTGTTAATGGACTGGTTATGCACATTATATTTTGAGTTCACATGCATTTCAATATGTTTATAACATTCACCTATATGTATAATTTTATTAGCGCGGCTCCTTTTTTATGTTTTTTGTTATTGTGGTGTGTATTTCGTCTTGAGTTTGCTGCTTTTTTCACTGTTTTTAGGTAGCGTGTTTTTTCCTATATTTAATTCATCATCATTACCTGCACACCTTGTCACACAAAAGTGATCTTGCAACAAAACACGCATTACTGGGTTGCAAGGTTTATATTTGTTTCCCCTAAAAATATAATAGCCATGAACTGGAAGTCGGCGGTTATACCATTTGACCAACACAAACAAACTTTCTTGGCTCATGTTAAATGAACGGTTGATAGCGATCCTACAGGATAGATTAAAGATATTTGAAAAGGTATGGGATCCATGGATCGGATATTTGACTAATGATCCTCAGACTGTGGCGCGGAGTCCCTTTCCATTCCCCCTTCTTTTCTCTTTTCCTCCTTTCTTCTCTTGTTCTTTTTGGTCCCCCCCCCTTTTTGTCTTTTCTCCTCTCTTTTAATTTTGGTATTGGGGGCACGGACTGCGTTCTTCCGTGCTTTTGGGGGGCGCACATCCCTCGGCACTGGGGGTGTATTCTGGGTCCCGTTTAACTGAGTTGATACCATGACATAGGACATATTGAGATGTTTAGGTTTTACAGTCTGTGTTACAGCTCGCTTTGGAGATTAACAATTGAGACTATAGTTAATAGAACGTTATTATTATAGATTATGATTACTTGCCTCTAAACTATCAGAAATAAAAAGGGAGAATATAAAAAATGCAACAATGAGGGAAAAAGGTGCAGCATCAAGCAAAACCAGAATATCCGGTTTGTAAAAATGTGTAAAAAAGTGAATAATGCGCAACCCAAAATTATTAATACAAAACATGTTTTTTTTTTCTCCTTCTTGGGGTGTCATTGGGGTGGGTGGTTCATTACTACCTGCGGGAATGGTAGGGGAGGATAAAATGGATAGAGAAAATGGAGTATTTGAGCTATCAATTTTTTTGTGGCTCAATTTTCCAATTTCTTTTATTATCATCTACATTTTTTTATGCCTTCAGTTATTTAAGAAATGTTTATGTGATAATTATTTTCCCATATGAATGATAATGTATATGATGTTATAAAAATATCCTTGTATTATTTTTGAATAGGAACTGGTGACTGTTGGATGCAGTATTTGTATATTAGAATGTTGCATATTATATAGTTTGTTCATTGGCTAAACATTTTTTAGAGCTTTTAGTGCATGTGGGTTCCTTTGCAGCAGTGACAAGCCTCCTTTCCCAGTTGATGCCTTCTACGGGGAAACGCGTTGGGTGGAGCTTTAGAACGTGACGACATCAAGCATCAGCTGGCTGGCTTGAGCTGCGGCTGTGTTTGAAGTGCTTTGTACACTGCTTGTGTTTTGGATGTCAGTGCTATTGAGAAATAAACCACTTTTAAAATAAGAACTGCACCATGAAGCCTTTCTCTTCTATCTTATGATATACCCACGCTTGGAGTCTTTTTCCTTTGGAGGATTCAGAGACCAGTATCGCAACAGTGTGGAGGAGCTTTTCTGTCACTGCTGATTGTTTCATCTGCTGATGATTCCATTCCTTGTGTGTGCTCACATGATCTCTATAACCTAAGATCCCCCTAATCTGGTAAGCGGCGTTGTTTGCTTTTGAATATTGATGAACAGAACATCATCTTCTCCAAATGTTTTTCTGATGCATCATGAAGTTCTTTGGATATAACACTTATAGCATGTTGTGGACTATTATATGACAATTCTTTTTTGCAGATATCACTACTAGTAAAACCACAGTTATATTGCTACATTGCTACACTGTTCTGGCAGTGTGTGGAAAACATTCACTTACTTTCACTTTTTTGGTTTGGACATTTTTTCACAGCAGTCTTTGGACTATACGTTTCACTGTATGATATTTAGTGTTTAACCCCTAAAAATGTAATGGTTGGTACACTTTTTTTCATTGATTGTATTATTATTAATTAATTTTGGGTTGCGCATTATTCACTTTTTTACACATCTAAACTATAAGATGCAGATGGTCTCAGGGAGCATAGCCTATCGCAATGCAGAATGTGGTAACATGTTCTTCACATTGTACTTATGTAATTATCAAGTTTGACTTTCATTTTTGTATGGTATGTTCTTCAGATTATGGAAGCTACGTATTGTTCAGAATCAATGCGGAAACCTTTATTTTGTTCTGTGAAAAACTTGAATAAAAATTATTGAAATGTAATTCTTGTTTACCCTGCAAATATGTCTTACCTAAAAAGGCCAGATTTTTCTCCATCAGTTTTTCTCTCAGAAGCACTTCATGTTCATAGCCAATAGCACTAAAAACACCAGGTGGTTAAGGAAATAAGATAATTGCAGTGAATTTAAACATGCAGACATTTATGTTTAGTACACACACACCACTGCCCAAGCTTAACATATTCACTATACAGTACATAATAATGATGTAATTGCTTATACGTGATGTCACACCTGTTTACGATTATAACCTTTTTAAAGCAGAACTAAACCTTCCTATCCTATACAGCCAAGGAAGCTGCCATATTAGACCCCTTTCACACTGATGCGTTGCACAAATGTAGCGTAGTATACCAGTGCATTTGGTGTGGGTTATAAAAGCTGCTCTTTCCCATAAAGTTCTATTAAGTCCCAGTTTCTGTGCACTTTCTGAAAGCCATAACCTCTTTAAAATCTGCAGTTGCTATGCTGCTGCACATGTAATCATTTATGACACCAACAATTTGATTGTTTGACAGCCTGGTTGAAAGCACAAGAAAATGTGACAGTTATTCACAGAATGAATGTAACTGTTTTTTGGAAACAGTTTAATCGATACATTTAGTTCTGCTTTAACTCTATGGTTTACATATGTGTGCGCAGCCTATTCCATTAGGGCAGCCATCACTAAATGGCGGCACGCGGTCCGAACACGGACAGAGCGACGCTGCTGCCTGGACCGTGAGGCCACCAGTGTACAGGGCCACATTCCACTCCTCCGCTCAGCAGTCATTGATTGCTGGGACCGCGGGCTTTCCTGCAACCTATGACGTTGCGTGTGCGCCCTGCCCCCTGCTGCTTACTATTTTGGTGCTCCCAGCCGGGCCGCGAGATAAGCCGCAACATCAAGTGCATGCCCCCTGCTGTTTGTTATCTCGTGGCTCCTGGCTCTCACTCGGCCAGCCGCGAGGTATGATGTGTATGGATGCCCCGCCCCCTTCAGCAAGACTCCCAGAGGCAATGCAGCTCTCGCCCCCTGCAGCTCGTTACCTATGCTGGCTCCCGATCCCTGCCTGCCTGCAGGTATGTGGGGTGTTTACAGGGGCATGCTGATGGGCATATTTTCTTATAAGGGGCACATTTTATGTAAGGTTCACTCTGATGGGCACTACAAAACGTGCTCATCAGCGTGCCCCTTAACATAAAATGTGCCCATCAGAGTGTCCCTTAACATAAAATGTGTCCATCAGTGCTCCTTAACATAAAATATCTCCATCTGTGTGCCCCTTAACAAAAAATAAGGGGCATTCTAGTGGACACATTTTATGTTAAGGTTTACTCTGATAGGCACATTTTATGTTAAGGGGCACACTGATGGGAACACCTGATGTAAGGTGGCACTGTGATGGGGACACCTGATGTAAGGGGGCACTTTGATGGGGACACCTGATATAAAGGGGCACTCTGATGAGCACACCTAATATAAAGGAGCATTTTGGTGGGCACACCTGATGTGATGGAGACACCTGATGTAAAGGGGCACTCTGATGACGGCACCTAATGTAAGGGGGCACTCTGATGGGGACAAATGATGTAAGGGGGTACTCTGATGGGGACAAATGATGTAAGGGGGCACTCTGATGGGGACACCTGAAATAAGAGGATACTCTGATGGTGGCAACTGATTTATGGGGGTAGTCTGATGGGGGCACCCAATTTAATGAATTACTCTGGTAGGGGCACCTGATGTAAGGGGGAACACTATTGGGGACATTTACATTTACAGAGTATTACCAGAGTTTGTGGAGGAAACAGTATAAAAGCGCCAGAGAGCACGGCTTGCGTCAAAAAAAGGAAAGTAGACACATACAATCTTTCATGGCATAGACTTGTGTTTCGGAACTCGATGGAAATTTTTTTAGTTACCGGACCTCCTTGAATTTCAATTCACTACCCCTGCATTAGGGTGTACACCCCAAAGCTCAAACAAATGTACGTGTGTCTATATATAAAACCTAAAACGCGTTGGGTACCGCTAGAACTTATCCAGGATGTCAGACACCGGAAAGTACTACCGGACAATGTAGTGATATTTACTCTATATATGTATAATACAATTTATTGCAAGATAAATGTCTTTTTCTTTGGGTTTTCTTATTTTTATGGTAATCACGTCTTTGTCAATGTCTGTTTTCACAATCATCATGTTTAGAGGATTTTTATAGAATCTACATGTTATTTGTACAATAAATTTAGATCTTTTAATCAATTTTCAGTGTCTTTGCCAATTTAAACTACCTTTATTTATATACAGGGATGTGGCAAACTTACTACACTATCTGACATGGTGAAAGCCTATCTTTATCTATCTATCTATATATATATATATAGAGATATATATATATATATATATATATATATAGATAAATAGATCTCTCTCTCTCTCTCTCTCTCTCTCTCTCTCTCTCTCTATATATATATATATAATTATTTAAGGTACTTATGTAGCATCGTCAATTCACGCAGCGCTTTACATATACATTGTATCATTCACATCGGTCCCTACCCTCAAGGAGCTTACAATCGAACGTCCCAAACACACATTCATATACTAGGGCCAATTATGACAGAAGCCAATTAACCTACCAGCATGTCTTTGGAGTGTGGGAGGAAACCGGAGTACCCGGAGGAAACCCACGCAGGCACAGAAAGAACATGCATGGGATTCGAACCAGCGACCCTTTTACTGCTAGGCGAGAGTGCTACCCACTACACCAATGTGCATATATATATACACATACACACACACACACAGTATCTTACAAAAGGGAGTACACCCCTCACATTTTTGTAAATATTTTATTATATCTTTTCGCGTGACAACACTGAAGAAATTACACTTTGCTACAACGTAAAGTAGTGAGTGTACAGCTTGTAAATTTGCTGTCCCCTCAAAGTAAGGCAGTTTTCACACTGGGGCGGTGGGTGCGTCGGTGGTAAAACGCCGCTATTTTTAGCGGCGCTTTACCGTCGTTTTAGCGGCGATATTCGGCTGCTAGTGGGGTGGTTTTACCCCCGCTAGCAGCCATATAGGGTTAAACCCGCCCGCAAAGTGCCGCTGCAGCGGTGCTATGCTGGCCGTATAGCCGTGCTGCCCCATTGATTTCAATGGGCAGGAGCGGTTTAGGAGTGGTGTATACACTGCTCCAAAGATGCTGCTAGCAGGACTTTTTTCAGCGTCCTGCTAGCGCACCGCTCCAGTGTGAAAGCCCCCGGGCTTTCATATTGGAGAGACAGCAGCGGCTGTTTCAGGTCAGTTTGCAGGCGCTACTTTAAGCGCAATAGCGACTGCAAAACGACCCAATGCAAAGGGGTCTAACTCAACACGCCATTAATGTCTAAAATGCTGGCAACAAAAGTGAGTTCACCCCTAAGGTAAAATGTCCAAACTGGGCCCAAAGTGTCAATATTTTGTGTGGCCACCATTATTTTCAAGCACTGCCTTAACCCTCTTGGGCATGGAGTTCACCAGAGCTTCACAGGTTGCCACTGGAGTCCTCTTCCACTCCTCCATGACATCAGGGAGCTTATGGATGTTGTACACCTTGCTCTCCTCCACCTTCAGTTTGAGGATGCCCCACAGATGCTCAATAGGGTTTAGGTCTGGAGACATGCTTGGCCAGTCCATCATCTTTACCCTCAGCTTTTTTAGCAAAGCAGTGGTCATCTTGGAGGTGTGTTTGGGGTCCTTATGTTGGAATACTGCACTGCGACCCAGTCTCCGAAGTGAGGGGATCATGCTCTGCTTCAGTATGTCACAGTAGGGATGAGCCGAACACCCCCCGGTTAGGTTTGGGCAGAACATGTGAACAGACCAAAAATTTGTGCAAACACGTGAACCTCGTTAAAGTCTATGGGACTCGAACGTGAAAAATCAAAAGTGCTAATTTTAAAGGCTAATATGCAAGTTATTGTCATTAAAAGTGTTTGGGGACCCTGGTCCTGCCCCAGGGGGCATGAATCAATGCAAAAAAAGTTTTAAAAACGTCCGTTTTCTCGGGAGCAGTGATTTTAATAATGCTTAAAGTGAAACAATAAAAGTGAAATATTCCTTTAAATATCGTGCCTGGGGGGTGTCTATAGTATGCCTGTAAAGTGGTGCATTTTCCAGTGTTTAGAACAGTGGCTTCACAAAAAGACATTTCTAAAGGAATAAAAGTCATTTAAAACTGCTTGCGTCTGTAATGTAATGTTGCCCCACCCCCCAGCCTATTACTAGGCCCTTTGGGTCTGGTAAGGTTATTAAGGTGAACCCCATACCCAAATTTTTTTTAAAAAGGCATGGGGCCCCCAGGCCCTATATACTCTGAGCAGCAGCAGTATACAGGCGGTCCCCAGGTTACAAACAAGACAGGGACTGTAGGTTTGTTGTTAAGTTGAATCTGTTTGTAATTTGGAACAGGTACATTTTTTAAGTGTAGCTCCAGCCAAAAAAATCTATTTTTAAGCTTTTTTGATAGTATAGGGCAGGGTTATCACTCCTGTAACATTTTTTTTTTGCTGTCTGTGCCCCCCATTTTTTTTGCTGTCTGATTTCACCTCACTTTCTGTCCCAATGACAATTGGATTTTGAAAATTTTGGGTTATTAGAGAAAGAAGGATTGGTGATAAAGCATCAGTGGAGACACCTTTTTGCAATATTAACTCTTACAGGAGAGAATTTCCCTTCCTAGGGGTAGATTTCCTCT
Source organism: Lithobates clamitans (assembly GCA_037952925.1). NCBI lineage: Eukaryota > Metazoa > Chordata > Amphibia > Anura > Ranidae > Lithobates > Lithobates clamitans. The sequence goes on along the minus strand of JBBGZY010001049.1, from coordinate 1,651,553 downwards.
CCTGTTGTCTCCCTCCGTTTGTAAGTAGGAGTTGTTTGTAAGTCGGATGTTTGAAAATAGGGGACCGCCTGTATATACTATACGGCCTGCCCTATACACTCTGCGGAAAATTGGGCCTTAGGTGTTGGTGGTACCAGAACACTGTAAGCCCTCACAGTTACTCTTAGTGGGCGCTGGAACGGGCCCAGCTGTGAAATATTATATCAAGAATTGTAATTAGATGCCCCTGTTAAACAGGGGCAGAAAAATTGGGCCTTTGGCGGTGGTGGCACAACATTGTAAAGCCTCACAGATACTTTTGTTGAGCCCAGGAACAGGCCCTGCTGTGAAATATTAGATCAAAAATTGTAATTAGGCGCCCCTGTTAAACGGGCAGAAAAATTGGGCCTTAGGCGGTGGTGGCACAACACTGTAAAGCCTCACAGATACTCCTGTTGAGTGCAGGAATGGGCCCTGCTGTGAAATATTAGATCAAAAATTGTACTTACAATACAGTGCAGCCAGCCGTAGTGCAGTTGCTTACTACTTTTCTGGTGGTGTACACAGTACACAATACAGTGTAGTGCGGTGTTGCAAAACAAAATATACATCATGTCCAGAAGGCCACCAAGGAGAGGCAGACGCTCACAGGCCACTAAAAGAGGGCAAGCAGGCTCTGTGTCTACAGTCAACAGCGCTGGTCATGGTGCATCCTCTGCCGGTGGCCGTGGGGCACACTTGTCCATTTTTCTTCTGCTGGCCGTGTTATGGAGCCAGAACATGCAGAAGAGTTGGTGGAGTGGATAACCAAGCCGTCCTCATCCTCCTCATCCTCTGTCACCCAGGCTCAGAGTAATTTTCCTTCCTATGCAGCTGCCAAAGCGGCCTATTCCACTGGTTCCTTGTCCACAGTCACTCCTTCCATAGCCCAACCATCATCCACGGAGGAGTCCCCTGAACTATTCAACCACAGTGTCGGGTACATGCTGCTGGAGGATGCGCAGTAATTTGAAGGCTCCGATGTTGATTCCCAGGTTGAGGAAGGGAGTCACGTGAGCCCAGAGAGTGGGGGTGCCCAAGAAGGACAAGAAACTGGCAGTCATGTTCCCCCAGCTGCAGCATAGTGCCAAGTTTGCTCCAGTCACGAGGAGGGAGGGGATGATGAGGTCACTGACTCTACTTGGGTGCCTGATAGAATAGAGGAGGAGGAGGAGGCACAACTCCAATGAGGCAGGATGTCCTCTAGGGGGCAGCCACCCTACTGCATCACACCGTAGAGCTCCACAGGTGCAGGGCGCTGCTGACTCCCCGCTGATTTTGAAAAGTTCCTTGGTGTGGGCCTTTTTGGACACGTGCAGCAGATCGCACCGTTGCTGTTTGCAACCTGAAGCGAATCAAGCGTGGCCATAACAGCAGCCGCTTGGGCACCACATGCTTAACTAGACATATGACGACCTCCCATACAGTCTTTTTCCCGTATACTATATTTGAGATTTAATATCTCTCAGATATGATTTGGGTTAAATGAGAGTTCGTTGACCATGACTGAAAGCTTTAACAGAATAACAACATTTATTGGTGAGTAGTTGAAAGTCTATCTAATACACAATCATTTATCTATAGTCTACACCAGGGAAGAAAATATTAGGTTAAAATAAGAGAATTACATGAAAGAATACAGAGTATATTCCTGAAAACATTAATCTGCAAACATATTTAGTTACAAGTAAAATGCAGACCTTTCCCATAATTACCCTTTGCACCAAGGTTCCATTCTGGCGGCTGCTTCTCTTATAAAAGTGTGTGTTTTCCTCCCATCTAGTCTATGTATATCATTACAAGCTGATGCCTCATTGGTTGGCATAGCGTGGCTCAAATTGGTGAGCTTCCCCATTCCTGGTTAAGGACTGGCTACATCTCCAATCCCTATACTTTGCATAAGTTAGCCCCCTTTAATGCAAATTCACGTTAAGCAGGAGCTTAACTTGAATTTTCCCAAGAAGTTAAGTATCGATTACCGGTTGGCTTCCCTTCATTGCATATCTCAGCATGGGATCCTTTGAAGTGAGTATGTGTAAAAGACGTTTGGGACGACCAGAACCCTTCCTAGAGCTGGCCGTCCGGCCAAACTGAGCTATCGGGGGAGAAGAGCCTTGGTGAGAGAGGTAAAGAAGAACCCAAAGATCACTGTGGCTGAGCTCCGGAGATGCAGTCGGGAGATGGGAGAAAGTTTTAGAAAGTCAACCGTCACTGCAGCCCTCCACCAGTCGGGGCTTTATGGCAGAGTGGCCCGACGGAAGCCTCTCCTCAGTGCAAGACACATGAAAGCCCACATGGAGTTTGCTAAAAAAAACACCTGAAGGACTCTCTGGTCTGATGAGACCAAGATAGAACTTTTTGGCCCTAATTCTAAGTGGTATGCGGAGGAGAAAACCAGGCACTGCTCATCACTTGTCCAATACAGTCCCAACAGTGATGCATGGTGATGGCAGCATCATGCTGTGGGGGTGTTTTTCAGCTGCAGGGACAGGACGACTGGTTGCAATTGAGGAAAAGATGAATGCAGCCAAGTACAGGGATATCCTGGATGAAAACCTTCTCCAGAGTGCTCAGGACCTCAGACTGGGCCGAAGGTTTACCTTCCAACAAGACAATGACCCTAAGCACACAGCTAAAATAACAAAGGAGTGGCTTCACAACAACTCCGTGACTGTTCTTAAATGGCCCAGCCAGAGCCCTGACTTAAACCCAATTGAGCATCTCTGGAGAGACCTAAAAATGGCTGTCCACCAACGTTTACCATCCAACCTGAGAGACCTGGAGAGGATCTACAAGGAGGAATGGCAGAGGATCCCCAAATCCAGGTGTGAAAAACTTGTTGCATCTTTCCTAAAAAGACTCATGGCTGTATTAGATCAAAGGGGTGCTTCTACTAAATACTGAGCAAAGGGTCTGAATACTTAGGACCATGTGATATTTCAGTTTTTCTTTTTTAATAAATCTGCAAAAATGTCAACAATTCTGTGTTTTTCCATCCCCACTGTATTGCTGTCATGTCAAATCAGCTAATGTAAATGTTGAAAATGCTAAATGTTACTCAATATATCACAACATTGATACACCCCCTTTCTCTTCTTAAAAGAAATAGAACAGCATGCTCATATATAACCCCCGAAGAAGGAAATATATAGGTACCAATAAAAAACCCTCTCCCGCTTTCTTAAACATGTTGGGAATCTTGGTCTACACATCGCATTAATTCGACGCCAAGTCTGTAACTGTGGTGTGTTCCAAAAATCAGCAGCTGTTTTCACTATTTAGCATATATTCCAGTATTGTTTTTAGGTGTTTTTGTATACATATATTACCGTGTTCAATTTTTGTACCAATAAAATAGATTTTTTTATACTACAACCAATACTTTTCTTTGGTGTACCCTGTTCTACTATCTCTCTTTGTCCGTAATATCCCTGGAGCACTCTTTCCATATATGTCTATAATTGGGATGTGACAAAGATTGTAGGGTCTCATTATCCTGGTCAGTTTCCTCTTGTCTCTTTAATTGCGATGTCATGTATGCTGACCATACACAAATTTTTTTACCTTCTAAAACCTTCATTTCAAGAACGTTCCTTTAATTTTCTAAACGTTAGTAGGGTCAAATTGATATTTGTTCCAACCACAGTGAAAGGACAATTCAAAAGGAGCAGAAAAGAAAACTTTTCTCAATCTAATGACTTTTCGGACAGTGTATTTGGTTTTTGTTCAGAAATGCATGCATTTTAAAATGGAATGGTAAAAAGCAAGTGAAATTTTCGAATGACATTCATCGAATCTACTAAGAATATCCGTACAAATATTCTTTTCCAAAAATCGATACATGTATGGCCAGCATAAGACATTTAGCAGACGCAGTATGCTTTTTTCATCACCTGTCCTAATGGGGCTAAAAAAACAAAAAGGATCCCTTTATAGTACAAAATCAGCAAATAATCACTATTTTAAGGGGTTAATTTATACTGTGAAACAGGGAAAATAATTATAGATAGATATATACACAGTATATCATATATATAATTATAAATATATCCAGAAGTTGGATATACAGGGTATTTTAACTGGGAGTCAGACATGAAGCTATATGAAGGGTGGTGGGGGGAATATAAATCTTTTATATTAAAGTAGTACTAAAGGCTGAGACTTTTTTTTAATGGATATAATCATTTTAACTATAATGTGCAATAATGGTAAACATTTTCTTTAAATTTAATTGTATTGCCTTATATTAGATAAAGTCTATCAGCCTCCAGCTTCTCTGAGTTCAGATGCTGATCTTCCCTGTACAGAGTCCTTAAAGTGAACGTTGGTGTTAAGAAAAAAAACACAAAAAAAAAAACCAAACGAACTTGTCATGCTTACCTGCTCTGTGTAATGGCTTTGCACAGAGCAGCCCCAATTCTCCTCTTCTGGGGTCCCCCACTGGCACTTCTGGCTCCTCCTGCCTTCAGAGTGCCCTATAGCAAGCTGCAAAGTATAGTATAGAGTGCCTCTACAGCAAGGTAAAATAACTTCTGCCTTTAAAATCACTTTAAATAATTTCCTTCTCCTGATCAGGACTACATGTCCCATAAAGTATTGCTCCTCATACATTCACAATTTTTTAGGCACTTACTGACATGGCTGGAGGATGTACTGCACTGTATGTGTGTTGCACTGTATTTTCTGATATGTAAACAAATAATGCATTCTGTGAAATTATTAGAGCTCCATAAACAGGGATCATATACCACCAAAAAGTGCACAAAGTGCTAAAGGACGTTGCAAATGGTGTTGCATATCAAAAGCTGTCAAGACCTTAGATGCAAAATAGTGCTTCTACTATTAGCGGCAGTATTATACTGCAGAGGATACCCTACCAGAGTTGCAGGTATGGGACTGCATATAATATTCTGGCTTAAGGTCTCTGCAGCTGAAGTGTCAGTGGAGCTGTTATGTTTATTTATTCTACCTTAATTTCTATATAAACATAAAATTATTACAGAAACTGCCTGGCTAAAATTACAATTCTGGGCAGTTCTGGGAGTAGAAAAATAAAAATAGACAGGTTCTCAGAAAGTGAAGGAGTGAGAGTGGGAGGAGGAAGGTAAGCAGAGGACGAAGACAAACAGGGAATAAAATGAGAGCTTCAAAGTGATTTCCTAATGCGATAGTGGCCGAAACACTTAGTGATGGTCTATAATGTTACTACCTGTTATTGATGGATCCCGCTGACCAGCAGGCAAAACTTGTAAATAATCTCGCAGGCCATTTTCCGCCCAGTGAAAAACTGAGGCCCGGCTTCCCGTAATCCTCAGAAGCCTTCCTGTGAAACAGCCCCCTGCCATTTGCAAAGAGCTTGTCTCTGCGCTTCACTCTGTGCATATATAATTAGAGAGTTATATTTAAAATCAATACACAATCCTTCAAAAGACATTATGCTTTTAAAACCTTAAACTTCCAATTGATTTTTAACTATTTTATGTGCCCTGGAATTAACATGTAATTTCTGAAAACTTTCGCCTTGATATAACACTTCCACATGGCCATAAGTCACAGGGCGCGTGTGGCTCTGGTACTTTGTGCCAAAAAAGGCCGTACAGGGATCACACCTCTGGTTCTTGGCTGAAGACATGAGCCATTTCCTTGCTTATCACAGAGCTCAAAGCAGCCAAACTGTACACTTACTTAGCCACTAGGATGCATTGTCTCTATGCAATTTCATCCCAAGAGTATTTTTGCTTTTGGTTTTCTATTTAAATAGACAGGCTTCTTAAATAAAAGTACAGTAACCTACCGCAGGTATTAAAAATTCAACTTTCACTGAACATAAAATTATTACTTGTTAGGCTCCATGCACACTGAAGCTCATAAACGGCCCTTTTGGGGGTTTGGGCATTTTTTTTTACAGCCCATAAACTCCCCTCTATGTTATCCTATGTGTCCATGCACACATGGACATTTTTGGCTGTTTATCAGCAGTGGAGTTTATGGGCTGTTTTCTGAACGCCATAAAATCACGTTCAGGAGTTTTGTGGATGCTATGTGCCGCAGTCTGCTTTTAAACGTGAGTCTGCTTTATTTATTTTAGATAAAATTAGTCTACCATATGGGATTATGCTATGTATACTCTTTCTCTATACCCAATATACACCTACCTTTTCTGACGAGCATTGCGGAGCTGGGACCAATTGAGGATATCTACTGAGGCATACGAACTCGGCGTTCGTGGATTGATGCCCACACTTACTTATAACAAGTGAGTGCACCTTTTCCCTTTGGTCAACCCCCCCCTCTGGTTGTCACGGTGTTAATTTCGATATACAGCTTATGTCATTTTTATTTTCATTCTATATACTCATCATTGGAACCATTTGCAACACCGGATGGGATATCCATGTCTGCACGTGGTCTCTTACTAAGCACATGCTGTATACCTTACAGCAGTAAGGTGAGCTGCTTAAAGACACGGAGATGTTCACACTGAAGAGTTGCACGTTGTTTGGTGGCGGGACTGTTATTTATTAACTCATATGGACTCACTGTATTCAGTTTTCATATTTATGTTAGTTAATTTGTGCTAGTCTGGAGACTAGAGCAACTGGGATGTTTTGTTGAGTTTTTTCACTTAAGTTTGTTCAACTCCATATATTGTATATATACTTTTTGAGATATTTATCTTAATCGCCACGCTTATTATTTAATATATACACCACACTTGAGTTCATCATTTTGTATATTGTTACTTTCCTTTTATTTGTGGCCCCTCTCTGGAGCTGTTTTCCACCTAACTCCAGGACCTTAATGTGCTTCTTCTTTAGCCACTCTATTGTTGCCCTACTGTGTTTTGGGTCATCGTCATGCTGGAATACAGATTCCTGATTCATTTTCAATGTCCTGGCTGAGGGAAGGAGGTTCTCAATCAAGATTTGACGGCACATAAAATCTTGACCAGATGGTACAGAGTGCCAACCACTTTGCACCGTTTCTTTCCACATGTCCCCAGCGTTTTCTGGCGCTGCGGAGGCGCTGAGGGGACGATGCTGTATATTTTCTGGGATTGTCCCAAACTTGCCCCCTTTTTGCGCGAGGTGATTTGTACAGTCAAGCACCTGACCAAGGTTGACCTGGAAGGGAACCCGGCGGCCTGCCTGCTTCATCTCTCAAACAGACCGATCAGGAAATATAAGGCTTCTCTCACAATCCAACTGCTAAATGCGGCCAGGGCATGCATCCCCCTCTGTTGGAGATCGGAAACCCCCCCCAACAAAATCTCTGTGGTACTCCAAGGTGAACGAATTGAGAGACATGGAAGATGTCACAGCTACCTTGCATAACCGAGAGGAGACCTTCCAAAAAACATGGCGACCCTGGAACCACTTTGTGTACACGACACATATTTATAGGAGGTGGCACATACGAGTTAGCCCCCCCGGATCTGCCCTACCTCCTAGGCCCTAGGCCCCCTATGCTTTCTCTTTCTCTCCTTCCATTCCCCTACAGCCAGCTTCCTCTGCTCTGGGGACATCTACCCCCCTCTCTGGCTGTTCCCCCCACCCTACAACACCCCTCTTTTTAGTTATCCTTTGGAAACCCAATGATGGGATATGCCTTTCAGATATGCTGTATATCCTGGATTATATCTTGCTTTTATATTGCCCCATGTAACAATAAAACAAAAATTATGTGTAGCGCTAAAAGTTCAACATGAAGATAATGTTCAACCAATGATAAAAGGTATCAAGGAAAAGCATAAAAGAAAGTCCTCCATAAATATAAGACTCATAAAGTGGTCGATGTATTTTCAGTGACTTCGTGTGAGGAACATATCAAATGTGTGACATCTGGGGTGAACACAGAAGAGACACACCACCACCAACTATAGGGAGGCTTACCAGATGACGTGGACCCAAGAGGGCATACGCCCAACTGGGTCAAATCAGGCTTGGGTGGTGGGTGATGATGGATGTTCCAGAAGAGTGATGAGAATGGAAGTCCTAGAGCAGACCGGATGCTGGTGGGTCCCTCAGGATGATGTTGGAAAGTGAATGGCAGTATAGTATAACGAGAAGGAAAAAGGCCACATAGTGTGATTCCGTAAAATAAGTACCAAATTTATTAAAAAAAGATACACTCACATGAAGTTCTTAAAATCAGCGCTGTTAAAAGTATGGCGGCAGTGGGGTCCGACCCCACACGTTTCGTCCTCTTAGACATCGTCTAAGAGGACCCCCAGACGATGTCTAAGAGGATGAAACGTGTCAGGGGAGAGGAAACTGATCGCGTTTTCCTAGTATATAGTTCCTAGTGTAACACCGATCGGTCTCCTCCCCCAGTCAGTCCCATCCCCCCACAGTTAGAACACACAGTGAGGGAACACATTTAACCCCTTGATCACCCCCTAGTGTAAACCCCTTCCCTGCCAGTGACATTTATGCAGTAATCAGTGGCTATTTATAGCACTGATCGCTGTATAAATGTCAATGGTTTCAAAAAAGTGTCCGATTTGTCCACCGCAATGTTGCAGTCACTATAAAAATCGCAGATCTCCGCCATTACTAGTAAAAAAAAAATAAAAAATAATAAAAATGCCATAAATCAATAACCAATTTTGTAAGCGCTATAAGTTTTGCGCAAACCAATCAATATACGCTTACTGCAATTTTTACCAATAGTATGTAGAAGAATTGTATTGGCCTAAACTGAGGGAGATTTTTTTTTGGGGGGGGGGGGATATTTATTATAGCAAAAAGTAAAAAATGTGTTTTTTTTTCAAAATTGTTGCTCTTTTTTTGTTTATAGCGCTAAAAATGAAAACCGCAGAGGCAATCAGATACCACCAAAAGAAAGCTCTATTTGTGGGAAAAAAAGGACGTCAATTTTGTTTGGGCACAGCAAGGACGTCAATTTTGTTTGAGCACGACCACGCAATTGTCAGTTACAGTGACGCAGTGCCGTATTGTAAATAATGGCCCGGTCAAAAAGGGGGTAAATCCATCCGGGGACGAAATGGTTAAAGGGTGCCTTGATTGAAAAAAGGTTGAGAAACACTGAGTCAGACATTATTGCAGTCACCACAGAGGGCAGTTGTCTAGTGACTGCTAAACACTCAAATGCAATCTCATAACGTCAGATACTTGTGAGTATGATGCTCACAATTACCAGACAATCAACAACACATCTGAAATTCTCAAAAACATATAAAGAAATATTAAAGTAAAAATTAGTAAAACAAAAATATTTTGGAGTCGTGGATAGAGGGAAGGTGAATTAGAACACCTGCCAGAGTTTTTATTGCAGTCTGTGCCCTCATTACAGAGCTTCACCCCCTCTCTTGGTCCTGTTTACCATTATCATTGAAAGTGAAAGTATAAGAAAATCCCAAATTTTGGGTTGTCCCTAGAAAAGTAACATAGCGAAAATCTTCCAATGGGGACACTAGCTACGATGACCTGGGGGACCCCAGGAGATTCCCTTCATTTGCAGAGATTTCCTCTCACTTCCTGTTTGGCTATAGGACAGGACGTGAAAGTAAATCTCCCCAATGGTACAAAGATGGCAAAAATAAACCTTACAGGCTTACATAACCCTCCCTTACTCTATCCAAAATGAAAATAAAGGTTTTGCCTTTAATTCTACTTTAAGTGTGCCTACCAACTTAAAAAACAGTTAGGGCTCTTTCACACGGGGCGGATCAGTGATGATCCGCTCCGTGAACATCCGCTTGCTCAGCGGGGATCGCTCCGCCGATCCTCGCTGAGCAGGAAGATGACAGGTCCGTCGCTGCTCACTGTGCGACGGACCTGTCAGAGCGCCGCTCTTCCCTATGGGGGATCGGATGATGACGGACCGTAGTGACGGACTTATGGGGAGGCCATGACTCTTACAAGGCAAGATAATGCTGGATACATAGCTGAGCCCTTCTTGTCTTATTGGAGAGAACCCAAGCATTAAGGCTTAATCCTTGTGTAATTTATTGTTCTCTCTTGTGGATCTCCATGATGATGATGTCATTTCCTGTCACCCTGTGCTTCTGTTCTCTCCAATAAGACAAGAAGGGCTCAACTATGTATCCAGCATTATCTTGCCTTGTAAGAGTCATGGCCTCCCCATAAGTCCTGGCCTCTGCTCTGACCCAGGAAAACAGCTGGTTTGTGTCCTGCAGCAGGAAGTTAGCAGTGGAGAAGAGAGCGAAACAACCAATCACACAAGGATAGTGTGGTGGCAGCTTGTGCCAGAGGACCGTTTAGGACAACTGACAGCATCTTGACCAATCACAGGTGTCAGCACCTTGAACAACATACACGCTAAGATCCATCTCGAGTCTGGTAAGAGGGGGTTTTTCTTACACACACCCCCTCTTTACTCGAGCACGTGTGGTGTCTGGACTCCTTTTCTTCTGGTAACAGCTGTTCTTTCTGAAAAGGTCATTTTAGAAGACCGCTTCCTCCCAAAAGGATTTTTCCCTTTTAAAAAGGACTTTTTACTTTTTTCTTTTTCAAGGGGATATTTTACCTGTTTTTTTATCACATTAATGTGTTGATCTTAATATTAACAATAATTATAGTTCATGGACTTTGATTGATTTGATTTTATGTGTTTGATTAACCTTTGCCATTGATCATTTTTGTTTATGAATGTATTTTATTTATAAGCGCTGCCTGAGTCCATCGGACTTTCGTGTTATGTTTTGATTTCTACCATTTAGGATAGATGTTTTAAGGTAGCAGCTGTTGCCATTCAGCTTGGCTAGTAATAATTATATTGGTCTTTGATTGATTCATTTTTCCTAAAGCGCTTGCTGTATAAGGAGACAATAGGCCACGTCCCTATTATACAACACTTTATTCCTAGTAATATTTATCACATTTTTTTGCGGAAATCCTTTGGAATTGCTAGTTGCATCACTATTGATCACAACCTGGAGATCTGCATTCCCCTTGAAGCCTGTTTATATGTGCCTTGGCATTCACAGGCAGTACTGCCACAGCTCCCGGTGCAGATGCCCTCAAACAACCCTTAGTCCATAGCACCACATGTTGAACTTAGAGCTGACTTGTGAGTAAACTAAGGAGGGATATTCTATTGCTTTGGTGGGTTTCCCCCTCCCCCAGTTTGGTCAATCAATAGATACGCACCTTGCATCTGTCCTGAGGAAGTGGAGCGAATTGCACGAAACACGTCAAGCTTTTTGGATACAGATTTTTTTTATTACAATCATGTGTTTATATGTCTGATGTATACATTAAATTTTTGTCATCATGAATGACTTTTTATTGCAATCTGTTGATGAAGATCTAAATTACAAATCAGCTCTTAAACATTACTATTTATACAACCTGTAAATATATGAATTAATAAAAAGAGTTTTCATTTATTGATAATTTTAACAGCTGTTTGTCACATGCTTCATTTAAAATCCCAGCTCCTTTCTTTTTAATCTCTGTGGTAGAAAAAATGGTACATGACCTATTTACCTCTTTATAAAAGTGGTCACGGATTCTACCATGCTACAGGTGTTTCCTTGAATACATTACAAGGCAATTCTCTCTTCTCCCACTGGCACGCATAGATCATTTTTTTTTTACTTTGTTGTTTCCTGATACTTCCATTTGTCTGCATCTCCCTCTGATTGCATCCAGAAAGCACCTGCTCATCTCTCTTTAATACATTATACAACCAGTAAAATGGAATATAAAAGCATATACATTTTATAAAGGCCTGTCACATGTAGTTCCTTTAAATCAATCTTCTCAGAATGCACAAAGTCAAAGCTAGCACAGTAATGCCACTTCATATTGCAAGGATGATATTTCTCAATATCTCCACAGAGCAATCAAGCATTTCCCTGATAGTTTCTATCAAATGCTAATCAATTATTTCCTCACCAGCCATGACTTTTTTTTTCAAACCACAAAGCCATTACAGCCCATTATAACTCATTCCTGGCTGCCAATAGCTGCAGATATAATGAGAGCAGCTTGCTGGCTGTGTTTAGTGTTAGGCAGGGTCACAAAAGGTGTACTATATTTGGCAAATGAGAGGAGTGCATTAATACCTCAAACTAATACTCTAAACACTTGTCCACTCGCTGGAGTAGTGGAAATCCGTGCATACCAAGCAAGTTAACATTTTACTTTGGTAATAGCTATTGAGTAGCTTTGCAAACCTGCAACCACATTGTACATATTCAGCGCAGAGGGCAGCAGTGAGAGTGTGCAGCTACATGCACAACATGCACAGCCAGTGAACAATCATCCCTTCAGCAGTCTGGCTAGTTATTCATGATTCTGTTCTCAGTTTCAAGTCCATGGACAATGGCTAGTCTGCTGGCCAATTCTTAGCAAACTATGGCCATCTAAAAAAGGAAATAATACAATGTATATCGATAATTGTATTTTTGCAGTGACTAAATATACTAATATAGGATCAAGATGGTCCACACATATACATTACGTTACAAAGCATTGTTAGAATGCAGCAAATATATACATAATGGCAACCTGTTATATACATTTTTGGAGGTTACCATGCATGTCCCAATGCCAGGACCAGGAGTAGGCCAACTCTTCCAAAAGCTTGAAGTGATATTAAAGTCTCGCTTTTTTTTTTCTTTAAAAATAACAAACATGTTATACTTACCTGCTCTTTGCAGTGGTTTTGCACAGAGCAGCCCAGATCTTCCTCATCTTGGGTCCCTCGCTGACTTTTATGGCCCCTCTCTCCTGTCGAGTGCCCCCACAGCAAGCAGCTTGCTATGGGGGCACCCAAGCCGAGTTGCAGCTCCCTGTGTCCATTCAGACTTGGAGCCGAGGTTCAGGCCAGCCCCCTCTCTCTCCTGATCGGCTTAATGACTTTGACTGACAGTAGCGGAAGCCTATGGCACCGCTGCTGTGTCTCAGCCAATCAGGAGGCAGAGTCCAGGAGGACCAAGGCACTTGTGCACATTGCTGGATCGAGATGGGGCTCAGATAAGTATTATCTTAGAATGCATAGAATGCATTAAAAAAAAAAACCTCTTCCTTTAGAATCACTTTAATTTAGATATAACTTCCCAGTGGGTCCAAAAGCCGAGTTGGGGGTTTTCTTTACCTTTAACACAGAGTATTTTCCAACACTCTACATTTGAATAGCCTTGTATGGAGATATTTCAAAGGGCCATGACCCTACTGAATATAGAACAAAACCATGCCACATATATGTTTTGTTATTTCAGGAATGAGGTTGGATGGCTACATCTTAAAGGATACTGTTTGATGCAATCCACTAAAGGTCCATTGCAACAGTCATTAATAATGCACTAAAAACAAAACAAAATTATGGGATTAGTAGCAAAAACAAATACTGATTAAGGACATCACATGATTTACATATTCTTAATAAGTAGTAAAAGAGCTTTAAAACAAGCCAACCCTGACCTGTTTAGCTGCATGTAGTGTGAAGTAATTCATTCTCAATTCCTCAAAGATAACACCAAAGGTTGTAAAGTTAGATTACAGTTGTTTTCTAGCAGCTTAGAGGGTTCTGCTGTGCATTTACATTAGTAGGAGGCATTTTCCACAATACCTACTTCTACAGAGCTGAATAAGTGCTTTTTTTTTTTTTACAGCAGACTGTCCATGAAAAATTACTAGCCATCCCCCCAAAAATGGAATATAAAAACGTTATAAAGAATGTAATAAGGGCCATATTCATTTTTATGAAAAGGTGAACCCTTTAAGCAAAATAATTTTACCATTAGTGGGTCATCCCATTCAAAATTTACATTTTAATTAACCTCCCTGGCAGTAATTCAAGTGTGGCTCGGGGGGAATTTTCATTACCAAAAGCAGTAACCCCAAGCCACACTCGGGATTGCATTGCAGGATCCAGGCAAAGTTACTTACAGTGTACCTTGTCCCCAGGATCCTGCAATATCCTCCCACTGTGCCTGTGGGCTGTGTCTTCCACCCGATGTATTACTGTGCCAGGCTCTGTTCCCTGCTAGTGTTGTGACGCACGGGGGTGGAGCCCAGCGGCAAATTCAAAATAGTGAAACATACAGTACACTGTAATCTGTAAGATTAGATTACTATATCAAATCATTCCACCTCCCTTTTGTTCCTAGTGCTTTGTCCAGTGCCCACCATGCACTTTTATATAATATATACTGTTCTTTCTGCCTGGAAACTTGAGATTGTCCATGGCAACCAAAAAGCACCCCTTTACATCAAAAGTGGTTTTAGACCAGCTAGAAAACAGTGATAGTGAATTAGAACACTTGCAGAATAGAGTCAGTAAACTCGCCATCAAACACTGAAAGTGACGACAGTAACAATTCTGCAACTGAGCAAATTTCAGTGTTTTTGATTTGATTACATTATTGAATACATTTTATTATTATATTATTATTTTTGATACTTATTTATAGTTATTTATATTATAATTTACGATTTTGTGTTTCAAACTTCATCATACCTGGGATGTCCACTAGACTCTTGTTTGGACAGATTTAAGTGAGTTATTCCTAAGAATTACAGGCCTACAATTTAAAACACCAAATTTCTAAGCAAAATAATGTACCGCTTAGAGACGCATAAATCTGACATAATCATACTGCCAGGGAGGTTAAGGTAGAATCTAGTCAATGATGGCATTTGCTAGCTTCTTTTACCCTTTGGGACTCTAGTTGGAAGATCTCGCTATCAGAGTTTCTGGCCTTGTTCTCACTTGTGGTGTTTCCAGGGTTCCCACATGTTAAGTAAAGTAAATAAAAAATTCTAGCAGGATTAGTTGGACTACCTTGTAATAGTCACAGCATGTTTATAGGCCTGGGGTCTCAAGCACAGAGGTTGTCACTATATCACACTGTCTGACATTTTCTTACTCTTTGCTATAATCGGCTGCCTCAATGGCTAATATGTATCTACACTTAGTGCAGCTCTGCTGGGTGGGGATTGGGTGCTGCATGCTCTCTCATGTGTGCAAAATATTTATATGGTCAAAGAAGACCTTAAACAAATCTAATGTTCTTTTAATATACAACAGAGGCTAAGTAATCATACTCACTCTCTGACAAGAAAGGGAAGAGATATACAATATGTATGTTTTATATGAAAAAGAACAAATCCAAACTATCTATAGTATATGAAATAAACTGCATAATCTTAACCTGAAGCACCAGACATCACAGCTAAGCAGCACTGAACATTAAATATCCCAAGGGAAAGAGCCCTCTATGTGACATGATAAACAGGATCACACGCAGTTATTGCCGACACAAAATGCAGCAATTAAAAATAGGAAACATTCCTGGGGCAAGTTATCCAGTGACATTTAGGATGCTTTGTAATCTCAGTTATTTTACAGCAATCATAATTAGAGAGTGAAGTAGCTTCTCTCCTTGGCACAGTGTTGGGTTATTACCTGTTGTACCTGGTTGGCGAGGACAGCATCTGGGATTAAGGATGGATCACGCAGCATGCTATTCAAGACAGGTTTTGTGGCTGAAAGAAAACAGAATATGTAAGCACAAAATGTTTGTTGGTATGCTGTAACTTACTCATACATACTCCAATTAGACTGAAAAAAGGTTGGGAATTAAAAATGATCTATGCAACTATGGTACAAGTCTACAGGCATCCAACAGGTACAGCATTTTAAATCAATTATAATAAGGAAACACACTTTAGTTAAATAAGAGACGACACGCTAGTGTATGTGGCTTTAGTGTAGTAGTGATCAGAGATGTGGGAACTTCTCTAGGACATCTTGAGAAAGACTGCAGGAGTCACCATTAGGATAGTGTTTGGGTTCCCCTTTTGAATGGGCATTTGGCACTATTTGGCAAGGAGGGAGAGTTTCAGGTCTGGGCACAGTGAATGGCCTAAAGAGTGCTTCTGTGGTTGCAACTGCTGATAATGTAAGACTGCTATATGAATGGTGAAACTAAAAAGGAACTAATGTTTTGTGCCCTTAAAAAGAAGCTTTCCAATAAATGTTTATATTTAACAAGCTGCAGCTGTGGGAACTCCAAATATCCAAAATAAAAGATGACCCATCTGAAGGTAGTACTGGCAACTACAAGTGAAATGGGTTGACAAAAGATAGAGAGACACTAAGTGTGCAGAGATGGTTGAGATCTGAAAAGATTGAGTCTACCAGATCTGGTGGCCTGCTAAAGAGAATGTCCCCCCCAAGAAGCCTTTGTAGAAGAAGAGAGATGAGTTGTCATTTGCTATCGACCTAGGGAGGCACCAGTGGATTAGTGACAACCCATAGTCCACTGAGGTCCTGTTCATTGACAGATAAAGCACTCTGGGTAGAGGAAGAATGTGATGTCCTTCTGCGGCTGTAATGAGTTACTAATGGAGACCATCCAGAAAACTGCTCTGCCTTAGCAAGGTCTCTCTTGTGTAGATACCCACTCATCCCCCAAAAATCATGTTAGGTTAGGTACCTTTAGCTTGTTTGACTCATGAGGCCCTAAAACAAACTAAAAGGCACTGAAGCTTGGATGATACAGCATCTGTGGAATTAGTTTTATCAAGAATGACCACCCATAAACAAAACATGTATATTAAACCAATCATTTGTAAGACTGGGCAAAAATTAAATGACATTTTGACCTACAGTGCTTCCTGACAAGTACAGTTACACAACTATTATTTATACTAGGCAACCTCTACCCCCTTTTTTTCCAGTGTTATCCTAGAAAAGCAGGTAAGCTATTTCTATGCAACAAACCTTTACAGATTTGATAAACATAGGTGACAACTAAATCAGCTTGGACAAATATGTGTAATTTAGTGAGGATTTGCTGTGTGTGAAAAATGGCATGCTGATGGAAATGTAATAAATGGATGTAATAGTAATTATAGACAACACACGCATCTTAAATTCCAAGAATATGACCTTTGACCCTAGTACATAAAAGTACTAGAGTCAAGAGACTGGGATCTAGTGTGACCTCTTTTTTGCAACCTCTTAGGAATAGGCAAACGTACATTCTACTTAAGCCTGGAACAAGACTTGTTTTCTGATTTCCTAAGATAATCACCAATTCACTTTTGTAAACATGTTCAGAGGCATCAAAGTCACCTCCCAAGAGGCAAAAAGGCCATCGCTGTTTTTTCTAAAGACAGGCCAGTGCGCTTGATTATTTATTACAAGGGCAACTGGAGAAAGCACAGCACACATGGAAAAATGATAACATATTGAACAATTTAAATAACAATGTACTTAATGCATGCAACCTCTTTATCCCAAAGATGAATCTTCTATATAATTTATACCAATTCCTTTGCAAAAGAAAATGATACTCATTTATCTCAAGTAGAGAACTTCCATTAGAAAGTTGGTAAAGTCTAACTTTGCTTTAACAAAGAAAGCTTAGGGATTTATTCCCCATGGCACACAGAGGCAACTCCTACTCAGGACAGATTTACTAAGGAGCCAGCATATACAGTGCCTTGAAATTTTCCACATTTTGTCATGTTACAACTAAAAACGTAAATGTATTTTATTGGGATTTGATGTGATGGACCAACACAAAGTGGCACATAATTGTGAAGTGGAAGAAAAATGATAAATGATTTAAAATTTTTCTTTACAAATAAATATGTGAAAAGTGTGGCAGGCATTTGTATTCAGCCCCCCGGAGTCAATACTTTGTTGATTCACCTTTCACTGCAATTGTAAGTCTTTTTGGGGATGTCTCTACCAGCTTTGCACATCTAAAAAGTGTAATTTTTGCCCATTCGTCTTTGCAAAATAGCTCAAGCTCTGTCAGATTGGATTGAGAATGTCTGAACAGCAATTTTTAAGTTTTGCCACAGATGGATTTAGGTCTGGACTGTGATATTCTAACTTCGATCGAAACCATTCCATTGTAGCTCTGGTTGTATATTTAGGGTCGCTGTCCTGCTGGTAGGTGAACCTCCGCCCTAGTCTCAAGTCTTTTGCAGACTCTAACATGTTTTCTTCAAAGATTGCCCTGTATTTGGCTTCATCCATCTTCCCATCAACTCTGACCAGCTTTTCTGTCCCTGCTGAAGAAAAAAATCCCCATGTTTCACGGTGGGAATGGTGTGTTCAGGGAGATGTGCAGTATTAGAGCCCTTTCACACTGGGGCGGTTTGCAGGCGCTATTGCGCTAATAATAGCGCCTGCAAACCGACCCGAAAGTGCCGCTGCTTTCACACTGGATCGATGCGCTAGCCGGACGGTAAAAAAAGTCCTGCTAGCAGCATCTTCGGAGCGGTGAAGGAGCGGAGTGTATACCGCTCCTTTACCGCTCCTGCCCATTGAAATCAATGGGACGGCGCGGCTATACCGCCGGCAAAGGCGCTTTGCGGTGGTATTTAACCCTTTCTCGGCCGCTAGCGGGGGGTAAAACCGCCCAGCTAGCGGCCGAATACCGACGGTAAAACGCCGCTAATAATAGCGGCGTTTTACCGCTGACGCCGCCCCTGCCCCAGTCTAAAAGGGCTCTTAGTTTTCCACCACACAGTGTTTTGCTTTTAGGCCAAAAAGCAGAGCACCTTCTTCTACATGTTTGTTGTGTCCCCCGCATGGTTTCTCGCAAACTGCAAATGGGACTTCGTATGGCTTTCTTTCAACAATGGCTTTTTTCTTGCTACTCTTCCATAAAGGTAAGATTTGTGGAGTGCACGACTAATAGTTTTTCTGTGGACAGATTTTCCCACCTGAGCTGTGAATCTCTGCAGCTCCTCCAGAGTTATCATGGGCCTCTTGGCTGCTTCTCTGATTAATGTTCTTCTTGTCTGGCCTGTCCATTTCGGATGATGGATTTAAGAGTGCTTTGTGAGATGTTCAAAGCTTGGGATATTTTTATATACCTAACCCTGCTTTAAACATCTTCACAACTTTATCCCTGACCTGTCTGGTGTATTCCTTGGCCTTCATGATGCGGTTTGTTCACTAAGGTAGCCTAACAAACCTCAGAGGGCTTCACAGAACAGCTGTATTTATAATGAGAATAAATTACAAACAGGTGGACTCTATTTACTAATAAGGTGACTTCTGAAGGCAATTGGTTCCACTAGATTTTAGTTATGGGTATCAAAGTAACGGGGGCTGAATACAAATGCACACCACACTCTTCAAATATTTATTTGAAAATTTTGAAAACCATTTATCATTTTTCTTTGACTTCACAATTATGTGCTACTTTGTGTTGGTCCATCACATAAAATCTCAATAAAATACATTTACATTTTTAGTTGTAACATGACAAAATGTGGAAAATTTCAAGGGGTATAAATACTTTTTCAAGGCATTGTAACTACTCTGTTTGCTGCATTTGCCCGATTTTACTGTTAAATTAAAAATTGAATAAAGATGAAATATTTATTCTGATTTGTGAAAAAAATGGACATTTAGCTTATTCGCTAAAAGGGTTCATCACTAGAAAAAAACGTATTCATCTCCTGCTGGTGGCAAAACTAGCAATATTATATTATAACCATGGTGAGATCTCATATATGGTTGTTTTAAAAGGATCCTGTCTTTCAAAAAACAAACAGCTGCAGGTACTCAGTTCTAACGTCAGCAGCCTTTATGTCACTGCGCTTATGGTTTCATCATGGGCATCTACTACATCTACCTACTAGGCTTCACATTAACAGTAAATAAAAAGGAAACATTTGTCCGCAGCAGCCAAACATGCATTTGTGTTCATTTTCTGACTTGTATTGCAAAATGACAGCTGCATTCTGATTTGTTGTTATGATATTCTTGATCCAGTTACATAACACCAGCGCTCAACCCAATGCAAAACAGTGGGGGGAAAAAAAGGTGCAAGTCGTTTGTAAGGCATTAATATACACAGATTTTGTTTTTGGTATTCCAATTTGCACAATACAAGAATGTAATAATTTTGATATACACCATATTAATATGTGCTTATGATTTATTCATTCTATTTAGTAGCATTCTTAGTATCTGTACATAAGAAAGCCATGTTACATGTGCAGGTTTTTCATCATAATCAATAGCATGGGCACAACCCTGTGTGCTTTACGGATATTCCCATCTCACATTGTACAGACAAATTCCTTCCATAGGCTTTCAATGAAAAGGGTTTGCCACTAGGAAAAATCTATTCATCTCTGACTGACTATAAACAGCCTAAAATAAAAGAACCTCAAGTGGTTTCTGTTGCAAATTAATAATTTCCTGCAACTGTAAAGCAGATAGGTAACTTTACTGTCTAATGCTCAGGCTATTAACCTACTTATCTGTATGTAAAACAGGATTGTTAAAATACCACAACACAAGAGAAGGATCCATTATTAGCCACGGTAGGCCTGTGTCTATAGGCTGTGGGGCAAATAGGTGGATTTTTCCTGTACAGTTATAGATTTCACCCGTATTTAGGGTGAACATATAACATGCTCTAGCTTCTTTCCGTCCATTCCCCCCACCCTGTGATAGTGGGCAGAGGATCCTTTCCCTACACCCACTGTCACGATTTAAAAATAGTGTGGCCTTGCAGGCCTCCACCCACATAGTAACATCATTTATTCACATAGTTCATTGATTCTTCCTGTAATTCACAGAATATAGCAGTGCAGTGCTTAATAAAACATATAAAACAAATACAGAAAACATATGAGGCCAGGTCCCAAATGTCCGGAGAGATAAATGACTGCCCACTTGTAGAAAAGAGTATCCTCAGATGGTAATGAAGGGTGCAATGATAAGATAAACTTTAACATTCGTGTATCGACACCACTGTGCTCCACCACCAGGACTCTAGGCCGCTCACCTTATCGTGTAGACCCTCTGCGCTAACAGAAAGGTCACTCAAGCTTTCCCTTCCACAGGGTGTTTTTAAACAGATGAAGGTCCACTTGCAGTGTCCAAAAGTCAATCTCATCGGCAGGTACATATCATGTTAAAAACAAAATGACAGGACATAGTGCTCTCCATACGAAAAGTATAAAATTTATTATGTAAACAAAAAATTACTCACAAGGATAGCACTGTTTCCCAGTGCAGGAGTATATAGCATTTACAAATAGAACCAGATGGGTGGCTGTACTGACGTCACAAAGCCCCTCGCACACGTATCGTCCGTATGGACTTCCTCAGATAATCTCATTGGGGGCCCATGCGTCAGCTCTTATATATGGTACTGGTTCATCAAACAAATAATCAGAAAGATAAGCCACGCCCATCCTCCAATAGAACTTCAAATGAAAGTGCATACCTTATTGGTGGTGGGGACTAGGGACTTCCACATATCGAAGGATCTAATTGGGCACAGAAAAGTCAACACCTCATTCATTTCCAGATTCAAAAAAGCTAAACAGCTGTCATGCCTTCCATCGCTCATATGTTAACAGTTCCGGGTAAAGGAGGTTGGTATCCTCCAATAATTACTGGCATTGATGAGTCCTAGGGGGGAGCCCGCCCCTTGTTAGGCCGTTCCCCAGGAGATGGAGGCAGGAGGCAAGACCGGAACAGACGATCCGCCCTCACCGTCTACCTCACTCCTAAGCTAGATGGGAGTGTGGACATCCGGGCCGGTCGCCCAGCAAAGACGTGTGCGTGCTCGGAGGACCGCCCCTGGTGCTCACCTCACGTCTGGTAGGCTAAAATGGGAATGTAAACAACCCGGCCGGTCGCCCAGCATTAGCGTGTGCGTGCTCCCAGGACCGCCCCTAGTATTCACATCACGTGTCAGCCTATGTGAGTGATTAGGCCGGTCATCATGGTAACAGGCAGAGCGCACTGAGCTCAGCCCCAAAACGGAGATAAATGCAGAGAGTAGCATGAACTACTGCAAAGTAATAATGTGAAATAATGCTGATATAATGCTAGAGGGATGTGAAGGCTGACCAAAACAAAAATAGGGATACCCCAAACCAAGTTGTACACTAAGCAGTTGGGAGAAACATTGTAAAGGTCACCCTCATCCAATCTAAAGCAATAAGTCCTCCAGCCACTTCTACCTATCAATTATTATTATTTTTAATTTTTTGTTTCTGTTAATTTCTAATTTAATTTTTCTTCAATTTTTCTTTTTTCTCCACTCCTGATTGTTATTATCTACATTATTAATTCATTTCAGCATCATTTTCATTACACACAGAGAAGGTGAATAAGCTCCAATTTTTTGTTGTGTTTTCTTGTAGTTTTTTTAGAGTTTCTTGTTTAGAATTCTTGTGTGTCATCTCCCATTATTAGTGTTGGTCCAGCAAGCTATGTGGTTACACATACTATCACTCCAAATACCATAACATCTATAGATTTTTTTATACAAACATATCTTATTATTTTTTTTTTAAACATTATTTACGATGTTTTCATGAAGTTACTCCAGAGAGATATACACATATATTTATCTAATCGTTGCCTGATACATTGGCCAAATACTAGTCAGCCTGAGTGATCGCAGATAGAGTTAAAATGCAGCGCCCTGTTTCCACCAATCAGCGCCATCCACAAGCCTTTAACTACAGCCCAATCAGATCATCCGTTAGGCCTGAGGAAGGAGCGTAGCTCCGCAAACGCGTCGCCTTTACGTCCCCTGCATCCGGAAGTGATCTCACAGCCGTGGTTCCTGGGTTACAGCGTGCGTTCCAGCGGCAGGAAGCGACGGCATCCACCGCCGAGCCTGTCCACCGGACACCAGCACAACTCGAACCGGACTAAGAACCGCCAAGGATACAGCAGCAACACTAAATATATGCTTGCTTTTACATGTACCATTGTGAGTACCACCTTTTCACATTTTGTTTAAATAAATTTTATGGCATTCTGCACTTAGAGTGGCGCCTTGTGTTCTTATGTTACAGCACCTAGAGGACTACTTCTTTTCTCCAAGCAGGGCAGCCTTCTAATGTGGTTAGTGGATTACAAAATTAACATGGACATTTATTCAGTCTATATGGACATTTAATTTAAATTTTCACTGAGAGTTTCATGTTTATCTATCCACATTTACTATTGACATTGCTTTTATATTTTAATTTTATATTTTATTTTTAATTTTCATTTTAATTCCTTATATCTCTTACACTGGTATCAATCTATTACTGTGTTGGGTTCAGCGCTCACTTTTACCTGTTACACGGGGATCTATGACCCCTGGAGCCAACTTATCCCTAAGGGAGGGTGCTCTTTTATAGATGAACAGAGGACGGACTGGAAGGACCGGACCCAAAGTCCTATCTAATTTGAGAATGGGCCAATGTTTCTGTACGATCTTTTCAAATTGCTTATGTTGAATGTTAAATTCTAAGATCATCCTTATCTGCTTAGGCCCTCCCTGGGCTACCTTAAGGGCATTGGAAACCAAACTATTCCTGTCCATAGTCCCAACATTTTCCATTTCTTTAATGAGACTGCTTTTTGTCATAACCCTTTTCCGCGAATCTAGAAACCAGGGTCTGTGATTGGGATAAAAAAATCACCTACATCAGTACAATTTCGTCTAAGGCGAATGAACTGCCCTCTCGGTATATTACACAGCCACTTATTATGGTGGCAACTTTCAACAGGGATAAAAGCATTTCGATCGGTGGCCTTAAAGTGGGTGATTATATTGATTCGATCACCCCTTTTTGTCAAATCCAGATCCAAAAATATTGCCCTATCTGTACTAATATTCCAAGATAGGACAATATTTTTATTGTTATCATTAAGTCCAGATACAAACGCATCCAGACGCTCCTTATCCCCATCCCAGATCATAGTGAGGTCGTCAATGTACCTCTGGTAGCAAATTAGTTCTGGGGGTTTGTTCTTATAAACAGCCTTCTCCTCCCAGTGTGCCATGAATAAATTGGCAACACTGGGAGCGAAGCATGCCCCCATAGCTACCCCTCTGGTTTGAAGATAAAACTGTTTGTCATTCAGAAATAGTTTTTTGACAGGCAGAAGGTCAAACTATAAATAAGAAAATTCCGATGTCTCCTCGACAGATCGGAGGACCCCAGGGCCCACCGTACTGAGGCTAAGGCATCCTCATGACTGATGATAGTATATAAGGAACCCACATCAGCCGTGATAAGGAAACAAGAGGGTGTAATGGTCAAAGACTCTAAAATCTGTATGATGTGTTTTGTATCCTTAAGGAATGCATTCGTTTTAGTAACAAGTGGTTGGAGGAAGGTGTCAATATATTGACCCAGTCTGGAGGAGACTGAGTCAATCCCATTGACTATGGGTCTCCATGGTGGATTAACACCATTCTTTAGGATCTTAGGGAGGAAATAGATAATTGGTGTCCGGCAAAACAGGGGGTCCAAATACTGGGCCTGCTTGGTGTTGAGTACACCTATGTGCTTCCCTCTTTCAACAAGAAAGTGAAGCTCACCCTTAAACTCCAACATCGGATCCTTGGTCAGGATACTGTACGTGTTACTATCACTTAACAAATTGTCCATTTTATTCCTATAATAGGTTTTACTCAACAGGACCAGCCCCCCTCCCTTGTCTTTGACTTTCATTTCCTCTTCACTTAAGGGTATCCCACTCAGGTTATATATCCCCACACCTAATGGGGTTTTGTTCTTTTGCGTTCTAACGCCTCCTCTCCTTCCTCTCTTGCTTTTCTTTTTCGCAGGAGAGTACTTCCCTGTCCGGATTCCTGAATCTGCATGTCTCGTCTCCCCCCTGGGTTCGGGGGATAAATGGAAGGCCCCTCCCTCGTCCTCCCCGGGCTCCGTGAAAATCCCCTCTCCCACGTGACTCCGGGTTGGCCAAAGGCGAAAAGCGATTATATGTGGCCATATGGTTACTATACTGTGGCTGCACTCTACCTCTAGTAGAATAATTTGATGGGGCAGCATAATTATAATTGTTAGTCGGGCGACTATCTCTGTAGGTATAGGGACCACTTTGGTGATATGATGGTGAATAATTAGATTGTTGCTGTTGGTAACCACCATGTATATCATTGGCTCCCACTGGTGCATAGGGATATCCATATGGAGAATGGTGATAACTTACCAGTTTCCCTCTGCCCCTTTTATTTTTGCCTCTCTTGTTGGTGGCTTCCTGGAAATGACCCCCAGTTGTAGGTGTCCCCATGGTGGGAAAGTCAAAATCCTCATAGACATAGACATCATTATTCCTTGAGTCGACTCGTGGGGTGTTGTTCATACCCTCATTGTTAGTATCTATAGGAGGAATTTGATTTGTGACAGGGGAGGTGGCTTGCCATTTGAAAACATTGTTTTTATTGAAATTCTCCAGATCCCTGATGTATTTTTTCTTTTTCTTATTTTGGGTCTCCGTGTCCCATTTCACAAGTTTATTTTTCAACTCATTTGATAATCTCAAAAAGTCCTCAGACACTTTAAAGGGTTCAAGAGTGGCTTTGAGATCCCTAATTTGAGCTTCCAACTGTATCATCTTGCGACGTTTACGTGATAGTAAAAATTCAATCAGTTCTAAACCTTTATTCTCAAATTAGATAGGACATTGGGTCCGGTCCTTCCAGACCGTCCTCTGTTCATCTATAAAAGAGCACCCTCCCTTAGGGATAAGTTGGCTCCAGGGGTCAAAGATCCCCTGACCTATCCTGCAAATAGGTTTCTTGGGTTCCTCAACAGTTTCTATGTGTGTGGACGTTGTCCTGCGTGCAGACAGGCAAAAAATAATGTTAAAAAAAGGAAAGATTTTGTGGCGTATGCCACGGGTAAAAGCTATGCAATCAAAAAATTGATTACTTGCAATACGGCCGGCGTTGTGTATATGCTGCAATGTGAGTGTGGTCTCCAATATGTGGGGACGACCTCGAGGCCCCTCCATGTACGAATTGGAGAACATGTTAATAACATCAAACGGGGTCTCCGCACACATAACGTCTCCAGGCATTTCCATTTATATGTTCAGTGACTACTTGGTGGAATTATATGTGGTTCCGCTTTACACTCACTTCCAGGAAGTGGGTGAATGTTGCCTTAGGACTTATTACTTTAGATTGGATGAGGGTGACCTTTACAATGTTTCTCCCAACTGCTTAGTGTGCAACTTGGTTTGGGGTATCCGTATTTTTGTATTGGTCAGCCTTCACATCCGTCTAGCATTATATCAGCATTATTTCACATTATTACTTTGCAGTAGTTCAGTAGTTCATGCTACTCTCTGCATTTATCTCCGTTTTGGGGCCGAGCTCAGTGCGGTCTGCCTGTTACCATGACGATCGGCCTAATCACTCACATAGGCTGACACGTGATGTGAATACTAGGGGCGGTCCTGGGAGCACGCACACGCTGTTGCTGGGCGACCGGCCGGGTTGTTTACATTCCCATTTTAGCCTACCAGAAGTGAGATGAGCGCCGGGCGGCGGTCCTCGCAGCACGCACACGTCCTTGCCAGGCGACTGGCCCGGATGTTCACAATCCCATCTAGCTTAGGAGTGACGTAGACGGTGAGAACGGATCGGTTCCGGTCTTGCCTCCCCCCTCCATCTCAGGGGGAACGGCCTAACAAGGGGCGGGCTCGCCCCTAGGACGCATCAATGCCAGTAATTATTGGAGAATGCTGACCTCCTTTACCCGGAACTGTTAACATATGAGCGATGGAAGGCATGACAGCTGTTTACCTTTTTTGAATCTGGAAGTGAATGAGGTGTTGACTTTTCTGTGCCCAATTAGATCCTTTGATATGTGGAAGTCCCTAGTCCCCACCACCAATAAGGTATGCACTTTCATTTGAAGTTCTATTGGAGGATGGGCGGGGCTTATCTTTCTGATTATTTGTTTGATGAACCAGTACCATATATAAAAGAGCTGACGCATGGGCCCCCAATCAGATTCGCTGAGGAAGTCCATACGGACGATACGCGTGCGAGGGGCTACGTGACGTCAGTACAGCCACCCATCTGGTTCTATTTGTATATGCTATATACTCCTGCACTGGGAAACACTGCTATCCTTGTGAGTAATATTTTGTTTACATAATAAATTTTATACTTTTCGTATGGAGAGCACTATGTCCTGTCATTTTGTTTTTAACATGATATGTACCTGCCGATGAGATTGACTTTTGGACACTGCAAGTGGACCTTCATCTGTTTAAAAACACCCTGTGGAAGGGAAAGCTTGAGTGACCTTTCTGTTAGCGCAGAGGGTCTACACGATAAGGTGAGCGGCCTAGAGTCCTGGAGGTGGAGCACAGTGGTGTCGATACACGAATGTTAAAGTTTATCTTATCACTGCACTCTTCTTTACCATCTGAGGATACTCTTTTCTACAAGTGGGCAGTCATTCATCTCTCCGGACATTTGGGACCTGGCCTCATATATTTTCTGTATTTGTTTTATATGTTTTATTAAGCGCTGCACTGCTATATTCTGTGAGTCATTTTTAAGGTTTTTATATTGGCCTTCAGTGTTCAGCTGCTGGGTGTTTAGTAGTTTGGTTTTGTGCTGTCTGTTTTCTAATTTTTTTTCTTCTGTAACTGCCTGTCCACATCGAAGATACAAACAAGCAGTGTAGTGGGAGCCAGCAGGATCTTGGCATTGCACCCATTGCAATGCCACAGGTGCAATGCTTTGCAGGCTCCAGTGTAAAACAAAATAATAAAAATGCACATTTTTTACCTCCAAAAAGATGTGCCTTTATCATTTTTATCTTTAACTGCTTGCCGACCAGCCACCGTCATACTGCGGCAGGTCAGCACGATCCCATGAACCATTGTAGCTATACGTTGGTCCCGTGAAGCGGAATAGCAGGCGCGTGCGCACGCCCGCTGCACAGCGGGGGTGCCGATGCTCATGACCGGTGGTTGCCATGACCGCCGGCCACGAGCGATCGCAGGCACGAGAGGCAGAACAGGGATGAGTGTGTGAAACACACACTCATCCCTGTTCTGTTCTGAGAGGAGATGCAGATCGTGCAGTTCCTACGAGCTGGGAACCACGATCTCTCATCTCCTATAGTCAGTCCCCTCCCCCACAGTTAGAACACACACCTAGGGAACACAGTTAACCCCTTGATTGCCCCTAGTGTTAACCCCTTCCCTGCCAGTGACATTTAAACAGTAATCAGTGAATTTTTATAGCACTGATCGCTGTATAATTGTCAATCGACCCAAAAATGTGTCCGATGTGTCCACCATATTATCTCAATCTCACTAAAAATCGCAGATCGCCGCCATTATTAGTAAAAAAAAAAATAATAATAATAAAAATGGCATAAATCTATCCCCTATTTTGTAGGCGCTATAACTTTTGCACTAACCAATCAATATATGCTTTTTGTGATTTTTATTACCAAAAATATGTAGAAGAATATATATCGGCCTAAACTGAGGAAAAAATAATTCGCTTTTCTTTCAAAAAAATTGGGGCTATTTATTACAGCAAAAAGTACAAAATATTGTGTTCTTTCAAAATTGACGCTTTTTTTGTTTTTAGCGCAAAAAATAAAAAACGCAGAGATGATCAAATACCACCAAAAGAAAGCTCTATTTGTGGGGAAAAAAATCCAGTCCTGGGCACAACACGTGAACTTTAAAATAGCAATTCAGGACTCATTCCTCTAGCAGGATTGATAGACCAGGTTTTCAGGTTTCGGCTGTGTTTAGGCCGAAATTATACTTTTTAAATAAAAATACCCCTATAATACACAAGCTTAATGTATTCTAGTAAAGTTAGTCTGTAAACTAAGGTCTGTTTTGTTAGTTTATAGCATTAGTTTGTTACTTTCTAAACTTCCAGCAGGCCGTGGCCATCTGAAGTTTTGGCATCTGAAGCCAGACTGTATATATTCCTGGATCTCATCCTTGCAGATCTTGCACATGCTCAGTGCAGCACAAGCAGTGTAATAGGTTGCAGGTCATGTTTCCATAGCAATGGCAGTGTCAATGGAAGTTGCCGCCCCTTAGCTATGCCCATCACGCTGCCACTGTTCTCATAACATTGCCCCGACACTGCGCCCATCACACTGCTCTTTTCTTCAATAATTGCACATGCTGTGGTGTCCCCCTGGAACGGCAAACGTGCTTACCGCTCTCAAACAGCAAATAGATGCTTGCCTTCTTATCCTCCACACGAATCGACCGTATCCACCGTCGCTGATCTCGCTGCTTTGGAAGCTAGGGTAACAATGGCAACAAAAGTCTGGTTGCCCTTATTTAAATGGCGCTGGCCGCCGCCTTGCATCGCGTTATTTCCAGTTTTGAAATAACGTGATGCTATGGCCCAGCGATGCCCTTTTGCCTCCTGGGATTGATGAAAAACATCTCCCAGGAGGCATTGCAGATCGGAAATTACGCGCTCTGGCTGCAGGGAGGAAATTAATATTTCATTCACAAATATAACAGTGAGTTTAAAAAAATAAAATAAAAATCTATGTCAAATCGTCTTAAGCACACAGAGCAGCTTGGGATGTCGAGGACTTAAAAATGTGGGTGGAACTCTGCTTTAAGAGAGTGCTTCAGTTAAAGATTTCAAATGTCACACCATCTGCTGGTAAAATCTGGTGTTGCATAGTAAGTAAAATAAAAATACAACGGTTCTCTGTAGGAATCACTGTATTTTCCCTTGCTGGCCAAATAATGCATGTGGAGGCAGAAGAAGGTAGAACATTTTTTTTAATACTATATAGTGGGACCAATTTCCAAAGTGAATCTGCCACAATGAAATATACTGAGCTGTCATGAAGAAGTGTTGCTTTATTACTACCACCAACTGAGATGATGTGTAAGGATTAGCCCAATCCTTCCCCTACCCCCCAAGAGTGTATAATACTTAATTAAATAAAAAATTCAATAAAATATTGTTATTCATTTTTTTTAATGATTTTTTGAATCAATGCTGCTGATCTTCTCCAGCCTTCTTTAACCTCTTCCCAGTTACGTGCTCCAGCGTCAGCTGTATATCATTGCTTTGGAAAGGCTTCCTGATACAGTAGCTATAACAAGCGGCCATGGCTTTGCGATATGTGTTGGCATGGCCACTCGTAGTCTGTCAGGGTTGACTGAGAAAGGGTCACAACAAAGTAGCACAACTGAGAGGTCGTCACCCCATAACAGTAGGTGTCTGAGCATGGACCTTCATGTCAGGAATTAACAGACTATAGTTTATCAAAGGTAAATTTTTTCTGTTCAAACTATCTTATTGAAGTTTACAAGTTTAAGAGCAGGTACAAATGCCACTGAAATATTAAGAAATATACAAGAGGAACCATATAGGGGTTTAAGCCTTCAAACTGTTCCCGACACAGAGATGCAAATTTACAAGCTCATAAAGACAGATGAAATTCTGGAGTCATTGGGGGGGGGGGGGTCCGAAGGTGCATTTTTAAAAGGTGAGTTC
This sequence comes from Lithobates clamitans, assembly GCA_037952925.1. Taxonomy (NCBI): domain Eukaryota; kingdom Metazoa; phylum Chordata; class Amphibia; order Anura; family Ranidae; genus Lithobates; species Lithobates clamitans. The sequence continues at coordinate 1,621,258 of JBBGZY010001049.1, read as the reverse complement.
TGGCCAAAAACTATTTCAGATATGTTGACACTAATTAGTTGTCCCATTCGTCTAGGCTGCAGCATTAAGTACAATTCTGACTTTCACTCACCCTGTACAGTGCGGTCAGTGCAGAACATCCTGCACAGAGTTAGGCCCCTTTTCCACTTGTGCGACCTGAAAGTCGCGCGACTTTGACGTGACTTGAAGCAATGCCTGTATAATCTTGAGCTCTATGGAGCTAAAGGCGCAACAAAGTCGGACTAAAGTAGTGCAGGGACTACTTTGAAGTTTCTGGGACTTGTAGTCGCACAGATATGAACGGTACTCATTGGAAATCATGAGGTACGATTTGTCATGCGACTTTGCAGTCCCAAGTCCTTACAGTTCTATCTGGACTACTCAGATCACAGTGGGTTGTTTACACTCTGGCTCCTACATTCAGTAAATATTTTGCACTATTTTTAACAAACGAAAGGCGCTCTGTGATTAGAGGTGTGTCAGATGATGGTCACAATCTCCCCGCCTCCAATCACAGAGCATTTTGCATTCATTGAAAAGTATGCAGAATTTTTACTGAATGCAGGAGCTGGAGTGCAAGCAACCCACCATGAGTACTTCAGCTGGGACTTTAACCCTCAGCATTGGAAGTTCAGCGCTGACTGCACTGTATGCATGTGAAAAGCCCAGCTGTACATGGCCTTCTAACCTGGACGCATGGGTTACACACTTCATTAGCATGGATTTATTATTACAGTGCACATGTCAAAAATAGTACTTGGCATAGTTAAGCTTTCAAAAGTTTAAAAACAACTTTTAAAAATGATATTAAGCATGTTGAAGCTTGTATAAGATCAGGTTTAGATCTACTTTAAGTTTCAAACTGTCTTCGTATTCTGCCTTTTTTTTCGTAAAAGATAATGCATTTTACATTGCTCATGATACTCATTGCCTGACTTACCTAGACATGATTTGCACTACGGTAAAATAGGTTCTATTACAAGGACATGTGCCAACTGTTACCATAGATGGCATGCTAATGTCTGCCAGTACATACTTTACATTTAACATGCAAGTTATCGTAATATATGGTTGTACTGATTAAATGTGAATGTTTAAAAAATATAATAAATTATAATTAAAATTGGAAACAAAAAGTTTTTTATTTTTTAATGTGAACCTTAAAGCAGTTGCCACCTTTTGTCATCCATTGTTGCTTTGCATTACTACTGATCTCCTGTAGTCTCTTCGCAGACACTTCCTTTCTACATGCATACACTCCAGTGATGTTTGTATGGCATAAGTGACAGTACAATAGAGGAACACAACTGAGAGGCAAGGACAGAGCGATGTCACCCTAAAACAGGAAGTGCTTGAACAAAGACCTCCATGGCAGGATCGCCTAGTATTACTTTAGCCACTGGCCGAGCACCGCATAGCAGATTTACTGCTACAGGGCGGCCACGCTATGCAGAATCACGTATATATACGTATTTCTGCACTTTCGGGTAACTTGCTCATGCTGTGATTTTACACAGCGGGTCCCACGGACCCAATCTCCGTTGGCACCCACTGATCGTTTATTACAATGACAGAATGCCAGTCTGCTGTAAACAAGGCAGATTGTCATTCTACCAGTACAAGGCATGGATCCTGTGTACCTGTAAAGCAGAAACATCGATATATGTCTTCCAGTAGTAAAAGCACCTCCCCCACTACACTGAAACATTAGCTAAGCACGCAGTTAACCCTTTGATCACCCCTGATGTTAATCCCTTCCCTGCCAGTGTCATTAGTACAGTGACAGTGCATATTTTTATCACTGATCACTGTAATAATTTTACTGGTCCCAAAAAAAGTGTCAGTTAGGTGTCTGATGTGTCCGCTGCAATATCGCAGTGCTGCAATAAGTCACTGATCACCACCATTACTAGTAAAAAAGTAAAAAAAAAATGTTTTTTTAAATATCTCATAATTTGTAGACGCTATAACTTTTGCGCAAACCAATCAATATAGGCAAATTGGGATTTTTCTTACCAAAAATATGTAGCAGAATACACATTGACCTAAACTGATGAAGAAATTTGATTTTTTTCATTTTTTTTCATTGGATATGTTTTAGAGCAGAAAGTAAAAAATATAATTTTTTTTTTCAAAATTGTTGGTCGTTCTTTGTTTCTAGCCCAAAAAACAGAGGTGAGCAAATACCACCAAAAGAAAGCTCTATCTGTGGGGGGACATACAATTTATTTGGGTACAGTGTCGCGCAGCCGCGCTATTGTCAGTTTAAGTAACGCTGTGCCGTATAGCAAAACATGACCTGGTCAGGAAGGGGGGTAAATCTTTCAGAGGTGAAGTGGTTAGCAGGAACTGCACGTCTAAACAATACTGAAATATACTTGTAAAAACAGCACTGACATGTTAAAACCCAAATAACAATTAGTGACTGGGTTAATTTATACATAAATGACTTCAATGCACCAAAATCTACAGCCTCTGTGCAGTATAGAGATCATTACAGTAATCAAAGCCTTTTAAGAAATTGTTTTCTTTTACTTTACCCAGGTTGTATGGATGTATAAATTAGCAAACAAAAAAAAAAGAAAAGAAAAAAATGTTGACTTATTACATGAAATGGTCTGATGACTATAGGATTTAGTTGGTCAATAACTGTATTAGCTGAAGACACTTCATAAACAAATATTCTGTGGACCAAAGAACCGATCTAGAGAGGAAAACATCTTTTGAAGAAGAAAGGAACAGAGCTGCTTATGACATAAATATGTTTAATATCTTACTCATTAAGCTAATAAGTTGCCAGGAAAGAAGACATTCATATCTTGCAGATTTTCTTGACTCATCTACAAAGATAACTGTCAGTGGGCTGGTATTTTTAAGTTCAATTAAACTCACACAACTGCTTTTTAATCATTTAAGAGCTCTTGTCTACCTCCCATAAGGAATAAAACAAGCACTTGTATTTACATTTATGGAAACTGTGCTGTAAATGTACTTTTTTATTTTTTTTAAAGAAGAACTGCAGTCTGCTCACATAATTTGTAATAAAAACATCTTTGCCATTCTGAAGCTTCCCTCCAACCACTTCACATATTTTTTTATATATACTGTGATTCTGTACTTGCCAAATATGCTGCAGAAATCTCCCTCCACTGAGTCTGGCTGCATCCATTTTAACTGTTGGCAGCTGAAGCTGCTGCCTGTTCACTTCTTAGAAATACACAGACACACACCTCCAGCCCTGCAGCTCTCATTGGCCCTCTTATGACTCACCCCCCTCCTTTCCTGGCAAATTCTCACGAGAGTGAGAGAGAGAGCTGTGTATGATGTCATAAGCCTAGGCTTTTTACCAGACAAGAAACATGAAGTGGGCTGTATAAGGGTTTTACTGGCAGAAAAAAAAAGTTTTACTATCCAAAGTTAAAACAAGGGCAGAAGATTTAATAGATAGATGAAAAAAATGACTGAAGTTCCGCTTTAAGAAACCGTGAACTAAGAAGCTTACAATGGAACGCTCATAAAGCCAAACTTTTCTTTCTAGTTTTGGATGAAGACGTGAGAAGTTGTTGCACCCCTGTGTGGTTAATAATTGTTGTATGTGTCTACTGGGAAGATTCATTCCCTCGATTTGTTCTGGTGATCAATTTCTCTGCTACAAAAATTGAGGGGAAATCCACAAATTTTGATTGTCACAAGGATAGACGTTGAAGGAAAATCTTTTACCACCTAAAATGCAGCCAGATTCATTGGCCCCTGCAGGCCCCCGTCGCCCCTAGCACTTGAATGGCTGGCTGTTAGGGACAGTCCAGTTTCAGCGCTAAGCCTAGGAGCTGAAATGATCAGCTACTGGGCTTCTGATCTTGCTACACAAAGCTCCATAGCAGCTCCTTCGCACATTACTGTAAAAACAAAGCTTCAGTGTTTTCTGCATTTACACTGGAAGGGATGTGACATCACAGGTGACAACACAGCACTTCCTCCTGTTAAGCCAGGCATACAAGGATCAAAATCAAGCTAGTTCAGCAGGGACCAGCTGAATTTCAATCTATGTAAGGGCACTCTGGTTGAACTGAAGTTGATCTACCGATCAACTTATGTACTAAAAAACAAAGGCCAGGGACAAAGTGTATAAAGAGAACACCTGTTCTGGTGACAATTAAGATGGGATTTCCTCTCGCTTTGGAGACATTTACTTTTACTTCCTGTTCTGTCTCTGGAACATGAAATGAAAGTAAATGTCTTTAATGGGGTGACAGCAAAAAAAAGTTTAGTTTTAATATGCGAAAGGCTAGGTTTACAGTTGTGGTTAGAGGGCGATAAAAAAAAAAGCAGGGTTGAGCAGCTTTTTTACATCTCCTTAAAGGCTTTGTTCACTTTTGTTTAAAAAAATAATAAATGTATGTCTTTTTGTAAGTGAAAAAATGTATATATATATATATATATATATATATATATATATATATATTTTTTTTTTTTCCCCAGAAGTCTGCAGTGCACCGTACCCATGATCACGGGTGCAATGTTAGGCACAGAAAACATGGTGGCATAGAACCGAGCGGTGGCAAACCTGAAGAGGATTTCAGAGGGACAACACTGGATCTGCTGGGTGGACTTTCTGAGAGGGGCCAACAGGATCTTTTTTGGTGTGATGACTGATGAACAAGGACCAGCCAGAGGAGTGTTGGAGTGCCTATAGACCACCTATAATTTAGTGGTCGATATCCCATTATAAGAGGCCTGGTGTGCTATGGTGTCAGTGGTGAAAAATAATTTCACCTACAGTTTATCTGCAACAAACTTTGGGTGTCCCTTGAGGAGTTATGGACTTTTATATCCATGAACTTTTGTCATTTGCTTGTGTCACTTACTTTGGGATTTTCTAGTTTCTGTGAGCTTTTTTGACTGGACCTTTTAGCGCTGCATTTTCTTTTATATTTGTTTCGATTGTCACCTACAATTTATGCTAGCTGCTGATTAGAAAAAATAACCCAAGTCCAGTGGAAACTTTTCTGTTTGTTAAAGCTCCATGCACACTAGCGTTTTTTTTTTTAAGCTAAAAAATAATGGAATAATCACTGGATAAAAATCCTGTAATAGCTTTTTGTAGTAGCGTTTTATTAGCGTTAGCATTTTATTGCCATTTTTGTAAAAAGGGGGAAAAAAACGCTTTTAGAAGTGTTTAGGAGTGTTTAACAGCATTTCTGCTGGAAATTTCTGCTCCAGGAAACTCTAAAAATAAATAAAAAAAAAAAAATTCTGCTTCTGAAGCTCAAAAAACGCTAAAGGCCTTAAGTAATATGGACACAGGATAACACTATTTAGCTTCTAGGAGCAGAAAAAAATGCTAGTGTGCATGGAGCCTTACTGTTAGTCTCTTGCAGACACTTCCTACAGCTGTCTGTCCATACCTCTGTATGGGCTGTTCATTTCAGAGCTCAATGTCAATGGACTACGAGGGCACTGATCAGTGCTTACGTAGTCCATTGAGAACTACAAGCCGTCTACTGTGGTGGGAGACAGGACTTGTAATTCCTTCATTCACATATCTCTGTGAATGAATTATGTGCAGATTTTAAATGTGAGAGCAGACGTGGGAGAGAAGAACCCCCACCTGCCGTCGCGGGGTGGGGCAGAATCTGGGGTGAGCAAGGTTTGTAGAAACATGTTACACCTTAAATATGGGTATAACAAGTTGCTAAAGGTGAACTTAGCCTTTAACTGCCTCTCCTGTAAGCTGCAAAGGGAGCAGACAATGGTGTGGAAAAATTATCCCCCCTGTTGTGTTTAGTGGGCAGAACGCAACTCATTCAAATGAATAGGGGCCATGTCATGCACGCGGTTATGGCATGGTTGTGCAGGTTCTTAGGGGTTAAAACAAGTGATAACATAACATCACATTGCCACCTGTCAAACGTCTTCTAGTGATCCACCGCAAATTGCTCTTCAGAGGGCAAAACTTGTCTAAACAAGCGAACACCTAACAATTCCAAGTTTTGTATCCTAAAATAATGATTCATTAATTTTCTTCCTGTGTCCCCGGTACATTTTCCCTCACCTGCATTATCTTCAGTTTGTCTCCTGTAACTCTTCTTACTAGAATGCATTTGAAGGCGGGCATGTTAGGAATTTTATGATTATCAATCAAGCACTGGCCCATGAGTGTGCAGTCATTTTCATACAAAGTAAAAATATTTGCCACTTACACAGGAGCACAAAAGACCTACGTTGTGTCTAAATGACACCAACTCTAACTAGGCGTGGTAAAAACTCAATGGAACAAGCAATGAAAGCTGCGGAGGATATTCACACAAGCGCCTAAAAGTACATCTAAAATAAATACATCCTTTTTTGCACACTCGTAGACATACTGCAATAGAGATGCGTTCAAAACGATTTTGACAGAACGTACAGCAAATGTGTATAGTTTTACAAGGATGCAGGGTTTGGTTTGCTTTATAAGATTTTTGTCAGAATAAAATCAGTTTATCAGGTGAATTTTTGCCTTTGCGGCATTATTAAGATTTTCTTGCTCCTGGATTCAGGCACTTTGTCACTGCAACATAAAATGAGGTGTTAAAAATATACTGCCTCTTTAGTGCCAGCGAGTGCATTTTTGGGCTCATTCTATCACAGTGGCTGCTTTTCTACTGAAAAAGTTCTGACTGGAAGCCCTTATGGGAGTGATGTTTTACAATGTAATAGATGTCAGGTAAGGGCTGAATACCCATTCCGATTTTGCTAGTCTGCCACAAAAAACATGTCCTTTTTCTATCGTAACACATAGAAATCCATTACACTATCAATGCAAATTACAAATTCAGTGCATAAAGGTACCAGTCACTATGTATGACCTGGTTGTTAGGGACAGTCCTAAGTCTGTGGGTTCTCATGGACTCTTATGCCCCGTACACACGGTCGGATTTTCCAATGGAAAATGTGTGATAGGACCTGAAATTCCGACCGTGTGCAGGCTCCATCACACATTTTCCATCGGATTTTCCGACACACAAAGTTTGAGAGCAGGCTATAAAATTTTCCGACAACAAAATCCGTTGTCGGAATTTCCGATCGTGTGTATGCAAATCCGACGCACAAAGTGCCACGCATGCTCAGAATAAATAAAGAGATGAAAGCTATTGGCTACTGCCCCGTTTAAAGTCCCAACGTACGTGTTTTACGCCACCGCGTTCAGAGCTATCGGATTTTCCAACAACTTTGTGTGACCGTGTGTATGCAAGACAAGTTTGAGCCAACATCCGTCGGAAAAAATCCTAGGATTTTGTTGTCGGAATGTCTGATCAATGTCCGACCGTGTGTACGGGGCATAACGCTGCGTGACCCAACCTGGCTGTATTCCCATCTTGTAGTGCCTAGCCAACAAGCCATGTCCAGACCTCCCAAAGCAATTTTTACACTTCTATGTTCAGACAGCAGGGCCACTGGATGCAAAAGTATGCTTTTTGTTTTTTAATTCTTTATTTTAAATTTTACAGTCATAAACCAGTTCAGAGCAATAACACTATGAGAGTTTGTCTAAACAGAGAAGGTTAAAAAAAATAGGATTTTTATAACAACTTACATGTAAAATCCTTTTCTTTGAAGTACATCACGGGACACAGAGCCATAGTAGTTACTATGTGGGTTATAGGCCACCTTCAGGTGATGCCTGGCACACCCTAAGACAGGAAGCCCACTCTCTATATAACCCCTCCCACTACTGGGAGTACCTTAGTTTTTGTAGCAAAGCAACACACGTGTATACTAGAAAGAGTGGCGGGACCTCTGTGTACCGTAATGTACTTCAAAAGAAAAGGATTTTACAGGTAAGCTGTTATAAAAATCCTATTTTCTTATCGTACATCACAGGACACAGAGCCATAGTAGTTACTATGTGGGATGTCCCATAGCAATGCCTACTGAGGGGAGGGAGACACAACAGAATTAGGGCAACATGAGACTAGAGGAGTTATACTGCTGCCTGCAGCACACTACGCCCAAAGGCGATATCCTCATGCCGGTTTACATTCACCTGATAAAATCTGGTAAATGTATGGACTGAAGATCAAGTTGAGGCCTTGCAGATTTGAACCATGGAAGCTTGGTGATGCACCCCCACAAAGCACTAACAGCCCTAGTGGGGTGTGCTTTAATATGAAAAGGTGGAACTTTCCACCTTAATCCATTTAGAAATAGTAGATGCTGCCTGTCCTCTTTTAGGACTTTAAGGCAACACAAACAAAACATCAGTTTTTCTAATCCGAACAGTTGTTCTTAAATAGATTTTGACTGCTCTCACCACATCAAGAGAATGTAGTGACTTTTCTTCAGCAGAACGGGGTTCTGGGAAAAAAATGAAGATAGAACAATATCCTGGTTTAAATGAAAACCTGAGACTACCCTAGGTAGAAAATTAGGATGAGGACACAATACAACCTTATCCTTGTGAATAAGTAAATATGGCTCTTTACAAGAAAGAGCAGCCAACTCTGATACCGTTCTTGCAGAAGATATGGCTACCAGCAAAACTAGTTTCCTTGTCAAAAAGGATCAAGGGAATATGTCGTATCGGCTCTAAAGGCTGTTTCTGTAATGATGACAGGACTAAATTCAAGTCCCAAGGGTTCAGGGGTGACTTAACCGAAGGATTTAAGCCACATTACCCCCTGAATAAAGCTACGAACCAAAGAGTGTGAAGCAAGTGGTCGCTGAAAAAATATCGATAAGGCCGAAACCTGGTCCTTGATAGTACTTTAAGACTGGCTTTATTTCTAATCCCATCTTTAGAAAGTCAAGGATTCTACCTATGATATATTTCCTGGGGTGCCAACCCCTGGATTCACAGCAGGAGACATATGCCTTCCAGACTCTATAATATATGACTTGGGAGTCCGGGTTCCTTGCATTAACCAGAGTAGACTCCACTGAATCTGACAGCCCACGCTTCTCCAGAATGTGGGTCTCAATAGCCAAACCGTTAAATTTAGCATTTGTAAAGTACGATGGAATACCGGACCTTGCGAGAGAAGGTCTGGCCATGGCGGTAGGGTCCATGGGTCCCCTACCGCCATTTTTACGATCTCTGCATACCAAGATTTTCTAGGCCATGCTAGGGGCCATAAGAATCAACGACTTCCCTTCCTGCTTGATCCTGTGAAGACGTTGTGGACTCAGGCAGAATAGGAGGGAATGCATAAATCAGTGAGAACCGATTCCACAGGAATAGCAAGGCATCTGTTCTGCATGCTAGCGGATCCTTTGTTCTTGACACAAAGTTGTCGATTTCTTTGTAAAACCTGGACGCAAACAGATCTACGTCTGGGATCCCCCATCTCTGACATATTGACATGAACATATCGGGGTGAAGGAACCATTCTCCCGGGAACAACTGCTGGCAACTCAAGTAGTCTGCCTGCCAATTTTCTTTTTCTAGAATGAAGACTGCCGATAGGCAAAGTACATTGTTTTCTGCCCAGGATAGGATATGATTCACCTTTCTCTGGGCCACACAACTTTTTGTGCCCCCATGGTGATTAATATAGGCCATCGCTGTGGCATTGTCGGATTGAATCCGGCAGGACAATTCCGTAAACTTAACATTCAGGCCCTCAGGACTAAGTGCTCTGCCTGAATTTCTAGAATGTTAATAGGCAAGGCCATTTCTGATCTGGGCCACTTCTCTTGGACAGTTGCCTCTTCAAGGACTGCTCCCCAACCCAAAAAAGGTTGGCATATGTTGTTACCACTTCCCAGGTAACTGAAGGAGGGATTTTCCCCTTTGCAGATTTTTGGTTATCCTGCCAGATCCTTGAGAACTGCAGAAGAATTCCCCCTATTTGAGCGAGTGGGGGCGCCTCCTCATAAGGAGGCTTCAGTATTTTGTAGGTTTCCTCCCCCAAGACCTCTTTTGTCCCTGGGGTTGACCCTGAGGATTACATTTTGAACTTGACGGCGGAGGCCGGCAAGACTGCCTGGAGTTTTTAAAATGAAAATACATTTACTCCTTTTCTTAAATGGCAAAGGGGTACTTTTTCCACTAGAATTTCTTGGAATATATTACCCAAATCATCCCCAAATAGCTACCGCAAAAGGAAGACTAGGCAGGAGCTTCTTGCATGGTGCTATGTTTTGCAAACATAAAGCTGCCAGTAGCTTGCCAGATCCTGAGCCTGCTGAGCAGGATAACCTTGAACACCTGTTTAAACTGGTCTCTCAACTATTAACCAATTACTATCAGTGCAGGCCGAGACAAAAGTCAAAATCTTATTCCCAGAGGATATAGCAGCGTTAATTGCTGGTATACCCCTGTTTTAGTCTCCACCATAGGATAAAGTGTGAAAAGCATTTTTCCCTCCTAAAAAGTTTAATCTGGGTGATCCACTAAGATACAAAAAAAGCTTTTCCAGCAATGAATGGAAAGGAAAGGTATGTACAGCCTGAGGAGGATTTAGCGAACCCAAACACTCAGTTAAAGGTACATAAATGTGGAGCGAACCATTCAGCAAGAAATCTTACAGATTGTGAAAGCTGATCCACCCGCATTTGACACCTCAGAAGAGGAGTCATTACCTCACCACAGTCCCGAGGGAATTTATCTTCTCTTGCCCCTAGTTCCTCAGTTTGAGGGTCCAGGGTAATGGAAGAGAACCTGTCACATTTTGTCCCACATTGGGATGCGATTAAAGCCGCTAAACTTTTTTTTTTTTTCAATCCTATCATGGCTGAGGAAAAAAGACCTTTTTAGTAAAACTGAGGTACTCCCAGAAGTGGGAGGGGTTATATAGGGAGTGGAGTTCCTGTCTTAGGGTGTGCCAGTGTCCATCACCTGAAGGTAGCCTATAACCCACAGAGTAACTGCTAGGGTTGCACCGATACTAGTATCGGTGCCGATACCGAGTATTTGCACAAGTATCGGTACTCGTGCGAATGCACCGATACCTGAAACCAATACTTTCCGGCTTGGTTCTTTGAGCTGTCAGTGGGTCTCCCCAGTGAAGAAAGAAGTCTGGTAATTGGAGCTGTCAAAAAAAAAGCAGCCGGCAATGTTTATTAACAACATTGCTCAGCCCTGAAACACTAAAATAAAAAGAAACATTGTTTCATTTTGTATATTTCTGTTTCTTCATCTTCAGATCAAAGGGATTAAAGGGATGGACAACTGTTCCTCTGTTTAACCCCTTAATAACCCTTAATTTACTCTAATCAGCCCTAATTATCTCCCCATTCTCCTCCATTTAATTATTTTCCTGCTTTTTTTCTTTTGTTCACGTCTATTTTATAAACGAAAAACAATTAAACTTTTTTTTGTTTGCTTTGTTAGTGAATATTTTTACACATATATATTAACCACTTCATTACCCAGCCATAGTCATATGATGTCCGCAGATATGACGCCCTCGGCTTTCCAAATGAGATGTGCAATGTATGCTCGTAGAACGCCTGGAGGTGCTACTTGGATGTTGGACCTTGGTATGTGGCCAGGCTGTGTAAAAAAGTCTCACACATGTGGCATCGCTATACTCAGGAGGAGTAGCAGAATTTATTTTGGGGTGTCATTTCAAGTATGCATGTGTTCGAGAAATAACTTGTTATTATGACAATTTTGTGTAAAAAAAAAAAAATGTCTTCATTTTCCCAAGAATTGTGAGAAAAAATTACAACTTCAAAAAACTCAATATGCCTCTTACTAAATACCTTGGAATGTCTGCTTTCCAAAAAGGGGTCATTTGGGGAATATTTGTACTTTCCTGGCCTGTTAGTGTCTCAAGAAATGAGATGGGCCTTCAGTACATCAGGTGCGATCAATTTTCAATGATTAGCACCATAGCTTGTAGACTCTATACATTTTGGCCCAAATTTTTGAAGAAAAATGACTTATTTGTAAAATTCTACAATAGAAACTAAAAAAAGTTTTGTTTTTTTTTCAAAATTTTCTCTTTTTTCGCTTATATTGCAAAAAAAAAAAAAAAAACACAGTGGTGATTAAATACCACTAAAAGAAAGCTCTGTTTGTGAGAAAAAAATGATAAAAATTTTGTTTGGGTACAGTGTAGCATGACTGAGTAATTGACATTCAAAGTGTGAGAGCGCTGAAAGCTAAAAATTGGTCTGGGCAGGAAGGGTGTATAAATGTCCTGTATTGAAGTGGTTAACATATATTTACACATTTCACATTGAAAAAGCGATGAATTAAAAACTTTTCAATGCTTTGTACCATTGCTGACAGCTGAAGTTAAAACAAAACAGTTGCGGTAGGTATCGGCGAGTACTAAAAAAAAAAGTATCGGTACTTGTACTCATTGTAAAAAAATGGTATCGGTGCATCCCTAGTAACTACTATGGCTCTGTGTCCCGTGATGTACGATAAGAAAATATAACATACAGAGGTGTGCAAACAAGGTAAGTAGCACAAGGTAGATCACATCAGAGGCAGTCAGCTAAAGCCCTGTACACACAGGCCGAATGCCGGGCAACATCGACCAGTTCAATAAAACCATGTGACACCAAAAACAAAGAAGAAGGGGTGTGGGTGGTTGAAAAAAATGGAAGGGGTGTAGGTGGTTGAAAGAATGGGAAGGGGTGTGGGTGGTTGAAAGAATGGGGGGAGGAGTTGGAAGGGGATCAGAGACATTAGAGTAGGGAAACACTGCACGCGGCTCTCAACTTTAAAAAATGGCTCAGATATGTTACTATGGAGTACGCACCTAACCCAGAGAAGACCAAGGGGACTGGAAGTCTGTGGAAAACGTAAAGTTGGTCCAGTAGAACCGTTTGCAAAATTGTTCTTCTTTATTGTGGACCGCGGCCATCAGTTCCTCCAGCAGCATGTAAATTTTATTAATTTTAGCTAGCCATTGGCTGATTGGCGTAGGATGCTTCCAATACAGGGGAATGCATGCCTTAGCCATGTTAAGTATGTGAATTAGTAAGGAGCGTTTATACTGCTTCAAAGACATCAGAGTTAGATGAAGGAGGAAGGCGGTCAGGCCATTTGGCATCTGGACATCCATTAATCTGTTAATGTGTTTATCCTGGTTCCAAAAAGGAGTAAGCTTTGAGTAAGACAAAAATGTGTAGAGTAGGGTGCCCTCTTCCCTGTGGCATCTCCAACACTCAGGGGGCATTGCAGAAAAAGTTTATGGAGCATCAATGGGACCCTGTTCCGTCTAGTTTGGATTTTAAAGCCTGTTTCCCAAATGAAGCTTGAAATGGAGGTCATGTGAGGCCTGAAGGATCCAATCTTTTTATTGAGCAGTGAAGGCTGTATACAGATCTCATTCCCATTTGGCAAGAAATGTTGAAGAGAAATCTTCTGAGGGTTCAGCTGGGATTTGGTAAGATCAAGATGAGCCATGTTGTACAAGGTAACCCGTGGTTGTGTAATAATGAAGAGCAGATAATGTATGCCATCAGTCTCTTTCATTGACAATTCCATGAGCAAAGTATGTTTTAGCTGTACTTCATACTTAAAATGTTACTAAACCCAGTAATATGAAAATAGTCCATATGCCCCCCCCCCCCCCCCCCCCCACACACACACACACACAGTGCCCACAGCTTATAAATATTATTTTTAAATTAAAATACTGCCACTGTATACCTTTTTGGATGATCAGTATACCATGGTTACATGATAAACTGCACAATTTCTCCAGTGCTGAGAGTTCAGGTAGGAGGAGATTTTCACTATAGCCTGTATACACGCCCACATGTGTGATGTCAACATCATGTGACCTGGCTAGCTCTGAGAACAAGTAAATGTTCTTTCCAGCATAAAAGACACAACTGAGCATGTACAGGTCGGCTACCCTGCCTGTGTTAGCTGGCCTTCCCCAGATAGACAGTGCAGGAGGGGGAGGATCTATGCATTCAGGATAAAACTGCCTTTTTACACAATGCAGAGGATTAACATTTAAGTTCCACAGTGAGTATAACAAGCATGCTATGCTGCATATACAGATTGATTTTACTGTTGTGGTTTTAGTAACACTTTAACTAAATATCTTAAGTTAACTAAAGATAACACTTTTTTCTTAGTTTTGGATAGAGTGTAGAGGAATTAGAACACCTCAATTTTTATTGCTGCCTGTGTCCCCGTTAGGGGGATTCACCCTCTATTAGTGCTATTTGCCATGATCAAAAGTAAAAGTATAAGAAAGTCCCAATTTTGGGTTGACAATGGAATAGTAACAGAGAGGAAATCTTCCAATGAGGGCACTAGTTCTGGTAACACCCCTTGAAGGGATTCCTCCTCACTTCCTATTTTGGCTATAAAGCAGAAAGTGAAGAGAAATCTCCCCTATGGGACAAAGACGGCAAAAAGGTAAAGAAACAGGGGGTTATCTCTCTCTTATCCAAAATGAAAAAATTCTGCTTTTAGTTCTACTTTAAGTATGTTATCTACAATTGATAACTGTCTGATACTTTTTTTTATTTGCACTAACATACAATTTTTCAGGACAGTCTTTTATTCCCTTTTTCAAGGTCCAAGCAGTACTAATTCACAAAGTTTTAGCAAAATGTTAAAAGAAGACAACCTCTGAGGGAGAAAAAAAAAGCAACAAAAAACCCCAAAAACAAATGTACACAGCAATGGTAGATAACCTCCCTGGCGGTATGATTATTTTGGATTTTAGGTGCTGAAAGCGGTACAATTATTTTGCATGGAAATTTGGCGTTTTATATTGTAGGTCTGTAAATCTTAACAATAACACACTTAAATCTGTCCAAACAAGAGTCTAGTAGAAATCCCGGGTATGATAAAGTTTGAAACACAAAAACATAAATTATAATATAATTTCCCCACGATTCACTATCGCTCAATTCTGCAAGTGTTCTAATTTACTATCGCATTTACTAACCATTTTTGACGTAAGGGGACACTTTTTTGGTTGCTATGGACAATCTCCAGTTTCCAGCCAGAAAGAACAGTATATATAATATAAAACTGCATGCAGGGCATAGGACAAAGCACTGGGGACAAAAGGGATGTGAAATAATTTCATACAGTACTGTAATCTGTAAGATAACAGTACTGTATGTGTTATGATTTTTACAGTTTTTTTAATTTGCCGCCAGGCTTCTCCCCCGTGCGTCGCGACGCTCGCAGGGAACGGAGCCTGGCACGGAGAGGCTTCGGGCAGAGGACGGAGCCCACGGACACTGCGGGGGACATCGCAGGATCCCGGGGACAAGGTAAGTAACGCCGCACCAGGATCCTGCAATGCGATCCCGAGTGTGGCTCGGGGTTACTGCTAATGGGACTGATTTTTAACCCCGAGCCACACTCGGGAAAACCGCCAGGGGGGTTAAACTAGAATAGTTAGTGAGATAAGACAGAGAGAAAGCTACAGACGGGGGGGGGGGGTCTTATAACGAACACCCACATGGGTTGGGTATGCTTAAGCAGCCCCCTAAAATATTTATGCTTTGTCTTGAATTACTCCTGAAAAATAGCAATACACTGTCTGTTCTTTGAGCCTAATAGCGGTATATCTGCAGCATGAGATTATCTAAGGCACTAGGGCAAACTATATTTACCAAGATAGATTGTGTAGTAGTTTTGAAGGGTTATTCATCATCATCAAAATAAATAAAAATGGTGCCAACTTAACCACTTCAGCCCCGGAAGGATTGACCCCCTTCCTGACCAAGCCCTTTTTTGAGATACGGCACTGCAACGCTTTAACTAACAATTGATCGGTCGTGCGATGTTGTACCCAAACAAAATTGACATTCTTTTTTTCCCACAAATAGACTTTCTTTTGGTGCTATATGATCACCTCTGCGGTTTATATAAACAAAGCGACAATTTTGAAAAAAAAGCAATTTTTTTTACTTTTTGCTATAATAAATATGCCCAAAAAATATATAAAAAAACGAAATTTCTTCCTCAGTTTAGGCCAATATGTATTCTTCTACATATTTTGGGTAAAAAAATTGCAATAAGTGTATATTGATTGGTTTGCGCAAAAGTTATCGCTTCTACAAAATAGGGGATAGATTTATGGCATTTTTATTATTAGTAATGGCGGTGATATGCGATTTTTATTGTGACTGCGACATTGCGGTGGACAGATCAGACACTTTTGACACTGTTAGTGCTATAAAAATGCACTGATTAGTAAATGTCACTGGCAGGGAAGAGGTTAAACACTAGGGGGCGATCAAGGGGTTAAGTGTGTTCCCTCAGCGTGTTCTAACTGTAGGTGGGATGGGCTCACTAGAACATGACAGAGATCACTGCTCCCGATTACTCGGAGCAGTAGATCACTGTGATGTTGCTAGGCAGAACAGGGAAATGCCCTGTTTACATAGGCATCTCCCTGTTCTGCCTCTCCATGCCATGATCGTGCGCCACCAGCGGACATCGAGTCCACGGGACCCGTGGGCACGCTCCCGCGGTTCGCGCGCCCGCTAGTCGCCGATGACAGAGTGACGTACGGGTACGTGGTTTTGCGCACCTGTGCCACTTTGCCGACGTATATCGGTGTACGCTGGTCGGCGAGTGGTTAATGCATTGTTTCGGGCATCCCTGTGATTTGCCTTGCCTTGCAACAATTTCATCTTATTCTAAACAGTAATAGCTATATGGAGTTTGCATCTCCTTTTCTCAATCTGGAAAGGTGTAGTTATGACTAAAGCCCACTAACGTGTAAATGTGTGTGTATTATTCCCCCTATCTAGATGGATTTATAGTAAATAATGAAGATTTTATGCAGATGACATTGCTGGTTGCTGACCTCCTTTTAGAAGATTGTATAACAGTGCATGCAGCTGTGGTCTGAGCACAGGAATTGTCAATTTCACAAGTGTGCAAGGCAAAATGGTTGCACTTTCATTTTACAAACTTGGAAATCTGTGTGGCTTTCTTCTGGTTGTCTATGCTGTTACCCATGCCTCAAAAGCATAGTGTTTTAATTGGCATGAAGAATTTGTGTTCGTAAGAGGTCATAGGGCCTTCAAACATTAATTTAATTCAGCAGCAGCGACTACGTTGAATGGTTTATTGTTTTAGGTAAAGTGCGCAGGGCATGCCAGTACTACAAAAATTAATTTAAAAAGGAATGAAAACAAAAAAAATTGAAAAAATTGAAAAAAAAAGAAAGAAAAAAACAAGCCAGAAAACAAAGAATAAAAATATTTATTCTGAGCATCACAGCAGTGGACTTGGAATTTTAGGAGCTGAATAAATCGTTAACCTACTATCTCCTTCAGAGCAAATTACTCATAGCACAGAAACGCTTTAAGGTTACTGATAGCACAAGAACTCCATTCCAGCTGTTCATTGTTTTGTAAGAGAGGGGAAAGGATGGAGTAGCAGCAGTACGGGGCTGGTATACCAAGGAGAGGAGGGTAGAAAGAAAAAAGGAGGTGGTGGTGTTGGGGGGGGGGCCTGGTGGGGATATTGCTGACAAAGCTTTGTTCTTACTTCTAACTGCTAAGACCTGGAAGGCACACTCATATTATTTTCAGCTCATTTTTCTCCCAGACTGGTTCATCTGAAATACCTTCCTCCCGATCTATAATGGCATGGCCGTTCAGCGAGAAACGAGAGAGAGTTATATTTTCCCCTTGAGTTAGGACGCCTTGTGAGAAATGATAATGGGTAATCAATAAAGTGGGAAATATGAGGCCACAAACTTTATGAAGCCAAAGAGACGTATTACTTCTGAACAACACTTATTTTCCTTAACAAAGTCACTACTAGGCTGTACCTAATAATCTGAAGGAAAATCGAAAGAGCTGCTACCACATCAGCAATATTGGCAACTTATTCCACTTTAATGGCATTTTGATTGATTTTTCAGCCTAATGGTAGTTTTATAGATTTGACGCTGCTCCTGCAAAATAGTTGTGTGTGTAATAAACATCCCTGAAGGCAAACACTGACCATTAAGGCCCTTGTCTTACTAGGGAGTCATAATTGAAGCGTGGCCCTCACAGCCGCTAGCTTTTAATTTTTTTCCTTTTAAAGATTTTTTTTTTTTTGTGAAGACCAAAACTGCTTTTTTGTCCAACCTTTGAATCTCATCAGGACTTCACATGCTGATATGTTTCAGACATTTGTGTAAAAAAAAAAAAAATCATAAACAGCCTGACCTTGACAATGACTTTGGGTGTTTCAGTAAAGCACTGACCTGCCGGAAAATGGAGACCTTGGTGTTAATAAATCAAGTACGTCTTAAAATGAGTTACCCTAATACTCATTCATCATAGCTGCAATGCCATTTGCTGATCTAAAGAGGAAGGAGGGGGGAGGGAAGTTGTCTAGCCTTTACTAACCCTGAAGCAAATAAAAACCATTTAACACCTTCACTTAATATATTGCAGGTCTCCCGGCACTTAAAAGGTTAAAAGATTTAAGTGGTCTCTAGTGTGAATCTACACTGGCCCTTTTTTATTTTTTTTCCACTCTACCTCTTAACAGAAAAGTGGTTCATTAACCTACTGGGGTCGATTGCAACAAACACCAAGCAGTGTAAAGCAGAGGATTAGATTCTCTGTGCTATTACCCTACCACATCTACAAGTGCACTCCATCTCGAGTGTTTCATTGTCAAATCCAACAGTAACTTGAATGGCTGTTTAGGTGAACAGTGTGTTAAAGAGCGAAAAATATGTCCAGGAGTGTCTGGTGATTACATGAATTTAACTTAATTTAAATCAGTATTAGAGCTCTTTCACACTGAGGCAGTTTTCAGGCATTTTAGCGCTAGAAATAGCGCCTGTAAAGCACCTGAAAACTGCCTCCAATGCCGCTCAAATGTGAAAGCCCGAGCGCTTTCACACCGAGGCGGTGCGCTTGCGGGATATTAGAAAAAGACCTGCAAGCAGCATCTTTGCTGTACCCAAATAAAATTGATATCCTTTTTTTCCCACAAATAGAGCTTTATTTTGGTGGTATTTGATCACTTCTGCGTTTTTTATTTTTTGTGCTATAAACAAAAACTTTTTGAAAAAAAAAACAATATTTTTTACTTTATGGTATAAAACATACACAATATAAAATGTAAAAAAAAATCAATTTCTCTATCAATCTAGGCAAATATGTAGTCTGCTACATATTTTTGGTAAAAAAGAAAAACGCAATAAGCGTATATTGATTGGTTTGCCCAAAAGTTATAGCGTCTACAAACTATGGGATATATTTATGGCATTTTTATTTATTTATTTTTTTACTAGTAATGGAAGCAATCAGCGATTTTTAGCGGGACTGTGACAATCGGACACCCTACACTCACTGGGGACCAGTGATACTAATACAGTGATCAGTGCTAAAAAAAAAAAAAAAAAAAGGCACCGTCACTGTACTAATGACACTGGCAGGGAAGGGGTTAACAGGGGTAATCAAAGTGTTAAATGTACTCCTAGGGGGTGCTTTCTGACTGTGTGTGTGTGTGTGTGGGGTGGGGGTGGTGCTTCGACTGGGGGAAGACCGAGATCCGTGTTTCTGCATAGCAGAAACACAAGATCTCCATCTTCCCCTTTCACAAAATAGCGGTCTGCCTTTACATAGGCAGACCGCCGTTCTGCCTCTCCTGAGAACGATCGGCTGTCCAATCACAGTGGGTCACCAGTGGCACGCACCTCAGGCCCAGTGCACAAAATCACGTACAAGTATGTGATGTTGCGCAGGAGGGCCGCCCTGCCACAGTATATCTGAGTGAGGCGGTCCATAAGAGATTTAAAGTGTTACAGCAACAGTTTTTTTTACTCTTGGGATAAAGGTTTTACATGAATAAAAGCTGATCACTGTAAGCACCCCTGTCAGTGATAAATGGTTTGTCTCAACCCTGTAACCACTACATCTGCGGGACAGTTTGTTCTAGTGAAAATCAATTAATGTTGTATGTGTTATACATTTGTCAAGGATTTTTTTCTAATTCTGTCCAAATCAACAGGTTATATTCTGTACTTGGGGAAAAAAATAAAACAAATGCACCCTCTACATCTAAGAACTGGTAAACTGCATTATTCTACATTCTTGTTCTTGGGTTTAAGTGCAAAGGCTAGCCTGTATTTGTGGGAGGAGTCTGAGAGGGCTATTTAAGCCTCCTCCTCTGTCAGGCCAGGGCTCGTCAGCGTTTCTGGGTTCAGTAGGGGGTGGGGCCTACACGTCATTTCCGGGTTGGCTGCAAGATGGTGGCGGTGCCTCTCTCGGTGCTTCACCGGGGAGTTCGCCTGTCCGCCCACCTGGTCCCCCCTCGGCACCCACATTTACGGGTCCCCGCTTCTCCCGGTGTTTCAGCAGGGGGGGATGATCGGACGCCTGCCCGCCGACTCCTCTCCCTTGCTAGCCAGCTCCTCTCTCCCCTTACCAGCTTGCTCCAGGGGGGAGCTGCCCGCCCGCTTTTCCGGGTGTTGAGGGGGGGGATCTCTAGCCAGCTTCCTGCTCCTCTGCATACAGCGCCACAGGGGGGCCGCCCGCCCGCTTCTCCCGGCGATTATGCCGGGGGAAGGGAGGGGGGCCGTCCATCCTTCCATCCTCCACCCACCCTCCTTCCCCTGGGCTGCAGCTAGTCAGGTGCGGCCCGCCTGCTTCTCCCGGCGATTTTGCCAGTGGAAGGGAGGGGGCCGTCCACCCATCCATCCTCCACCCGCCCTCCTTCCTTCCCCTCGGCTGCAGTTGGTCAGGTGCTGCCCGCCCGCTTCTCCCAGCGCTCGTGCAGGGGGGAAGCGGGGGGGGTCCGTACATTACCCCAGATGCCACGCCCGCCTCTCCCATCATCTCTCATCCAGGTGCCTGCCAGAGCTGTCGGGGCCACCCGCTTCTCCGGGCGCTCGTGCAGGGGGGAAGCATCCGTACATTACCTCAGACGCCGCCCACCTCTCCCTTCATCTCTCATACAGGTGCCTGCCGGAGCTGTCGGGGCCTCCCGCTTCTCCGGGCGCTCGTGCGGGGGGCGTCTGTCCATTAACGTAGCTGCCGCCCGCTTCTACCTTTCATCCAGGTGCCTGCCAGAGCTGTGGGGGCCGACCGCTTCTCCTGGCGCTCATGCCGGGGGGAGCTGGGGGGCGTCCATACATCATCCACGGCTCCATCTGGTCAGCGTGCTGCCTGCCCGCCGGCTTCTCCCGGCTCCCTTGCGGGGGGGGCGTCTATCCATCCATCCATCTCCGTAGCTGGGCACAATCCCGCATAGTCGGAGGGGGGCCACCGCCCGCTTCTTCCTTTCATCCCTCTGTTCCGGACAGCGCAGGGGGGCGACCGCCCGCTTCTCCCGGCACTCGAGCCATGGGGGGGGGGGCGTCTGTCCGGTCATCTATCCTCCAACCACCCACTTTCCCCACAGCCCCATCTGTCCGGGGTGCTGCCCGCCCCCACTTCTCCCGGCTCTCATGCTGGGGGGGAGGGGGGGCGTCTGTCCATACGTCCATCCTCCACCCACCCACTTGCCACTCGCCCCCCAGTTCACCTCCCTGGTATCACGCCTTGCATCGTGGAGGGCACGCCCCCACGTCTCCCAGTTCTCATGGCGGGGGGGCGCTCATCCGACCACTCACCTCCTGGTGGGGCATCATGTGGGGGGATCCCCGCACGCCTCCCAGGCATCCACCGCTTCAGTCACAAGTGTTCATATCGTGGCATTTCGGCACAGGTTTTCTGTCATAGCATTTCTGTTCAGGCGTTTAGTCTCAGCGCTTGTTTTTCTGTCATGGCATTTCTTCTGTCATAGTGTTTCCTGCCTCAGCATTTCTGTTGTTGTATTCTGCCCCAGCATTTCTGTCATGGCGTTCGGCCCTATTATTTCTGTCATGGTGTTTCTGCCCCAGCAGTTCTGTCGTAGCGTTCAGCACTTCTCGTAGCGTTTAGCATTTCTGTCGTAGCGTTCAGCATTTCTGTCGTAGCGTTCAGCATTTCTGTCGTAGCGTTCAGCATTTCTGTCATAGCGTTCAGCATTTCTGTCATAGCGTTCAGCATTTCTGGCTTAACGTTCTGCCCAGCATTTCTGTCATAGCGTTCAGCATTTCTCTCTCAGAGTTCTGCCCTAGCATTGCTGTCATAAGCGTTCGGCATTTCTGTCTCAGCGTTCTGCCCTAGCATTTCCATCTCAGCGTTCTGCCCTAGCTTTTCTGTCATAGCCTTCTGCCCCGGCATTTCTGTCATAGCCTTCTGCCCCAGCATTTCTGTCATAGCCTTCTGCCCCTGCATTTCTGTCTCGGTGTACAGGCTCGGCATTTCTGTCATAGCGGATCTGCCCCGAGGTTCTGTTATAGCGTTTCTCCCCAGGATTTCTGTCATAGCGTTTCTGGCTCAGGATTTCTGTCATGGCTTCTCTGCCCCAGGATTTCTGTCATGGCATTTTCCTTTATTCGGTGATGGCGTTTTCTGTCATAGTGTTCTGCCCCAGCATTACTGGCTCAGCGTTCGGTCTCAATTTTTTTTCTCTCTCGGCATTTCCGTCATAGCGTTTTAGCCCCAGGATTCTGTCTTTGCATTCCTGCCATCAGTATTTCAGTCTCAGCGTTTCTGTCATTGCGTTTCGGTCATGGCATTTCTGCCTCAGCGTTTCTGCCCCAGGATTTCTGCATTCGCATTTCTGCCTCTGCGTTCTGTCAGAGCATTTTCTACCCCAGCATTTTCTGTCATGGCATTTCTGCCCAGGGTTTCTGTCATTGGATTTCTGCCCCAGGTTTTTCTCTCATCACGTTTTCTGTCTCAGCATTTAGTTCAGCATTTCTGTCATAGCATTTTCTGTCATAGCGTTGTCCTTGTGTTTCGGCCCAAGATTTCTGTCACAACGTTTCTGCTTCAGTGTTCAGCCTCAGCATTTCTCAGAGGGGCATTGTTGTTCAGTCACGGCATATACTCCGGTAGCCATTTCATCTTCGTTGTTTGTCACATGTCTCATCGTTTTTTTCATGTTTGTACCTGCGTCAGGTAGCTAGGGCCCACATGTCAGGATCTGCCACGTCTAAAGATCCATATGGGCTGAGGTTTCGTTTGTTAATGATTGTTAACCACAATCTTCTCGCCCATATAACATACATCATACGATGCACATTCATTCACCACACCTGTACAATTACCCACCACGGCCTGTGGGTACACCAGCCCTGAGTTTTCAGTTAATTACCTGTCTCTGCACGGCAGGTTACTCAGGCTCACTCACTACTTACACGAGGGGGAGGGGGGGGTCCGTCATCAGGTTCATTCACGCGCGGTGGTCTTGACATTTCTGCTCATGTTCTCATACTTAGGTAGGCACCTCTTGTTCATGTTCTCAGGTTGGGCTGCATTGGCATTCATGATCCCCTTGTTGGTCCTTAAGTGGTAGGTTTGGGCAAACGTCGTCATGATTCTGGATTCCACTCTCGGCCCTGATCTCTTGTCTAGGATGTGGCCTGGAAGACTGCTTAGGGACGTCAGTCCAGTTGTCTTTTCCGTTCCCCAGCCGGCTCCAGGTAGGGGGGTTTCACTCACTTTGGGTATGACTGTTTCATGCCATGGGACTTATTTCCCCAGGGTGGAGTCTGGCCCTCCTTCCTCGGTTCAGGATTCAGACTCGGTTGCCAGGTCACAGGCTGAAGCACGACCCGATCGAATCAGGTGGGACCAGTACTCTGTGTCTGGCATGGTTTTCCATGTTGTCAATGCTTATTGCCATAGTACATGGGCCTCCATCACATCCTTCAGGTATTTAGCATTTTGAACTCCTGCCAGTTGTCCTTTGGCACTCACCCTCGAACTTCCCCATACCAGTTTGGGTAGGCCAGGGCTTGGGGGGGGGTTTCACTGAGCACTTCACTGGTGTCCAGTTGAAGTTACGATCTTCTTAGCTATCATTTTGCAGGGGTTCCTCGGGACAGCTATTGCTCCCCTTCCTCCACACATCCTCTCTTTTACAAGCAGTTCATTCTCATGTCTGGGTCGTCTCGGGCTTCAGGCTCTGTCCAATCGTTCACGGGACATTTAGTTGTGTTCTGGGTAGCTTTGCAGGTTCTATAGGGGGTTCTGTCTCATCACCAAGTCAGGATTCGGGTGGGTTTCCTCTGTCATAGCGGACACTTATCGGATATATACTGTTGCCATCCAGGTGCATGCTAATCCACTTGATGGATTGTTACCTTCCCTTCTTCACCTAAATTTGTTTCTTTTTGCCCTCTTTTCAGGCATACTGACCAGTCAGGCCAAGGCACACCTCAGGCCTTGGTGCTTAGGAGTATCACTTTCTCACTCGAAGACTCTGACTACAAGTGTAAAAGCTAGCCGGAGGCTAGCCTGTATTTGTGGGAGGAGTCTGAGAGGGCTATTTAAGCCTCCTCCTCTGTCAGGCCAGGGCTCGTCTGCGTTTCTGGGTTCCCACCCACCCGTTTCCCCCAATCTTCATACATACTCATATTACTTTTTCTTACATTCAGGGTATGCCCTCGTTTCAGGCATACTGACCAGTCAGGCAAAGGCAAACCTCAGGCCTTGGTGCTTAGGAGTATCACTTTCTCACTCGAAAACTCTGACTACAAACATACTTTAATACCCGTTGTCTTATGAAATGGTTAATTATTGGGGGCTAAGTGGTTAGCACTTCTGCCTGTCAGCACTAAGGTCAGCAGTTTGAATCCCAACCACGGCACTACCGACATGGAGTTTGCATGTTCTTCCTGTGCCTGCTTGGGTTTAGTCTGGGTCCTGTCTCAATTGGCCCTGGTATGTATGAATGTAAAAAAAATATATACAAAAAACAAAAAAATGCAGCGCTGTGTGATACTGAACCTTACAAATGCATAGATTAGTTTCTCACAATTTTCATCAATACACAGAGACAAAAGTGCAAATTGGGGTATTATACGTATTACTGTCAAAAAAGTGACTTTAGTGATGATAATCCTGTGTTTTATATCCCACATCCTTACTTTATATAGTGATTGGCCTCATTGAAAGTCCCGCCGACCAAACTTTCTCTCTTTTTTGTACAAATTTGGGATGGAGGCCAAATACTTATGGTGCCTTGGACCACATCATTCTCTCTCGACACATACAAGCTTGAAAATCGTTTGGAGAGGAACCCTATGCTTGATGCTTTAATAGTTTGGTGTGCTGAAAGCACATAAAATGTGTGAGTACCCTGATGTTATGTTTTCTAAAAAAAAATTTAAACTAGCTATAATGCACTATACAGCCTCTTTCTTGTTTTAAAACCGAGGACAACTTCTCTGGATTTTCCTGTAGGATCCTGTTGAGCCAGTTTTACTTAGAGCCCAGGAGTGGTTCAACTGCTTATGTGGACCAAGCTTAAGTGTGCGGTCACACTGTTGGAGGTGAGGGCATTCACATGGGGGGGGCAGGTGTGTGAAGTCACCCTCTTCTGATCAGGATTATCATCACTACAGTCACTTTTTGGACAGTAATACATATAATACCCCAATTTGCACATTTGTCTCTGGATTGATGAAAATTGGGAGAAAAAAATCAGTTGTTTTTTTTGGACACTTGATATTAAGGAATAATACTAAATTTCTTTCACTGTGAGCTTGCTTGTTACACAAAAAAAATATTTTTTTATGTTCATAGTTACATCTTTTAGCAATATTGATTTTCATTGTTTATGGCACTATCTATATATTTGTAAGGTTCAGTATCACACAGAGCTGCATTTTTTTGTATATATGTTTTCACAGATTATGGGATTATGATCAATTCTTGGCAGCTGTGAATTTGCACTTTGTTTCACGGGAATTGTTATACCACACCTAACGCTAGGTTGTAACCTCAGGTTAGTTTATACCTGACGCTGATTGCAGTCTCAGGTTGCTCTAGAGTAGCTGGCAAGAGTTATATATTTTTATAATGTATGAATGTAAGTTAGGACCTTATATTGTGGGCTCTGCGAGGGCAGGGAGGATGTAAATGTACAATATATATGTAAAGCGTTGTGTAAATTGGCACTACCTGAAGTACCTGAAATAAATAAATAAAATAATGAAATAACTCCTTGTATGACACAATAAAGTTATACTTTTAATTGGGCACACATTCTAAGGCCTGCTTCACACAGGCTTCAGCTTGTATAAGAGCAGTGTGAACAGCAAGTTTTTGGGGTTTTTTTTAATCATACTTCTGTCCAAACACCGCTGATCGCTCAGTTCTCAGTGCTCTGTAAGCAGAGAACTGGTGACTGTCAGTCACCGGCTCTCTACTCTGCACCCCCAAGTTCACTGGAGAGCTGGGCTGTGGAGGGGGCGGAAGCAGCTGGCTCAGGCTCTCAGCGGCTCGCTGAGAGGCAGAGACGGGTGCCAGTCCAGTGATCTAGGCAGATGCCAACCATATGGTTGCGATCTTTCCCCAGCCTAAACCGACTGTTATTTCAGACTGCTGTCTGCTGAAAACAGGTCACAGGAGTGCAGAATGAACTGCACTCCTGTGATCCACAGGAGAAGTACCAGCAAACGAGCTTTGGTTGTACTTCTCCTTTAAACTCTGTGACAAAGTTTGTTGAAAGCTCTGCAAATGCTTTGTCAAAGCTTTCCGTCTACACTGCTCTTCTACAAGCTAAAGTCCGTGCGAAACAGGTCGTAGGCTGGATTCACATTTTATGCAAATTTTTCACACTCATAAAGCAGGGGGTAGGCAACTGCAGTACAAAAGCTGTGAAAGCTGATCGAGCGGAGGAACACACCACCTTCACACCTCTGCAGAATGTACGACTGAGCTGCGCATGCATTTTACATTCTGGCACACGATCTATGTGCCGAGATGACTGCATTCCCATGGATGCATGGGAGTGAGGTCATCCTGCGCTGGCCTATTAAAATGGCTGAAGACTGGCACCTGGAAGAACCCGGGGAGAGCACGGAAGCAATAATGAGGGACCTTGCGGGTGTCAGATCCTTTAGCTTCACTCTGTAGCCCTTTAGTACGACAAACAGTGTACATACCTAGGTTACAACTGATGATGTAGATCGGCCAGCACAGTACAGACAAGAATTAATTATGGTAAATGTTAACTCCTCAGCCCCCTTGAGAACATTACATAGAAGGGGAGAGCCAAGAAGGATTTTTTTTTCAGTTTTGGAGAAAAGAACATGTAAAAAAGTAAGCAACATTATTTTTTATATATTTTTTTTAATTATATTGTGTGAATTGGAACACATAACAAATCTGAAGTAGGTGTTTCCCCAATTTGGCTGCAAAGGTGGAAATACATTTTGAGGTAGATAAAGCAAACTTGCACTTTTCTGTGCACAGTGAAGCAACACTTTTTCTTTAATATCCCCTCCCCAACACATACTCACCATTGCTTTGCTTCCCCACACTCAGCAGAAAATACTCTATACCTGCAGATATGGAGGAAAGTGTGACTTATTCAACTTTTTTCTCAATGGTCCAGCACTATCGCATGGGGTGGGGAGAGAGAGTGTAGGCTGTCTAGAGCAGGGGTCTCCAAAATTTCGAAGCAAAGGGCCAGTTTACTGTCTGTCAGACTTTTGGAGGGCTGCATTGTGGTCAGTGGGAATAGAAAATGTCTCAGACATGGTGGTCAAAAAAATTACACAACGCCTGTGGGCATTAGGAGGAGATATACTGCCTCATCATTGATATTAGTGGGAAGAACAATTTCCAGTCTTGATGTTAGTGAGAGGAATGGTGCCCCATCTTTGGTATTAAGTCAGGGGAATAGTGCCATATCATTAGTATCAGTGGGAGGAATAGTGCCCCTTCATCGATATTAGAGGAAGAATAGTGCCCTATCATTGGTATCAGTGGAAAGAATAGTGTCCCATTATCGGTATTAGTGGGAGGAAAAAACATCCCCATAATTGGTGTCTGTGGGGGGAAATAGCGCCCCATCTATGGTGTTAGTGGGATGAACAGTGCTCTATCTTTGGTGTCAGTGGAAGGAATAGTGCCCATTGTTGGTGTCAGTGGGAGGAATAGTGCCCTAAGTGCCAGATAAGGACAAAGGGCCACAGTTTGGAGACCGCTGGTCTAGAGCAACTGGGAGCTTACACTGGGTTTCCTTTGCCACTTCCTACCTGCTAAACAGAGTGGTGGGGAAGAGACGGGAAGGTGAGTATGTGCTCACCTGTGATCACCTTAATGCCGACAAAACTAAATTCAAGTCCCAAGGGTTCAGGGGTTACTTAAAGCGGGAGTCCACCTAAAAAAAAATATTAAAAACCAGCAGCTACAAATACTGCAGCTGCTGACTTTTAATAAATGGATGCTTACCTGTCCCAGGGTCCAGCGATGTCAGCAGCTGACGCTGATCACTCGCTCGGCTCTCGGCAGCTGCCGCCGCCATTCCTCGGTGAGGGAATCAGGAAGTGAAGTGTTGCAGCTTCACTTCCTGGTTCCCTACTGCGCATGAGTGAGTCGCAATGCGTGTCGTAACTGGTCCCCGCTATCTCTTGGGACTTGTGTGTTTCCCAGGAGACAGCGCGGAGGGACGGGAAGAGGTGTAGACTCCCGTGGGAGTCTATGCCCGGAAGTGGGTGCAAATACCTGTCTCAGGTATCTGCACCCCCCTCCCCTCTGAAAGGTGCCAAATGTGACACCAGAGGGGGGGGGGGGGTTCCGAAAAGCAGCAGTTCCATTTTTGTGTGGAACTCCGCTTTAACCTGAGATTAAGCCGTGTTACCCCCTGAATAAAATTATGGACCAAAGAATGCGAAGCAAGTGGTCATTGAAATAATACCGATAAGGCCGAGACCTGTCCTTAGAAAGCATTCAAGGCCAGCTTTATTTCTCACCTCATCTGCAGAAAATTCAAGGACTTTACCTTGACCTATTTCCTGAGGTGCAACTCCTGGTTTCACACCAGGACACATATGTTTCCCAGACTCCATAATATATAACCATGGAGGCTGGCTCTGCATCAACCAAGGTAGAAAACTACCGAACCTGACAGCCCACGCTTCTTCAGAGTGCGGGCCTCAATAGCCAAACCGTTAAATTTAGCGTTTGTAAAGTAGCATGGAACTCCGGACCTTGCGAGAGAAGGTCTGGCCGTGAAGGTAGGGTCCATGGGTTCCCTACTGCCATCTCTAAGATCTCTGCATACCAAGATTTCCTTGACCCCGCTTTGGGTTACAAGAATCAATGCCTTCCTTTCCTGTTTGATCCTGTGAAGAAGTCGTGGATGCAGGCAGAATAGGAGTGAAAGCACAACTCAGTGAGAACCGATTCCACGGGAATAGCAAGGCATCTGTTCCGCATGCTAGCGGATCCTTTGTTCTTGACACAAAGTTGTCAAACTTTTTTTATTGATTCTAGACGCAAACAGATCTATGTCTGGGATCCCCCATCCTTGACATATTGACAGGAAGATATCGGGGTGAAGGAACCATTCTCCCAGGAACAACTGCTGGCGACTCAAGTAGTCAGCCTGCCATTTTTCTATTCCTAGAATGAAAACTGTCAATAGGCAAAGTACATTGTTTTCTGCCCAACATAGGATAAGATTCACCTTTCTCTGGGCTGCACAACTTCTTGTGCCCCCTTGGTGATTACTATAGGCCATTGCTGTGGCAAACACGGATTGAATTCTAGCATAACAATACCTTAAACTGAACGTTCAGGCCCTCAGGACCAAGAGTTCAGCCTGAACTTCTAAAATGTTAATGGGAAAGGCCATTTCTGATCTAGGCCACTTCTCTTGGACAGCTGCTTCTTTCAGGACTGTCCCCCAACCTAAACAAAAAAAGGTTGGCATATGTTGTTACTATTTCCCAGGTAACTGAAGGAAGGATTTTCCCCTTTGCAGACTTTTTGGATGCTAACCATAAACTGAGGCTCCGGCGCACCCACCCTACAGCACCTGGTATTTCCAGGTGGTCTTTCATCCGGGTACTAACCAGGCCGACCCTGCTTAGCCTCCAAGATCAGACGAGATTGAGCGCTATCAGGGTGCTGTAGGCTTTGGAGTCAGACACATTGGGAATGTAGAGCTTGAACTCTTTGTTTCAAGCCGATAGGATACTGTTTTACAGCAGTCTAGAATGAGACTGAGCAAGGAACGGCCTTGAATGAAGCCACCATCTTTCCCGACAACCTCACGCAAAGTTGAATAGGAGAAAATCATCTTGTTTCAACTACCTAAATCAGTTCCTTTATGGCGCTGATCTTAGCCTGGGGTACGAATACCCTTTTCTGGGTGTACCTATGATCAGAACCAAGTATTTTCTTCATGGTTTTTAAAAAAGATTCCTCCTAGGTTGAGAATCCGACCTAGATATTCCAAGTAGTCGTATGTGGTGACCATACTTTGGTCTAAGCGGGCTACCGACTGGTCTAACAAGTACAGATCGACTAGGTAAACCATAATCGTTATACCTTGGGCCCTCAATCTGCGTAGAAAAGGAGCCAGAACCTTTGTACTCGAGGTGCAGCAGCTACACACTGAAAATGAAGATTTTCCACTTTGAAAGAAGATATTACTAGTGAGCGAGGAAATAGGCATATGGAGATAACAGATTGGATTGACTTCATGCAAAAAAAGAGAGATTATATTCAGGAATTGAATTTTAGATCTTTTAAGATCCAGAATGTCCATTTGGATTTAACCAAACCCCAACCTCTGCTCTTACATGGGGGCCATCATGAACACTTTTTTGCCAAAAGATGGTCCAATGCTTGAGAGAAAGATTTATTTTTCTCTGGATCCTTAGGAACGTTTGATCTGAGAAAACGAGGAGAGGGAAATGCTTTGAACTCCAGTTTGTACGTTTGGAGGTATTGAGGAAGTCCCCCATTTGTTTTGACACTCCTCCTGCCAGATCCCTGAGAACTGCAGAAAAAATTCTCCTTATTGAGCAAGCGGGGGTACCTCCTCATAAGGAGGCTTCAGTACCTTGTAGGTTTCCTCCCCCCAAGACCTCTTTTGTCCCTGGGGTTAACCCTGAGGATTACCCTTTGAACCTGGGGGCGGAGGCCGTCGCGACTGCCTGTAGACTGATGCCCCTGACACAGAAGGAACAGCTTTGAAAATAAAAAATACATTTACTCCTTCACTTAAATGGCAAATACAAAAAAACTTTTCCAACAAAGAACGGGAAAAAGCATGCGCAGCTTGAGGAGGCTTTAGAGAACCCAAACATTCAGATAAGGGTACATAAATGTGGAGCCGATCATTCAACAAGAAATTGTACCATCAATCTTACAGATTGTGAACGCTGACTTTCCCGCATTTGACGCTTCAAAAGAGGAGTCATCAGCCTCACCACGGTCCCCTGAGAGAATCGTCTTCTCCTGCCCCTAGTTCCTCGGTCTGAGGGTAGTAGGTTGATGGAAGAGAACCTGTCGCATCTTGACCACACTGGGATACGATTAAAGTCGCTAAACTTTTTTTTTTTAAAAACCTACCATGGCTGAGGAAAAAGAGTAAAATGAACAGGGGCTGCAGCATTAAAAATAGTTGCAAATATTTCATGGCCCCGATGCTCACTCTGACCAGCCACCCCTTCTAAGGGGAGAATGCCATTTGTAGAGTAGGTTTTCCAGAGATTGAAGGAGACTTTTTTAGCTCCTTTTTTGGGAGTGTTTTAACCCCCCCTTCTAAACATAGCCCGATGCACAAAGCAGAGGTACTCCAGAAGAAATCGCATCCATTGCTTGAGCAATAGTCAGCCACTGCTGCTGCTATTAATGCTTAGCCTGATGCAATAGTAAGTTTGTCAAAAAGAATGCTTGTGTCACCAACCTCTTTCATGCCCCTTTACGCTCTTGTGTCCCTCCACCAGCTTAATCAGTAATAATTGTGCTTTAAAAAACACATACCCACGCTGGATGTTGGAGGACGCCAATGCCGTGCTAAGCTCCGCCCCCTTCCTTTGCCCTCGGCCCCCTTCCTCTATTTTTTTTTTCCAATAAAAGAGTTTTCCCGCGGGGCACGGGCCTCTGATCCTACAGGATCATTATGTGAGGGGAAACATGGCAAGGAGAGAGCCTGAAAGCTGCCGAGTAGCAGCGTGCTAAACATTTTTTTTTCATTCTTTCTCCCAACGCTCTTCCTCGTGAAGAGGGGGAGAATATAGCACAGGTGGGGGGTGTGTGGAGAAGAGAAAAGACCCCCCCAGACTTACTGGAGTTCTGCTGCTAGCTGGAGAGGAAAGAAGCCTGCTGCTCCTGTCACAGTGTGTCTCTTGAGGAAGCATGAGAAGGTATGTGCTCCATACAGCCCCCCAGTGCTGGCACATAGGCATGACAAAATTTACTAACTAAAGGAGACATTTTATAAGAAAATTCAAAAATTTCTTAGAAAACTCCACTTAACTTTCCCGCCGCAGGGTTTTCTGTGGTAAAACCAACAGACCCAATCTTCACCCTTCACGGTGGGTTCCGTTAACAACCTTCAGGAGCCGGGGATCCTCAGGGAAACGCACAATCCTGGACCTGTAATAGCATCACCGCCAGTAAAACTTTATGGCCTTAAAACCAAAAAGTACTGGATCCCAGGGTCCAGCTCTCTAAAAAGAGAAGCGTTTGACAAGCAAAGACCTTGTTTCTTCGGAACACGAGGCCTGGGTACCATTCAATTCGGCCTAAAAGACACCTTGAATGGATCTGGCTGCATAGATAGCCACAGCAAGGATTGCTCCAATGGAGCTCAGCACAGCACATCTTCACCCGTGACCAACACCTTAGACACTGGCGAAAAAACTGAGATACTCCCGGTAGTGGGAGGGGTTATATAGGGAGTGCACTTTTTTTCTTAGGGCATGACAGTGTCCATCACCTGAAGGTGGCCTATAACCCACATAGTAACTACTATGGCTATGTGTCCCGTGATGTACGATAAGAAATACCAGCTTCCTTGTCAGAAGGACTAAGGGAATAATGGCTGTTTTTGTAACACTGACAAAACTAAGTTTAACTAAGTTTAAACTAAGTTTAAGTCCCAGGGGCATAAAGGTGATTTAACTGGCGGATTAATCCGCAACACCCCTTGCATAAAACCCCAGACTAAAGAATGCGTAGCAAGCGGTCTTTGAAATAAAATCAATAAGGCTGAGACTTTGCCCTTAATAGTACTCAGGGCCAACTTCATCTCTACGCCTAATTGTAGAAAGGCAAGAATTCTGCCTATGATATATCTCTGAGGGTGCCAACCCTTGGATTCACACCAGGAAACAGAAGCCTTCCAGACTCTATAATATATAGCTCTGGACGCTGGCTTCCTTGCATTAATCAAAGTAGAGATAACTGACCCGGAAAGCCCATGTTTCTTCAGAATGTCGGTTTCAATTGCCAGGCCGTTAAATTTAGCGTTCGTAAAGTAGGATGGAATATCGGCCCCTGTGAGAGCAGGTCTAGCCTTAGTGGGAGGGACCAGGGACCCTCCATTGCCATCTTTACGATTTCTGCGTACCATAACCTTCTGGGCCATGCTGGTGCTACCAGAATTACCGGTTTTCTTTCCAGCTTGATCCTGCAAAGAAGTGGTGGCAGCAACTGAATAGGGGGGAATGCATAGATCAGTGAGAACTGATCCCACGGGGTTACCAATGCATCTGTTCCGCATGCGAGTGGATCCCTTGTCCTCCCAGAGTCCCCCCATCTTTGGCAAACAGCCCGAAAAATGTCGGGGTGAAGAGACTCTTCCCCTGGGAATATCTGCTGGCGACTTAAATAGTCCGCTTGCCAATTCTCTATTCCCGTAATGAAGACTGCCGATAGGCACGGAATATGCCTTTCTGCCCAAGTTAGAATATGGTTCACCTCTCTTTGCGCTGAGAGACTCTTGGTGCCCCCTTGGTGATTGATATAGGCCACAGCCGTGGCATTGTCAGACTGGATCCTGACAGGACAATCACTTAACCTGGAAGTCCAGGTTTTCAGAGCCAGACGTACTGCCCGAATCTCTAGGATGTTGATGGGCAAGGCTCTTTCAGTTTTTGACCACTGCCCCTGGACAGTCCTCTTGTCTAGTACTGCTCCCCAGCCTGAAAGGCTGGCATCTGTCGTTACTACTTTCCAGATAATTGGTCTGAAGGACTTTCCTTTCAGCAGATTCTGGGTTAGTAACCACCAACTGAGGCTTTGGGACACTCTTGGGGACAGCTGCATTGGCAAGTCCAAAGCTTGGATCGTTTTGTTCCAAGCAGACAGGATGCTGTTTTGCAACAGTCTCGAATGGAACTGGGCATAGGGGACTGCTTCGTATGAAGCCACCATCTTTCCTAACAACCCCATGCAAAGGCGAATTGAGGGGTTTCTTTTCAAGTTGACCATCCGCACCAGCTCTCGTACGGAGCTGATCTTTGTCGAAGGCAAGAACACCTTTTTCTGGGCTGTCTATGATCAGGCCCAAATACTCCAGCCTTCTTAATGGTTTTAAGGAAGAGTTCTCTATTATTATTATTTCAGGTACTTATATAGCACCGTCAATTTACGCAGCGCTGTACATTTACATACATTGTACATTCACATCAGTCCCTGGGGCTTACAAGGAGCTTAGGAGCTTACAATCTAAGGTCCCTAACTCACATTCTTACATACTAGGGACAATTTAGACAGGATCCAATTAGCCTACCAGCATGTCTTTGGAGTGTGGGAGGAAACCGGAGTACCCGGAGGAAACCCACACAGACACAGGGAGAACTCCAGGCAGGTAGTGTCGTGGTTGGGATTCGAACCAGCGACCCTTCTTACTGCTAGGCGAAAGTGCTATCCACTACACCACTGTGCCGCCCTCTCTAGGTTGAGGATCCAACCCAGATTTTCAAGGTAACTGGTTGTAATGCGTACACTTTGCTCCAAGCGAGCCACCGACTGGTCTATTAGCAATAGATAGTCTAGGTACGCCAAGACTGTTATGCCCTGTGCCCTTAACCTGGCTAGAGGTGGGGCCAGTACTTTTGTGAATACCCGGGATGCTGTGGCTAGCCCGAAGGGCAAGGCTACAAACTGAAAGTGCTGCTGTTATACTTTGAATCGCAGAAACCTTTGGTGAGCGGGAAATATAGGGACATGCAGATATGCATCCCTGATGTCGATGGATGCCAGAAGTTCTCTTCCTTGTAGGATGGAGACCACTGACCTGATCGACTCCATGCAAAAGGGAGCAGATTTTCAGGAACCGATTTAGATTCCTTAGATCTAGAATGGGTCTGACATCTTCATTTGGTTTGGTACCAGAAATAGGTTTGAATAAAACCCCAAACCTTGCTCTTCTATGGGGATCTGTATGATCACCCCCTGAGCCAATAATTGGTCTAATGCTTGAAACAGGGATTGCCTTTTCCCTGGATCCTTGGGAACATTTGATCTCAGAAAACGAGACGGTGGAAACTCCCGAAATTCTGGTTTGAATCCTAGAGACACCGTGGAGAGAACCCATCTGTCCTGAATTTCCCTTTGCCAGACTTCTGAGAAATGCAGAAGTCTTCCCCCCACTCTGGTGAGGGGGGACGCCTCTTCATGATGAGGCTTTAGTATTCTGCTTTGCAGCTTTTCGGCCCCAGGTCTTCTTTTGAGCCTGGGCCTGACCCTAAGGTCTTCCTCTAGAGTATGACAGCGGAGGCCATCACCACTGTCTAGAGGGGAGAGGAATAATGAACCTCCTCCTGATACTAGGACACACCACGCTGTTGTAGCTGGACATAGAGCTGCTGAAAAGGGAATGTGTATCTTTACTCCCTCTAGAGGAGATCTTAAGGCATTACAATGTTTAATATATGGAAGAAAAGGCATAGGTGGACTTTTTACAGTTCCTAAGCTTCTTCCCTTACCTTATCCTCACTGTAGGATACTGCTGAAACAGACAGATCCAAACTGCACCCATCACAGTGGGCTGTGTTAGTAAACCTTCAAAGACCGGGTCCCTTAATAGTGGTTCCACTCCTTTGGACCTGTATAGCACCCCTCAGGACAACTTTAGGTAATGTAGCAAGATCAAAAAGAGTTCTGGTTCCTAAGGTCCAGCCCTCAAAGAGAAGCATTACAGGCAAAACCTTGCTCTTCTATGCCAGGCCCGGGTACCAACCTGTGGCCTCAGTGGCTTGGATTCATCCGGTTGTGGAGGTTATTTAAATCCAGCATGGATCCCTCCTGGAGCTCCTCAGAGCACATCTTCACTCGTGAACAACACCTTAGACATTGGCGAAAAAACTGAGGTACTCCTGGAAGGAGGGGTTATATAGGGGAGTGAACTTCCTGTATTGGGTATACCAGTGTAAACACCTGAAGGTGGCCCATAACCCATTAAGTTATCACTTAGGCTCTGTGTCCCATGATGTATGATAAAGAAATTTGTCATTTTTTTAAATTTTTGTAAATAAGTAAGATTTTTATTTATGTTTTTCAAAAAATTTGGGTACAGTGTTGCATTATCGCGCAATTGTCATTCAAAGTGTTACAGCACTAAAATCTGAAAATTGGCCAGGGCAGGAAGGGGGTAAAAGTGTCCAGTAGGCAAGTGGTTAAAGTACATCTTTTGTTTTGCCTTATATGGAATTTTGTAAGTTCACACAAGTATGCTTTGCCATTCTTCTGTTTCATAAAATCGTCAAGAATGATTCAAGCTTCTGTCAAGAGGTGTAAGCAATGGCCAACATTTACTTCAGACACAAAAACTTCAGCCATTTTCAAGTTAAAGCATCTATACACAGTAGCATAATGAACACTGAAAAACAAAGACTGACTCAGCCTTTTTAGTAATGTGTCATGTACATAACCTGAATGTTTTTTTTTTCTTGGGCTGATTATGTCCAACACAATTTATGAAACATGAAGTTATCACAACATGTTTATACTTCGTAACACAACTCCCAAAACCTTTATAGGGCGGATGAGCTGGATCCTATGAAGTGAGAAAGCAATGTGAGATAAAATTTGATCTACAACTGCATCCATGACACAAGCACTGAAAGCTGTCCGTGTCAGGTGACACCTGAAAATGTAAATGGTCTCCAGCCATAGGCGTGCGCACAGGGTGTGCCAGGTGTGCCTGGGCACACCCTAATCACCCTGTGTGGTGCAGATTCTCCCTGTTTAAACCCTTGATATGGATAAAAATAATATTATAATACTAATAAAACCTACTGACACCATCCACTACCTTACTGACACCAATCTCTGCCTTACTGGCACCCGCCACTGCTCTACTGACACCGTCAGTATGTATACACATGCACACCTATATGTATTTGAGCTTTGAGGTGCACACCCTAATGCAATAGGCTGTGCACACCTATGTCTCCAGCTATGGAAATATAATTCCCTCTGAGAACAAGCAATAAGCAGATGCTGACTGAGATGTTTCTCACTTCATATACATTAAACAGAACCATCCAGATACATATGTATGAGGATTTTCCAGAATCGTCTGACCAAGCGATCACAGTGGATCTGATTAACCACTAATAGACCAGGCCTATATCCTACATGTAAAAATCTGGATTTTTTTTTTGGTAGAAAATTACTTAGAACCCCCAAACATTATATATTTCTTTTAACAGAGGCCCTAGAGAACAAAATGGTGATTGTTGCAATTCTTGATGTCTTGATATTTGGGCAGCAGTTTTTCAAATGCAATTCTTTGGAAAAAATACACTTTAATGAATTTTAATGCAAAAAAACAAAACAATATATAACCCAATATTTTGATAAAATATGTTATGCCAAGTAAATAGATACCTAACATGTCACACTTTAAAATTGCGCACAATCGTAGAATGCCGACAAACTACAATACTTATCCAAATCTCCATTGGCAATGCTGTAAAATTTTTTACAGGTTACCAGTTTACAGGTACACAAGGGGTCGGAAGATAGAAATATTGCTCTCATTATAATGATTGTGGAGATACCTTACATGTATGGTGTGAACACCGTTTTCCTATGTGTGTGAGCACGGGGGGTGGGGGTGCTTTAAAAATATTTTTTATTATTATTTTATTTTTTTTTTAAATGTTTACACTGTCCCTTTAACTTAATCCAGAAAAAAAGGTTCTGTTCACATTTTCCCTAACTGGAAGTGATGAAATGCTTGTCGCTTCCGGTCTCCTGGACCACAGAGATGATCGGGATGTTCCAGTCCTTGATCACCTCTATTGTCAATAGTTGCAATCGCCAGATCGGATGAGCCTGGAAAAGCACAGAGCAGGGGGTGAACAACCCCTCCCATGTCTTGTAAAAGTGATCCTACAGCTAATTGGCCATTAGAATCGTTTTTACAGTGCAGGGCATTACCAGTGGGAAAAAAACAATACCGGCTGACAGCTGCAGTCATGGGCCCAGTATACCAGCTTCAACACAGTGACGTACATGTAAGTGGTTAATGAGAAAAAGGCAAACAAAAAGGGTGCAGATGGCTCTAGCAACAGAAAAGGTTTACTTTACTAATTTAATTGAGGGAATGAAGTATGAAATCTTATTGACTATGATACACATTAGCTCTTATACTGTATGCACAGCTCCAGTTTTCAACATTAGTCCTTGTGTGATCGAGAAGCTTGTAATCTTGTATTATATATTGTAATTGGAGAAGTCTGCCTGACTTCCAAGGGTCTGATGGTGACCCCCAGAGCCAGCAAGAACTGACATTCCTCCTCGGGGTGCAGGTTAATAGGCATAGTGGCTGTAGTGCAAGGTGGAAAGATTGGGCGCCAGTCACTTTTTGTAAAAATGAACAAAGAGTTTTAATTCTCTTAACAGGAATGGTGGGGAGAGAGGGTTTAGGGCATAGGATACCCTTAGGCAAATGCAATAGCAATTAAGGCAAACTCCGCAGACAAAAATAGAACTAGGCAGACAGCAATACAGAACAAAGGTCTTTAAGCTAAATGCAGCAATCTGTATCTGGAAGCAACCGCAGTCTCCCATGGCAACAAATTCTCTCACAATATCCTACTGTAGATCTTCCAGCTTAACTTACTGTATCCCACTGTAGGTCCTTAAGCTCAGCTCGCCGTCTTAGACTAGACTTCTTGGACTCTCAGCTACCTGCTGGATTCCCGAGCTTCACCGACTTCACACTTACACTGTACTTTATCTTCAAGCTTTACTCACAGCTACCCACTGTCTTCCTGGATGAGTCTCCACTGAAGCTTACCCACTACTTCACTGTCCCCAGCTAGTGAAGCATCTGCTCTGCTACTCCTTCAGCATTTCATCCCTTTCAAACTTGCATCCGGTAACAGGAGTGGTCATCCCTTTGTGGCAACTGCTTCTTCTTTACCTCCAACAATGATCAGGCTCCCTTCAGGCCGAGCCTCTAACACATGCGGTTCTGCCCCAGGCTTTGGGGCTAAATCTTGGCTGCTCCTCCTTTGCAGGACCCCCAACTGCTGGATAGGCCTTAAGTATACCTACTCTTATATATATATCCTTCAGGAAACCCAATCGCATCAGCTCCTGATGAGTGGGAACATACCCACGAAACGCGTCGAGCTTTATATTAACGATGCCCCAGCTACATCTTACATGGAACCATTGTTACCTATACCTCCTCTATTACATCAATTTTTCCTTATTTAAGAAATGCACATTTATCATGTGGGTGCATGTGTCGGTATCAGGCTTGTTGTCGCTAGCAATACTATGCCATATTACTGCTGTATTTACATCGGACCCTGTGCTGCTATACGTATATACAATTTTTACTATGTTTATGTTATGTGTACATCACCTATGCATATATTAATGTATTGTTTACTGCATATGAAATGATTACCCTTTTATTGTTTGGTACTCCTTAGAATCAATAAACATTTCTTAATGCATTTCTACTATGGTCTATTTTCCCTCCACTACCCAAGCGCTTCATTTAAAGTCCCAACTTCCCTCTCTATTGTACCGATAATCGGGATGGAGGCACATTATTATGCCTCATTTAAAGTCCCAAATCTCCCCCCTTTTATATTCATATATTACCGGGATGGAAGCAATTGGCTATATGGGATTGGTAGTGCTCCCCTACCCTCCCTGTGTGAGGTCCGCCCTTATTTTAAAGGGATCATCATGTATAGGACAGTGTCTCGTTTATACGTTTATAGACATATATGTTCTCTAGTTGTGGACATATTATTGTCTAATTTACTTTTTATTTCAATCTTTTTATGCAGCATCTTGGTCACTGATCCCATGCCCTACATGGTTTCTTCCTTACAAATGCCCCAGACACACCTTCCACCTGACCAGCATCTGTGCTCTGTGTGTGATGATCAGGCGTGTGGGTGGTGCTGGGCTCCCCTCCCTGCGGGAGCTGCGATGCGCCAGTGGGTCCTCCCTTTCTCCCCATCTACTTCATGATCGGGGGATCGGGCGGACGCCCCTTTGCGCATCGGTGTCAC
Source organism: Lithobates clamitans (assembly GCA_037952925.1). NCBI lineage: Eukaryota > Metazoa > Chordata > Amphibia > Anura > Ranidae > Lithobates > Lithobates clamitans. The sequence continues at coordinate 1,581,029 of JBBGZY010001049.1, read as the reverse complement.
GCCCCCTGCGTCGTGCGCGTGACGTCAGTCCTTGACGTCACTGCGCCGACGTTCAGTGTGTTTCCATCTCGGTGCCCTCTGGGAGGAGCCTCTCCACGCCGACGGCTGAGTGTAACTCAGTTCAGGTGCGGCGGCTCCTCCTCTGCGTCACCCACGTGGCGTTGGCGGCATACTTATACTCCCCACTTGGAGCTGGCTGTTCACACGGCCAGTCTCTTTCTGGGGTCTTTGCGGACCAGCCCTACGTTGTACGTTTGGTTGCTGGTGCCTTTGATGCTGCATCTGGGTAGGCTCTATGTCCTTTTTCCTCTCCTTTCCCTTCTGCTTTTTTTGCTCTCTCCTGGTATATGTGTTTATCTCTATGGTGGTCTTGCCTTATCCTCACTTATCAGTCACTATTCTCTTCCAATTTTTCCCACACTGTTTGCTATTACGCTTTCACTTTCTTTGGTCACCCTTACCCCTATTCTCATGCCCTCACTTACAAACACAGATCTCCATATACACACACTTACTAGCCACATCATCACCTCTCTTGGAACTTCCTGGGTACATTATTTACTCTTCAACTATTATTACTTACTTAATATCATTATTAATTAGATATACACCTAATGAAAAATATTGTTTTGTTCCCAGAATTGTCTGTTCTTACGACAATACATTTTCACTTGTGGACACACTCTACCCCATTCTATCTCTTTCTTCCTGCCCGATGTCGCATCTACAGTTATGCCGCCTCAGCTCCCGTGGAGAGGCTATGGCCCTGGCCCACCCTGCTCCCACCACAGCACACTGCACTTTGCTTGAGTCGGTGAGTGCGTTTGGTATAAACAGCTATAGATATTAAATGTTGATTTCATTATTTTTTACTTTTATATGGACTCTATGGTTCATTATACTCTTATATATATATCCTTCAGGAAACCCAATCGCATCAGCTCCTGATGAGTGGGAACATACCCACGAAACGCGTCGAGCTTTATATTAACGATGCCCCAGCTACATCTTACATGGAACCATTGTTACCTATACCTCCTCTATTACATCAATTTTTCCTTATTTAAGAAATGCACATTTATCATGTGGGTGCATGTGTCGGTATCAGGCTTGTTGTCACTAGCAATACTATGCCATATTACTGCTGTATTTACATCGGACCCTGTGCTGCTATACGTATATACAATTTTTACTATGTTTATGTTATGTGTACATCACCTATGCATATATTAATGTATTGTTTACTGTATATGAAATGATTACCCTTTTATTGTTTGGTACTCCTTATAATCAATAAACATTTCTTAATGCATTTCTACTATGGTCTATTTTCCCTCCACTACCCAAGCGCTTCATTTAAAGTCCCAACTTCCCTCTCTATTGTACCGATAATCGGGATGGAGGCACATTATTGTGCCTCATTTAAAGTCCCAAATCTCCCCCCTTTTATATTCATAAGTATACCTAGCAGCCAGCATGCCACATGGATAGGCCTCAGGCTTCAGGCCTAGCAAGCAGGAGCTGCTCAACTCACACCCACCCAGGCCGCAGCCTCAGGCGGGAAGAACCCCAATCACCTGACTCCTCCTAAATAAATAGCCTATCCCAGCATACACAGAAGTCAAAGAAATTTCTTCTGATTGGCTGAGACAACCTAGTTACCCATTACCTGAATTTATAGTAATCCATCATTCTAATGCCAAAAGCAACAGTGCCACCTATTGACAGAAGAGAGAGACTTCCCCAAACTCAGACTTAGGACAGGAATCAATGGATCAACCTACCAATTAACCAGGCTAGTTACCACCTAGCACAACTAGATTTATTAACAGCCCTGTTTAGGATCAGGGTGCTACATAATGTTTAAGAAAATATGTAGAGGGGAAATCTGGGTGTGTTTCTAGATGCCTCAGCTTCGGTAAATCACTTTAACTTTGAATTGTTCTAGTGATGACCTTTTACGATACAGTGCACAGAGTAGTATTTGAAATAAAGTCCACCTTCATTAAAAGAAAGTGCAATAACAAACCTTACCTCATCCTCCCAGCCTAATCTAACCTGAAACCTTCCTTCCACACCCAACTGCCGACTTGCATCAGCCCAACTCTTGTTCAATTTATATATTCTGGAACAAAAACTTCTTCAGTACTTGCAGCATCTGCACTGTGACTCCTCAGACTTATGCCCAGTACACATGATCAAACAATAGTTTATAAAATACCGCTTTTGAAGCGATCGTACATTAATATGATCGTTAGTACACAGCTTTCGTGAGCCGATCACAACAGTTAATGTGAAATTCTCTGAAGGGACAAACATGAAAATTTCTCTTGTAAATTACGAGAATGTACAATTTTCGTTCAATCGGTACAGTATTCGTCCGACACAAGACCAAAACCATGCCTGCTCAGAAACGACGGAATAAATTACAATAAAATACAACACATTACATCACGTCCGAAGTTGTCTTCTGTGGTACAAGAATTTTCGTAACCGCTTCATTTTTTATAAGAGACAAGCATATAAAAAAAACAGAAGATCATTCGTTCGGTGTTCTCATCGTGTGTACAAGGCCCCACAATGGGAATAAACCCTACAATAAAAATGTAATAAATGCACCTTACCAATTCATAGATGTGGTGGCTGCATTCGTTTATCTTTTTAGGCTTTTTTTCCTTTATTTTCACTTGGTGATCATGCCAATAAGTCTGTTATTTTTAAACAAACTTTAACAGACCAAACTGTCCAGACAAAGTAGCAGAGAGTTGAGACAAACCATTAAACACTGACGGGGTGGTTACAATGGTCAGCTTTTATTAATTTATTTAAAACCTTTATCCGAAGAGGAAAAAAAAAAACTGTTGCTGTAACACTTTTAAAAGTGTTAGCTGGAGTTTGGCTTCAATTGATTAGTGTATCTAAATCTGCTAGTCCATTCCCCACTCCCCTCAATGGTAGACATACAATGCTGCTGTCCAAAAGGTGCCCCCTTTTCTCCTTCATCCAGAGTGTAGGCACATGAGTTGTGTTAAAGCAAAAAAAAAAAAGTTTGCTGTCAGGAAGTATTAGCTGGAGTTCATTTAAATCTGTAATGCCCTGTACACACGGTCAGACATTGATCGGACATTCCGACAACAAAATCCATGGATTTTTTCCGACGGATGTTGGCTCAAACTTGTCTTGCATACACATGGTCACACAAAGTTTCGAAAAATCAGATCGTTCTGAACGCAGTGACGTAAAATACGTACGTCGGGACTATAAACGGGGCAGGAGCCAATAGCTTTCATCTCTTAATTTGCGTGGCACTTTGTGCATTGGATTTGTGTACACACGATCGGAATTTCCGACAACAGATTTTGTTGTCGGAAAATTTTATAGCAAGCTCTCAAACTTTGTGTGTCGGAAATTCCTATGGAAAATGTGTGATGGAGCCTACACACCGTCGGAATTTCCGACAACAAGGTCCTATCACACATTTTCCGTCGGAAAATCCGACCGTGTGTACAGGGCATTAGTCTAACCCTACCCTCTCCTCGGACTGACAATGCTGCTGCCCAAATGTCTGTTTTTATCCAGAATGCAGACACCCTAAGACGTGTGTTACTGGCTCGATCACCAGGTGAAGAAGAAGAAAAAAAGCCTAAAAACAGAAGACTAATATCTAAGAATTGGTAAACTGCAATATGTTACATTTTTGGTTTTGGGTTTAATAGCACTTTAACTACTTGACCACTGGGCACCTAAACCCCCTTCCTAACCAGACTAATTTTCAGCTTTCAGTGCTCTCACATTTTGAATGGCAATTACTCAGTCAGGCAACATGCTACCCATATGAATTTTTTGTCCTTTTTTCCCACAAATAGAGCTTTCTTTTGGTGGTATTTGATCACCACTGGGTTTTTTATTGTTTGCGCTATAAATGAAATAGAAATATACAAAGGAAACCAGCCAGTGTGTATGGAGGCAGTAAGGATATATTCAGCGCTGACTAACAAACGGACAAATCAAAAAGATAAATGCTAGCAAGCACTAAGGTAAATTCAACAACACATCAAATCTATAGATAAAAAGCAAACAGTGCTGCGCAAATATAAATGTCCTTGAAACAATACATCAGATGGAACAGGTGAAGTGAGGAGATGAGACCACCAGTGGACATTCAAGACGACAGGGGATATATCTAAAGTGATTGTGATCCCTTCACCGCACATGGATGGCCCCTCACCTGAAACATTCAACCTGAAACAGGTCATACAGCATATACACCATACAATGGGTAAACCGATCCAAATGGTAATACCCCCGTATTCAGCATTCAGCACTCATCGGGTTAAAGGGATGTCGTATATGCAAATAAAAATAACAAATATAGTGCTCTCTGCATGTACATTTATTGAATAAAAGAAGGGTAAAAGATGCACTTACACAAACCGGCACGGCTAGACAGCGTGTGATCGTTTCAGAAAGGCTGATGACCGCGGGTGACGTCATGCGCTCCTGGCCCCCGTACGCGTTACGTCCGTAGGCGGGACTTCCTCAGCGTGAAATGAATCTCTAAATTCCTTGGCACTGCTATAATCCCCTCCCCTATCCCTTGTGTCTTATAGAATTGTCATATTAACAGGTTATTTCTCTCACACAGAATATGCATACCACAAATTATACCCCAAAACACCTTCTACTACTCCTCCTGAGTATTGCGATACCACACGTGTGAGACTTTTACACAGCCTGGCCACATATAGAGGCCCAACATGTAGGGAGCAACGTCAGTCGCGCACACGCGACCGGACTTTTTGACCGGACTGGTCCGACGGAACGAATCCGTCGGACAATCCGACCATGTGTGGGCTTCATCGGACCTTCAGCGGACTTTTTCTGTCGAAAATCAGACAGACTTTAGATTTGGAACATGTTTCAAATCTTTCCGACAGACTAGAGTCAGGTCGAAAAATCCGTTCGTCTGTATGCTAGACCGACGGACAAAAAAGGACGCAAGGGCAGCTATTGGCTACTGGCTATGAACTTCCTTATTCTAGTCCCTTCGTACGTCATCACGTTCAAACCAACGGACTTTCGAATGGACTTTAGTCCATTCGTGTGTGGGCAAGCCCGGTCGTTCGAAAGTCCGTCATAACGCTGTCGAAAGTACGTTCGGAAAGACCGTCGGACCTTTGATGCTGAAAAGTCCGCTCATGTGTACGCAGCATTACACTTTTGAAGGTCCTGGAGCACCAGGACAATGGAAACGTCCACAAAATGACCCCATTTTGGCAAGTAAACACCCCAACGTATATTCTATAAGGCTTAATGAGTCTTTTGAACATGTAATTTTTTCCACAAGTTTTTGGAAAACGAGGAAAGAAAATTAAAACATTTTTTTTTACAGAAAGTTGTCCATTTATAAGGTATTTCTAACACATAGCATGTACATAGCAAAAATGACACCCCAAAATATATTCTGCTACTGGTATGGCGATACCACATGTGGGAGACTCTTCCATAGCCTGGCCACATATAGAGGCCCAACATGCAGAGACCACCATCAGGGACATACATTTCAAATCTAATTTGACTACCTATTACACTTTTGTGAGACACTGATGGGCACTGTAGTGGCAAGGATGCAGCATGGATGAGAACTGATGTGGCACGGATGAGCACTGATGTGGCAAGGATGAGCACAGATGAGGCATGGATGAGCATGAATGAGCCATGGATGGGCATGGATGAGCACGGATGTAGCATGGATAAACATGGATAGGCATGGATGGAGCATGGATGAGCCAGGGATAGGATGGAGCATGGATGAGCCAGGGATAGATGGAGCATGGATGAGCATGGATGAGCACGGATTGAGCATGGATGAGCACAGATTGAGCATGGATGAGCACAGATTGAGCATGGATGAGCACAGATTGAGCAAGGGATGGATGGAGCATGGATAAGCACAGATGAGCCAAGGATGGATGGAGCACGGATGAGCCAGGGATGGATGGAGCATGGATGAGCCAGGGATTGAGCATGGATGAGCATGGATGAGCCATGGATGGATGGAGAATGAATGAGCACGGATGGATAGAGCACGGATGAGCCAGGGATGGAGCACGGATTGAGCATGGATGAACAGGGATGGATGGATCATGGATGAGCCAGGGATAGATGAAGTATAGATGGGCACATATGGAGCATGGATGGGCACATATGAGGCATGTATGAGCATGGATGAGCCAGGGATGGATGAATGGATGAAGCATGGATGGGCACAGATCAGCACTGTGGGCACTCCAGAGATAGCCCACAGCGCTGCTGCACCCGGCTCCCCCCTCTCCTCGCACACTGTACTGATTAGTGCGTGAAAAGGGGAGGAGCTGTACCGGACAAGCCCTGGTTTGTTGACAAGTGATCGCTGCGGTCATTGGCCCTTTACCCCGCTCAGTGACGCGGCAGGTCCGGAGGACCCGACGGTCATGGATATTCCCGGGTGCGTGCACCAGGGGACGCGCGGGAGAGCAATTCTGTGAGGACGTCCATGGATGCCCTCCCAGAATAAGCAGACCGAACTATAGCCATCTTTCGGCTATAGCCCGGTCGGCGTGTGGTTAAATGGGGAAATCCTCCATACTGAACAATTGGAGTACAGTCCAATTCAAATCTATGGGTTCACATTTATCGGGTATGGCCAGTGCTAAAGACGATCTCAGCTTTGAGGAGACAAACAGCCAAGAAGGCTGTGGTTGGCATGCTACAGTGTCTTGAAAAAGTATTCATACCCCATTGAATCTTACCACATTTTGTCATGTTACAACCAAAAATGCAAATGTATTTTATTGGGATTTTATGTGATAGACCAACACAAAGTGGCACATAATTGTGAAGTGGAAGGAAAATGATAAATTATTTTCATTTTTTTTTTACAAATAAATATGTGAAAAGTGTGGCGTACATTTGTATTTAGCCCCCCTGAGTCAATACTTTGTAGAATCACCTTTCACTGCAATTACAGCTGCAAGTATTTTTGGGGATGCTTTGCACATCTAGAGAGTGAAATTTTTGCCCACTCTTCTTTGCAAAATAGCTCAAGCTCTGTCAGATTGGATAGAGATTGTCTGTGAACAACAATTTTCAAGTCTTGCCACATAATCTCAATTGGATTTAGGTCTGAACTTTGACTGGGCCATTCTAACACATGAATATGCTTTGCTCTAAACCATTCCATTATAGATCTGGCTGTACGTTTAGGGTTGTTGTCCTGCTGGAAGGTGAACCTCTGCCCCAGTCTCAAGTCTTTTGTAGACTCTAACAGGTTTTCTTCTAAAATTGCCCTGTATTTGGCTCCATCCATCTTCCCATCAACTCTGACCAGCTTCCCTGTCCCTGCTGAAAAAAGTATCCCCACAACATGATGCTGCCACCACCAAGTTTCACGGTGGGGATGGTGTGTTCAGGGTAATGTGTAGTGTTAGTTTTCTGCCACACATAGCATTTTGCTTTAAGGCCAAAAAGTTCAATTTTGGTCTCATCTGACCAGAGCACCTTCTTCCATGTTTGCTGTGTCCCCCACATGGCTTCTTGCAAACTGCAAACAGAAGTTCTTATGGCTTTCTTTCAACAATGGCTTTCTTCTTGTCAATCTTCCATCAAGACCAGATTTGTGGAGTGAGCAACTAATAGTTGTCCTTTGGACAGATTCTCCCACCTGAACTGTGAATTTCTGCAGCTCCCCCAGAGTTACCATGGGCCTTTCAGCTGCTTCTCTGATTATTGTCTTCCTTGCCTGGCCTGTCAGTTTAGGTGGACGGCCATTTCTTGGTAGCTTTGCAGTTGTGCCATACTCTTTCCATTTTCGGGTGATGGATTCAACAGTGTTCAGTGATGTTTAAAGCTTGGGATATTTTTTTATAACTTAACCCTGCTTTAAACTTCTCCACAACTTTATCCCTGATCTGTCTGGTGTGTTCCATGGCCTTGTTCCATGACACTGTTTGTTCACTAAGGTTCTCTAACAAACCTCTGAGGACCTCACAGAACAGCTGTATTTATACTGAGATTAAATTACACACAGGTGGAATCTATTTACTAATTAGGTGACTTCTGAAGGCAATTGGTTCCATTAGATTTTAGTTAGGGGTTGCAGAGTAAAGGGTGCTGAAAACAAATCCACGCCACACTTTTTAGATATTTATTTGTAAAAAATTTGGAAAACCATTTATCATTTTCCTTCTACTTCACAATTATGTGCCACTTTGTGTTGGTCTATCACATAAAATACATTTACATTTTTGGTTGCAACATGACAAAATGTGGAAAATTTCAAGGGGTATGAATACTTTTTCAAGGCACTGTAAGTATCAGCTGGGTTGAAAGGTTGTTAGTTTAGAAGGGCTAGGCAGAGTAAGCTATTGTACTTTTAATTGTAAGTTCCCTTTAACTTGCAATAATTGCAGCCAAAGACCACTTGTTCCATTTGGATATGTTTTACAGCTAGTTAAACATTTCAGTTGTCAGGAACCACTGCTCCTGCTTTCGTTATGGTTGCTGGTGATTCTATGTTCCCAGGGTGAGCTCATTTTCCGCATCCAGTAGCTTTACCAGGTACCATAAATCAAGCACACACTCAACATAAAGGAACCTGTCAGGATTGGGATATGGGGAGCTGACATTGCCATTCAGATATATGGGCATAAAACATTTGAGGTACCTCAACGATCCATTGGCTGCATGCTCATTTTAGGTCAGTGATTTACAAAGTAGTTCAACAAGACCACTTGACCAGCTGTTACTGGAACTTGCACTACAGCGCACAGCTCTCCACCTGGAATCATGGTTAGGTGTAGGTCCCTTTGTAAGGATATGTGTGTTTGAACAGCTCAATAGGGCAGTGTAAGATGCCATACTTCCTAGCCTTATTGCTTACAGGTTTTCAGCTGAAATCCTTGCTTTGACCTGATCCATATCCTGTGAATGTGTTGTTGTTGACCCAACTATTGTTCTTGATCTGTCTTTCGATTACCTTTTTGAGCTTACGCCTAAAAATCTGATCTCTAGCCTGCCAACCTGTTCTTGCTTTTGCCTGTCCACTTTTACTTCATTGCCTGCAAGTTACTGACCTCGGCTCAGCTATCCTGATCTTGTTTCCAACTACTGTGCTATTTCCTCCCTGCCTTTCTGTTACTGACCTTGGCTCTTCTTTAGACACCGTTATTGCTCAATTGTTCCAGCTTTATCATTCCATGCGGCATTGTCTCTATGACAAGTTGTAGCCCAGCAGTGAGTGGAAGGGGTTATGGTCCTCTGCAAAGAGATCACTGCCTCTCCACTGAGAGCAAAGGGTCTCACTCTGCAGCATGCTGGCTAGATACAGGCTTTTTTACTCATGGTCTGGACAATTTTAAAAATAAAGCAAACAGTAAGGTCCCTTTCACAAGGGCTGTACAATCAGGTCCGCCTGTCAGTTTTTCAAGCAGACCTGATCAGACCTTGCACTCTCCCCTATGGAGCAGTGGATGTCAGTGGTGACATGTCTGCTGACATCCGCCGCTATCCGATCCAATCCTGTCTGCAAAATCCAGACGGATGGTGATCCTATTTTCCCTCCTCCCTCTGGCGGACCGGATGAAAACGGACAGGCCGTCCGTTTTCACCCGATTTCCCCATAGAGGAGAGCGGACCTGTCATCCGCCTGCTCAGCAGGGATCAGCAGGGTGATCCCCCGCTGAGAATATGGTGAAATCAACCTGCGCTAATGAGCAATGTATGATAGAAAAATATATATATACAAAAGGTGCAGCTGCAAAAAAAACTCCAAATATCTATGAAGTGACAAACATGTAAATAAACTAAATTGCGCTAGCAAAAAAACAACTTTTCCTTAGTAAAAAATAAATTAAAAGTGCTTAGAGGACACAATATGTGTATAAACAATAAGTGCATAAAGTGCTTATACAAAGGTGGAGAAAATATATTAAAAATCAGTGATCATAGGTAAAAAGCCACTCATAATCCGTCCATAATAATATGAATCATTTTGACCAGAAAACAAAAAGTCCACTTCATGTGTTTCATCGCCACATACTAAGGATTGGTACACCAAGATACTTCAGATCAGATGTGCATTGGTAGCGGTGAAGGAAGTAATAGATGTGCGCTTACCCAAAAAGATGGACCTCCCCTGTGGCAAGGTCTTATCAGCTTGCAGATTTCGCCCTCTGCAGGGACCAGCTGTTAGTCTCCTGGTCTTGGCAGCGTGTACCGCCGACTTCCGTATGGCCGGGATGGTCCAACTATCCCAATCTCAAAAGGGGGGGACTCAGAAATGGAAAAGTCCACATGCAGGAAAAAACGGCATAAGGAGAAAAAAAACTCCAATAGTGTGATAACGTTTAGAGTATTTATTGGTTAAAGCAAACCACAAGTGAACATTAAAAAATCCAGATATAAAATTCTATTAAAAAAGCCGGCATAATCAAAGGCAGAACGCCCGTGCAAAATAAACTTTCCAGAACACGTGATGGCTAGCACTGCGAGGCCACGCCCTACATGTTTCGTCATACGTGACGTCTACGGGTGCCCCCGTAGACGTCACGTATGACGAAACATGTAGGGCGTGGCCTCGCAGTGCTAGCCATCACGTGTTCTGGAAAGTTTATTTTGCACGGGCGTTCTGCCTTTGATTATGCCGGCTTTTTTAATAGAATTTTATATCTGGATTTTTTAATGTTCACTTGTGGTTTGCTTTAACCAATAAATACTCTAAACGTTATCACACTATTGGAGTTTTTTTTCTCCTTATGCCGTTTTTTCCTGCATGTGGACTTTTCCATTTCTGAGTCCCCCCCTTTTGAGATTGGGATAGTTGGACCATCCCGGCCATACGGAAGTCGGCGGTACACGCTGCCAAGACCAGGAGACTAACAGCTGGTCCCTGCAGAGGGCGAAATCTGCAAGCTGATAAGACCTTGCCACAGGGGAGGTCCATCTTTTGGGGTAAGCGCACATCTATTACTTCCTTCACCGCTACCAATGCACATCTGATCTGAAGTATCTTGGTGTACCAATCCTTAGTGTGTGGCGATGAAACACATGAAGTGGACTTTTTGTTTTCTGGTCAAAATGATTCATATTATTATGGACGGATTATGAGTGGCTTTTTACCTATGATCACTGATTTTTAATATATTTTCTCCACCTTTGTATAAGCACTTTATGCACTTATTGTTTATACACATATTGTGTCCTCTAAGCACTTTTAATTTATTTTTTACTAAGGAAAAGTTTTTTTTTTGCTAGCGCAATTTAGTTTATTTACGTGATCCCCCGCTGAGCAAGTGGAGTCAGTAAGGTGGAGGCGCCCATGTGAAAGTGGCCCAAGACATTGAACACCTTTTTGCTTTGATGTACCTGGAATGTGCATCAAAGTTGGGCTTTTAACTTTACATTTTATTACAGGTTTGGATTTTAGAAGTCTAACAAAGGCCTGACACACTTCAAGGGCAAGAGGTAGACTAGCTATAATCTGGCCATAACCTTCTGTGAGTGTTAGAAAATGTGATATGCTAAAAAAGATACACGCAATTAAATTAACTAGTATACGTGGGTAACGTCATCTAGAGTAACCTAACACAAACACATGTGCCAGTGTTGCTTGCATTGACAATGAGATGCTCAATGATCCATTAGAACCTTTGCACTCGCCTCCAAGAGACTTACCCCATTAAAAAAAAAGTCCCAAGAAAGCCTGGTTAAAATGTGCTTTATCCAGATGTCGACATTATCCTACCATACTGTTAATATTTGCTTTGCCAGTTGAGATTAAACTAGGCAGAGAAAAGGGAATAGCTCAATCTTTTAACAATAAATGTAACACACTGGACATGTGGAAAAAAGATGTAGTGTAACAAGAGCCAAGAGACATTAGTCAAAATCCCGTGTCACAATGTGGGAGGGTTCTTTACAGCAGGACTCATCACTGCTGCACTTGTCAGTGTACCGTATTTTTCGGACTATAAGGCGCACTTAAAAGCCCTAAATTTTCTCACAAATCGACCGTGCGCCTTATAATGCGGTGCGCCTTATATATGACCTGTTGACATCGCTGGAGTTCTTTGGTTAATGCACCCGGAATGATGGCAAGCACCGTATTAGTTTTTTTTCACTTGGGTTTTGACAGTATCTGTCAGATGGGCGCGCATGGAGTCACAGATCAATAGGGATGGAGATTTGTGGAAAAAGCCACCCGGTCTCTTACCGTAAACAGACGTACCGTAAACCTCTCTCAGGTTGTTCTACTGCGTGACTGATAGCGATGAGTTTGAAATCCGTATCATAAGCATGTCTCTTAACAGGAGCCATTTTTGGGGCAGCTAGTACAGTATAGAAAATGAACGAATATATGTGCACGCCTCCTGACTACGATGGCCGTAATGCCCAATCCAAGCAGTGCAGCTTCCTAGCTTTGGTAATCCTATGAAGCTGCACTTCTTGGATTGGGCATTACGGCCATCGTAGTCAGGAGGCGTGCACATATATTCGTTCATTTTCTATACTGTACTAGCTGCCCCAAAAATGGCTCCTGTTAAGAGACATGCTTATGATGCGGATTTCAAACTGAAGGCTATCAGTCATGCAGTAGAGCATGGAAATAGAGTAGCTGCGAGAGAATTCAACATTAATGAATCAATGGTACGGAAGTGGAGGAAGCAAGAAGATGCCCTGCGCCAGGTAAAGAAGACCAAACTGAGTTTCCGAGGAAACAAAGCAAGATGGCCACAGTTGGAGGACAAAATTGAACAGTGGGTTATTGAACAGAGAACCGCAGGTAGAAGTGTCTCTACTGTCTCTATTCGACTCAAAGCAACAGCGATCGCACGCGACATGGAGATCAACGGCTTTCGAGGAGATCCCTCTTGGTGCTTCCGTTTCATGAAAAGGCGGAATCTCTCTATCCGCACAAGAACCACTATGTCACAGCAACTGCCAAAGGATTACGAAGAAAAGCTGGCCATTTTTCGTACCTACTGCAAGAACAAGATCAATGAACAGAAGATCCGGCCAGAGCACATCACCAACATGGACGAGGTCCCCCTTACCTTTGATATCCCTGTAAACCGTACTGTCGAGAGAACAGGGACCAGTACGGTATCTATACGCACTACAGGAAACGAGAAGTCATCCTTCACTGTAGTTCTCGGTTGCCAGGCTAATGGCCAGAAACTACCACCCATGGTAATTTTCAAGAGGAAGACTCTGCCAAAAGAAAGGTTCCCGGTTGGCATCATCATCAAGGCTAACCTGAAGGGCTGGATGGACGAGGAGAAGATGAGTGAGTGGCTGAGAGAGGTTTACGTCAAGAGACCGGGTGGCTTTTTCCACAAATCTCCATCCCTATTGGTCTGTGACTCCATGCGCGCCCATCTGACAGATACTGTCAAAGCCCAAGTGAAGAAAACTAATTCGGAGCTTGCCATAATTCCGGGTGGATTAACCAAAGAACTGCAGCCACTAGATATAGGTGTCAACAGGTCATTTAAAGTTAAATTGCGAGCTGCGTGGGAGCATTGGATGACAGAAGGCGAACACACATTCACCAACACAGGGAGGCAACGCCGGGCGAGTTACGCCACTATCTGCCAGTGGATCATGGATGCCTGGACGAAGGTATCAGTCACCAGTGTAATCCGAGCTTTCAAGAAGTCCGGAATTATCACTGAACAGCTAAGTACCGGTACCGATGACAGCAACGAGCCTGACTCGGATACTGATGAGAATGATGAGAGGGATACGGGCGTGCTTGATGCCGAAATGGCCCAATTGTTAAACTCAGACACTGAAGATGAAGAATTTGATGGATTTGCGGGAGAAGAATAAAGTGAAGAAGTGAGTGTCTGGTTTTGTACGGTATTCACCGGTAACTGAACAGTGTTAAGAGTTATTGAAGAATAAAGTGAAAATGTTAGTGTCTGGTTTTGTATTTAACTGAACAGTGTTAAGAGATTTTGTTATAGACCATTTTATGGTTATTGCTAAAGAGTTGAATAAAATTTGACTTACGGTACCGCATCAGAGTTTTGTTTCATTAAATGCGCCTTATAGTCCGGTGCGCCTTATATATGGAAATATCCCCATTAACAGCCGATCATTGCCAGTGCGCCTTATAATCCGGTGCGCCTTATAGTCCGGAAAATACGGTAATTCCAGAAACATGGAGTTTGAACTCAATTTTATTTTTCATTCAAAATAAATTTGCATTTTCTCTTCCGAGAATGCCATTAAGAAAATTAAAAAAAAGGGACAAAAAGGAAACAAAATCTCATTAGAAGGCACCATTTGTTGAGGGTGGAACGCAGTAAACAGTAATGAACGGCAGTCCTTATTGTTTCTGACACTGATGAGTTTCTGAGCAAATTTGTTTATTAATTAAAAACGTTTTTTTTTTCCTATCCTCCCCTTTATTTTTTTCTCTCTCTCTCTGAATGCACATCTCATTGAGTTCCAAAGATGCCCATACATCAAACTTCATCTCCGATGGAGATAATGCGCATCGGTAAAGCTGATTTTCCATGATGAATCTCAGAGCATATAAATTGGCTAATATCTGAAAACATTTACAGATACTAGAGGAATTGACTACTTCTAAGGGATGATGAATGGCTCATTCAAACGCCGGGAGACAGCTCTGCAAATCTCCCCGGCTTCCACAGCCCTCATTTGATTTTCCAATTTACTCCTTTTAAATTTATCTTCCCACTAAAAATAAAAAGTGCTGATATTTTTCCCTTGTGCTGCTCCAGGAGGTGACAGACAAGGGAGGGGGGAAGGCTATTCTGGCAGAACTAATCCCCTTCCACCTGCTACTGCTCACCTGGCAAGGGGGCCATCCACTGAGACCGGCAAACTATTACAGCAATGTGTCTCACACAACTCTACATGCGCATTCGATTTAACTACTTCTACTGCTTAACCACTATGGAGGAAATTCAAGGCATGATACAATGTAACCATTTTAAAACCAGACAAATTTGTACATAGCTTAGAATCTCCAGAGTCTAATCCTCTGTAGATCAGTACTACTTGTACAAGACGAAAGGGGTTGTGAATCAATAGTGCAAAGAAAAACTTTCACATAGTTTAGCGATTTCTACCAGATGTCAAGATGGCTGGCTTACTTTTCCATTTTCAGCATACTTGGGCACATACAGTGCATCCAGAAAGTATTCACAGCACTTCACTTTTTCTACATTTTGGTATTACAGCCTTATTCCAAAATGGATTAAATTCCTTATTTTCCTCAAAAAATTCTACAAACGATACCCCATAATGACAACCTGAAAGAAGTTTGTTTGAAAGCTTTGCAAATTTATAAAAAAACAAACAGAAAAAAAAACCATGTACATAAGTGTTCGCAGCCTTTGCCATGACACTCAAATTTGAGCTCAAGTACATCCTGTTTCCACTGATCATCCTTGAGATGTTTCTACAACTTGATTGGAGTCCACCTGTGGAAAATTCAGTTGATTGGACATGATTTGGAAAGGCACACACCTGTCTATATTAGGTCCCACAGTTAACAGTGTATGTCAGAGCACAAACCAAGCCATGAAGTCCAAGGAATTGTCTGTAGACCTCCGAGACAGGACTGTATCGAGGCACAGATATGGGGGAGGGTACAGAAATTTTTTTGCAGTAATGAAAGTCCCAGTGGCCTCCATCATCCGTAAATAGAAGAAGTTTGCAACCACCAGGACTCTTCCTAGAGTGGGCCGCCTGGCAAAACTGAGCAATCGGGGGAGAAGGGCCTTAGTCAGGGAGGTGACCAAAAACCCGATGGTCATCGACAGAGCTCCAGCGTTTCTCTGTGGAGAGAGGAAGAAAAACCATTTTTGCAGCACTCCACCAATTAGGCCTGTATGACAGAGTGGCAAGACAGAAGCCACTCCTCAGTAAAAGGAACATGACAGCCCACGTGGAGTTTTCCAAAAGGCACCTGAAGAACTCTCAGACCATGAGAAACAAAATTCTCTGATCTGATAAAACAAAGATTGAACTTTTTGGCCTGAATGGCAAGCGTCATGTCTGGAGGAAACCAAACACCGCTCATGACCTGGCCAATATCATCCCTATAGTGAAGCATGGTGGTGGCAGAAATATGCAGTGGGAATGTTTTTGGGTGGCAGGAACTTGGAGACTAGTCAGGATCGAGGGAAAGATGAATGCAGCAATGTACAGAGACATCCTTGATGAAAACCTGCTCCAGAGTGCTCTGGACCTCAGACTGGGGCAAAGGTTCATCTTCCAATAAGACAATGACCCTAAGCACACAGCCAAGAAAACAAAGGAGTGGCTATGGGACAACTCTGTGATTGTCCTTCAAGTGGCCCAGCCAGAGCCCAGACCTGAAACCAATTGAAAATCTCTGGAGAGATCTGAAAACGGCTGTGCACCAACGCTCCCCATTCAACCTGATTGAGCTTGAGAGGTCTTGCAAAGAAGAATGTGAGAAACTGCCCAAAAAAAGGTGTGCCAAGTTTGTAGCATCATATTCAAAAATACTTTAGGCTGTAATTGATGTCCAAAGTGCTTCAACAAAGTATTGAGCAAAGGCTGTGAAAACTTATGTACAATATCTCAAAAAAGTGAGTACACGCCTCACATTTTTGTAAATATTTTATTATAATTTTGCATGTGACAAAACTGAAGAAATAACAAAAAGAGAACAACTCTCTCCTGCGCTCAAGTGTCTAGATGCTCAGTGTGTGATAAGGCCAATAGGCTTCAATGGTATCTGCCGTCTTGCAGCCCTCTTCAGAATGTTGGGCATTCAAAAAGCTACAAAAAGAAAAAAAAAAGAGAGGGCGCACCGACCTAGCGCATTACCACTGATAGCATTTATTAAAACTGTAAAATAGCAAGTATATACTCACAAACGAGCTTAGAATACAGGCATGGACATAGACTGCAGGTGTGCAGTAACAGACATCAGGACCACCCGCTTAGGCTCTGAGGAAAGGGGCTCGCCCCGAAACGCGTTAGCCATCGCCGTATCAACCCGATGTCCGGTCCCATTTGTATCCTGATGTCTGTTACTGCACACCTGAAGTCTATGTCCATGCCTGTATTCTAAGCTCATTTGTGAGTATATACTTGCTATTTTACAGTTTTAATAAATGCTATCAGTGGTAATGTGCTAGGTCGGTGCGCCCTCTCTTCTTTTTTTCTTTTAAAACTGAAGAAAAGACAGTTTGTTACAATGTAAAGTAGTGAGTGTACAGCTTGTATAACAGTGTAAATTTGCTGTCCCCTCAAAATAACGCAACACACAGCCATTAATGTCTAAACCGCTGGCAACAAAAGCGAGTAAACCCCTAAGTGAAAATGTCCAATTTGGGCGCAATTAGTCATTTTCCCTCACCGGTGTCATGTGACTCATTAGTGTTACAAGGTCTCAGTTGTGAATGGGGAGCAGGTGTGTTAAGTTTGGTGTTATCACTCTCACTCTCTTATAATGGTCACTGGTAGTTCAACATGGCACCTCATGGCAAAGAACTCTCTGAGGATCTGAAAAAATGAATTGTTTCTTTACATAAAGATGGCCTAGGCTATAAGAAGATTGCAAAGACCCTGAAACTAAGCTGCAGCACGATGGCCAAGACCATACAGCGGTTTAACAAGACAGGTTCCACTCAGAACAGACCTCACCATGGTCGACCAAAGAAGTTGAATGCATGTGCTCAGCGTCATATCCAGAGGTTGTCTTTGGGAAATAGATGTATGAGTGCTGCCAGCATTGCTGCAGAGGTTGAAAGGGTGGGGGGTCAGCCTGTCACTGCATCAAATTGGTCTTCATAGCTGTCATCCCAGAAGGAAGCCTCTTCTAAAGTTGATGCAAAAGAAAGCTCGCAAACAGTTTGCTGAAGACAAGCAGACTAAGGACATGGATTACTGGAGCCATGTCCTGTGGTCTGATGAGACCAATATAAACTTATTTGGTTCAGATGGTGGCAAGTGTGTGTGGCGGCAACCAGGTGAAGAGTACATAGACAAGTGTGTCTTGCCTACAGTCAAGCATGGTGATGGGAGTGTCATGGTCTGAGGCTGCATGAGTGCTGCTGGCACTAGGGAGCTATAGTTCATTGAGAGAACCATGAGCCCTTCAGAGACTGGGCCGCAGGGCAGTATTCCAACATGATAACAACCACAAACACATCTCCAAGATGACTACTGCCTTGCTAAAGAAGCTGAGGGTAAAGGTGATGGACTGGCCAAGCATGTCTCCAGACCTAAACTCTACTGAGCATCTGTGGGGCATTCTCAAATGGAAGGTGGATGAGCGCAAGGTCTCTAAAATCCACCAGCTCCGTGATGTCGTCATGGAGGATTGGAAAATACTGGTGGCCACACAAAATATTGACACTTTCGGCTCAATTTGGACATTTTCACTTAAGGGTGTACACACCTTTGTTGCCAGCGGTTTAGACATTAATGGCTGTGTTGAGTTATTTTGAGGGGACAGCAAATTTACACTGTTATACCAACTGTACACACACTACTTTACATTGTAGCAAAGTGTAATTCCTTCAGTGTGGTCACATTAAAGATATAATAAAATATTTTAAAAATGTGAGGGGAGTACTCAATTTTGTGAGCTACTGTACATGTAATTTTTTTTTGTTTTTTATTTTTAATAAATTTCAAACAAACTTCTTTCACGTTGTCACTATGGGGTATTGTTTGTAGAGTTTTGATGAAAATAACAAATTGAATCCATTTTGGAATAAGGCTACATGTAACATAACGAAAAATTTTGGAAAAAGTGAAGCGCTGTGAATACTTTCCGGATGCACTGTAAGGGGATTTTCACAAGAGCAATTAACATGTCATGATCAGGTTAATATGGACCAGTAACAAAGCTATGGAAAGTAAAAATAATCACATTCTTAATGAGAAATAAATGAGCTTCTAAACAAGCATTTGGGGCAATATGACCTCAAAACATCACAGCAGAGACCGTAAAGTTGGGGTTCAGCCCATTTTTGAAGAGACTACAGCTTCTACAGTTTGCTTACATTGGAAAGCTGGCAGGCATCCAAGTCTCTGCCAATAAAGGAAGCAAGGGAAGATGACTTTCCATTCCAGTGCCTTTGTTATAATCTTTGGGTATGAATTTCCCCCAACATCATGCCATTCAGGCACTTACTCTGGTGTCTATGTTTGCAGAACATATTTCCGAAAAAAAAAAACCCATCTCTAATACACTTATATTGTGTCTCTCAATCCAGTTGAGACCCACAATACAGTATGTGAGCTTGAGGTTGTTTTACTGGTTACTTTACCTTGTGTGTTCCCCCATTCACATGTTGAGCACCCATTTGTTGTCCTGCAGAATATTTTTGCAAATTATATGAATAGCACTGATACATTGATACTACTACTTAGTAGCATATGTGAGAAGCATTTTAAAAATCACGAGCAACAGTGGCATTCTATGCAGTTTATTTTACTGGACTAGATTTGCAACATCATCACCCCACCTGTGGGCAAGCCGATCAAAAGTACACTTTTTCCTCTATAGCCACTTGATTATTTTTTTTAATATGCAACAGAGCAGACAAGCTGTTCATGGTCAAAAAAGGTGAAAACTCCTAGAGCTACAGAGATGGAACCGCTAGTCTACAAAAAGATGGATAACAAGAAATAAAATCTGCATCAGAACCTGAGAGGTGCGAGTCAGCAAAGACAAGCATGTCATCAAGCTGGGAGCTCAGCCCAGTACAGAAAAAGTCATAGAAAGAAGGTTAAAAGACCTGGTAGCTAGCCTCAAATCCAGGAGGGGATTTGCAGTCCACATGAACACTTCTACATAAACTCATGCAACATTTTCTATAGCTTGATGTGTTCACAAGTAGGGTGGGAGGAGCCAAGGCCCATGAAGTGGGTCACTTTTATAAGCATGTTAGCCAGATTCTCTTGTGAAGGTTTTTAATCCTTGGTTGTAATGTTTTTCAGCTTTGTTTTATGGTTTATTATGCTGATGACTAAGGCGGGAAAGGCAGCGACTATACCCTTGGATGGGAAGAAAAGGAGTCCTTGCTGCACCTCCTATAGGAGGAATCGGTCTACAACTCTGTAGTGGGGTCAGATATTTGAGTTGAAGAGACATTGCACCTGAAGGTGGTGGGTCACTGGAAGGACTGTGAACATATATGAACTGTCACTATATTACACAGTGGATCTCATTATTCATATAGGACTTTTTAGATATATGTTGAATTTTGTTACCATTAATATATGGTGTTCCTAATCACGAATCACGTTGCACGTTATTTGATCAATCAGTATTTGTCACATGCATGTCAAAATGTGGTAAACCTGAGTGTAGCACTAATTACTCAATTTAATTTTGTTTTTTATATATTCACATACCTGTTGGTCAGACTTCTAGTTAATCAGTACGGTGACATAACGTACTCCAAAAAGACAAAGAACGCACCAAGCACTTTTGTGAAAAAGGTAATTTAGAATCACACATCAAATGAATAAAAGAAAATTTGAAAGTTACTGTGTATCTCATAGAGCATTTTGAAAACAATCATATAGATTCATGACACGGGGGATTTTCTTCACTAGAGACAAATCACCAGTGCCAGTAACGCTAAAAAGAATGCTTGTGTATCCCTTTTGAATCGCTCCCTCTGTAGCCACATGCAGTGGGATGTCGCTCTGTTGCTGGCCCAAATGTTACAAAATCTCGATTGCTAGTGACATCTCACTCTTCAGTTACAGAAAGAGTGTTTCCTAAGAGACAAAAAGGCAGACTCTTAGTGATCCTGCGGTTGGTCCTTTTGATAAATTGTTAGTGGCAGATTTGCTAGTGGCAGGGCCACCCATGTGTAATTAGCCTAAGAGTGAAAAGTGCATGGCATAGCTGTAAACATCCACCAAAAGTGAGCAACAGTGCAGGAGACTAGTAAGGGTGGCCTCCAAGAGACAACTCTGAGTTAAAAGCCAGTTTCAGCATTTGCAGCTTTATGAGAGAAAGACAAAAAAGCCACTGTTAATTAGGCCTCACGTGACATTTCACCCAGAAGTTGCCAGGATGCATGCAAAGGATTATAAACACATCATCCCCACTGTGAAGCCTGGTGGTGTCAGCAAGATGCTGTAGGTATGCTCTTCTGCCACAGGTCTTAAAAGTCAAGTGAGGGTAGAATGAATTTAGCAAATTACAAAGAAAACCCAGAGGAAAAAAAAAAGCAGTCTGCAAGAAATTTCTAGGGAGAAGATTTGTTTTCCACAAAGACAATGAGGCCCAGGAATAGAGCCAAAAATCTACAAGAATGGCTTAAAAATAAGATTAGTGTCCTGGAATGGCTAAGTCAAAGTCAGGATCCCAATCTAAAAGAGGATTTGTAGCTGAACTTCAAAAGGCTGTTCACTCATATTAAACCTTCATATATACCCACGTTACAACTGTGATCCTGCGTGTAATTTGTGTCAGCTGCTGTCACAAAGCACCTAAATGCCTTGAAAACTAGGTATATAAATCCCAAGAACATTTGGGGCACAATGCTGTACAATCAATAACATAAATTATATAAGCAACAGCTTAAATACATAGAAAATGTATCTGGCCCAAATGTGACTGAGTGTTGCTGTCCCCTGAAAGGCGTAAGCTTCCCTACCGCGTGGCACTGGATGAGGATACCCCTCCTATCTGCTGGAGCTATGCATTCGAAAAGTCTTATTTTATCTATGTTTGTGAGTATAATATTGTTGTGTTTTGTAATAAATGGTTTTGGTGGTAATGCACTAGGAGTTTTCGCCCTCTTATGTGTGTTTTTACAGGGGCTGCACAAAGGACCACAGCGATTTGGCAATTGGAACATTGAAAACATTCACACTTGGAGCTCATAAGAGCTATTTGACTAGCTTGCTAACACAAGGGGTCAACTTATTTTTAGCGAGTGTGGTGTGAAGTTGGGGTCCACCTTTTTTTGAGGGTGTGGCGGCACCAATGAGGGATGTATCATATGGATGAGTCACATATGCCACACTACTGGTAGAGCATTTGGAGCGGCACTTTGTTTATTTTTGGACTTCATTATAGCACTTGAATAATATAATATAGGTTAGTGTCACTTTTATTATTTATTTAATTTGTTGCTTATTAAATTTATAGACAATTGAAAACAAATGTGACCTGGCACAACTAGCAAAGTTATATAATTTATATTAACAATTATACACTACTCTTCATTCATAACCCCCATTAAATCTGATGGAGCTGGAGCAGTTTGGCAAAAAAGTATAGGGAAACACTACAATGTCCAGATGTCCAAACCTAGCCACACAGATTTGAATAAAATTAAATCCAGCAAGTCAATGTTCTATGATAGCAAAACACAAAAACCTCCAAGGGGTGAATATTTTACAGGTGCTGTAAACACATGATGGAAGCAGACCTATCTGTTAGGAGTGTTGCCAAGTCATTTATTTCTGTAAATTAAAAGTGAACTCCAGGCAAGCAGCTAACTACAAAATCAAAATACTATATACCAGCCGTTCTCAATCCAATTTAACAAAGTGGTACACTTTAAATACGGTAGTTTTCCGGGCTCAGGGAACACCTGCTAATAATTAGCAAATCTACAGTTCATGGTACATTAGTAGGATGGTCACTTGGAGGAATAACTCTTTACATTTGTGGTCGTGATAGCTAAAAATTTCATTATAGTTAACGGCTAAATATCCTCCTAACAATCCTTGGAGGAACCCTGGCTGAGAAAGCCTGCTACATACTATGCATTTCTGTGCAGCCATTCCTGGAATCCACCCCACCAGGATGCCAGATGCTGAAGTCCCCAAAGCTTTTTGCAGAATCATTGCAATAAAGTAATGCAGCCTGGTCTTGGACCCATCAAAGAGTGATTGGACAACAATCAACATGTTTACCATTAGTGTACACAGAGGTCAACTGGAAAGATAGCTGCTCTGCACACTCTTTGAATAAAATTGAACAATGCAGCATTACAAGAAGCCAATATCATGAAGTATAAAGATCTGAGAACTGAATGTAAAAACGTTTTTTTTAAATTGATCTATTAAATGGTGATTCTTTATATTTACCGGTAGGTATGTCAATATAACCAACAGCATTTGTATTTTAGTATGTTAACTGGCAAACTTAAATAGATGGACCTGCATTCCAAAATATCTTCAAGTACTGAGCTACAAATTAGTGTTACCTTTCAAATTACAGTTTGTCTCCTCTGTGCACTTGTCTCCTTGTCCCAAAAGCTAATGAGCTGCTCCTGACTCATTATTCAAAAAATAAAAAATACCCATATAAAATGGTTTCAATGCACATTCTAGAGTAGTAACAAGAGTTCTGCTCAGGTCCACCCTGCCGTTCAGTGACAAAGTGATGGATGGTGACAGGGAAGGGACTAGTGGGTTAAGTCTTGATACCAGCTTGAGAGGAGACAAGAAATGGTATGGCAGAATTCTAACATGGGGCTTCTAAAAATAATCCATTAATTATACAATACAGTCTAATAAACGATAACACGCTAGGTGGTGAATACATTTCTATTCATGCCAAGAATTTTGATTACGATTTCTCAAAAAGCTCTGGTTGGAAATGTACTGGGTGATTTTTCAGAAAACAAAAAAGAAAAATAATAAGGAATTAAAAGACCTGTAAAAAAAAAAAACATGGATTCCAACTTTTTTGTGGTGTGCAGTTTAGCAAATAAAAGTAATCCTCTTCAGGTATATCAGACACAAATTAGCAGATCTATGAAGATGTTGTGGCGGAAAATTTAACATAGACAGTTCTACTTTGGACTGCTCTCCTTTATATAAAGTATATAAACATTTTAGTGTTTGGGGACTTCGGTATCACAAAAGACAGGCAAAATTATCACCAGGATCATATTCCACCATTGTCTGCTTTCAACAGAACACAGTAGTGACACAAGGATTGAGAGAAGGAAACAGTGCCCAGCGGGAGACACACAATCTAGCACATCCAGACATTTCACATAGCAGCGGCTCCTTGAGCTCTTGAAGCAAGCAAACGTTTCCTTGGCTGTCCACTGAGCATGTAAATATGTAGCCATCTACAGGTTGGCACTAATACAATTTTCATGGGATAGTGAGAGGATTGCTTTACAGATCGAAACATTTTATTTTGTTTTGCATAGAGAGAAGGAGAGTTATTGACTGACAGGTTTCCATTGTCAGCTGTGTCCCTATTTAGGAGATTTTCTGCACTTCCTGTCAGGACATGATGGTAAATCTCTCCAATAGAGACCCAGACAAAAACAAATGTTTAGTAGAGTAGGGTAGGCAAGAACAATATTTTTTTTTTGCTGTCTGTGCTTTTCTGTCCTGGTAATGCATGTGACCATTGTTTCTTGTATGGCCATCAAAATCTCTGCAATGATTTTACAAGGAGCAACAGAACCCTGACAGAAATGTTAGATGATGATCTTCCATACTCTTTCCAAAACGTAACAACAACAAAAAAATATGCTAGATTTAGGGATTACTGTAAACTGGGGCAAAACTTAGTTCTAGGTCAATGACTGTTGATAAGCAAATTAATTTGTACATGAGGCAAATTAACTTTTTTTGATTTGCCTACATATATTCATGTATCCAATCTGCAGAGAATCACACAATTAATTAATTATTTTTTCTAGATCATACATTGTGTGATATTCTGCACATCAAATAGATCTGCATTAAATTAGTCAGCCATGCCAAAATTTGCGATTCACTAGTTGGGGAATTTTGCTATTGATATGTTTCGGGTTTTTAAAGATCTAGAAGAAATCTTAAACATAATGTAATAACGAATCCACAAGCAATTAGCAGAATTAAAAAAATGTTAACTGAGTAATGCTGCCCACTGATGGGAAGCGATAATGATCCAAGTATCTCTTATGATAATCTTTATATGCATAAGCAGAAAGAATGAGCCAAGTTTGATCAAATCTTCCAGCGTAGTGGAAAATTGCTACCAGACAAGACCCTGGGGCCATGTAACTTGTCTGTACAGGACAATCAGCCAAAGTCATTACGGCTAAAGGTAAAATACATAGGAAATCTAATTATTTGGCAACAATCAAATGCTCATACACGATCCTTTACTTCTGAAAAGCATTTTGCTAGATCTTTCTATTACTGCCTATGAGGCAGCACGCTGTATTATCTTGATTCACCTTTGCCTTATTAGAGAAGATACAATTTTCCAATCCACCTGAGTGACTCTTAAAGACAACATTATACTTTAGATATCATCTGAGACTATTGTTTTTGTACTATCAATACAAGACTAGATTGTTGTAGTAAATGTATCATTCAGTTACTATTATTACAGCCTCAGATGATACACAGAGATTAAACAAATCTCCCTACGTAAGTTTTACAAGTATGTCTGCTGTCTTCAGCTTAGCATATTCTTTAGAAAGTGCACATCATGTTAGAATTTTTTTCTTCCTGTTCAGAACTGGGAGTGAAGTCTTGGCATACACTGTGTGACAGCTGATTGGAGGAAAGGCACACACCCCCCGCCTCCACATAGGCAGAGGAAGGTTGGAATGTGCAGAGCTGTGCTGTGAATAGACCATCTCTCTGCTAATCTAGTTATAGCACCCACTCCGACACAAATTTCAGGTGGGTTTTATCTCGGTTGTCGGAGAACTTGTCAGAAGTTATCTTGCTGATAACAGAAGAACGGAGCAGCAGCAGGACAGGGAACTTAGGGCTCTGGCGAGAGATAAGTAAACACTACAGATATATGTGATTAGGTCAAATTTCATGAATCAGGTTTACATCCACTTTAAGTATGGAGTTACAAGTGATCATTTCAGTTAAAAAAAAAAAAGAGATAACCAATGGTTAACAATTGGTTCATTTGCAGAGGCATTAATATTAAAATAGCTGTCAACAAACAGTTAAATGTTTTTTTTTTTTTTCCACAGTTAATCACAAAGAACAAAGAGAAGGCTATTGAATATCTTCTATTAATTTGTGTAGTCAGATGGACAACCTGGAGCTGATATGCGGTGCAGTAATGCTACTGACACACTACAAAATATTCCACAGTGATCCAGTTCCAAAACAGACAGGAGAAAATTAATGTGAACAAAACACCTGGGCAAGATGGCTCACATCCATGAATCCTTACATAGCTCTGCAACATTATCACCATTATTATTATCACCAATTGCTTGGATTTCAAAAATGCAACAGATTCATAACCAATGAAGATGAAAAAGCAAACTCACTGAATAGTGTAATCTCAGTATTTTAAAAAGAAAGAGCGAACACTCAAATCAGAGAAGTATAAAGTCTGGTGATCAGACTAATGATTGCATTGGGACATGACTTAATCCCATACCCCAGAGCGTTCTTATTACCCATTATTCATAAACCAGAAACCTCAAAAGTGGAGAAAATGTTTTGGTTTTTTTTTGCACTATTATTAGTAAATATATATAATTAAAACTTTTTTGGTTCAGCATTGGATATATAGTGGTGAGAAGTTAGATTCCATGTCAAGTTTGTATTTCTGTCTGTATGCCTACTGGGGAGATTCCTCTATTTGCCTTGGTGACAATGATCACTGTGTTGAGAAGTGATGGAAAGGTCAACATTTTACAGTGGTCAGTGATAGAGGAAATCTTCCAATAGGGAAAGATGCTCTGGTGAAACAGCCCTGGTTCACATTGGTGCGATTTGGCATGTCAAATCACATATCAGATCGGCGGCAATTGCACCGTCCTAATCGGTGCTGCGCTGCATTTGCGCCGCCGCACCAATTTCAAGAAGTATTTTCTGTACTACTTTTTACGATTTCGGGGTGCGATTTCCATTGATATCTGTGCAGTAACCTGCACAGATGTCTGTGAAATCGCAGCCGAAATCGGGACTGACATGCAGGAGTGATATTGTGCAAGTTCAGCTGAACACGCACGGCTTCATTCCCGCAGCTCAGTGTGAACCTGGACTAAAAGTGGAATTATCCTCACTTTGTAGAGATTTTCCATCATTTTGGGTTGTGACTCTGAGACAGGAAGCAACCCCCCCCCCCCCCCCCCCAAGACACAGACAGCAAAAAAAAAAAAATGTACAGAGTTTCATTCCTTCCCTAATCTACCCAAACTAAACAAAGACAGCTTGGCTTTACATACACTAAGGGGCATAATTATAAAAGTAGGGAATCAGACTTTCAGTGAACATTCTCTGCAGGTAAACTTTCCAGGCCATGACAGTAATTTATTCTCCAATACAGAATGTTTGGTGAAAGTCTCATTCTCTGCTTTATAAACAGACCCTTAAAATGTAACTAAAGTTTTGGATAGAGTAGAAAGGGATTAGAACACCTGTCAGTTTTCATTGCTGTCTGTGCCCCCCGTTAGGGAGATTCACTCTCTGCATTTGTCCTGTTTACCATTATTATTGAAAAGTAAAAGAAAATCCCAAGTTTTGGGTTGACACTGGAACAGTAATAGAAGGGAAAACTTCCAATGGAGACAGTAGTTCTGGTGACACCCCAGGATACCGTCACTTCGGAAGGATTTTCTCTTACCTCCTATTTTGGCTATGGGACAGGAAGTAAAGAAACATCTCCCCATGGGACACAGATGGAAAAAAAAAAAACCTAAAAACTAACAGGGGTTATAATGCGTCAAAAAGACATGATGAGCTCCCTGTCCCTGCCTGCACACACAGTATGTAGTTGGACTTTACCTCTCTACCGCACCTAAATGTTGTCTTTTTGACTCATTATAACCCATTAGTTTTTTTTTGTTTTTTTGCCATCTGTGCCCCATAGGGGAGATTTTTCTTTACTTCCTGTCCCATAACCAAAACAGAAGGTAAGGGAAAAACCCTCTCTTATGCCGTGTACAGACGATCGGACATTCCAACAACAAAATCCTGGATTTATTTCCGAAGGATGTTGGCTCAAACTTGTCGGTCGCACAAATGTTGTCGGAAATGTCGAACATCAAAAATGCGCCGACGTACAACACGTACGACGAGCCGAGAAAAATGAAGTTCAATGGCCAGTGCAGCTCTTCTTCTTGATTCCGAGCATGCGTGGAATTTTGTGCGTCGGAATTGTGTACACACGATCAGAATTTACAACGGATTTTGTTGTCGGAAAATTTGAGAACCAGCTCTCAAATTTTGTTTGTCGGAAATTCCAACAAAAAATGTCCAATGGAGCCTGCACACGGTTGCAATTTCCGACAACAAGCTCAAATCGAACATTTGTTGTCGGAAATTCCGACCATGTGTACGCGGCATTACTCTATCCAAAATGGAAAAAAAATATTTATTTACACAGTAATGATAATAATCAGTCTAATAATAAATAATAATAATAATAAAAAGTCTGCATGGGTCCCAACAAAATTTTATATATCACATGACAAAAATTGTTCTGCTTTACATGACAAAGATTTGCTGCTTTAAAGTGGTTCTAAAGTCAAAATGTTTGTGTAAAAAAGACCCCGTTTACTGTTCACCCCACCCCATCGGCAAACACTTACCTGCCTCCTCTCACTGCTGCAGCACTACACTACAGCACCGCTCTCCTCTCTTCTTGGTCTGACAGGAGAGACTGAGGGATGGTTCACACCAAAAGGAGGTGAGGGAAAGGCACCTTCCATGCCTGTCTCCCGCACCAGAGATGAATGCATTGCCTTTATGATCAACGTGAATGGCACTCCAAAAGCATTTTGCAAACAGCTGTGTTTGTGGGCACTAAGTCGCATGGCCAAGGCAGTGCCATGCGGTTTGGTGCGGTGCATTCTGAAAAAGTAGTGCCTGCAGTGCATTTTGCAGTCCATTTAGATGAACGGGCTGCAAAACCAGAACTCATAGAAACGTGCCAGAAACACACAGGAACGCACGCAGTCCAGTGTGAACCAGCCCTGAGGGCAACTGGAGCCATAAGCCCCTGCTGCTGTCAGTCAAACTCCTGTGGTGAGGGAGCAGGGGAATGCCTTGCTGGCACGGTGTGTGTGTCTATGGACGCACACAGTCTTTCTCAGAAGAGTGCCTGCATGGGTGCCTCCTTAGCACCTGGCCTGCTAAGGGGACACTTGGAAACTGCTAAAGAGGAGGTAAGAGACCGTGCTGTTCAATATCATTGCACAGAGAAGGAAGTATAACCTCTTTTTTATTTTAAAGAAAAACAATTATGTTTAGTGTCACTTTATAGCACAATTGCAGGCAAACAGCCTGCCAAATACATTATCTGTTCTTCCAGTCTGGTAATTGAGGCTAATAGCTTTCTTCTAGATTTCTTTTCTTAAGAAAGCTATGAGAAAATATGTAGGTTTTATAATCAATAGTTTTTATTGGTTTTAAAACATAGCATGTTATTGATACAATAGCAATCAATTTATGTATACATAGTTATGTAAGCAAAAGAGCTTATCAAACACAAATGGTTAGTGACATTTGCAACAAGTTGTGTCTATATATTCATTAGGGATCTTGTGTTAAATATCTCTTGTATCTTAATATCCAGTAATTCCTCTAATAACACACGGTGTGACAAATGTGTGTCTTGAAGCAGTTAGAAATACTGAATGTGCTTTGCCAAACACCTCTTTTTAGAATTGTTGTATAAACATATGTGAACTGAACAAAATTAAAGTAACATACAATTTTTCTCATCATCACAATCATCATAGGACTAAATCAACATCAAAATGATTACTATTCCAATATAAATGTAGGAGTTATCATCTCAGGTGTGATTTTTATACCAAACCATCCATGTTTTCCACTGTCGCTCTGCCACAGGGAGTCTATTTTGTGTAGAGGCAAACATCATTTCATATACGGCATGAGTGTGGGTAGTCAATATTACTTCTTGTATAATAGGGGCCGTCTGGTACTTAGCAGAATATGGGTGGTTATCGTTCTGGCTTCTGTTGGGATTGTTTCAATGTTTAGTGATAGAAGAGCCAGATCGGGTGATACAATAATATGGATTTTTAAGATTTGATTAAGCAGATGAAACACTGCATTCCAGTGTTGGGTTATCACTGGGCATGACCATAAAGTATAGTACAGGGTTCCTACTTGTCCACAATTCCTCCAGCACAAGGTTCGAGAGGTGTAAGGCAAATTTTGCGATCCTGTATGGGGTCAAGTACCATCTTAACGATATTTTTTGGGTTAATTCCCAAAGATTTACACTCCTTGTAGCCGTATATGTCATTCTGAGAGCCTTTTGCCAGTGGTCTGGTGTGTAAGAAACTCCCAGTTCTCTCTCCCATGCCAACATAGTAGACGTTTTAGTATACACCTCTTTGTTATTGAGCATCTTATAGAATAACGATATACCTTTGGTTCTAGTGTTTATATTAGAGTAGAATTGTAGAGTAGAATTTATGTTCCATGGAAGAGTAATTACAGTCATTGTGTTTTTAGGGAAGGTCCTACCATTATGTCCTCAAGTTCTTTGATTCCTTTAGTAACCCATTTTCCTATATTTAGGTCAGGTATAGTGACTGATAAGCTTTGTATAGGCGTAGGAACTGTTGAGTATTTGGTGTTTTGGAAAGGGTAGGATATAAGTGTATCCCAGGCTTTCAGGGATGCAACTACTGTAGGGGATAGGTTTGCGTTTTGTGGGAGGTAATGGCGCTTTGTGAAAAGTAAATGATATAGGGTATGCTGGTGTAGTTGGGAGCTTTCTAATTT
Organism: Lithobates clamitans; assembly: GCA_037952925.1. Lineage (NCBI taxonomy): Eukaryota > Metazoa > Chordata > Amphibia > Anura > Ranidae > Lithobates > Lithobates clamitans. The sequence goes on along the minus strand of JBBGZY010001049.1, from coordinate 1,550,294 downwards.
TGTCCATCTATTGTTTTTGGACGAAGGGAACCATGCCTTGATTTGTGTTAATATGGTGGCTACCTAATAGTCTTTCAGGAGGACCATCCCTATTCCCCCTGCATTTCTAGTCGTGACTAGTCGTGAGAAGGCACATCTTGCCCGTTTACCTTGCCAGATATATCTGTTAAGCATTGACTGGGCAGTAGTGAAAAAGCATTCAGGAACAGGTATCGGGAGTGTTCTGAATAGGTAAATTAGCTGAGGAAGGATAACCATTTTAAAGGCCGCTAATCTACCAGTCCAGGAGAGTTCTACTTTAGCTAAACCTTGGAGTTTCAATTTCATTATGTCTATAAATGGGGTATGATTAGCTTTGTAAAGGTCTTCTGTTTTGGGAGTCAGAGTGGTTCCTAGGTATTTTATCCCTACACTTTCCCATGAGTACAGGTATGTTTTGGCTAGTCTTTGTTGCGTTGCGTGAGGAACATTTAAAACAAGTATGTTTGATTTGGATTCGTTCACCTTATAATAGGACATATGACTGAACATTTGTAACGACTGATGAATCGAAGCCAGGGATTTCTCCACATCCGTGAGCATTAAAATAACATCATCAGCGAATAAACTGATGGTGTGTGAGGATTTGCGCATTTTAAACCCTGATATGTGAGGATGATTTTGAATGTAACACGCCAGGGGCTCCATTAACAAATTAAATATCAACGGAGAGAGGGGACAGCCGTGACGTGTCCCGTTCGTAATGTTGAGCGGGGTTAAAAGAACTCCAGATGTGAATACCTGGGCAGTGGGGTTGGTATAAAGGGCCATTATTGCAGAAAAAAATCCAAGAAGCCAAAAGCAGCAAGCACATTAGCCAGATACCCCCAGTGTATGCGATCAAACGCCTTCTCCGCATCCAAAGCCAGGAGCAGAGAAGGCGTTCCCGTCGTGTTTGCGTTATGGATAATGTTTATCAGTCGTCTAGTGGTGTCTGAAGTTTGACGCCCCTTAGTGAATCCAGATTGATCAGGATGGATAAGATCAGGGAATATATCTGTTAACCTACGTGCTATTAGTTTCGCATATAATTTCAGATCATTGTTGAGGAGTGATATTGGCCGGAAATTTTGCAGGACGGATGGGTCTTTCCCTGGCTTCGGTATAGTTATTACGAGTGCTTTTAACATCTCTGAAGGGAAGGAGGAAGAGGCAGCAGCATCATTGAATACTTGAAGTAAATGGGGTGTTAAGATCTGTTGAAATGTTTTATAGTATTCCCCTATAAATCCGTCCAGGCCTGGGGATTTATTGGGTGGTAGTGAAGCTATAGCTGTATAAATTTCCAAAGCAGTAAAGGGTTGGTTTAATTGTTGAAGCTGATCTGACGTCAGCTGAGGGAGGGATAATTTGGCCAAAAAATTGGTTATCTGGTCGGTAGCCGGCTGATGGGTAAGGGGATCATTCTTCTGATTATAAAGGGATCCATAGTAATCACTGAAAGCATCCGCGATGTCTTTTGGATGATGGTGTTTATGTTTAGTGCTGGGGTGGATTATGTATGGGATTCTGGCTTTAAATCTACACCCTCACAGGCGTTGGGCAAGAAGTTTACCCGCCTTATATCCATTAGCATAATATGACATTTTTAGTGTGCGGGTTGACTTCTCGAAGTCCGCCAGAAGACAAAGTCTGAGGTCATTTCTAGCTTGTAATAATTTGTGTGATATGGAGGGTGAGGGTTTCTGTTTATTTTGGGCTTCAAGGTCTTGGATGCTGTCAGTGAGCTCCTTTACCCGTCTCTGCCTCTGCTCTCCTTATCACTGCACCGAGTTTAATAAAAATCCCTCTCATGAACGCTTTGTGGGCGTTCCAGATTATAGTATGGTCAGGTACAGAGTCTATATTATCATCAAAGAACTCTCTCAGGTGGTTTTCTAGAATCTTTCTAGTATCTTCTCTCTGCAAAATAATTGGGCTTGCTCTCCAGACCGGGCTAGCCCCAACCGAGAGAGAATCAGTTTAAGTGAGAGACACTGATCCATGGTCTGACCACGTTATTGTGTTGATTGACGTTTTAATAGTCCGGTTCAGGAGACCTTGACCGACGAAGAGGTCAATACGGGAGTAAGAATGGTGAGGTGCTGAGAAGAAGGCAAAATCTCTTTCTCCCGCATGACAACAGCACCATACATCAAACAGGGTGTATTGGTGAAGCAGATCCTGTATAGAGGGTCCTATGCGTGTGGAAGTAGAAGTAGTGTCCATGGCTTTATCTGGAGCAAGGTTAAAGTCTCCACAGATGACTAGGGATCCTTTCCTGAGTGAGTCTAACTTCTTTAACATTTTGTTAAGAAATTTATTTTGATGCGTGTTAGGGGTGTAGATATTAAAAATGGTGTAAGTAATAGAGTTGATATAGCATATAAGAATGAGATATCCGCCCCCGGGGTCCTTAATTTCTTAGTGTAGTTGAAATGAGACTGTATCTATAATTGCTGTGAGGACACCTCTACGTTTTGACTCAGCGTTAGCCGTAAAAAATGTAAGGGTAGTTTTTGTGCGAGCATTTTGGTGGAGCACTGGCACAAAAGTGAATTTCCTGCGCGCACAATATGTCACTTTTATTTTGTAAGGCTTCAGCCCATAATGATTTCCGTTTTACTGGGTGATTGAGGCCCTTTGAGTTAATGGATAGGAATGTTACCCCCATGTGGGTTGTGTAAGAGTGCTTTGATGCAGTCTCCTTGGGCGATTGGTTGTATCATCATGAAGGTGGAAAAAAAGTGTAGAAATCCATTCATTGTACTCACGTGGTGTAGAGGTATCTTGGTGAACAAGTGGATGAGATGGACGTATCTAGGTAGGTGTTCCGAGGATCTCATTGCGTTGTTCCCGGTAGATAGACTGTAGATGTGAGAAGCCTTGCATGCGATCCTTATGAAGTATGCGTTTGCGGCATGCCTCCGACTGGGATGATTGAAAACAAGTGAGAGAACAAAAAAATAAAACAAAACAACATCAGCAAAAGACAAATGTGTAAAACACAACCGTTGGTCAAATTCCCAACTAGGAAGGGTCATCCTGAAGTTCAGGACTTGACTGTGTGAAATAGTACAGTTAATAGTCTATTTGAATGCAGCAACTGCTGCTCAATCGTGTGTTGAGGGTTAAGTTCGTGGCACTGAGGGTTGCTCCTCATTTCCCCGGACATACTTAGTGAATTCAGGTATGCGATTTTGAGTTCCTTGCAGTGACCACCCTCCATTCCGGTTCCACTGTGTAGCTTTCTTGGGCTGAGTGGTGTTATTATCCACGTCTGGGACAATGTGCCATTCCTTCAGTAAGGATAAGCCTTTATCCAATGTAGATATAATGTGGGTTTTGCCATCTTTGGTGATAGTGATGTTGGTGGGGTAACCCCAGCAATAGGTTATCTGGTGGTTTCTGAGTGCTTTGGTAATGGTGCCTAAGCTTCTCCTCTTTTTTTAAGGTGTACTGTGACAGGTCTGCAAAAAATTGCAGGCTCTGGTATTGGGCTGGGATGCGGTCTTAGGCATGCATAGCCGCCATGAGCTGCTCTTTGACATGGTAGAAGTGCAGTTTCAATATCACATCTCTCGGGATATGATCAGGGAGGTAGGAGGGCTTAGGGAGGCGATGAATTCTGTCTATAGTGACATCCATTTTGTAGCGATCAAGAAGGAGGTCTGTAAACAGTTTAGTGGCATAGGCCCTCAAATCTCCTTGCTGGACAGACTCCGGAATACCTCGTATTTTCATGTTATTCTTCCTACTTCTGTCCTCCATGTCTGCCATTTTTGCCTTTATTCCTTCCATCTCCTCCTCATGTTCCTCCTGTGCACCTACTAGGTCATTAATCGTGGATGCAAATTCCCCCATTTTACATTCTACATGCTCTACCCTTGATTCCACCTCCTGGATATCAGTATGAAACTTCTGCATACAAGACATCATGTCAGTCTGTATGGTGCTGCAGAGTGATAGCAGCATGTCCTTGAGCACTGTGTCCATAACAGGCTGATTAGTGGTAGGGAACTTTTCTATTCTGTCTGGGAGTTCTCTCGTGTCTTCCCCAGAATCTGCCTCAGGCCCTGGTACTGAACTGCATCCAGGGCCATCCATCCTAAATTTCGCCTTGGCAGGGCTGGTGGATTGTGGCGTGTTAGGGAAGGAATGGGCGCTCCCTGGGGATCCACTATTGTTGCTGTGGGAGGTGGATGGTGGCTGAGGGGTTCGTGCACTATGTGCTGGGGTTGATGCAGAGCCGGCGCCATCTTGCCTACCTCCGTCTTGCCGATACTTATAGAATTCGGTCATTTTTTGTGGTTTCCCGCACTCCTTGCGCTTCTTCGACATTGCCGTCCAGTCCCGGAAGGTGTCCGTCGCTAATCTGGGGTGTGAGAGTGTCTTGGGGATGTCGGTATGTGCCGCTGAGTGTCCCGTTCTTGAGGAGCTCCTCACTCAAGCATCCATCTCTGTCGGCAGTTAGCCACGCCCCCCATCAATATGTAGGTTTTAATTTGTTGTCCCCATATTTTGATTATGCTCGTTGCCTGGGTGTCATGCTCAAAGACTCTTTCTGAGTTTCTAACCTAGAAAAAATTATGCCTCTTTGCTTGCTGCATGCTTGTTCCTGAAGAAGCCAGAAACATTGTGGCAATTAGAATATGAGGGCAGGAATGGCAGCCTTCATTGTTCCCAGTCCAAGTTTCCTTAAAGTAATATAGACTGACCCCTGTCATGCCCCTAGGCTGCTGATTTGACAGTAAAAAAGCATAACCAGATTGATGAGGTCATCCCTCTGTTCTCTTCTCCCCATGAACCCTCAACTGTTAGTTTGACAGTACCGAGCAATGCAATAGAGCCTGATTGACTCACAGTGCTGGCCTTTAGTTCCGCAATTCAAGTGCCATTCTGCTGTGTGATTATATGTTAATATGATGCTAGAGTTACATGCCTATAATGGGTTATTTAATTGTTTTTCTAATTTTTTTTTTTTTTAGGGATTATGTTAAAAAGTACAGTGTAGGAGAAATGTTGCATTCTAATAATTTTTTTTTTTTTTTAAATTCAAGTGGTTTCAACAAAGTTTGTGGTGGGAAACTACTTGTCAAGTAATGACATGATATATTTTTTACACAGCTATCATATGCATGCCTCTCAGTAGCTTTATTAAAAAATAGTTGATAAAATTTTGCAATACCTAAAGGTTTGCAGAATGGTAAATGCATTTCAAATCTTCAATCTACAGTATAACCCAATTGAATCGTTTCATGCAAGATTTACCTCCCCTCCAACATCTGCAGATTTTGCAACAAAAAAGAAAAAATTTAATGCGTTGGACAGCTTTATGGGCCTATAGATTAGTGAGTAGGTTTAGTGTGTAGGAGAGGGCTGTCCAAGCTTGACTTTACAGCAAAATTTTACTTGTGTGGATTTCTGGATCAACCAAACTTTTCACACCAGGTGTATTGGAACTGCAACGAGCAAAGGGTTTCCTACACAGTACAGCAGGCAGTGCTTTTTTTCAATGAAGCACAATGTGACAAAATCCCCCACAATAATGCCTCATGCACACTGGACGTGATAAAAATGCCAGTAGCATTAGCTGAAGAAAGCCGTAGCAGTAGAATGAATTTTTCAGCAAAACTATACTCTCACAAAAGCTTATGGCTCAAAAACACTGATAAACGCCAAATAGTGGCGTTTTTCAGCTTTTATCAGAGTTAGAGCATTTTTACATCTGAAAAACTCTTAAACTCTTAAAACCGATTAGTTCTTGTTTATCTTCCAGCCAGGAAACGCCTCTGCCAAAAAACCCTGATAACAGCATATGTGTGCATGGTGTCCATGCACACATATGCTGTTATCAGGGTTTTTAGGATAACATGCTGGGGAGTTTACTGGCTGTAGAATGAAACATCTGAAGCCAAAAACAGCAGCTGTAAAAACATCCAGCTCACACACTAAAAAAGGATGTACTTGGTTTGGCGCATCAGCACTATTGTCATCACAACCTATCACACCCTACACCAGCGGCTGTGTTCTATCGCACCTGCTGGTGTAAATGAGCCTTAAAGGTAACCAAGGTAACCTCTGATCACGCATTTCTTTTTTCATAATATTGTCTATATATTCATCACACATTCATCCCCAATTCACCCTCATCCCCCAAAATGCCTTTATCCTCGGTTTATTACTATGCTTCACAAATAGGTGTAGAAGTTTAACTTTACTGCTTCAAAAGTAGGTGTATAAGTTAGCACCCATGCTGATGAAATAGCTGCTTTAATGAAACCATTTTCATACAGGAATTTTGTTTTGTGATTCATTCTCTTTAAATGAAAGCTATGCTAAAAGAATGTATATCATCTAAAAACACTGATAGGCACATAAAGTACTGTATATCTGTAGTGTTTTCTTATCACTCTCCAAAGCACTGAGTCCTGTGTGTTTCTGCTGTTTCTTTCTCCGTTATAAGCATGATAACTTCTGACAAGTTCTCCTGGACAAAAGATAAAAGCAGCCAGAAATTTGTGTCGGGAGAGGTTGCTATAAGTAGATTAGCAGAGAGCTTGTCACAGCACAGCTCTGCAAGCCTCTGCCTATGTGGAGAGGGGGTGTGTGCCTTTCCTCCAATCAGCTGTCTCCCAGTGTAAGCCAAGACTACACTCAGTCCAGACGAAGCTACGCCCATTGAAGGAAGCGAAATGCGTTGACGTCACAGCTGTCATGTGACGCCGACTTATGCGGAATCCCCCGTGCACGGGAAACACCAGGAACTGACATAGGATCAGCACAGCGGCGCTTCTCATCTATACATCCAGCGCGCATTTGAATTACAAGCGGCATCGGCTTAGTGGATGAAGGCGATGGTCAATTGAGGCCATATCCACGATTGGGGACAGAGATCGACAGATGGTGTGAGTGATCAGAAGGGCAAAATAGATGCCCAAGTCGGCCAACGGAGCGGTAAGACGTTTTCATACCATACAATATAGCCGGACAGATCTCCACACCAGTAAGCACACTGGTATAGCCACCATGAGGAATTGATTCATAATCAGCCGATCCAGCTGTCCTCACTAAACCACCTTTAACTGTAAAAAAGCCCATACCACTGATCTGAAATAGACTTGGGAATTATGCCGTTTTGGAAAAGATACCAGTGACTTCCTATGATCAGTACATTTCAGCCAGTGACCCAATCTCACCTGTGCATACAATTCAGGTTTCCTGACTAATGTAGCTAGGGACATTGCACAACCGAGCCTTGGTCACATGTGATTGCCAGTAGATTATTTATATTCCCCCGGGGGGTTTACCCGCAGGAAATTAGCATAGCATGGTGAATTTTTCTAGGGTAATACCTAATCACCTTTCCATGGACTTTTCCAAACTGACATTTTTTATTTAAACTGCTGTCCTTTTTTCCTTTGCGGGTAAATGCTCACAAGTTGACGTCTGGACAATTGCTGTGTGTATGTGTATGTGTATGGGAGTGGAGTGTCCTTCCTTGTTTATCCCCACAAGGATAGTGCAATAGTGTGAATTGTCAATGTGTTTACCGGTGCCTGATTGACATTTTTAATACCCGGGCAACTCATGAAGTGCATGAGACCCGTGAATTACCTTACATGGAGCTGTATTGTGATTGTCCGAACACGATAATTTATCATAGTTGAATAATAAACTTGTAATTTTCTAAACCAACTGATTTATGATTTCTGCTGCACAGGTAGCTACTTTTTTGAGTCACGGTAGGTGTACCTGGACTCTTGATATATATATGCAAGACTACACTCAGATGCAGAATGAGGAAGTAAAAATTCTAACACGATGTAAAAATTCTAAATAATATAGAAAGGGAAAGTAGTTACGCAAGTAAAACTTATGTAGAGAGATTTATTTCATCTCTGTGTATCATCTGAGGCTGTTCACTTCACTGGGTATATGTGAGGGTTTACATCCACTTTAAGAGATGGAAGGTGGCAAAACTAAGCCAGGACTTTTACAGGAAAAGCTGAGATTTATTTTCTTATCACAAGTACTTTATGGTGCCATCAATGTATGCAGAGCTTTACATTTACTGTATATTATACATTCACATCAGTCCTTGCTTTTAAAGGAGCTGAGTTCCCTAACTCACATTCATACATACATATATTAGAGCCAATTTAAACAGAAGCCAAATAACCTACCAGCATGTCTTTGAAGTGTGGGCGGAAACCAGAGTACCCAGAGGAAACCCACACAGGCACAGGGAGAATATGCAAACTCTGTGCAGGTAGTGCCATAGTTGGGATTTGAACCGGTAACCCAAATGTTGCTAGGCAGAAGTGCTAAATTGAACTGGCTATATTTTCTCTTTCAATAGTTTTATATTAAAGTTTTTCAGAGAAAATACAGAGTCATTGATACATTCTTTTACATAGTGGAATAATAAATCCATAGTAATGCAACGTATAAGAGAACAAATTTCAAATAGATATATTTAGAAACAACTGTGGTTAGTGGGCGCAGGTACATCAAACATAAGGGGGGGAAGAGCCGCCCCTTTTCGGACAACCCAAATGGGTACAAGCTGTGTCATGGAAAGGGGAGCGGCACATCTAACCCACAGATCAAATGCCATTTAAACTAGCGGGGATGTGACCTTCTAAAGACTGCTATCCACCTAACCAGGTAATATTTTAGCAAAGGTGGTATTAAGGAATAAAAATAAAGAGAGCGAGAAAGGAAAAAGAAGGGGATAGAAAAGAAAGATGTATAGAAGGAGGAATAAGATGTCCTTCCGGAATGTTCTACCAAGATTGTTTTATCCAATTCCGACGAAGATGTCAAGGGTATGTGCATGTAATCTGCCCAATGTTCCCAAGTGGCCTCAAATTTTTGAACAGTATCTTGCAGGATACTAATCACTTTTTTTGCTGAGCCATGATCCAAGATATTTTTCGTTTGGCCTGGTCACTGGAAACCGTGGACTGCTATCGTAATTTTAGCTCCTAATGTGAACGAGGCTCCTTTTAATTTAAAAAGCTTTTACTATTGGGAAGTTCAGCAGTGCTATGTGGGGGGGCATAGGGACGGACAATTCGTCGTCTTTCTGATGATTGCAAAGATCCTATTCCAGAACCCTCTTAGTTTTGGACATTCCCACCAAACATGGATCATGGTGCCTGTGTGATTGCATCCTCTGAAATATAGGGGGGAAGTTGAAGGATATAATTTTGCAAGTCTAGCGGGAACCAAGTACAATCTAGTTAGAACTTTTAGGTCTGCCTCCATCAGAGATACGTTGAGTATACCTCGATTCGACCATGTAATAACTCTGTGCCATTCGTCCAGCTTCCATTCCTGTTTAAGCTCACTTTCGCATGCCAACATACAGGTTGTTTTAGAGTGCTCTACAGATAGTGACTCGTATATCACCAAGATCCCCCCACCCCTGCACCATAAGCTGGCCACACCAATGTTCATATGGCGTTATTCTAGGTGTTAATGGTTTGGATTCCCAAATGGAGTGTAGGAAGTGAGAGATTTGTTGGTGTCTGTAAGGTTCAGTTGGGGGCATTTCATATTGATACACAGTGATTGAGGGTGAGTGGACCCGATGAGTTAAAATAATGGCCTATTCTGTATAGCCCCTTGTTCAGCCACCATTGAAAGGCTCTAATGTTCATGCCTGGGGGGAATTGGGGATCGTGGGATAAATGGGCCAGCGGCTTAATCGGGGATATTAACTCCGGATTAATTTTGAGTTTGTCCCATACTGACATCGAATGAGATATTGTTGGGGCGAGAATTTTGCTCGTCGTTTACTAGGGTGACTACACAGTAAGAAATCTAGTGTGAATTGTGGTACTACTTCCCTTTCCATATGCACCCAATCAGGTTTTGCAATCCGGCAGTAGATCACTGATATTTGGGCTAATTGTGCTACTTGGGAATACCTGTGTAGGTTAGGTAATCCCATCCCTCCCTTGTTTTGGGCTCTAAAGAGGACCCCCTTAGCTAGCCTGTGCCCCTTTGATCCCCAAACAAAGGCTATAATTTTCGCCTGAAAGCATTTCAAATGGTCCATTAATAGGTATGGGTATGGACCGAAAGAAAAAGAGAATACGTCGAAGTAGTGTCATGCTCTTCGAATAATAGTGAAGTGTTGGCCAAACCCCCAATACTGTAATATTTTGAAAAGATAAGGCCGTGAGACAGCATTGAAGGCCTTGTGTAAATCTATAGATAGTAAAAGTCCTTCTTGAGATTGCCCCCCATCCCAGCCCGATCTCAACAGTGAGATAATGTCAATTGCCCGTTTAATTTGATCTGGGCCTTGCCTACCCAGGATGAACCCCATCTGATCTTTATGTATGTATAAGCTTATGAAGGAGGACGGACAACCGGTCTGCTAACAATTTGGTTAGGATCTTTAGGTCATTATTAATTAATGATATGGGCCAGTAGTTGCCAACTTTCCCCGGGTCTTTCCCTGGTTTTGGAAACACTGTGATAAACGCTGAGTTGAGTGAGCGTTCCAGGGTCAATCCCTTCCGCAGGGCGTTAAAGAATCTTGCTAGATATGGGGACAGAATGGGTGCAAACTTTTTGTAATAAGGGTTTGAGAACCCATCTGCTCCGGGAGCCGACCTCCGTTTCAAGTTTTTGACTACAAAGAACACTTCTTCCACAGTATCTCTTATGAATGATTTGTGTGCTAGGGGTATATGCGTGGTAGACAGAAAGATGTGGTCAATTCTGGAAAAGGATTGGTGTGGGTGCGAAAAATGGGTATAGTCCCGAGTTTGAGAATTGAGTTCTCTCCAAATGTCAGTTAATTTATGTTGGTGAATGAGTCTAGCTATCCGTAAGCTTTGTTTGGGTGGGCGGGTAGTTTGAGTACCCAGTGGGTGCTTTTTGTCAAGCCCTGAGTCGAAGGCTATGTTGGTATCTCCTCCCACCACAATTGTGCCTTCCAGCATGGGTCCCAGTTTCTGGAACATTTGTTCAAAGAATTTTGCTTGGCCTTGATTGGGTGCATAATAAGAAACAAAGGAGTAAAGTCGTTCTTCCAACACTCCCTTGATTAGGATGAATCTTCCATCCAGATCTTTATGTTCCAGCTGGAGTGTGAATTTCGATTTGTGTGAGAAAAGAATTGCTACACCCTTGTGCCCCGTACACATGGTCGGATTTTCCGACGGAAAATGTGTGATAGGACCTTGTTGTCGGAAATTCCGACCACGTGTAGGCTCCATCACACATTTTCCATCGGATTTTCCGACACACAAAGTAAAGGTAAAAATTTGGGAATTTAGGATGGATGAACTTGGGGCAATATGATCTAGGGAAGTGTGTTTCCTGTAACAAGATCACATCAATCTTTTGGTTATGGTAGTATTGAAATATTTTTCGTCTTTTAATCTGAGAGTTCAATCCCCGTGTATTATGGGATACTATTCGTAGGGGTGATGTCAGTTTATCAGCTTCAGCCATGGAGCAGATGGAGGGGGAGCTCAAGCGACACACAGCCACTTACCCATGAGCCTCATGGAAGAGGTATATAGGATTTGTCCTGGTGTCTGGAATTCAAGTCAGGTAGGGAAAGGATGCAATATTTCCAGAAGGACATCTGGAAGAAAGACAAGCATGAGCAACAGAAAGAGGGGAGAAAAGTATGTAACAATAGTGAGAAGATATAGCTAACTTCAGATGAGAGGCGGGGCAAGGCCTCAACGCTCCCTTTAACAAAATTAAAGAGTCTGATTCTGACAGAGAAGAAGCAACCCTGTCCAGGGGAGAGTAGTAATCCATATCTCCTGTACAGGCAGAGGCACCAATAGGCTGCTCCGACAGCAGCGCCTTTGTATTACAACGTATATGAAATGAAATAACTAAACAATAGCAATTTATGATAGTAACGCAACCAGCTTAACTGAAATAAAACCTATCAAGGTGTGTAACCTGTTCAGACCCGTATGGAGACCTATGGGATAAAGGGAGGAAAGGCTAACATGTGGGTGGTCAGAAGGGAATCAGCGGTGCTATGGAAAGAAAGTATAGTAGTATAATTCGGACATGGGGTCCCGTTAATCTTGTTACTGGTGTAGTTTCAATTGTGCGTTCCCTCCTGCTGAAATCAGCTAGGACATGCTAGGGAAAAATTGAAAAAGAGAAGGGGTGCAACAAGTGCTCCGAAGAGACCCAGCTGGGGCCATTCAAATGGGAAGGACCCAGAGCGAAAAAACAGTTTGAGCTCATCGAGCTTAGATAGTCACGTATAGTTAGGTAATTCAGGTAGGTGCGGATTCCTTGGATCTCTTGGTTTTTGGTTTCTGCCACACTTTCTGCCACACCCGGAGCGATCGGGCTCATGGCATCTGTCGTTTAGCGGATCCAGCGGCAGGTCCAGGTGGAGGAGAAGACGGGGTCTGAGTAATGAGTCCCAGATGAAGGAGGAGTTTTTCTCCCTCCTGAAGCTTGGAGAAGGTATACAACTGGTTCTTATAGGAAAACTTGAGATTAAATGGAAATAGCCACCAATATTTTATGTCCTTTTGAGCGAGCACTGAGAGGAGCGGTTTAAGCGATCTCCTTTTTTGGATGGTAGATGGGGATAAATCCGCAAAGATTTGAATAGAATGATCCTGGATCTTGAGATTTGCGATAGATCGTGCCCACTGTAGAACTTCTTCCTTAATCGCATAATAATGTGGTTTCAATACAAAGTCTGAATGGGGGGGTCCCAAAGCTCTATGAGCCCTGTCCAACTCCAATTTGCGGGGGTGAATATCGGGGTTAAGGCTCTGAATGAGAGAGTGAACCGCTGCATGCACATCTGTGACTTTTAACGGAAGACCTCTGATCCTGAAGTTATATCTGCGAGATCTATCCTCAAGGTCGTCTATTTTAGACATAGCCATCTCGAGCTGTTCTTGAAGGTCCTGTAAAAGATCAGTGTTTTGATTCGTTCTGGCGATCGTGGTGTCCAGGTGTGATTCGATTGTTTCTATACAGGATCCTAAGGTCTGGAGTTCCGCTTTAATGTCCCCTGTAATTTTGGCAGCTGTTTGAGAAAGTCCAATGCTCAGCATGTCTGAGAATCTGGAGAACAAGTCCGCTAAGTTATTAGGCATATCAGGCCGGAGGGCATGGTGATCCTCCCTTAACTCTGGGAGAATGGAGCTTTCTTCCATAGGGGATAATAAAAAGTCCTTCTTGGTGTGCCCTATCAATGATATCGTGGATGCAGGGGATGCAGCTCCTATTAGGTGAGTGCTCTCTAATGCCCCTGGGAGAGGACTAACGTGTACGGATTCCAGGGCTGTGCCGTGTGGGAAGTTACCCCGATTATCCCGTGCCGAAGGCTGGGTCGTGGCCGCCATCTTGGTTCCCTGAAGAGAATCCACAGCGGGAGAGATTTGTGCCTTTGGGGGACTATTAACCTTTCCTGTGTATCGGATGTGGTACCCGCTCTCGTCACCTCTCTGGGGCTGCCTGATGAGCTGGTGATGGGACTGGTTGCATGCCTGTGTGGGCGCTTGTGTGTTGGAGCAGAGTGGTGCTCCCAGACTACGTGGCCATCTTAGCAGCCGCCGCCAGAGCGTGCGCCTCGGGTCATCTTCATTTCTCTGCCAGAATCCCAAAATATCCTCCCATATAATGTGGATGATGGCAAGGGATGATGTGGCAGAGTCTGGTGGAAGGAGGGGAGAGCTGGCTGCAGCTTCAGACAACTTACTCCGGAAGCTCTCCTACATGGCTGGGTGGAAGGCAGGCAAGATGCCGTGCTGCCTGGGTGGAGGATGGATGGACTAGGCTGAAGCACGCGGACTAGGCCGGAGGCCGCGATGTGTGCCCAATCGGCGCAATAGTGGTATGGGCCAGAGCAGGGGACGATGCCCAACAAAAGTGTGGGGTCCAGACCTGTTCCAGGCGTGATGAAGCTCGGATGGATGCGGATGGAGCGTTGGGGATCCAGGAGCTCTTCTTCGAGGCATCCTGCTCAAATGACTTCCGGTCACGCCCCTCGAACTGGCTATATTTTATTTGATAAGCTTATCTTTTGGAAATGCAGTTTTCAAAGGTAATCTTTGCTCACGCATGTTTTCATTATAATGTTTAATTTGAATTGCCCATGTCTGTGACAGAATTACTTTAAAGGAATTATGTCATTTCTCTAAGGAAAGGCTAATCAATTCAACTGTTGGCAGACATCACTTGCCCATGGGCTACTTAATGGCATGTGCGTTGGTAGGGATGAGGTATGGTAGGGGCATGATGCTTTTAAAGTATCTGAATATGATGTTCATGTTTCCCCAAAACTAAGTAGTCTGGAAGTTAAACTTCCAGAAAAGGATATTTGACTCAGCTCTGCCACGTAGGGGCATAACAGAGATCTTATTAGATCACTTTACTCTCCAGCTAAACTGCCTCTAAACATTTTAGCAGAGCAAAAACCGATGTCAACTGCAATAAAAGAACTAAGAGTTCCCAATTCCCCGGCAATTGCTAAGGACGTGACTTCTACTCACAAATGTAATTCTTACCACTGTTTTCTGTTCAGACTCTACAAGAATTTTCCAGCCTAACGAGTTCTCTGATCAGGTCCACAGGACTCTGTTAGTTCCAACAACTTGGATAGCTTAGTAATGAAATGGTAGCATTAAATGATAATCACATACCGCCCTCAAACATGTCATACTAATTGCAAATATTCCACGGATTTCAAATATACACATTAGTATTTGTAACATTCCATGTTCACTAAACTACATCTGATACAACAAGCTGCATATGTCTACAGCCCTGCTTCCTTGCCTCTCTCAATAAAAAAAAGTTTTAATTGTGTATTGATCTAGTATTGTCTACACCACAGCTTACAAGGTTTTGTTTACCTTATGGAACTCAAAAAAAAATACAAAATGTTGTTCATTTTGTAGGCATTAAAGGAGAAGTTCACGTTTTGTACCATGTTACACCCATATTCATATAACATGTTACAAATCCACCGGCCCCTGCACCTCCCCGATATCACAGGCGGCGAGGCATCTTCTCCCCCCTGGTCTGTGAGAATCTGCTAAGAACGTGGCTATGCGGGAATTGAAAACTACAAGGTCCGACAGCCTTTGCGGCTGTTGGCTCACAGTTCTCAATGAACTACAACGTCGCTGTTGAGCTATGTGGTTGTTCATTAATTGTGGTTGTTCTTCCTGTTAATGTGGGTCGTTCCACCGCCCGTATGATTCTGCGGTACCATGCGATTCGGCATGTGGTTGCCATCAAAAATGAATGCCCCCCCCCTATACATCTGCTAAAGAGTAGCACGCTTCTGTGCAAGTGGGGAAAGTGCATGATTTTGCACTTTGTAGATCCACTACCTGTGCTTCCACCATCCCTAATACTGACCTGACGCCTCCACTGACCCAGCACTGCACTGACTGCAGCCCACTCTTCTCTCTTCCTTTTCTAACAGGAGTCTCTGAGAGCAATGGGATGTATGGCCAAACAGCTTACACACAGAACCTGCAAGAGCCCTGCATAGCACCTGCGATCTGCTGATCGTGGGTGCAATGCTTTCCAGGTTCCCAAAAAAAATAAAATAATGGGAGACACAGCCTCCTGCTGCTGTCACTGAAATCCTGTGAGGTGGAAGTGTTAAAGTTTAATTCCAGGAATTCAACTCCCTTATAAAGAGTGAAGACGCACTATGAGTTAAGTCCAAGGAGGTGCATGACATCTCCTGTGCCTATCTCTATTAAATCTGACAGTTTTATTGCACTCCCAGAAGACAGCAATTGCTATATTTCTGGGAGCCCACCACTGATGCTTCAGGTTTAGGCATCTTTAACATTAGAGTCAGTGCAGCTGCAAAGCATGCTCACCCTTCTGCCTAATCACAGAAGTCTTTGTATTAATACAAAGGCTTTTCTGCAGCAGAGGGGAGGTCCAGGCATAGCTACTCTGTGTGCTTGTCTCTCCTCTCTCATAGCCCCAAGTGTCCATGTATGTTATTGCAGACCCATAAACCTGTCAGATATAAATAATAGAGAGAAGTTCAGGAGATGTCAAGCACCTCCTTGGACTTAACTCCTAGTATGCCTGCACTTTTTACAAAATGGCTGTTTGTGAACCTGAAGTGTCCAGACTCTGGGTGCAGTGTTGATT
Source organism: Lithobates clamitans (assembly GCA_037952925.1). Taxonomy (NCBI): domain Eukaryota; kingdom Metazoa; phylum Chordata; class Amphibia; order Anura; family Ranidae; genus Lithobates; species Lithobates clamitans. Next base: position 1,534,127 of record JBBGZY010001049.1, on the reverse strand, counting down.
TTTCCTAATCTCAAATATTAAAACGGATCTAAGACCAGAACCGCATAGAGAAGTTTTTTTTTATCTTATTGCGGAGAATACATTAAGGTAAAAAACCTTCAGTCTTTACAACCACTTTAAAGTGGTTGTAAAGTTAGAAGGTTTTTTTATCTTAATGCATTCTATGCATTGAGATAAAAAACCTTCTGTGTGCAGCAGCCCCCCTTAGCCCCATCTCAATTCAGCGATGTTGCACGAGAGTCTCAGTTATCTGGGACAAAGTTAGGGAGCCAATGAGGGGAGAGAGAGGCAGGGGTCGCGCCACAGCTTCATGTCCGAATGGACACACAGAGCAGCGGCTCGGCTCGGGTGCCCACATAGCAAGCTGCTATTTTATTTACAATAGAAAATATATCAAATGTGTAAACTGAGAAAATTTACTATTTTAAGTAATAACAAGGTAATTTTAACCACTTGCCACCCGCCATATAGCAAAATGACAGCGGCAAAGTGCTTTCATTATCCTGACCGGACGTCATATGACGTGATCAGGATAATGAGCCGCTGTGCGCCCCCGGTCTGACACCCCGCAACACCGATCTAGGTAAAGAGTCTCTGACGGAGACTCTTTACCACGTGATCAGCCGTGTCCAATCATGGCTGATCACGATGTAAATAGGAAGAGCCGGTGATCGGCTTTTCCTCACTCATGTCTGACAGACGCGAGTAGAGGAGAGCCGATCGGCTGCTCTCCTGACAGGGGGGGTCTGTGCTGATTGTTTATCAGCGCAGCCCCCCTCAGATCCTACCCAGGACCACCAGGGAAGCCGCCCAGGACCACCAGGATGGCCACCACACTGGACCACCAAGTATGCCCCGTAGACCCCCAGGGAAATATCAATATGTCCCCAGGCAGCTGCCAATCTGTGCCCAGGCAGCTGCCAATCAGTGCCCACTCCAATGCCTACTACTGCCAGTGCCACCAGGGATGCCTATCAGTGCCGCGTATCAGTGCCGCCTATCAGTGCCGCCTATCAGTGCCCATCAGTGACGCCTTTCAGTGCCCATCAGTGTCGCCTACCAGTGCCCATCAGTGCTAACCAGTGCCACCCATGAGTGCCCATCAGTGCCGCCTATCAATGCCCATCAGTGCTGCATATCAGTGCCACCCATCAGTGCCGCCTACCAGTGCCCATCAGTGCCCATCGTCAGTTCCCGCTCATTGGTGCCACCTCATCGGTGCCGCCATATCAGTGCCTGTCAGTGCCACCTTATCAGTGCTCATCAGTGAAAGAGAAAACTTACTTATTTGCAAATTTTTTTAACAGAAACAAAAGCAAAACTTTATTTTTTTCAAAATTTTCGGTCTTTTTTTTATTTGTTTAGCAAAAAATAAAAACCGCAGAGGTGATCAAATACCACCAAAAGAAAGCTCTATTTGTGGGAACAAAGTGATAAAAATGTTGTTTGGGTACAGTGTAGCATGACCGCGCAATTGTCATTCAAACTGCGACAGCACTGAAAGCTGAAAATTGGTCTGGGCAGTAAGGTGTATAAGTGCCCTGTATTGAAGTGGTTAAAATTGATGGCAGCAACACATCTCAAAAAAGTTGGGACAGGGCCATTTTTACCACAGTATAGCATTCGCTCTTTTAACAACACTCTGGGAATGTCTGGAAACTATGGAGGCCAGTTGCTGGAGTTTTGGGAGAGGAATGTTGTCCCATTCTTTCTGGATATAGGAATCTAACAGCTCAACAGTCCTGGGTCTTCTTTGCTGTATTTTTCATTTCAAGATGCACTAAATATTTTCAATTGATAAAATGTCTGGACTGCAGACATGCCAATTAAGCACCTGGACTCTTCTGCTATGAAGCCATGCTGTTGTCATAGATACAGTATGTGGTTAAGCATTGTCTTACTGAAATATGCAAGGCCTTCCCTGAAAAGGACATGGTCTGGATGGGAGCATATGCTGTTTTAAAACCTTGATATACCCTTCAGCATTGATGGTGCCTTTCCAGATGTACAAGCTGCCCACTCCATACACATTAATGCACCTTTATATCATCAGCAGGCAGGCTTTTGAACTGAGTACTGATAAGCCAGAAGGTGGCTCTCCTCTAGTCCAGAAGACGTGGCACGGCAAACTATGTTCATATACAGTGATTTTTGGAAGTATTCCTGACCCCATGCAGTGTTGTCAGAATCATGCCTGCTTTTTATGCAGTGCCATCTGAGGGCTCCGAGAACATAGGCATCCAATTTTGCGTTTTGGCTATGTCCCCTGCGCAAAGAATTCTCCAGATTCTCTGAATCTTTTAAAGATATTATGTACTGTAGATGATAATTTATTTAAAGTCTTTGCAATTTTACATTGAGGAACATTACTCCAAAACTGTTCAACAGCTTTTCACAGATTGGTGAACTTCTGCCCATCCTTACTTCAAAGACACTCTGACTCTCTAAGATGCTCTTTTTATACCCAGTCCTGTTACTGGCCTGTTCCCAACTATTCTAATTTGTTTCAAAATGTTCTTCCAGCAATTCCTTGTTAGTACCACTTACTCTGCCAGCTCTTCGTTGCCCTGTCCCAACTTTTCTGAGATGTGTCGCTGCCATGAATTTTAAAATTACCTTATTTTTTTCCCTAAAATTGTACATTTTCTCAATTTAAACATTTGATATGTTTTCTATGTTTTATTGTGAATAAAATATGAATTTATGAGATGAATGCATTCTGTTTTCACTATATTATATACATATAAAAAAAAGCAAAACTATAACAGCTCTGTATTTTTGACAGCAACAGTACCCATGTTCTCTGGGGAAACAGATAAGCTGGGTGCAAAAACAGCATTCTCCAAAATACAGCCTCTCCAATGCCACTTGTGCTTTTCTAAGCTATATAATTGGGACAGATAGCAACTTCACATTGCTGAGCAAGCATACTGAGGGAAGAAGGCATTCATCATTTTAATTGCATTGTGTTTAATTATTATTAGAAAACCATGAAGAAGTTGAAATAGGAATTACTGAAATGCTGGGAGATGTAGTTAGAATATGACTAGGTCTTCTGCTTAGTACATTTAATGGCCTAAACTTGCTACAGAATGAAGTTAAGAAAATATCATATAAAAGAAAGCAGTCATAAACCCTACTGGACTGCATTATGAAAATCAAAGAATGGGGAACAATTTCTAAAACTGTAAAAGAAAGCCAAATGAAAAGAAGTAGTGCTTGCTATTGGCAAAAGCTCTACAGCTCTTTGTTTTCTTTAGTCCTTTCTGAGGCTGGATTCACACCTATGCATTTTTAGTGCTTTTTGCATTTTGCAGATTTGCACTACGGTCCATTTAACATGGTTTCCTATGGAACACGTTCTGTTGTGCAAATCTGCAAAATGCAAAAAGCACTAAAAATGCATAGGTGTGAATCCAGCCTAAAATAGGAACCTAGGACAAGGATCATTAAGCAGGCCCTCAACACACAACGTCCTATATCATAAGCTATGTTTTTTTTTTTTTTCCCCCAAAGTGTTCTTATATGGATTTAATATGTTACAAATCTGAGCAATACAAACCAAGTATATATAAAAAATAAATAACTGTTACGTACAGTTAAAACCAGATATCAAACCAATCAGTGGTTCTAGAGATATAAGTTGGTGCACCCATATACGCCGATTATGGATTATTGAGGCCATCCACCCACATTTAGGCCTCATACATACGGACATTTTAAAAATCGAGCTGTAAAGCTAGTACCGATACCAGAAAAAAACGGCGTTAAAAGCGAGTTTTTATCAGCGTTTTGCATTTCGCTAGCTTTCAGCCATGTTTCTCTGCCTCTATTCAAAATCAGTGGTTCCCTATGGGAGCCCATTGCTTTGAATAGAAGTTGCACCAGAAGTCAGATCAAGATGATCCAACTTGCGGTGCGACTTGTGTGCTGAGAATCTTGAAGGGGAACCCCGCCAAAATGTAAAAAAAAATTTTGCGTCAAGCTCTCCCCCAAGACGATACCAGACCCTTCAGTCTGGTATGGGTCTTAAGGGGAAACCCCACGCCAAAAAAAATTACGTGGGGGTCCCCCCAAGATCCATACCAGACCCTTATCTGAGCATGTTGATGAGGACAAGGGCCTCTTCCCGACAACCCTTGCCCGATGGCTGTGGGGGTCTGCGGACAGGGGCTTATCGAAATCAGGGACAACAAGGGGGCGTCCAGATCCTGGCCCCCCACCCTAGGTGAATAAGTATGGGGTACATCGTACCCCTACCCATTCACCTAAAAAAAAAAAGTGTAAAAAATAAACACTACACCGGATTTTAAAGTATTTTATTGAGGCAGCTCCGGCTCTTCTCCCTCTTCTGGTGGCGTCTTCTCCCTCTGCCGGTCCTTCTCCTCTCTGCGCTGTCTACTCGCTCTTTTGCCGCGTCTTCTCTCCCCGTTGTCTTCTCGCTCTTTTGCCGTGTCTTCTCCGCTGTCTTCTCGCTCTTTTGCTGGGTCTTCTCCCACTGCTCCTCTTCCAATGTTGACGCGACACGATCTCCCGGTGTAATGCTGGGTCTGCCATGTGCAATGACTTATATTGGCATGGGGCGGGGCCACCCGATGATGTAATTTGGAGGCCATGCCCCTTGTGACATAACCACCTGGGCATGGTGGGGCGGTGACGTCACAAGGGGCGTGGCCTCCTATTTACATTATCGCATGGCCCTGCCCCATGCCAATATAAGTCATTGCACATGGCGGACCCAGCATTACTCCGGGAGATCGCTCCGAGTCAACATCGGAAGAAGAGCAGTGGGGAAAGACCCGTCAAAAGAGCGAGAAGACCCGTCAAAAGAGCAAGAAGACAGCGGAGAGAGGAGACCCAGCAGAAGAGGGAGAAGACAGCGCGGAGAGGGAGAAGACATCGCCAGAGGAGGGAGAAGAGCCGGAGAGGGGAGAAGAAATCAGAAGAGAAGCCGAGCTGATTTAATAAATTACTTAGAAAATCTATGTAGTGTTTTTATTTCTTAATACTTTTTTGGAGTGAATGGGTAGGGGTACAATGTACCCCATACTCATTCACCTAGGGTGGCGGGCCAGGATCTGGGAGCGCCCTTGGTAAAGGGGGCTTCCAGATTCCGATAAGGCCGCGCCCACAGGCCCCTGACAACCACCGGGCAAGGGTTGTCAGGAAGAAGTCTTTGTCCTCATCAACATAAGGACAAGGTGCTTTGGGGTGGGGGGCGCAGAGCACCCACCTCCCCATGTTGAGGGCATTTGGCCTGGTATGGTTCAGGAGGGGTGGAAGGGGCGCTCGCTGGTCCCCCCTCCTTCCTGACCTGCCGGGCTGTGTGCTCAGATAAGGGTCTGGTATGGATCTTGGGGGGAACCTCACGCAAATTTTTTTTTTACATTTTGGTGGGGTTCCCCCTCAAGATTCTCAGCACACAAGTCGCACCACAAGTCGGATCATCTTGATCCGACTTCTGGTGCGACTTCTATTAAAAAAAATTGATTTTGAATAGAGGCAGAGAGACGCGGAATGAGGCTTAATGCTGTGTATACAGTATTAAGCCTCCTTAAAACGTGTTTTAACACCTTTTACTGGCGTCTGGAATTTTTACAGCTCTAGCGCTGGAGCTTCAGAACGCTCTGGTCCTGGGTTTTTTTTGGAGCTTAAAAAGGACCTTGTCTGTTACAGCTCAAAAATGCTATGGTGTGTATGAAGCCATTAAATAACATGGAGTGGTGTTTTTAAGCTGCAAAAAAAGCTAAAAAACGCTGCAGTAAAAACGTCCATGTGTATGAGGCCTAAATGATTAATAAAAAGAATGAGTTGAGTGGGGCAGAGGCATTCTTAAAGTAGTAGTAAAGGCTTAAAAAAATATATACCCTAATGCATTCACAGTACTAATGTAAAAAAGACCTCAGTACAGCCACAGTCCCTTTCCCTGTCCCCACACACTTACTTGCTGTTATTGTCACTGCTGCTGAGGCCTCCGCGATCCTGCTGTTTCCATCAACTTTCTGCTTGCAGAGAGGAGGTGAAAGTAGGGGATCAATAGGTGTCTGCAGCTGTCTGTGAAGAGCTAGGTGAAGGGAACAGGTGTGTAGCTTGCCAGGCACGCTTTCAATAGAGCCACATAGTCCCGGTCGGAAGTGTGTATATATGGAACGGCTAGCTAAAGAAAACACCCACAAAGAGGAGTTGGGGGTCTGCACCTCTGGGACCAGCCGGGAAAAAAAATACAAATTTTCAAGGAAGCAGCCTATACACAATATGTAAACTATCACTTTAAGGCTGGGTTCACACTTATGCGAATTGGATGTGGATTTCTCCACATACAATTTGCATGGAAAGAGAGTGTGACCGGCCACGGTCTGCATTTGGAAAGGGTCCTGTGTGTCTTTGGCTCTAAATCAAGTGAAAATTCAGGAAAAAATTTGGACCCGATTCACACCTGAATCGGTGAGCAGGGACGCATTGGACCCCCTGCTGTGAGCCGTGGCCCCAGCAAGTGTGAACCTGGTCTCACTTTACAGCATATGTTGAGATTTTCACATACATTCAGCAGCCCTAATCTTTGAATACACAGATCATACTGACATGTAATATTGACTGATGAAAACTACTCAAAATGTAAACTCATTGAGCACTTTATTAGGCACACCTATCTATTACCTATAAAGAGCTGCACATGATAGGCACTACCTGATTCAGGTATGCTGCAATATTGAAATTATGTTCCGGTGGCACAATAGAGTTTTAAAAAAACCTTCTCAACACATTTATTTCACCCCCAGCAGCTTGAACCATTGACAAAAGAAAAGGAGCCATGGATTCCCACTGTGCACAGATGCTTTAGCAGAAAATGAGATTATCCAGACCAGAATTTTTTTTTTTTTTTTTTAACTTTGGTTGCCCAGTTTCAATGATCAAGTTCTCAGTGAAGACTGTTTTTGCTGCATGAAGTGAAACCAGGCATGGTCATCTACTGCAGTAGTGTATCGGTTCAACATGTCTTTCCTCATACAACTTAGGTAAACTGTGGTTATTTTAGCTTAAAAATGGCTGCCAGGTTGTCTCTTGCTTATATCATGCAGTCCACACAGTACACTATTTAGCCAATCATGCATATCCATCTATCAACCCTAGAGGCATAAAAAGCATTTACCAATGAACATTTCAAAGCTTGTTGAACATCCAAAGATGGCAAATACTTTACAGACTTAGGGTGCACTCACATTGGCAGTTTTAAAAAGTGCCTGGCTATGGTTCACCCCCCAGGTCAAATTTGTTTGTGTAGTGTGAGAGCTCCAAATCGTGCCTGGTAGTGGTTAAGCATACCACAACTGAGACCACTTGGAAGAGGAGGTCCCTGACACAACTCACTTGTACCCCGGTACAGTTTGCTTCAGTGTGACTGCAAACCCTGCCAGAGTACAGAATTCTTCATAGATCACTGAGCTTAGAAGCAGGAATCCCTGTGGTCTGGTTAGCAGAGGTGATGACAGGCGGTAACACTTTCTTATAGCTTAGTGTGTGTGCAGGCCAGTGGGGGACTGGAGAGTGGGGGGGGGGCAGGGGATTGAACTTGGGCCATGGTAGAGTTCAACTGTGCCCAGTGTCAGTGCACCCTTACTCCATAACACTCAGGCACATCAGATTTAATCTGACAACGAGGAGAAGGTGTAACTTTAACTTTTCTAAGTGGTAGAACTGGGGCAGAAAATAAATACACATTGCTGAGCAAGCATACTAATGTAAATATATGTCAATACATCTTTCTGCAAATTTATAACAAGAACATTTTTTTCCAAAAAATAAACACTGTAATCTTCCCAATACCTTTATGGGAGGCACTAAAAGTAACAGATACAATGGTCATCTTATTCAGACATCAAAAAAAAAAAAAAAAAAAGCCCACTCTTATTAAAGCAGAGTTCCTCCCAAAAGTGGAACTTCCGCTCATTTGTCTCCTCCGGTGCCACAATTGCCACCTTTCGGGGGGCAGGTGGGACAGGATACCTGTCTTTAACAGATATCCTATTCCCATTCCTGGGAGTCCGGGCCACGGCCCGTGACATCACCGCGGGCTCCCTCCTCCTCCCTCCCTGTCGCCAGGCCAGTAGGTGAGAGAAGCGGGGCCTCGCACATGCGCAGTAGGGTTCCCAGCGTGAAGCCGTAAGGCTACACTGCCGGGCACCCTTACTCGCAATGGCGGCGGCAGCACCCGACAGCTGATGGAAACATCAGCTGCTGTGCCTAAATTGCTGGACTCAAGGACAGGTAAGTTTACTATGGTTAAAGCCAGCAGCTGCATTATGTGTAGCTGCTGGCTTTTAATTTTTTTTTTTTTTTTTTTTTTGGGGCAGAACACCGCTTTAAGATTCCCCCATCCCAAGCAAACAACCCATCACTAATCATAATAATATCATTTAACTTATTTAACTCATACTTTAAGCTTTACATGTTTCCACTACCATTTTTAAGTATTTTAAGCACCCTAAATCTACCAAAGGTTTATAATAGTCCCCAAGCACAACTAGATTACAACATATCTAAACAAGTGCACTTGGCTGCAAAATCCCTGTAACTTCACAAATTTCTAGGTCTAAAAGGAATTCTGTGAGCTTTATTAAATAAAAAATGATTGACTCCTGGCAAATATAAAACACCACTGAATCTAGCTAAAAATTCAATAGAACTAAAATACCTGAAGCTGTCTATATAATTTGCATCCTGCAAAGTCCAACAAAGCAGCACCCCCAGGGCCATTTTTAATATTGACTAAACCCTGGGCAAACATTTTCCTGGGCCCCCCACCAAGGGGACATACCTGGTATGGCTCAGTCCCGCCCCCCGCTCCCTCCTCACTGGCTGTAATTGACAGCAGTGGCAGCCAATGGCAAAGGGAGAGACCTGGGAGAGCAGAGACTCTTGTGCACATTGCTGGATCGAGATCGGGCGTAGGTAAGTATTGGGGGGGGGCTGCGGGAGGGGAGCGGCACACTGAAAGGCAGCCCATCAGTGCCAGTGTCCATCAGTGCTACCTCATCAGTGCCCACCAGTGCAGCCCATCAGTTTCCATCAGTGCAGCCTATTGGTGCCCATCTGTGCCACCTCATCAGTGCCCACCAGTGCAGCCCATCAGTGCCACCTATCAGTGCCCATCAGTTCGGTCTATCAATACCACATAATCAGTGGCCACCAGTAGTATCCATCAGTGCAAGCTCATCAGTGCTCACCAGTGCAGCCTGTGTCCATCAGTGCCCACCAGTGCAGCCTATCAGTGCCCACCAGTGCAGCCTATCAGTGCCCACCAGTGCGGCCCATCAGTGCCCACTAGTGCGGCATATCAGTGCCCACCAGCGCGGCATATCAGTGCAGCATATCAGTGCCCACCTTATCAGTGCCCACCTCATCAGTGCAGCCTATCTGTGGCCATCAGTGCAGCCTCATCAGACAATCCACAGAGAGCCAGGACCTACCTGTCAGCCAGCTCACTCCACATCCAATCCTCGCTCTGGGGATCTCAGCGCTGCCGCTTCTTCTCCGAGCTTGACCCAGTACTTAGCTGAACCTGCAGCATCGGCCTTCTCCCAACCACACAGACTGCATTGGGAAGGGGGTCTGAGAGTCAGTGGTGCTCCTGGCTCTGTCCCACCTCCTCCCCTGCTCTCTGTGGACTACCGCTGCCTCAATTAAAGTGGCATCATGGGGTGCAGGGCGGCCCCCAATGTGCAGGCAGTGTGGGTTTCAGGGCAGCTGTTTCGGGCCTCAAAACAGTGACTGGGCCTGGGCCATTTGCCCTGCGTTAAAGATGGCCCTGAGCACCTCCATTGAGGGATGGGGGGTCAGTCAGGGATCTATTGCCCTGCAAAGTCCTTGAGGCACCTTATTTAAACATCACTTACCTGTGCCCCAGTGCTTGTGATAGGCCTGCTTCAGACAGGCTTCTGCTTGCAGTGTGAGCAAAAAGCTTTGTCAAAGTATTTGCAGAGCTTTCAGCAATATTTTTTTGAAGCTTTAAATGTACCATTCAGCTCCAGTTTGTAAATGTTAAACATAGATCCTAATGGGAATGTTGATTGCCAATTTAAACAAGCTGCTAGCAGGGTTCAGCACTTCTTGAAGTTTTTTAATAAGCCTGATGAAGCCTGCTAGCAGCTTGTTTTAAGCGACAGCACTCCCAATGACTTCCATTGTTTTTCCCATCATGGTATAGTAGCCTACTCTATTCTACATTGGGCCTGCTAACATTCTACAGCCAGAATATATAGTTTTGTGTATTCAAAAAACACATAAGGGAACAGATCAATACAAAAGGCTAGGTTTTTGAGAAGGCAAGGGCAGAATGACTTTTCAGCTCATAAAACAAGCAACTTCGACAACCCTGATATAGAGAGTCTGGGGAACGTAAGCAAGGGAGATGTGTTTAAAAATTGGGTTCAGACAGTGTAGGTAAAACACCAGATAGTGAGGATGAGAGTTCCAGTGACCTTGAGAGGAGAAAACCTGCAACTGGTTGCTTCAAAAGAGTTATAACCTGGGAGGAATTCTCATGGATGAGAAAACAAGGCAGTGCCAATGGGAGTATGTTCCTAAACATGGGATCAGCCACAGGCAAAAACATTGAGCTGAAGGAAATGTGAATAAGAATGATATCAGGATTAGACCCAATATCCCCAATGCAGTATTAGGTTGGAGAGGAGCTCAAGAAAGGATGCAGGATCAACTAAGTGGGAGAAGTGTGAACATCAGCTTTTGAGCATATGGTTCAAGGAATTAGGCTCAGTAGCCTTGCAGCAAAAGGTCTCCATGGCACCCTGGGATATTAATGTTCAGGGTGTAAATAAAGGTCTAATAACATAGCACCACAGAGCATGATGATGTTTTCAGAAATATAATAGATGGGGAGTATAACCTATCATGTTGCGTTAGCTATTAAAGTTTGAAACTCTCTCATATGAGAGATATAATGGCAGGTCTACAGAAGACCATGCGGAAGCCTAGCTACTACAGTAGACATGGTGGTAGAGCCATAGGAGACCACGCAGGAGCCTAGCTACTGCAGTAGTCGGATTAAATGTTTTAGGGAAATGACCATCCAGTGTGACTGTAAAGCTGCAAGCAGGTGTAAGGAAACTGCTTTTATTGAAGCAATAGAGACTCTTTGTGTACCTTTACCAGACAGAGTGAAACAAATGTCCATAACGTCTCTGTACTAAGCTGGAGCGAATGTAAGTACATGTCCTTCCTATGCCAGGGGTGAAAACAAATCATTGTGAAGAAGGCTTCTGAGCAGGTCATATGTAGCCACTTGTGCCCCATCATATGCAGTCACTTGTGCCCCATCAAATGCAGTCACTTGTGCCCCATCAAATGCAGCCATTTGTGCCCCATCAAATGCAGCCATTTGTGCCCGTCATATGCAACCACTTGTGCCCGTCATATGCAGCCACTTGTGCCCGTCATATGCAGCCATTTGTGTCCGTCACATGCAGCCATTTGTGTCCGTCACATGCAGCCACTTGTGCCAATCAAATGCAGCCACTTGTGCCAATCAAATGCAGCCACTTGTGCCCATCATATGCAGCCATTTGTGCCCATCAAATGCAGTCACTTGTGTCCACCATATGCAGCCACTTGTGCCCATCAAATGCAGCCACTTGTGCCCGTCATATGCAGCCACTTGTGCCCGTCATATGCAGCCACTTGTGCCCGTCATATGCAGCCACTTGTGCCCGTCATATGCAGCCACTTGTGCCCGTCATATGCAGCCACTTGTGCCCGTCATATGCAGCCACTTGTGCCCGTCATATGCAGCCACTTGTGCCCATCATATGCAGCCACTTGTGCCAATCAAATGCAGCCACTTGTGCCAATCAAATGCAGCCACTTGTGCCCGTCATATGCAGCCACTTGTGCCAGTCATATGCAGCCATTTGTGCCCCTCAAATGCAGCCACTTGTGCCCATCATATGCAGACACTTGTGCCCCCCCCCCCCCCCACGGCCAGTTCGGTGGCACTTCAAGCTTGTGTGGCGGGGCTCTGCTCCTCTCCTGCAGTGATGGGGCTCTCCTCCTCTGCGGCTCTCCTCCTCGGCAGGAAGCAGCAGATATCCTCCTCAGCAGGAAGCAGCGGCTCCTGTGTCCACTCGGCTCCTCTGGCTTTTTCCGCCATATCTTCTCTTCCGCCAAAGCGTTAGGCATCCAATAGGATCACCTAATGCTTTGGACAATCGGGAGACAGGTCTCACTGACCTGCCTGCTGATTGGCAGGGAGGAACATTATTTGAAAATAGCAAAAATTAATTTGCTATGCCACATAACAGGGCAGAATCGGTACGCAGTACCCTATTTTGAAGCGTATTAGAGCCTATGGCTCTAATCACATGCTTCTAAATACACACACCCCCCCTATCCCTGCCATAGTATTTCATGTGTCCGGCATTCTGAAAGGGGTCAGGCACATGAATAGGGACTGTGATATCAAGCAACAGGTTACATAGGACATGATCAGCATGAATTTAACCGGTGTAGCGCTAGGCAACAAAATATGCAGCACATCTCCTTCTCATAGAGTTGATCAGGTTGTTGATTGTGGCCAGTATATAGAAGCAAAATACTCTTGCACACAGGTGTATTAGCTAGATGATCCCAAGGGTTCAGAAAGGACAATGGATTTCGGCCTTTCTGCTCTCCAGGATAGGATTATCCTAGTAGTAAATGATAAGAAAGAAAGAGAGCGCACCAGCCTAGTGCATTATCCTAAGTAAATTTATTAATTAAAACCAAGATTAAAATCTACTCACAAAGGTAGGAAGAAAAAATCGCATTATATACAGTCACAAAGTGATTGGTCCACAGGTAGCAGTTTATCAGGTCCTAGGAAGAGGACCTTGCTCATCTTTTGATACATGTGTCCATTAGTCTCTCTAGCTATGGGTACATTCCTATTGCTAGTTATTATTGTTGATAGAATATATTTACTCAAAAAAAACCCAATCCAACTTAACATAAGTCAATCAATTCGCTGTGTGTCCAAATCCACCAACATGTGCGTGCACACTTTGTGTACATGTATACCTTGTGCCATAAAAGTACAGGCTTCAACTTTAGTGCTATAATGCAAGTTTTAAATATGCTATGTTTACATAACATTTGCATATAGGTTTGTTCATGCTTTACTTAGGATAATGCACTAGGCTGGTGCGCTCTCTTTCTTTCTTATCGTTGATTGTGGCCTGTGGAATGTTGGTCCATTCCTCTTCAATGGGTGTGCGAAGTTGCTGGATATTGGCAGGAACTGGAACACGCTCATATTCGCTGATCCAGAGCATCCCAAACATGCTCAATGGGTGACATGTCCAGTGAGTATGCTGGCCATGCAAGAACTGGGATGTTTTCAGCTTCCAGGAACTGTGTACAGATCCTTGCAACATGGAGCCGTGCATTATCATGCTGCAACATGACATGATGGTCGTGGATGAATGGCACAACAAAGGCCCTCAGGATCTCATTACGGTATCTCTTTGTATTCAAAATGCCATCAATAAAATGCACCTGTGTTCGTTTCCCATAGCATACGCCTGCCCATACCATAACCCCACCGCCACCATGGGCCATTCGATCCACAGCACTGACATCAGCAAACCGCTCACCCACACAACACCATGCATGCTATCTGCCATCTGCCCTGTACAGTGAAAACTTGGATTCATCTATGAAGAGAACACATCTCCAAAGTGGCAGACACCATTGAATGTGAGCATTTGCCCACTCAATTTGGTTATGACGACGAACTGCAGTCAGGTCGAGACCCCAATGAAGACGACGAGCATGCAGATGAGCTTCCCTGAGACGATTTCTGACAGTTTGTGCAGAAATTATTTGATTATGCAAACCGATAGTTGCAACAGCTGTCCGGGTGGCTGGTCTCAGACGATCTTGGAGGTGAAGATGCTGGATGTGGAGGTCCTGGGCTGGTGTGGTTACACGTGGTCTGCGGTTGTGAGGCCGGTTGGATGTACTGCCAAATTCTCTGACATGCCTTTGGAGACGGCTTATGGTAGAAAATGAGCATTCAATGTAAGGACAACAGCTCTGGTGGACATTCCTGCAGTCAACATGCCAATTGCACGCTCACTCAAAACTTGCGACATCTGTGGCATTGTGCTGTATTATAAAACTGCTCATTTTAGAGTGGCCTTTTATTGTTGCCAGCCTAAGGCCCACCTGTGCAATAATCATGGTGTCTAATTAGCATATTGATATGCCACACCTGTGAGGTGGATGGACTATCTCGGCAAAGGAGAAGTGTTCACAAACACAGATTTGTGAAAAATATTTTTTTTTTTTTAGAGAAATAGGCCTTTTGTGTACATAGAAAAAGTTGTAGATCTTTGAGTTCAGCTCATGATAAATAGGGGCAATCACAAAAGTGTTGCATTTATAATTTTTCTCAGTATGTATATATGTATGTATATATATATATATATATATATATTTTACACACACATACATATATACATGCACACTAGATTACCAAGAGTATTGGGACGCCTGCCTTTACACGCGAATGAACTTTAAGGGCAGAAGAAACAGAGGACCAGTGGTTACATCTCCCCGCTCACCAGTTTAAGCCTGATAGACCCAACATGCAATATTGCTAAGGGGTCCATAATATCTGGTGAGTAAGGGGTTGTGTGGAGAACAGTTCACCGTGTGACCATTTTGGAGCACTACAGCACTTTAGGATTTTCTGCACAGCAGCACTTTGGAAGAAAGCATTTTGGGGACTTTTTTCTTTTTGGACTTTAGAAATATATGTTTGCAATTTATAATTTGTCAGATTATACATATTGTGTATGCACAGTTGTGGCACTTTAGTTGGCTTGTTGTAAGCATATCAAATATTTTTATTGTTTGCGCTGTGGTTTGATGTATACCACAGATTGACATAACCCTTACATACTCTATCCAAAATAAACTACTAAAATGTTGATTGCCGAGACCTTTCTAAAGTAACTGTTCCAAGACAGACTAAATAGCTGGGGTACATTTACTTTCAGCATAGACAAACCTTGATATAATGCTACAAAATACAGCTTGTGCTGTACTGCTTCCAAGTTAAACAGGACCATCAACACCTTTTGACAAAAAATACTGGCCCTCCTAACATTTTAATCTATCAGTCCTATCATTATTGTTAATAGGAACAGCTATTTTTACAGCCCAGACTCTAAATACCGATCACACACCAAAAGCCCAATGAGCACTTCCTTCATGCAGACAATGTCTGAATGGCATTTGACCTCTAATATATTTTTTAGGACAAGATGTGCTTCATCTTTATAGCTATTTAGTAGTTCTGACAGGTAATCCAAGACAATAAAGAGGAAATATTACTGATGATTTTAAGTGACATATCAAGTTCATATATTTTACAAGAAGTTGCATTAGTCTCTGTGTAAAAGATAATCTCATTAATCAGATGTAGTAGGAAGATGATCACGGCACTGATTTGCTGACCTCTGTAACTGCAAATATGTTAACGTTATTTTTTCCTATTTCTAGATCAGAGAACTCTTCCACAATAGCAGAACACGATAATAGGTGTGTGTATATATATATATATATATATATATATATATATATATATACACAAACATACATACACACACGCACACACAAAGATAGGTTGCCCATGGGAGTATGGGTACACAGTGAAAGAAAGAATGAACACTACCTGTTAAAAAAGAAATATATTAATAGGCATCACATTTTGGTCAGACTATTAACTTTACAATTACCCCACTCAATGAATTTTGCTTTACTGGGTCTGATATAGGCTAATCTGCCTGCTTTGCCCTTGTGCTGGCTGACGGCAGTCGGATAGAAGTAGGTCCAAAGCAATCAGAGCGCCTGACGTTGACAAATGGCCATGCTGCGGCAGACTTGTGGAGAGGGAGGGAGGGAGCAGAGACACATTCACTTTAATCTCTTTCTTGATTAAATCTAAAGCCGTGCTGTTCTGACATCATGTGATTTGCTCACAAAGCATCAGCGCGTTACAGGATGCTGGGTATAAAATTTGAAATTTCCAGTTCCTTAAAGGGAGTATAATAAGAAAAAATCCACATCGATTAAACAGACAGAACTCCCCCAATAAAGCGTGGGTGCAATCACCCTACTCAGCTTGAGGTGCTACATTTTTAGCAACTATCGATTTCCTCTTTTCACTTTACATAAAGATTAATTAGCAAAATTCTAACACAAAAGGAAGCAGAGAAAATGTGAAATTGGTTTAAATTGCGTTAAGACTTTTATATCTTGCAAGACAATTTTTAATTTTTGTGTGTGTATATATGTATTTATTTGGAGACACAATGTCAACATAGCAAGTATTAATTGTGTGTGTGTTTGTATATATATACACACAGACACACATATATATATATATATATATATATATATATATATATATATATATATATATATATACACACACACACACATAAGACTGGTGTACTTCATTAGCATCAAAAGCACCATAACATCTGGCAACAACTTAAATGTTTTCATTACAGATGGACTATTTACCTGGTTGTAAAACACAACTGCTACAAATAGTGGCTCTGTCAATGCACAGTAAAAGCGGGCCAGATTTAACTTTGCATGCTACGGAGAATGCAACAAGGCCTTAGAAGCAAGCTGCATTTAAAAAAAAAAGAAAAAAAAAAAAAAAACAAGGAAGCTGAAACCCACAAAGAATTATTTGCTGCCTTTCTTCTTTATTGTTAGATTACCTATGTGCCTAAAGGCGGGACTCAAAAGGTAAACATAACACCAGGTAATAAAAAATGCAGGCGATGGAAGTGTCTTTTTCACCAGACTAGGCAAATATTTATGGCGTAGTTGACAAACTCGCGCCTAGTAAAAGAAGCAGCAGAGAGAGCAATTACCCTGATATTCATGGCTCACTTTGAATATTGCACTGAACATTACTCATAAATCTTTTACGAGAAGATCCCCTGAGCTCACTTAACAGCCAGTTTTAATCATGCAGTTGACACGGAGAAAATAACAAAATGTATTTTTTCAGTGGCAAATTAATTTAAGTTTGAACCTCCTCCTGAAGCACTGCTCTTTTCATCTCTTCTCTCTCCTTTTTTTTTTTTTTTTATTATTATTATTAGTAGCAGCGGAGTATTTCCTCCTACCCTCTTGCCGAGCCTAGTGTTACTGTGCGGGAGGAAGATTGTGGGGCGTAAAGACAAAATAACAACACAAGCTGAGGATTCACAAGCAGAACAAAGACAATTAATGTTAAAGATGTTATATTTCTGCTGAAGTGTGGATGGTGAAGTTGGAAGAGGATCCTCATCTGCAGAAAGGTCAGGCAAGTTCTTATTTTTAACTACACTTAAGAAGATATTTGTAGGCGAGACATTCTGCCTTAGTCAATAATGCAGTGTAATGATGATGTACAAAATACAGTAACCCAAATATCTGCCTATAAAATCACTGTGGTGGGTTACAATGTGATATGTACCAAATATCATTGAAAACCCATAAATCACAATTTAAAAGGAGAGGTTACAGTAAATTATTATTGTGCTGCACATAGCCTGTGCAGAGCTGTGGGTGGGACCCAGCAGACCTACCCACAAAACTACAGGAAGGCAGATACAAGACCAATAAAAGGAGATTAAGCAGCAGTGGTTGGTCTTGATTATAGGAAACTGCTGACCAGAGGCAAAGTGCAGAAGCTGTTTCATGCTAGATTACTGCACAGATATGGAAACAAATACACAAAGCACACTATGAGAACTCACTTCAATTGGTACAGCTTTAGGACTCTCGCTTACTTCTTTTTAGGGCTTTTATTGAAAGTTCAGAAAAACTAAATCAAAGTGTTTTCCTCACAGCGATTTACAAAACAACAGATCTTCAATCTTCTGGCTTACACATACATCATTGCGGCTCTGGCATGACTCTTCAGGCCCTTGTCTGCTCTCCTAAACACTGTCCTCTCACAATTGCTTGGTCCCTATACTTAATAGCCCCTTTCTGCTCTGGCTCCCACCTCTCTCCTAGGTGGTGCCCTTCTGACTGCTTGGCAAAGACCTCCTCTGTGTACCGTGGGTGGAACCATAGTCATGATTCACCTAAAAGCTCAGCACACACCTGCCCAATCAGTGTCCTAGCGGTTCCTAAAACTAGGATCATTTCTTGAAGATTTCAACACACCCTAATCTCAAGGCTCCAGGTCCCAAACCAAGTCTTACAGGCAATGAGGAAACCGATAAGCCAGTTTCCTCTGAATGAAACCAGCACTCTGGAGCCCCCTCAGCCTGACTGGATGAGAATCCTGGTTGACACAAAACCCTTTTAACACCATGACAGGACACAGCATTGTCACAACACCAAAATTCAAGTATGAATATATAGGTTTCTTATATTTTGACAAATCCTCTGCTGCTGTTGCTGACAGCTGTCAAAATACACAAACACCCAATCAGATGCAGCCACTGTTAAGACTAAAATGCATCATCCAGAATTTTCAATTGACGAATGTCAGGCGGGAGGGTGGCGGAAGGGAGGCGGCAGGGCCACCCATATTTACACAGTGTATGGCTAGCTTAAACAGCCAAGTAATGGCAAACAGATAAGAAAAGATGATATGTATCCTAAATCAAAATCTGTGACAAAATAAACAGAATACACTTAAAAAAACCTGTGCCACAGGTGCATGCGTAGCAGCTCCGAAGATGGCCGCCGGCTGTTAGAGCTCCATCACACCGCGGCTATGTGAAAACCACCGGAGCGCACTGAGCATCCCCCGAACCGCACAGACGGGACATAATAGCGGGGGGAGACCCCCAGGCATCGCCCGACCGTAACGGCGCAAGTCCGGAGGAGCCTGGAGGGACAGATGAAGGCGGCCGGCATCCCGGCCAGTTATGCCAAGATGGCGGCGGTCCCACGAGGCACGCTCAGCACAGACAGCTCAGAAGCCTCCATAGCTGACCAGGACAATCAGCCTCCTCTGTCCCCAGGCATGGATTTTCCACCCCTGCCTCTGGCCACATATACTTCATCTACCGAATCCCTTTTAGGCAGGATGTGTCCGGGACTCCCATCAACCCATATGATGGATCCCCATACAGGGCTTCTATTGGCTGTATCAGAGACAGCTGCGGCCATCCCTGCTCCCACAGACTTCCCCTCAATGATGGAGGCCTTCTCCCAACTACTCTCCAAAAGTTTAGCCCTTAATGCAACTCAAATCACAGCATCCATACATGCAGATCTGCAACAAATAGGGCAAAGAATAGACACTATTGAAAAGAAAGCGGATCAGGCAGTGTCACGCATAAATCAAAATTCAGCAAGGATTCAGGATATGCAGGAACAAATGGAAACAGCGTTTGCGAAAATCGATGACCTCGAGAATAGGTCGAGACGCTATAACTTTCGCATCCGTGGACTCCCCGAATCCCAAAAAGAGGTCCACAATTGTGTGACAACCCTGCTGCGGAACCTCATTCTTGATATTACAGAGCACCGCCTGGAACTCGACAGAGCTCACAGGGCACTGCAACCCCCCCGCTCGGATGGTCTCCCAAGGGACATTATCGTTAAGCCCCATTTCTACTCTGTGAAAGAGGAAGTAATGAGGAGATCAAGGGGCGCAGACCACCCTAATTTGCTGGGACATAAGATCCAGATCTTCGCGGACTTATCACCATACACGGTTCAAAAACGACGCTCCCTTAAACCATTGTCACAACTTCTGATGAAAAAGGAAATATCGTACCGATGGTCCTTCCCTCTACGTCTAAATTTCTCCTACAGAAACAAAAATTATGGCTTCTCCTCCTTCGCAGAGGGAGAACACCTTCTTCTTCGTTTGGGCCTGATCCCTCTGGAACCTTCAACCTCCCAGAACAGCAGGAGCTCCACTTCGTCCACGAAAAGACCCCCGCCTGCAAGCACGTTACAACCTAATTGGCTGAAGCAAAGCTTGAAGCGTTCGAAAGAAAATCTTCCCCCATGATGTTCTGCAATATCCAAGGATCAGGGCCATGATCCGGACATCTCTTTTTCTCATTCTCAGAACTGCAGAGTCTTTCCTGGCTCTCCATTGGCCCCACTTTGGAGGTCTCCCGCATCGAGGGTTTGACTGTTTTGGTTCTAGTTAAAGTTCACACCTTTAGTCATGTTTACCCAGCTCCCACATCTGCGTAGGTTTGGGTCAGATACAAGGGGGTTATGTTGCCTAAGTACCTCCGGGTTATGTGGAAGGGTTTGTTTTGTTACATTTTTTCTTCTCTGGGAACTTTAAAGCTCTCCATATATGACCTCACCAGCGCCTATACTATGTGGACAACTTTTACCTTTTTTTTTTTTTTTGATATCCTGATTAGTCTTAAGAAAGGACTAGGTGTATTATCCCAGTTCACGATTTACACTGGGCCGCGGCGATGCAGTATAACCTCCCACTTTTTCATTAAGGCTGGCAGACTTATAACTCTTCAGTTTAAGTTCACCCCAAAGATAAGTGTTTATAGGTCCTCCTGGGCCCCAGGGGTGGGGGGAAGGGGGCCCTAGGAAGTAAGTGGAATTTAGTGGGCATAGCCCAACTATAGGCAGTCTGCCAAGGCCTTTTTTTTTTGTTTGTTTTTAATAGGAATGCTCGGTTCTTCTATGCAATGTTAGACTATTTTACAGTCTTCAATTGAGTTACTCTTTAGGTGGCGGGGCTGCGGTGTTACAAATGCACCTCAAGTAGAAACCTAGTGCACGGCTAGTGCATTCGGTTTCTTGATCGGCAGTCCTACTGATTGGACTCGGAACCTCTCAGGTTTAGGGTACGGTATGGTAAAACCAGCCTGCCCTGGGGTATGGGGGGGATCTGGGGATCCCCAGGTTATTTTCTTACGGTTATCTTACATGCAGAAATGTTTATGGTTTCAGTCTAATGTAATCAATGTTCTCTCTTCTTTTCTCTCTTTCATCCTTTTTTCATACCTCTCTCTTTATCCCCTCATGGGTAGGTCCAGCTGCGGCTTCCGTCTCAGGCCTTCACTCCCAGGCCAAGCGTTCTCGGCACCCTCCAGTCTCGGGAAAAGTATCTTCATCTCACTGGCCAGGTAAGGTCACTCACATAAATAGGATACCACCCCACTTAAGGTATGCCTGAACAACTTACAATTTCCCCCACACTGAAAATTGTATTGCATAACACACAGGGTCTGAATTCCCCCATTAAAAGAAGAAAATTATTCCAACTCTATCAGTCTATGCATGCGGATATTCTCCTCTTGCAAGAGACTCACTTCCCCATTTCCTACAAGACCAACTTCCTTCACCGACATTTCCCCCAATTTTTTTTATCCTCAGCACCCAATAAAACAAAAGGGGTTGCAATTTGTTTTGCTAAACATATTAATATATCACAACCAGTAACGGTGGTAGACTCCCACGGCCGTTTTTTATTGGTCTCTGGGAATATAGATGGGGAACTTTATACCTTTGTATCCTATTATACACCTAACAAGGGACAGAGGGGTTTTTTTGAAACACTACTCCACAAACTTGGGCCGGACCTAAAGGGCACAATTTTTGTGGGAGGGGATTCTAACATAGCCTTCGACTTTTCCCTGGACAAAGCTGGATCAGGTGCGTCAAAACCTAAACGCCCTTCCAAACAAAGTCTCTGAATTGTGAAGCTTATTCAGGGGGCGGGATTGATAGACATCTGGAGGGAATTGAACCCTCGGGCTAGAGACTTCACACACTTCTCAGCTCCCCATGGAACATATGCCAGGATAGACCACATTTTCACGCGTGCCAATGTTGTCCCCCTAATTGTAAAATCCCGGATAGTAGATACTCCTTTATCTGATCACTCTATGGTCTCTTTGACTGCTCGGAGACCTTCGGGTCACAGTGACCGGCCACGCTAGCGTCTACAGGAATCAATCCTTAGTGACCCCATACTAGCCTCTATCATAGAGGATGCCATTAAGGAATACTTCAATCTAAACACTACGCCGGATGTTTTCCCCTCAAGGGTTTGGGTGACACATAAGTCTGTGATATGGGGAAAACTAATTCAATTGTCAGCTCAACTCAAAGCAGAACACAGAGCAGATACGATAAAGTTAACAGCAGAATTTCAATCCCTCTCAAAAGCTCACAAACTTCATCCCACTCCCGTTTCACTAGCCAATCTAGACAAAGCTAGAGCTATGCTCAATTTTTCATTAACCACAGCAGCAGAAAAGCACCTCAGGTGGACTGGGGCGCGGTTTTACTCTCAGAAAGACAGGATGGGGTCGAAATTGGCGGTGAAACTTAATCCTAAACCTCGCCCTCTAGCATTCTCCAAAATTAAGTTACAATCGGGAGACCTATCTCAGAACCCCACAAAAATTATGGAGGAGTTTCATCGATTCTACTCGGATCTTTACCAACCACTTAGCCCCTCATCTGGGGAATCAAAAGTTTCCTTGATACATTGACTTTACCTGCAGTATCTACAGAACATAAGGACATGTTGGACAGGTCGTTCTCACCTTCTGAGGTACTAGACACGATCGTCACGATCCACACTACCAGCCGCTCTCCACGGGGCGGCTGTGTGGCTCCACGCTTCCAACCGCTACTGTCCACTACCTTTATTTTCAACACAAGTCTCATCAGAAGTGGGGATCAGGAATAGCAATGTCCTAATCAGCAAGTTTTATATGAACCTTGGTACAAGTCGTCGCTAACCCCTGACTGATACCAGATCCCCCTCTCTCAATCAAACTATAATTGATGATGTCAGCTAATCATTGAAAGCTGCAGACACGTAGCTAAGAGGTTGCTGCAACTCTTATCCCTGTTACTATTACACACAGTTACAAAGTCCTAGAGGTATTCAGTTCTGTGCTCTTGAAGAAGCGCATGTGGCGCGCAACATGTCGAGCGAATATAGAATTTGATTGTTACCACTGCATAGCTTCTGGTTCAACACAATGTAATTATATGTGAACAGAATTGTCAATTCTAAGTATTATTCAAATTGTTCTCTATAACCATTTAACTATGTATGGAGTGTATAATTTGTAAAACTGTGTAATCATGAACTGAATTCTGTTTTGTTTTTCCTTTTTATTCCTATATTTTAAATATTTTCTAATAAACTAGAATTTTAAGCATACACATTTAGTAATTATTGTGCCTAAAAAGTCTCAAGCCCAAAATTGCCAATTTCCTCTAATCTAATATGATAAGACGTGGCACTTGCAACCTATACCGTATCCGCATGACCACTATGCGCTGATACGTTCAGAAACTTAAAAATTGCAAATTGCATATACACATTTATTAGCCCTCTAAATACCTAACTTTTGCTTGGAGAGTTTGAAAAGTTGCAGACCATTCCATCTGCACTGCAAGCCTGGGTCAGGTCAGGCTGTGGGCAGGGAATTGGGGTGCACACTTTGCTCTGCATAGCTCCTCTGGGACATGTCCCAGTGTCCATTGCATTACAATCTGTTGCAGAGCAGTGGGGGGGGGGGGTGTCAAAGTTACAAGGGATGGGTTATCTATTTTGAGTAATGCCTCAATGTTACTAAGGTATTCATCAGATCACTGAATGTAACCTCAATACGTGATGTCATGTCAACTCTGTGGGGGGTGTAAATGACAGTTGGGGTGCTGCTGAGGAGGCTAGATGTGGTCTGGCAGGAAGTCAACAGCAATAAGCTGTAGTAAAGCTTTATCAGCAGATTGTAAACCGCAAAGAGGCATCAGAGGAGAATCACTTGCAGTAAAAAAAACAAATTTACAGGACATCCATGACTGATTCATTTAGGAAATGTGAGTCTGGAGTTATGCTTTAACACACTGATAAATTTGTCATTTTAGAATGGGTACATTTACTATTGAAACTTGGGTACTGTGCATATGAATAAAATGTTATATATACGCATAAAAAATTTCTAAGTAAAGTCAATATTGTGTGTTTATTAATGTGTTCATTTACAAAGATCAACATATTGATTATTAAATAATTTGATTAATAGATATTTTGAATTGTCTCTATTATCACAACTTCAGTTTGGCCAGATCTTTTGCCACTTCTGTCACACAGGGGTCTATTTATAAATGTTTTACGCTAGATTCACACAACTTCCAGTTGAGATTCACACACATTTCTAATTGAATTAAATTAGAAAAATGTGTGAATCCTGTGTGAAAGATGTGTGAATTTTGTGCGAAAAAAATGTAAATAGACCCAATAGTATTAGATGTTAAGACAGACAAAAATCTATGTCTGGTATTTTTAAGTAAAATTTGTGGCTTGATTAATATGAGGAAATGTGCAATCATAAGCATGAAAAAGTAACTGCCCCCTGCCTTTTATCAGCCTAATTAAGAGGGTAGAGTCATCTGTCTGAAGCATGCTTGGTCTGGTTTAGCTCTGTTCAATATTACTCTCAGGTTCTTAAAGCAATTGCTAAAAAAGTCAAAGTAGAAAAAAATCAAAGCGACATATGCCAAGTAAGGATATTTTTGAAGATACTTGTAAAAAAAGTTGGTGCATTTTGGACAAGTTTCTAAAGCCAATTTATGCATTTATAGACTGCATAAAATGTGGAAAATTTGACCGCTCAGACTTTCTTTTGCCTCAACATTTTTCAGCCCTGGATGCACATTATTCCTCTTTACAAAATTGTGATACAATTTAAAACCCAAAAAATCATTTGTTAAGAATGTATGTATATGCAGTAGTCAGATCAGACATACGTGGTTGCCCATCCGGATCTTGAAGGAATCTCTCCAAAATAATACGTGCAATGAGAGCTGGAGAAAAATCCACCTATAAAAAGAAAAATTGAATAATTCATAAGGTCGCTGGCATGTTTCAGGTAAAGCCCTAGTCACACAGTAAAGTTTGTGAACTCCCAATATATACATTCTGCATTAAGGGAAACTATAGGGGTTTTCAGTAAATTTCATCTTAATCTATTTTTAAAAATCAATACATGTAATGGGACTCAGAGTACAGCAAAAGGTGTTTTTTAAAGGCAATCCTGCCTTTCATTAAAGACAAACTGCAGCATGAAGGGGAACCAGATTGGTAACCCCAGATTTGAGTGGTTTAAGGAAGACCAACCATGGTATACAAATATAGAAAACACCTTTATTAAAAAATAAACCAAAATACAGTATAATAGTGCAAAATTGGAGAGAACCCCCCAGACACCCTCAATTAAAAAACAATGTTGTCACAAAAGTGCCACAGACAGGGCCCAACATACACACTAATGCGACACAAAGTTCACCATGCAGACCAACCCTTCAATCACTATTGAGGCTATAAAGTAGGGAGCTGGGGTCCAGGGACACTTATGCCCACAATGGGGCTTGTATAGTCCCAAGAAAAAACTTGTACAGTGCAATCACCTGGATTTCCCAGAATCTCCGTATATAGCTCAAAATGGGAGTCCCATTACATGTATTGATTTTTAAAAATCAATACATGTAATGGGACTCAGAGTACAGCAAAAGGTGTTTTTTAAAGGCAATCCTGCCTTTCATTAAAGACAAACTGCAGCATGAAGGGGAACCAGATTGGTAACCCCAGATTTGAGTGGTTTAAGGAAGACCAACCATGGTATACAAATATAGAAAACACCTTTATTAAAAAATAAACCAAAATACAGTATAATAGTGCAAAATTGGAGAGAACCCCCCAGACACCCTCAATTAAAAAACAATGTTGTCACAAAAGTGCCACAGACAGGGCCCAACATACACACTAATGCGACACAAAGTTCACCATGCAGACCAACCCTTCAATCACTATTGAGGCTATAAAGTAGGGAGCTGGGGTCCAGGGACACTTATGCCCACAATGGGGCTTGTATAGTCCCAAGAAAAAACTTGTACAGTGCAATCACCTGGATTTCCCAGAATCTCCGTATATAGCTCAAAATGGGAGTGACCGCGAGTCAATGGTTTAAACAGAAGACCTGATTTCCCCCAACGGGGATTGAATCAAAATCTGTAGGGGTTCAGCACAGGGTAAAAGGGATGTTGAGACCTGTAGTCCCAAAATGTAGGATTCAGTCTGAGGTTATAGAGAAATAATGGCAGTCCAAAAGTTACCCAGACAGACTTTATTAATAAGGACAGCAAGTGAACACTGGCCAGACTTAAATTGTCTGTGTCTCAGGTTGTCCCTCTTGTACCCTATGGATACATGGAAGCACTGTTGAGCCTTGGTGTCTATGAAGAGATTCAACAAATGGCCGATGTGGTATTATATCTTGGCCAGGTGATAGCAGATGACAGTTGAACCCGGTGCTAGTTACTGCCTCCGCTGCTTCTGTTGGAACAGATAATGTCAGGTATGCCTATATCGCTAGCGGGGCTCTGGACACGGCCAGTTTATGTAGTTAAGTGCTCAAAGTCCTGAAGGGGGGGTGTAAGCATGTAAGCTGCTGTGTTTGTATTGAATAAATGAATGTATTGAATAAAAATAAAGGCTGCCCAAAGGCTCTCATCACTTCGCCATGCTGACAGGATAAGGCATCTACCTCAATTCCATAAAGCGTGCCAGCAGTGTCCCTCATAAAGATGTGTTGGTCTTTAGGTAAATTAGTTGGTTCATTCCTAGTAATAGGAAACCTCCTTGGCTGAATGCATCAAGCCTGGTGAGTCTGTGAAGGCAGCAATCACGCTGCCTAGTTGGTGAAGTGCATGTTGGAACGCAGGGTCCTGCCGCGCTGCCTACATCAGCCCTTTTCACACACGCGACCGCATGCTTCGTCAGGACGTCATGTCCTGGCGAAGCATATGTCACGTGTGCAGCGCAGGTAAGTATTAGGGGGGCTGAGGGGGGCTGCTGCACACAGAACATTTTTTTTATCTTAATGCATAGAATGCATGCAGTTAAAAAACCTTTTGCCTTTACAACCACTTTATCGGCAGGTGGCAGGACAACTGTCCATGAATAAGGGTTTACTTTAGGGGGTTTATTTAAAAAAAAGTCTTCCTCTGTTCCCAAAAAGAGACCCAGTCATCAATATAAAAAAAGTATTTAAAATGCTTACTTGCCGTTTTTTTTGCCTTTCATAAATTATTTTATATTCACTGCAATGTGCCTTTGAACTTCATAGAAAATGTGTGAGTACTAATGCATTCCAATGGCCAGAATAAATTATTATTCTGGCCAATAGAGTGCATTATTACTCAAATGCTAGACACACCTAAACACAAGTGCAATATACAGCTTTTAGCACTTTTAAGTAGCATTTTCCTGCCAGGAGTTCCAGTGTTCAGAGGGGCTTAAACACATGCCCTTAGTGCATAAGCATACCTCCCAACTTTTTGAGATGGACACCTATTAGCAAAAGTATGTAGGCATAAGACACACCCCCTGCCATGCCCCCTTAAAGGAAAATTATACAAAAAAGATTATTAGTTAAACCCACAAGTCCTTTTTTACCACTACTATTTCTTTAAACTGTCTTTTGGAATTTACAAATGTAGCCATTTCGAAATTGGATGAAAGGTTTAACACTGGGGAACACTTTTTAAAAGATAAAAAAGTGTGTTTTATATACAACTATATAGATCAGACCAAAATGAGGGACAAATAAGGAGGAAAGGAGGACAGAGGGACTTTGTTTCAAATCAGGGACAGTCCCTCGATATCAGGGACAGTTGGGAACTATGCATGAGGCCTTATAGTGGCTGCTATAACTGACTTCCCATGAATAGAACTTGGTTGCCGGTCTCTGGCTCCATTTTTTTTCTGAGCCACTGACCTGGAATACATTCAGAACGTTCGTGAGTGAAGTCAGAAGTTTTGATCTGCATACTTTTTTTTTTGGTGTTTATCCAACTGAAGCTTTTCCCAGAGACTTTTTTCTTAGTTTAAAAAGGAGATTTCCCTTCACTACTTCTTTTGGCAACATCCAATACGTTTTGGGTTTACCATGATCTTCTGTCCCAGTAATGCCCCGTACACACGGTCGGATTTTCCGATGGAAAATGTCCGATCGGAGCATGTTGTCGGAAATTCCGACTGTGTGTGGGCTCCATTGGACATTTTCCATCGGATTTTCCGACACACAAAGTTTGAGAGCAGGCTATAAAATTTTCCGACAACAAAATCCGTTGTCGGAAATTCCGATCGTGTGTACACAAATCCGACGGACAAAGTGCCACGCATGCTCAGAATAAATAAAGAGATGAAAGCTATTGGCTACTGCCCCGTTTATAGTCCCGACGTACGTGTTTTACATCACCGCGTTTAGAACGATCGGATTTCCTGACAACTTTGTGTGACCGTGTGTATGCAAGACAAGTTTGAGCCAACATCCGTCGGAAAAAATCCATGGATTTTGTTGTCGGAATGTCCGAACAAAGTCCGACCGTGTGTACGGGGCATTACAGCGGTCACTAGGACAAATAGAAAGAATGTGTCTTCCCAGTGGTGACAGATAGCAATAAAAACCTGACAGAGGCTTCAACACAAACGTGGAAGGTTTTGATTGTATACTTTAAAGCCATTGGATGAGCATGACAGCCAGATAACCAGAAATTTCCAAAAAAGGGAAAGCAATGGCAGTCTCCATACTCTACTATTAAAGGTATCTTTGAATGCATTATGGCCTCTTTGGTAAGAAAGCCAAACAATGTCCCCATTCTTGAAGGGTTCAAAGCTTTTCAAGCAAGCATGCAGTTGCCATTCTACAGATTTTTTAAAAGCAATATAAACCTTCCACATTGGATGCCTCCAGCTACCATTGTGCTTTTGCTGGGCATCCAATGTGTCCCTGTGCCTTTAAGGAAGAGTGGGCTCCAACTTATAATTATATATATGCTCCAACTTGGAGACTCTCAAAAATTATAGAGTTAGGACTGCAGTACACAGAGGAGCCTTGACGTAGGCACTGCAGCTTCCACATATATCTGCAAATGTGTGCAACTAAAACCTCTGGTTTTCACTTGAATGTCTAGAGTCAATTGTTTTGTTTTTTTTTTGCACTTTAGCTGGGAAAGTTTTGTCTGTTTTGTGTTGTTGGTCATGTGAGGATCTTGAGTAAACCTTTTCTTCAAGGGCTCATATTGCTTACCTCTATTTAGGGTCAGGGTGCAATCTCACTTTGGTCTATTTTAAAGATTTGAGATATAAACATCTTTGTACAAAATATAAAGTTGGTTTACTATAGTATGCACAGTTCTAGCACACACCTTTGGGACCCTTTCACACCATGTCCATTGGACTGTGTTGCTCAATGTAATAACAAGTCAAAAGCCAATATTTCCAAAAGGGTCAGTTCACGTTAATGCATTGCGTTGGTGTGCACTGAATGGAAATTAAATATGCTGTATTTGATTGTAGCATGCTGCAATATACATTACAGAAAAATAATGTACCTTGGCTCATATTGTGAAAAAAAGTTAAAAAATCACGTGAGTGCAACTTATTATAATAATGCACATTGGAGCAACACAATATGTTAGAAAAGGAGGTCAACACATGCCCACTGAAGTTCATCAGAAGTGGCATAAATTCAGCCTTAGCTGAATTGTAATTGTTAATGGGCTGTGCTTTGTAGTAGGTCCACTTTTTTATTTTGTTATTGGCACAGCTGGTACTATTATTTGTAGAAGGGCTGCAAAGTTGTCCATCTATAGGTATTTATAATGTCCCATGATAACATTTATCATGGGACATTATAAATACCTATTGATGGACAACTTTGCAGCCCTTCTACAAATATATAAACTTGTTTTCTTTTAATCCAAATGTTTTATTAAGAAATAAGAGCCAATAGGGGAGGAGGTTATAATTGTTCTTAATAATCAATGACAAGACATCTTAACAACTTCAGCCCCGGAAGGATTTGCCCCCTTAATGACCAGGCCATTTTTTGCTATACGGCACTGCGTCGCTTTAACTGACAATTGCGCGGTCGTACGCAAACAAAATTGACGTCCTTTTTTTCCCACAAATAGAGCTTTCTTTTGGTGGTATTTGATCACCTCTGCGGTTCAGTTTTAATTTTTCGCTCTATAAACAAAGAGCGACAATTTTGAAAAAAATACATTTTTTTTTAACTTTTTGCTATAATACATATCCCAAAAAATATCTTAAAAAAAACACACATATTCATCAGCTTAGGCCAATATATTCTTCTACATATTTTTGTTAAAAAAACAAAATCGCAATAGGCGTATATTGATTGGTTTGGGCAAAAGTTATCGCGTCTACAAACTATGAGATAGATTTAGGGACTTTTTTTTTTTACTGGTAATGGCGGCAATCTGCGATTTTTAGTGGGACTGCAACATTGCGGCGGACCACTCTGACCCCAAATTACACTTTTTGGGGACCAGTGACATTATTACATTGAACAGTGCTATAAAAATGCACTGATCAATTTAAAAACGACACTGGCAGGGAAGGGGTTAACACTAGGGGGCGATCAAGGGGTTAAGTGTGTTCCCTAAGTGTGTTTTAACTGTAGGGGGGGAATGGGCTGCCAGGGACATGTCAGAAATCACTGTTCCTGATGACTGGGAACAGTAGATCTCTGTCATGTCATCTGGCAGAACAGGGATCCCTGTTCTGTCTCTGTACTAGGCGATCGCGGAATGCCGGCGGACATAAAGTCCGCCCAACCCGCTGGCACTCTCCCGCAGCGTGCGCGAAAGCAGGCCGTACAGCTACGGAGATTCGTGCTGGAGAACCGACCTGCCGCTGTATAACAACAGCGGCTGGTCAACAAGTGGTTAAAGTGATTCTAAAGTCTTGTTTTATCTTATCTTAGTTAAAAATAACAAAAACATGTCATACTTGCTCTGTGAAATGGTTTTGCACAGTAGCCTGGATCCTCCTCTTCTCGGTTCCCTCTTCGGTGCTCCTGGCCCCTCCCTCCCGTTGAGTGCCCCCTCAGCTTGCAATGGGGGCACCCAAGCCGAGCCACAGCTCTGTGTGTCCATTCAGACACAAAGCCGCGCTGCGGCCTGTCCAAGCCCCCTTTCTCTTCTCATTGGCTGACTGACTTTGACAGCAGATGGAGCCAATGGCGCTGCACTGCTGTTTCAGCCAATGAGGAGGGGAGTCCCGGGCAGCCGAGACACTGCTGCAACATCGCTGGATCTAGATGGGGCTCAGGTAAGTTCTACTGAGGGGTGCTGAGGGGTGCTGCTGCACACAAAAAGTTTTTTTATCTTAATGCACAGAATTCACTAAAATAAAAGAAAACCTTCTGCCTTTACAATCACTTTAAGTGCTAGCAGAACAAGGATGCTTAAGTGAAAACAAATCATTAAAAGAGCCCATTGAAGTGACTAGCCTCAGGTGATACACAGCAATAAAGAAATTTCTTCTACATAAGCTGCACCCATTTATCTGCAGCCCTCACTTCGACGCAGCCTTCCAAAGTACACAGATCAGATAGTATTTCTCTTCTAGGAGGCAGGGACATGACACATACTGCATCGCGCAAAGCTGAGTGTAATATGGCACATGAGTGGAAAGAATAGACACGCCCTCCTTTACACAGTCTCATAGGAAAACATGCATATTTGAGGCTGTCAATCACCTGCTGGAGGGGGTGGGCAGGCCATTACCATGGATTGGGGTCTGAGAAAACTGTCAAAACTGACTCATGCAGATAGCAGAAAAGAGCTTCCAAAACACACACTAGGTGCTGTGGACTGAAACAAATACACACTATGAGGATATGGTTTGTTCCTTTTTTCATTTCAGATGTTTACAGCCACTTTATTATAGTATAAGATAATGGAAACAAAACAAAGTTGGTTTTAGTTTTTATAACTCCAAGAGTTCTTATCACAAGTAACTTTTGTACAAGTTCCTGCAAGATTAGCAAGACTAAAGAAAAAGACTAAACAGCTGTAATCAATTAGGTTTAGAAAAAAGACAAACAAAAATATTCAAAAACCTTTTTATCTGTTTTGCATTAAATGCATATAATAAAAACTAAGAAGCCAAAATATGAACATATGCAAAACTGAAGAAAAATTACATCGTAAAAACATTAACACATGCTGACATCACAGACATCTTCACGACATGGGAAGATGTATAGACGTAGAATACACAGATTAACATATTTCTCATAGAAGAAACAGCTCTAGAATTACACTCTGTAATCGAATCTACATCCTCAGACACTTCAGTCACTGAAGGCTCCTTTGTGGTGTTGGAGCAGAGACAGTGACTTGTTTGAATATCCCAGCATAATGAATATCCTGACAGCTTTTCAAGGCTAATAATCACAGCATCCTTTCATCTTGATTTAGAAACTAGGAAGAAGGCTTTGAAATGAGCGCACAGATAACTTGTTTAGTTGCTCAGTGTGTTTGTCTTTCCTTTGCTGTCATTTTGGCCTATAGAGGATAGCCTGAGTTGTAATACTTTCTCCTGCAGAGGGCCACTGGAACTGCTGCACGGTGTTTTATATCAGTGTAGTGCCAGCTGTGTGCCTGACCTCATTGTTTTACTCTAGCTTGGAACAAGAACAGGTATTTATTCTGCCACACAACAATTTAACTGTCGAATGAAGTATCACATTTATTAGGCTTTTGTTATCCCTGGAGGCCAAACTGACAGTTTTCAGTGCCATCAAAAGCCATTAGTACATCATACCTTATAGCGAATGTGTCACCAAAAATATATTTGCTTTATGTTTCTAATTACCCTTAAAATTGATTTTCATTTTTGAACCACTGCATTCTTATTTACAAGCAAATATCTGGTGATCCAGCCAGATCCCCTCCTGTAGCATTCAGGCGACACCAAGCATAGAAGCAGATCTGTGCTGGCATGTTCTGTTTGCCTTCCTCAGCTTGCTGATCAGAGCTACAGGAAGAAGTGCCTGTAGTCCCATGGTCAGCTTTGTTGTCATGCCTCTTCCTGCTCTGCCTGACAGAACCTAAAGAATGTATTTCGCCCCCCAAATTCCACAGAGAAATTAACACTTCCAGGAGTGTGCTTACTGCAGGATACAGTACTGATGTGGAGATCAGCAGGAGGAACCAGTGAAAACTCCTGGAACCCCAGAGTGATGCTTACCCACAGAGTTCAAGAGATGGTTTCTCATGACCAGAACATTGTGGAAGAGATGGTTTGTTGTGGGGGAGGGGGGTTACCACTGACTGAAGTAGATCTCTAAATAGGCTAAGAGAACCCCTGAAATACTTGTGTTTTGAAGAGAGGATCCAGGATTTCATGGGAGATGGTCATGTAAGGATGTTGAGTAAACCTTTTCTCCAAGGGCTTATGTTATCTACCTTAATTTAAGGTCGGGGTGTAATCTTCACTTTGGTCTATCTTAAACCACTTAACCTTAGGTGAACGTCATGTCACGTCCTTAGGTTGAAGTAGAGACATCTGAATGATGCCTGCAGCTACTGTCAGCTGACAATAGCTTTTAGAGGCTGAGGGTAGGCCTCTCCCGGCTCACCTGTGCAATCGGGGAGACGGAGAATGAATCGGCCAGCGGTGGCCGTTTACCATAGAGCTGACAGTGGACCAGATGGTCCCCGGCCATCTCTATGACCCTCAGAGGCCACTTCCGTCGTCAGCAGATGTAAACTTTTTTTTATGATGTCAGGCTTTCAGCATAGAGGAGAGATCTGGGAACTTATAGACCCCAGAACTCATAAAGAGGACCTGTCATGCCCTATTCCTATTCCAAGGGATGATTACATTCCTTGGAATAGGAATAAAAGTGATAAAAAAAAATGAAAGGGAAAAAAAAAAAAAAAACATTTTTAAGCGCCACTGTCCCCTCGTGCTCGCACACAGAAGCGAATGTATGTAAATGTCGTTCAAATAACTCATTTGAGGTATCGCCATGAATGTTTGAGCGAGAGCAATAATTCTAGCACAAGACCTTCTCTGTAACTCTAAACTAGTAGCCTATGGAGATTATTAAGTACCGAAGTTTGGCGCTATTCCAGGTATCTATTTACTCTTTACTCTAATCGATCACATTATACAAAAAAATAGCATTTGAAAAATTGCTGCGCACATACCATAGAATATTGCAACAACCGCCAATTTATTCCCTAGGGTCTCTAGGGTTACTGAGTAATTTTCTATCAAAAAAAAAAAGGTGTTTTTTACATGTAGGACAGGAGTACCAGAATAGGCCTGTGCTGAAAGTGGTTAAAGATTTCTGAAACAAAATAAATCAGTAGAAATGGGAATTTATTACAAATAATTAGAAAGAACTACCTTGCAGAGTCTGGGTTTCTCACATTTTTTTCCCTTGTTAGAACTAAACTTCACTCCTCCATTACACCGATGGAAATAGGGTCCACAGTCAAGAATCTCCCTAAAGGTTAGAGGCTGGGCTCTGATGGGTATACAAAAGCTTACTACTTGAAGTTCTTACCACTTCTCAACACCCCCTTATGCAAATATTTTAACTGCATTACCAAGGGTTCCCTTATGTGTAAAGAGGCCCTCCTGGCACACATTAGGGAGTTACCAAAGAAGGGTTAAGCTCATACCTTACCTTAAAACTATCACTCCATGTCTCTGATTAATAAAGATCTTATCTAAAATTCTAGCAAACTGGATTAACCACCCAGGCCAATTCTGGCATTTCTCTCCTACATGTAAAAATTATAATTTTTTTGCTAGAAAATTACTCAGAACCCCTAAGCATTATATATACATTTTTAAGCAGAGGCCCTAGAGAATAAAATGGTGGGTGTTGCAATTTTTATATCACTCGGTATTTGTGTAGCGATTTTTCAAACACAATTGTTTTGTAAAAAAGTACACTTTAATGAATTTTATTGCAAAATAACACAATATATAACCTAATTGTTTGGGAAAATATAAAGATGATGTTACTCTGAGTAAATAGATACCCAACATGTCATGCTTTAAAATGGAGCACGATCGTGGAATTGCCGCCACACTAAGGTCGGTGCGCCCTCCCTTCTTTTTATACGTTTCAGTTCCACAGCACTCATTGCTCTGAGAAGGGCAGCAAGGCCATTAACATTCCATACAAAAGGGCTGACTGCTCCACACACCACTAGTCCCAGAACCCAAGCGCAGGTGAATTGTTTTGTGCCTCTTTATGGCGACGTCTGGGGTTTATAAGAACCCAGATCTCTCCTCCACCCTGGAAAGCATGAAATAAAAAAATAAAGAAATACAAATAAAGAAATCAAAAAACTTTCATCTCTGCTTACTAGCTTGCGCCGCTTTCCGAAGCACCAAGTAGCTTCTGCCAGGCGCTTGTAGTATATATTACTACGGCCGGGTGGTTTGATTGACATCTCAGTTTGATGTGACTTCCTGTTTTCTTTCTCCCATTGCGCCCGGGAGAAACAGGAAGTATGAGAGGAATGGACGGATTGACTGTTGTGGAAGAGGATACCGCAGGACAAGAGAGGACAACACACAGCAAGGTAAGTAGTACAGACAAGGCTACATTTGGGGGCACAGGAGGCTGCATTTGGGGGACACAGGAGGCTGCACTTGGGGGACACAGGAGGCTGCACTTGGGGGACACAGGAGGCTGCACTTGGGGGACACAGGAGGCTGCACTTGGGGGACACAGGAGGCTGCATTTGGGGGACACAGGAGGCTGCATTTGGGGGACACAGGAGGCTGCATTTGGTGTGACGCAGGCTGCATTTTGTGTGATACAGGCTGCATGTAAGGACGGATTCCGCAGGGGACACCGGATGGCATCTGGTGGCAGGCAACGTGGCTAGTGACACGCTCAGGGCTCCCACTGATTCTGCATTTTGGTGAGTTGAACTATTTCTTTTTATATTACAATGTAATAATAGAAATAATGCGCTTCAATCATCCTTACACCATAACAACCATGGTGCCGGGATGATTGAAGTGCTAACACCAGGTGTTTGGAATATCTTTATCTGCTGATTGTTAAACTTTCTAGAATACACATATTTCTATTGTTGTGTAGGATCTGGGCCTGCTGTCCCTCGATCCCTCTCTCCCTCCATCCCTCATTCATCTCAGACGTTAACCACACCACCTTAGAGCCACGCCCACAATTTCACTGAAACCACGCCCATTTTCACCAAGTGGGAGGGGCCAAAAAGGAAGGATGGTGTCTAGCGCCCCCATCCTAAAACTTCACTAGCCGACACTGGTAAGGAAATGTCGTTGTACTTTTGCATAGCTAAAATGCCCAATACAGTCCTCCTGAATACTCAACTTGAGAATGCCATGTCTTTATGTTTCAGAAAACCTGCGGTTCTAAAGGCAGAAAGTTTTTTTATCTTAGTGCTTTCTATGCATTAAGATAAAAAAAACTTCTGTGTGCAGCAGCCCCCCTCAGGGCCCTAATACTTACCCGAGTCCCATCTCAATCCAGCAATGTTGCATGAGAGAAAAGGAGTCCGGGGACTTTCTCTCTCTCCTCGTTGGCTCCCGATGCTGTCAAAGTCAGTCAGCAAATGAGGAGAGAGAGAGGGGGTGGGGCTGAGCCATGGTTCAGTGTCTGAATGGGCACAGAGAGCAGCAGCTTGGGTGCCCCAATAGCAAGCTGCTTGCTGTGGTAGCACTCAGTAGGAGGGAGGGGCCAGGAGCAAGGGCAAAGGGACTCGAGAAGAGGTGGATCTGGGCTGCTCTGTACAAATCCATTGCACAGAGCAGGTACGTATAACATGTTTGTTATTTTTAAACAAAAAAACAAGACTTTAGGGGCAGTTCACACCACAGCAACGTAGTCCAGATGCATTCCAGGTGCTTCTCTACTCGCCTTTTTGATGCGTTCCAGTGTGTTTTTGATGCAATCCAGTGCATTTTTTCCCTTTCTTTTTTCTTAAATAAGAACATATGTTTTCCAGTGCATTTTTGATGTGTTTTACAGCATTCCAATACAGTCCAGTGCAGGAAAAATGCAGCACGTTCTTTTTTTCTGGAACTGGAACTCACTGGAACTGCAAGCACTGGTGTAAGCAATGCCATTGAAAATCAATACATCTACTTTCCATGCATTTTTGATGCAGAAAAAAACCGCACTGGACTGCATGTGTGAACTGGCCCTTAGGATCACTTTAAATAAAGATTATACAAAAAATAATAGATTATAGAAATAAAAGCAACCATCCTTCCAAGTGATTGCTTCTTGTTTTCTGCTGCCCTTGTATATTCACATTAGCTTCCTTTGACGCGGTGTAAATATAAAGGCAAAGTCTTAGGCTTTAGGACGGTCTAGTGTGTATACAAAGATGTAATCAGAGAAATATATACAGGAGCTTAGGTAAGAAATATTGGACTGTGTTGAGATGCATGCAAAACAGCATCTGAGGACAGAGCTGCAGATTTAACTGGCCTTCTGCAACCATACCCTGCCACTATGTTATACATCTCTCATCAGATTTTACAGTTTTCACTGATTAAATATATATTGACTCATAAAGTAGCGCCGTTACATCAATCGTCAGCAGATGCAGAGAGGTGTCATTTAAATATTAAGTATCATATAAAAATGGCAGCTTGATTGTTTGGAGGTAATAATGTGCTACTGGTTATTGCAACATTTCCCTAATGCATTAAGCAGTGCTCACAAGGAAGACACAACAAGGCCCAGGGCTGGGAGAGGGGGTTGTGTTAAGAAAGCTGAACAGTTTAGATGGTGGGAAGAAAGAGTGAGACCTTAGGAATCAAAATAAATCTAAACATATACTACACTGTATAACTTGTTCTCTTGTTTTGTTTTTCTTCCATGTAATGCAGATTTTATAGATCAGTTTAATATTAGAAGTATAACCAGTTTCTAGGAGAAATTTGTCATAGGACACCTTGACAGAGCTCAGGTAAACATGGAAAATGTTGGTGCCACTTCTAGAATAGAGATGGTTTGAATCCATAACACATTTTTTTAAAGTGTATCTAAAACCAAAAACAAAATGGTAATATATTG
This sequence comes from Lithobates clamitans, assembly GCA_037952925.1. Lineage (NCBI taxonomy): Eukaryota > Metazoa > Chordata > Amphibia > Anura > Ranidae > Lithobates > Lithobates clamitans. The sequence continues at coordinate 1,496,166 of JBBGZY010001049.1, read as the reverse complement.
CAGTTTACCAGCCCTGAAATTGCTGCTTTTTTATTTTTTCCCAGCCTTAAGCCTCGTACACACGATCGGATTGTTGGCCAACAAAGTGTCATACTTTTGTCCGAAGGGCGTGTGCCAGGAACTTGTCTTACAAACGGTACACAATGGTCGGCCAATAAACACGAACATAGTGACGTACTAAATGGAATTTTAGCTCGAGCACCATCCTTTGAGCACCTTCTGCTAATGTCGAGTTCGGCGAGCATTGATTCCGAGCATGCTTTTTCGTACTTTGGACTCTTGTGTGATGGACTTGTGTACACACGATAGGAAAATCTGACAACAGACGGTTGTCTGCCGAAAATTTACTAGCCTGCCATCCAACATTTGTTGGCGGAAAGTTGGACAACAATTGTCTGATGGAGAGTACTAACGGTCGGATTTTAGGCAAACATTCTGTCATCACACAATTCCCTGCTGAAAATCCGATCGTGTGTACGAGGCTAAACTTTATTTTCAGACTGGGTTTACACTGCTGCGAAGTGGATGCAGGGGTTTCCTCACATCCAATTCGCATGACAGGAGAAAGTGACCGGCTCTCAATGGAGCCACTTTACACACCTCCAGAGTGGCTTCAGGTGCAAATTCAGCCAAAAATTTGGATCTGATTCGCACCTAATAAGGTGAACAGGGACGCACCGAACTTTCTGCTGTGAGCTGTGGCCACAGCTAGTGTGAACCCAGCCTCACCTCAGCTCTGGAAGTAATGCAATTCCTCTCCTAGGGTAGTTACTCTTCCACTGAATATATGAATAGAGAGAGAGAGATGGTTGTCTCCAAGGCTTAAATGGTAAGTCCACTTTCGTGGAGAAAAAAAAATAGCAAAAATTAATACTGTATATACTTAAGTATAAGCCGTCCTGAGTATAAGCCGTCCTGAGTATAAGCCGAGGCACCCGATTTACCACAAAAAACTGGGAAAACTTATTGACTCGAGTATAAGCCGAGGGTGAGAAATGCAGCAGCTACTGTAAGTGGAAGAGGGTCAACAATGCCCATCTGCAGCTGCATACCTCACTGTGTCCATTGCAGCCTTCCTGTGCAGATCTGCCTACCTCACTGTGTCCATTGCAGCCTACCTGTGCCGATCTGCAACCTCTCTGTGTACTCTTTGTTTTCATTGCAGCCTTCTTGTGCCGATCTGCAAGCTCTCTGTGTCCTCTCTGTGTCCATTGAAGCCTTCCTGTGCCGATCTGCAAGTTCTCTGTGTCCATTGTAGCCTTCCTGTGCCGATCTGCAAGCTCTCTGTGGGGGATTGCTGTTAAAATGTAGCGGTGTGCGGTCGGTATGTCCTCCAGATCGTTCTGCATAACTGATCAGCGTGTCATGCAGGTCAGATGGTGGCCATTCCAGTGAACAAAAGCCGCACCTCTTCCTCGTCCTCGTCTGTGATAGGCAGATCACTCAGTTCCCAGCAGTCAGTGTTCAGCCTATCACGGACATCCTCTCATCCTCGTCAGTGGGATGAGGATGAGAGGACGTTCGTGATAGGTTGAACACTGACTGCTGGGAAACTGAGTGTTCTGCCTATCACAGACGAGGACGAGGAAGAGGCGCAGTTTTTGTACACTGGAATGGCCGCCGTCTGTCTGCATGACACGCTGATCAGGTTGGCAGATGGCAGTGACTCGAGTATAAGCCGAGGGGGGCACTTTCAGCACAAAAAAATGTGCTGAAAAACTCGGCTTATACTCGAATATATACGGTATAGCATATACAATTGTGACACAAGTCATACTGTAATTAAATATTAAAAATGACCTTTCTTTTTCAATCTGTAGCTCTGTAATTTTCTGTGCAATGCAATATGGCTAACTGGGAGTGTTCTGTACACAGAATGTGTACAGAACGCCCCCCAGATATGTAATTTCCTGCTTGTTTGATTGGCCCACTGATTTTCCCAGAAGTCTGCGCTAAGATACAATTCAGATTTCTGGCATTCCCTGCAACAAAAATTAAATTTTTGGTGAGATACTCCCAATAGGAAATCACGTATAAAGGGATGCAGACCTTGCAATTTTACTCTTTAGGGGCCTACAGGTGTAGCAGCTGATTGAGAATTCTAAAACCACTCCCATTCACTGAGCACAGGGGCACACAGGAACAAACAGTGATTTTTTAAGAATAACAAAAAGTAGGAATCTGCAACAAAAGTTTGTTAAAATCCTTGCACAATGTACATAGATTACCCAGAGGGGAATGTTTTTTTCTCAACAAAAGCGGAGTTACTCTTTAAACTCCTCAGCTCCACTACACAGAGGGGTGTCAGAATTAGTAGTTTACACAAACATAGAAAAAAATATTGTTTTCAGTTCATCTCACGGTACACTTGCATTCACACCTGAGCAGAGTGTATTGCTGTTGATTTGAAGTGTTTTTTTCAGAATTATTACATGCATTTTACAGGCATTTTTGTACATATATAAAGCTTCAGGACAGGAGTTTATTTCCTGGGCTGAGCAAGGAGAGAAGTGCATTTCTATAGGAGCCACAAAAACATTGGTATTGTGTTTACAGGTGTTTCCTTTGAAGTCTTTGGATCAAAAATGGCTAAATACACAAAAAAAATCTCATGTACTTTTTTGTGCGCACAGGGCAACTAAGCTTACAAGTATGAACAGGGGCAGTTTGAAACAACAGGATTCTGTGTAGTAAGGAGTAGGGAAATGAGCAGAAAAATGCTCAAGTGTAAATGGGACCTAAATGACAAGAACACTGCCTTTCCAGTAAGAACAGGTATTTTCTGTACTTACTGAAAATGTTGTTAGTCTGAAAAATGAAAACGAATGCAGCCACCATATCCGAAGACTGACAAACTGATTTCATTTGTGCTCTTGAGTTTAGATACTCTTTGACACATTATATAAAAACCATGATAGTTAATGAAGACATTACACGATCATTGGAGCCAGAGAATAATTTACTGTACATTACAGGCACCTGCAGACACACATATTTTGGCATCCAAAGCCCTTAGCTAAAATCACAATGTTTACACAGAAAATGTTTTGTTTTACTGGTCCAGCATGGCTTAGAAGATTGTGGCGATGTGTAAATAGGTATATATAAAACAACTAGATTTCCTACGATGAATTGAATAGATTGCAATGTACTTAGCTGGCAATCAAACCCCTAATAATATTCTGCCACATCCTAAATAATCTAGATATTGTGGAATTGGGAATAATGGACTTTATAGGCATGTATAAAAGTAATTTCAAATTTTAATAATTCACATAAAAATCACAACATATACAGACAAAAATATATAATATATTATATATTGCCCCCACTAAGGGATACAGGTTAATGTATTTTACTTACTGTTTAAACACTATGGGAGAGAAATCTATGGTCTAAGAACCCAGCATAGTCTGGCTCCAGAATCAGTGGATATACACCAATTGCTATGCGAGTATAGAATACAACTATTAAGCCCAAAATCCATTCATAAATTAATGAAATTATGACTATTTATTATGCATACTTTTTAGACTCCTAGTAACCTTGTATTTCCACACATCATGACATGTGCTAATTCACAGCTGTTCCGTTGTGGTTTGGTGCCCTTAGCGCAAGTGACTGTTGAAAATCTTGTTAAGCACTTTTCTACAAGTGATGTTTTGCATAAGATGTACATACATATAGAGCTGTATATATACAATTGTTGATATACTTCCTGTATCCTAATTAAAGTATGTTTCTTCGATTAGAACTATTGAAGCTCCTGAAGAAGCGACGGTACAAGTCGCAAAACACGTAGAGCAGAATTTTTGTTCCAAGAGGATATGTGGAAACCAATTTGAGAGGATTGTATACATATCAGTGTGTGCATATTTTCGATACCTCAAGTATTGCCACAAAGGAAGTATACCCCAGTAGATCCTCCAGGGGAACCACTTTGCGTCCTATATATTTTTATTATATATTTTTGTCTTTATATGTTGTGATTTTTATGTCAATTATTAAAAATAAGATTTTTTCGTAATACTTACCTGTAAAATCCTTTTCTTTGAGTACATCATGGGACACAGAGTTAGGCTAATATTCATTACCTACTGGGTTATACTTCATCTCCAGGAGAATGGATGCTGCAGACCAAAAATCTTTAGACAGGAAGTGATCCCCTATATAACCCCTCTGATACAGGAAGTACTTCAGTTTTGTAGCAAGCACTGAAAAAGAGGGGAGGGATCTCTGTGTCCCATGATGTACTCAAATAAAAGGATTTTACAGGTAAGTAGGACGAAAAAATCCTATTTTCTTTTTCATACATCACGGGACACAGAGTTAGGCTAATATTCTTTACCTACTGGGATGCCCCAGAGCAATAGCCTTGAGGAGAGGGAGACACCCTGCCAAACAATAGCCATCAGACCTTATAGGGCAGCCCGAAGTACACTGTGGCCGAAAGCCGAATCCTCGGCTGCTCGAACATCCACTTGATAAAATTTTGTGAATGTATGCACTAAGACCAGGTAGCAGCCTTACAAATCTGAGCCACAGATACCTGATGGTGAAAAGCCAAGGAGGTTCCTACAACTCTGGTAAAATGAGCTCTCACCCTAAAGGGAGGAGCTTTATGTTGCAGACCATAGGCCTGAATGAGGAATTGGCTGACCCAATTGGCAATGGAAGCTTTGGAAGCTGCCTGCCCCTTCTTAGGTCCTTTTGGTAAAACAAAAAAGGAGTCTGATCCTTGGATCTCTGCAGATCTAGACAAATAAACCTTGACTGCCCAGACAACGTCCAAGGAATGCAGTCGTCTCTCTTCCCCAGAACGAGGCTGAGAGAAAAAAGAAGACAAAATAATGTCCTGATTTGAATGAAAGGCTGACACCACTTTTGGAAAAAAGTATGGAACAGGTCGTAACACGACCCGGTCGTGGTGAAGGATCAAGTATGGTTCCCTGTACGAAAGGGCCGCCAACTCCGACACCCTTCTAGCCGAGGTTATGGCCATCAAGAAGGCTAGCTTGCGTGACAGCAAGTCTAATGGAATTTCCTTGATAGGTTCAAATGGTTGTTTCTGTAACACAGAATGTACTAAGTTCAAGTCCCAAGGACACATAGGTGACCTAATGGGGGAAGAAAACAAGTTGCCCCCTGCATAAAGTTTCGGACCAGCGAATGGGAGGCTAAAGGCCTTTGGAAGAATACTGACAGGGCCAAAACCTGACCTCTGATTGTACTCAAAGCCAATTTGATTTCACAGCTGACTGTAGAAAAGAGAGAATTCACCCAATCACGTATTTCTGAGGATGCTATTTTTTGGCTTCACACCAAGCAATATAAGCCTCTCAGACATTATGATAGATCTTCCTAGTGACCGCTTTTCTAGCATTTACTAGGGTAGACACCACTGGTCCAGAAATGCCACAGTCCTTTAACACCCTGGCTTCAATAGCCATGCCATTAAATTTAGAGACTGTAAACTAGGGTGGAATATAGGACCTTGAGACAGTAGTTTGGGGTGACGTGGAAGTGTCCATGGCCCATCTATTCTCAGTCTCACAATCTCCGGGACAGTTTAAAAAGGCAAAAAGAACCGCGCTAAAAAATAACTTAATTATGTGTATATAAAAACATAGGCAAGCAGCAGAATGAAGTGGGATACACACAAAAATTAACATTAAAAAGAGAGAAGCTGCGCTAGAGAGTCTCAATCAAACAAGTAAAGGCATATAAAGTCCATAATAAATCACTATTTCTTCTTAATGGCACCACAGTGATTATACACAAAAAAGAGAGTGCCCAGCCACCGTAACAAAGACCTGCTTACCAGATGGCAAGCATAGAGTGCAGATGGCTATAACCCAGCCACGGCCTTTAGCTTGCAGATGTCAGTCAAAGCCGGTTCCAGCAGACTGGATGGTGCAGATCTCTCTCTTTCACCGTCTATGGAGTCTGTACTTAATTAGGTAAATGCCCCAAAAAGAGAAGAATCTGTAGGTTGAATATCACGTGTTAAAAACAATGCCGGCCGGCAACAAACAATCGGAGCCTGTCCTCCTAGTAAATTTGCGTGGTGACGTCAGTACATGCCCTCCTCCAGACGCGTTTCGTCATACGTGACGTTGTCAATGGGGAACGGGCAACGTAATGACTCACCACCTTATATAAAGAGCCAAGCCTCGTTCTGAGTCACGAGCACACGTCTCAAGAAGCGCCATATTGGATATGGGAAATTTATCCCTTACTTGCCAAGAAGGAAACATTCACATCCAAACTGCTTCACAGAAATGGAAACATATAAACATATATAGAAACATGTATGATAAGTTAAAAAATGAGAGAAAAATAATTAATAGAACTGTCATCTATATAATTACCCTAAATCATTTTATTTTATAAGCCGGAAAGGGGTCAACAACGGATCATCCATAATTGACTACCTTCAGGCCAGAGAGACCCCATACCCCAAATAAGATGACATTATAATTATGTCAAATACACCTATTGTGTGACAAAAAGTGATATGTATTGATAATAATGATCAGTGTTCATCTCCAAATCTGAATTTGGAGGCTGCAAACTTTTGATATAAATGTGAATATACTTAAATAAATCAGATTATTAATAGATTTAAATAAAATTTTAAATGTGATAAATGTATATGGCCATAGTGAAAAATAAATGTAGCTAATTAATAAAAATTAATAATTTTTCAATGGATCAAATCACACTCATAATTAGCCAAATTAATAATACTAAATTCTTAATAAAAAATCAGTTGCTTATTTATATTAGTGAAATAAAATTAAGTGATAATATTGTGTAAATTATTTATATAATCAATTGATAATTATATTTTATACCCATTAAATTGCTAAAAAAAAAAAAAAAAAAATTAAAGGTTAAAAAACAAGAACAAAATATGAATAAAAAATATATAATGGGAGGGAAGGAACCCTTATTGTATACTGGTGTCTCAAAACGAGTTTACATTCAGGCTTATTATGAGTTATCAATAAAAGCATTCACATCAGTGTCAATTTTCAACCCATATGGTACATAGGTCTTAAGCCTATGGATCCAAGCCATTTCAAGTTTGGATATCTCCCTCACTAACGAGCTACCCCTCCAATGGGGACTAAACTTGTCTATACCAAGAAAACTGGTCTTAGAGGGGTCCTTATTATGTGCAGTTAAATAATGCTTCGATACTATGTGGTTTTTAAAGCCCATCTTAATATTGGTGATAAGTTCGTTGAGGCGAATGTGATTTATATGTTGCAGTGCCCTTGTGGCCTGCAATATGTAGGCCGTTTAGTCCGGCCTACATATTGCAGGCCACAAGGGCACTGCAACATATAAATCACCCCCACTGTGGCACAAGTGATAAATGGTTTTATTGCATATTGTCTCTGTGTGCTAGTGGAGGTAAAGGTTGTGGTCCCTCTATGGGGACATGCACTCAAAGAACAAACCCTGCATCTTTTACACTGATAAAACCCTGTTAGCTGGTTGAAAAAACTTAATTTTTCAATGGGTGGATTAAAGATGTTTGGGGCTACTCAATTTCTCAAAGAGGGAGCTCCCTTAAATACAATACGAGGTTTATCAGGCAATACCTTATTCAGGACCCCATCATTATTGACAATATGCCAATGCCTATAAACTAGTTGTTTAATACTTTTATGCTGTAGAGAGTAGGTAGTCACAAAGGGGACTCCGGAAAAAAAAGGCCTCATTCACACATGGCTCTTTCTCTACAAGTAGTTCATCTCTACTCGTATCATGAATTGTTTCCAATGTCTTGAAAAGGGATTCCCTTGAGTATCCTTTTTCCAGAAATCTATTGGTCAGAACTTCAGCCTGCACCAAAAATTCACCTTGGTCAGAGCAGTTCCTTTTAAGTCTCATATACTGGCTCTTTGGGACTGATTTTAACCAGGGACAGTAGTGACAACTGTCCACAGGAATAAATTAATTTCTATCCGTACATTTAAAAAATGTAGATGTAACCAACCTGTCTTCTCTGATCGAAATTTTGAGGTCCAGAAAATTGATTTCAGTTTGGCTCATCTCACAATTCAAATGTATACCTCTTTGGTTAACGTTAAGGGAAGACATAAACTCCTGTAAATCCTGGTGTTCACCATCCCATAGGGGGAGGATGTCATCTATGTACCTCACCCACAGGACTAACTGTGGTGTCTCATGGGCATAGATGACATCCTCCTCCCACTTGGCCATAAAAAAGTTCGGCAGGCTAGGGGCGTATTTTGCCCCCATAGCCACTCCCATATCTTGTCTAAAAAAATGATTGTCAAACCAAAAATAATTGTGGGAAGCGGCGTACTCCAATAGATCCGTTAGAAACAACACCTGACTCTGTGAGAGTCCAGAATCTCGATCCAAAAAACTTTTCACAGCCTCCAAACCTAAACTGTGTGGAATTATGGTATATAAGGATGTAACATCCGCAGTAACCATCCACATTCCAGGTTTCAATTGGACTTCAGAAAGTAACTTGATAACATGCCTAGAGTCTTTAACATATGAGGGCATTCTCCGGACTAGAGGCTGTAAATAAAAATCAATATATCTACCCACATGGGACATTATTGAATCTATGCCACTAACAATAGGGCGTCACGGGGGACAGACAGGATTTTTATGAATTTTTGGCAAGTGGTAAATGGTAGGGGTGCGTGGAGCTCTGGGTACTAAATATAGGCCCTCTTTTTTATTAAGGATGCCTGCCCAGCAACCCCTAGCCACAATTACCTCCAAATCTTTTAAGTATTTAGCCTTCGGGTCAGAAGGGAGTGGAGTATAGGTATCCTGATCACCTATAATTTGTACATTTCGGTCATGTAGTCTCCTCTGTCTAGAACGACAATCCCCCCCCTGTCCGCCGGTCTAATGACCAGATGCTAATTTTTACATAAAGAGTCTTAACCCTGCAAGGTTTTGTTCAGTCTTGCCTTCCTGACTTCCAGAAGATCTAGATCTCTAAGCATGACATCTCTAAAAACTCTCAATGAGGGTGCCCATGCCCCAGGGGGGTTAAACAAAGAAGCATTGGCCAACCCTGAATGTACAAATTCTGAGTCTACCAATGCATTACTTTCAATGGGGTTATTGATCATATAACGTTTAATATTTAATTTCCTGACAAATTTGTGGACGTCCATGTAACTTTGAAATTTATTTAGACTCTTGGGTGGGGCAAATTTAAGACCTTTATCCAGAATTGCTTTTTCTGAATCAGTTAAACTTTGGAACTGAGATTAAATATTCCTCTACCGGCTATATTTTTTGTCTTTTTTGCTGCTCGTACGCACCTCCCTCCTCTGACTCCTCTCCTCTTTCGCCCTGCCTTTTGATGCCTTGGCTGGGTTTGGAAAAACCTCAACTGGTCTGCCCATTTGGGGCCAAAAACCCTTGAGGTGGTGGATTACCATTGGGGGCCAGATATGAAGAGGTATTGTTGGCCCCTCCCTTAGGGTGATAACACTAATGCCCCGTACACACGGTCGGACATTGATCCGACATTCCGACAACAAAATCCTAGGATTTTTTCTGACGGATGTTGGCTCAAACTTGTCTTGCATACACACGGTCACACAAAGTTGTCGGAAAATCCGATCATTCTGAACGCGGTAACGTAACACGTATGTCGGGACTATAAATGGGGCAGTAGCCAATAGCTTTCATCTCTTTATTTATTCTGAGCACTTTGTGCGTCGGATTTGTGTACACACGATCAGAATTTCCGACAACGGATTTTGTTTTCGGAAAATTTTATAGCCTGCTCTCAAACTTTGTGTGTCGAAAAATCCAATGGAAAATGTGTGATGGAGCCCACACACGGTCGGAATTTCCGACAACAAGGTCCTATCACACATTTTCCGTCGGAAAATCCGACCGTGTGTACGGGGCATTAGGATTATCAAAAAAGAACTCCCTATCCGCAAGTGGAAAAAAACTATTGCATGTGGAGATATTGGACTCCCATTCAGGCTCAACTCCTGAATACCCCAAAAGGGGTGACTGTTGACCAAAATCTCCATTATGTCTTTGTCTCTACACCACCTGATGGTCCACATTATACCCTCGGCCCCGTTGGATATAATGATAACCACATCCTCTACCTCTAAATGGGCGACCTCTATTATTTAATGTTGGGCCCCGATGATATGGTCTTTGATCATAGACGGGGGTCTGTATAGGTCTAGGGGGACCAGACGGTCGCAATTGTCCCTGAGAGGAAAAGCCCCCCCCCCCCTAGTAGCCGCATTGCTTCTATGAGGAGATTGATAGGGATAGCTATTTCCTCCATTTTTCTGTGGCTTATTATTGGGTATACCTCGTCTCGCAGGGTTAGATACAGGGGGCTGTGCAGATTGTTGACCTCCACCATTAATACCCCCTCCCCTGATGTGGAAGTTTCCATATCATTGTTGTTCGACTTAGCTTGCTCCTCCAGGAGTTTCTTTTGCCAATCAAAAACAACACTGCCATGGTAATCAGGTCTCTATTATACTTTTTCTTCTTTTTAATCCTTTGATCTTTATCCTCCTTCTCAAGGATTTTTTAAAAGATTCTGAGATTTTTCCCTATATTCATCACTTTCTTTATTAGGGTTGAGTTTTTCTTTAATAGTTTTAATCTCCTCATCAAGTTTGGCCAGTTTTATTGATTTCCTTTCAACCAAAAATCAAAGAAAGGAGACTCCAGCTTTGTTAATATAATTATACCACTCCTCCAATTCTGCGTTGCCTTTTTGAGGGGTGACATCCCACCTTAAACTTCTTGGGACCATTGAGTGCTTTATATAGGTCTCCAAATAGGCAATGTCCTATTTTGTATGGGTCTCAGATACCATGAGGTTTTTCAGCCTCAAAGATCCCTCCCAAATCACTCTCATCATCTTTATAAATTTAAAAAACTCCATCTAAATTTACCACCTTATTGGCTCTAAATTCAAAGATATCCATACTTTATACGATATCTTAATTGGATAAGCAATCAAGCAATTTGGATATGTACTCAAACAATCGTTTTTAGCTGCAGTAAACTTATCAGAAACAGTTTAAAAAGGCAAAAAGAATCGTGCTAAAATAGAACTCAATTAAGTGTATATAAAAAACATATAACATAAAACATATAAAGAACTCACCCCTGAGGGTAAGTTCTTTTTTGATAATTCTCAGTATTACCACCCTAAGGGAGGGGCCAACCCTACCTCTTCATATCTGGCCCCCAATGGTAATCCACCACCTCAAGGGTTTTCGGCCCCAAATGGGCAGACCAGTTGGGGTTTTTTCCAAACCCAGCCAAGCCATCAAAAGGCAGGGTGAAAGAGAAGAGGAGTCAGAGGGGGAGGCAGGTACGAGCAGCAAAAAAGACCAAAATTATAGCCGGTAGAGGAATATTTAATCTCAGTTCCAAAATTTTAACTGACTCAGAAAAAGCAATCCTGGATAAAGGTCTAACCCTATTGAAAGTAATGCATCGGTAGACTCGGAATTTGTACATTCCGGGTTGACCAATGCTTCTTTGTTTAACCCCCCTGGAGCATTGGCACCCTCATTGCGAGTTTTTAGAGATTTCATGCTTAGGGATCTAGATCTCCTGGAAGTCAGGAAGGCAAGACTGAACAAAACCTTGCAGGAGGGTTTAGACTCCTTATGTAAAAATAAGGATCTGGTCATTAGACCAACGAACAAGGGGGTGGGGAACCAAAGAGGTATAAATTTAAATTGTGAGATGAGCATCAATTTTCTGGACCTCAAGATTTCGATCAGAGGGGACAGGTTGGTTACGTCTACATTTTTTAAATGTACAGATAGATTAATTAATTAATTTATCCCTGTGGGTAGTTGTCACTACCGTCCCTGGTTAAAATCAGTCCCAAAGAGCCAGTATATGAGGCTTAAAAGGAACTGCTCTGACCAAGGTGAATTTTTGGTGCAGGCTGAAGTTCTGACCAATAGATTAAAGGATACGATACTCAAGGGAATCCCTTTTCGAGACATTGGAAACAATTAATGATATGAGTAGAGATGAACTACTTGTAGAGAAAGAGCCACGTGTGAATGAGGCCTTTTTTTCCAGAGTCCCCTTTGTGACTACCTACACTTTACAACATAAATGTATTAAACAACTACTTTATAGTCACTAGCATATTGTCAATAATGATGGGTCCTGAATTGCCTGATAAACCTTGTATTGTATTTAAGGGGGCCCCCTCTTTGAGAAATAGAGTAGCCCCAAACCTCTTTAATCCACCCATTGAAAAATTTAGTTTTTTTTCAACCAGCTAACAGGGTTTTATCAGTGTAAAAGATGCAGCGTTTGTTCTTTGAGTGCATGTCCCCATAGACATGCATGTCCCCACAACCTTTACCTCCACTAGCACACAGAGACAATATGCGATAAAACCATTTATCACTTGTGCCACAGTGGGAGTTGTTTATATGTTGTAGTGCCCTTGTGGCCTGCAATATGTAGGCCGGACTAAACGTCCTCTTCAGGTTCGCCTCAACGAACTTATCACCAATATTAAGATGGGCTTTAAAAACCACTCAGTATCGAAGCATTATTTAACTGCACATAATAAGGCCCCTCTAAGACCATTTTTCTTGGTATAGACAAGTTTAGTCGCCATTGGAGGGGTATCTCGTTAGTGAGGGAGATATCCAAACTTGAAATGGCTTGGATCCATAGGCTTAAGACCTATGTTCCATATGGGTTGAATGTTGACACCGATGTGAATGCTTTTACTGATAACTCATAATAAGCCTGAATGTAAACTCGTTCTGAGACACCAGTATAAAATAAGGGTTCCTTCTCACCCATTATATATTTTTTATTCATATTTTATTCTTGTTTTTTAACCTTTAATTTTTTTTATTTTAATTTTTTAGAAATTTAATGGGTATGAATATAATTATCAATTGATTACCGTATATACTCGAGTATAAGTCGAATTTTTCAGCACATTTTTTTGTGCTGAAAGTGCCCCCCTCGACTTATACTCGAGTCAAGCACTTTTCTGCAGCAAAAAATTTCATTTTCCGAACCGAATTTGGGGCCCCGTATCTCAGGGCCACTTGGTGCTAGGAACCCCAAATTTGGTGTGCAAACTCAGTGGAACTGGTACCATAACATATCTAAAGCTGGGGTTCCTAGCCTCAAGTGGCCCTGAGAAACGGGGCCCCAAATCTGGTTCGGAAAATGTCATTCTCTGCTGCAGAAAAGTGCTTGACATTTTCTGAACTGATATTTAGGGCCCTGTATCTCAGGGCCACTTGGTGCTAGAAACCCCAGCTTTGGAAATGTTATGGTGATAGTTCCACTGGGTTTGCACACCAAATTTGGGGTTCTTAGCACTAAGTGGCCCTGAGATACGGGGCCCCAAATTCGGTCAACTGTGTCTATCTGCAGCAATGTCATTTCGGGACCCTTTGGGTTCAGAGACCCCAAATTATGGCTGCAGCTAGGGGGCATCTAGGAACCCTTAACTACCGAGTTTGAAGTTCAGGGGACCTATGGCTGCAAATGGGCACAGTGAGGCATGCAAATGAGCACAGTGATGCTGCAAATGGGCATTGTTGACCCTCTTTTCCACTTAAAGTAGCTGTGCAATTCTCACCCTCGTCTTATACTCGGGTCAATAAGTTTTTCCATTTTTTTGTGGTAAATTAGGGCCTCGACTTATACTCGGAACGACTTATACTCGAGTATATACGGTATATAAATAATTTACACAATATTATCACGTAATTTTATTTCACTAATATAAGTAATCAAATGATTTTTTATTAAGAATTTAGTATTATGAATTTGGCTAATTATGAGTGTAATTTGGTCCATTTAAAAATTATTAATTTTTATTAATTAGCTACATTTATTTTTCACTATGGCTATTTACATTATTCACATTTAAAATTTTATTTAAATCTATGTAAAATCTGATTTATTTAAGTATATTCACATTTATATCAGAAGTTTGCACCCTCCAAATTCAGATTTGGAGATGAACCCTGATAATTATTATCAATACATATCACTTTTTGTCACACAATAGGTGTATTAGGTGTATAATAGGCTCTATTATATTGGCCTGAAGGTAGTCAATTATGGACGATCCGTTGTTGACCCCTTTCCGGATTATAAAATAAAATGATTTAGGGGTCACTTATAATTATATAGATGACAGTTCTATTAATTATTTTTCTCTCATTTTTTAACTTATCATACATGTTTCTATATATGTTTATATTTTTCCATTTCTGTGAAGCAGTTTGGATGTGAATGTTTCCGTCTTGGCAAGTAAGGGATAAATTGGCCATATCCAATATGGCGCTTCTTGAGACATGTGCTCGTGACTCAGAACAATGCTTGGCTCTTAATATAAGGTGGTAAGTCATTACGTTGCCCGTTCCCCATTGACAAAGCCAAGTGTGACAAAATGCATCTGGAGGAGGGCACGTACTGACGTCACCACGCTAATTTACTAGGACAGGCTCCATTTGTTGCCGGCCGGCATTGTTTTTAACACGTGATATTCAACCTACAGATTCTTCTCTTTTTGGGGCATTTACCTAATCAAGTACGGACTCCATAGACGGTGAGAGAGAGAGATTTGCACCATCCAGTCTGCTGGAACCGGCTTTGACTGATATCTGCAAGCTAAAGGCCGTGGCTGGGTTATAGCCACCTGTCCTTTATGCTTGCCATCTGGTAAGCAGGTCTTTGTTACGGTGGCTGGGCACTCTCCTGTTTGTGTATAATCACTGTGGTGCCATTAAGAAGAAATAGTGATTTACTATGGTTTTTATATGCCTTGACTTGATTGGTTGGGACTCTCTAGCGCGGCTTCTCTTTTTAAAGTTACAATCTCTGGGAACCAGGGCATTCTGGGCCAGACAGGTGCCACCAGAATATCTGGAGCCCCCTCTCTTCGAATCCTGTGCAATAAATGTGGAAGGAGAGGGATCGGAGGGAAAGCATAAACCAGGGAGTACTGGCTCCATGGAACTACCAGAGCATCTGCTCCGATTGTCAGAGGATCTCTTGTTCGGGACAGAAACTGCTGTAGCTTGTTGTTGAACCTGGATGCCAGTAGGTTGACCATCCCCAACGCTGGCAAATTTCCTGGAACACCCCTGGATGTAGGGACAATTCCCACGGGCAGATCTGTGGGCGGCTGAGATAATTTGCCTGCCAGTTCTCTACGCCCGGGATATGGACCGCCGATAGAAGCTGTTCCTCTACCCAGGCTAGTATGTGGTTCAATTCCTTCAGAGCGTAACTCCTGGTACCGCCTTGGTGGTTTATATAGGCCACTGAAAGGGCCTTGTCGGACTGAACCCTGATAGGGCAGTCATGAAGCTCCACCGTCCAGGACCGTAGGGCCAGACGTACTGCCCATAACTCCAGGACGTTGATGGGCAGGATCTGTTCTGTCCTTGACCATTTCCCCTGAGCTGTGAACCCCTCTAGGGTCGCTCCCTAGCCTGAGAGTCTGGCATCTGTAGTCAGTACTCTCAAAGTTTCCAGGAGGAAGGATTTTTCCTTTCACAGGTTCTGATCCTGCAACCACCAGTTTAGGCTTAAGCGTGCCCGAGGAGATAAGAACACTGGATAATCCAGGGCTTGTCCTCTCCTGTTCCAAGCCAACAAGATAACTTGTTGTAAAGGCCTGGAACGGAACTGGGCATAGGGCACTTTCTCGAAGGAGGACACCATCCTCCCTAGAAGACTCATACAGAGCCGAATGGAGGGTTGTCTGGTGCCCCTTATCTGACGCACCTGATCCTTCAGGGCACAGATCCTAACGGGTGGCAAAAATACCCTTGCTTGGACCGTATCTAGGATCAGACCTAAATACTCTAGACCTTGACTTGGTCTCAAGGCTGACTTTTTGGTATTTATGATCCAGCCTAAGCTTTCCAAATACCGCACTGTGCATTTTATGCTCTGTTCTAGAGCCTGTAGTGAGTGATCTTTGAGCAGGAGGTTGTCCAGATACCCAAGCACCAAGATCCCTTGGGCCCTTAAAAGACCCAGTACTGGTGTTAGGACCTTTGTAAACCCCAGGGAAGGTTGTGGCAAGCCTGAAGGGTAGAGCCACAAACTGAAAATGATGTTCCTCTACTGCAAATCACAGGAACCTCATCCACTGAGCGGACAGACTCCACCCGAAAAGGACTGGATTAGTAGATATTGGTTCAGGGATCTTAGAGCCAAAATGGGCGTTGTGTCCGCGTTTTGTTTTTGAACAGTAAACAGATTTTAATAAAACCCGCACCTCTTTCGGATACAGGAACCTCTACAACCACTCCTTGATGCACTAAATGATTTAGTGTCTGAAACAGCAAGTCTCTTTTTGGAGGATCCGAGGGAATGCTCGATCTTAGAAACTTCTGAGGGGGAACCTCCGCAACTCCAGCTTGTAAGCGCGGGATACAGTTGAGGTGACCCACTCGTCCTGAACTTTTGTTCTCCAAATGTACCAAAAGTGCAGCAGCCTTCCCCCTCCCCCAATGGAGTGGGGGCATCCCCTCAAAAGGAGGGCTTGGTGCTGGGTTTAGAAGAGTTTTGGACCCAGGGTTTTTTCTGGCCCTGGCCTTGCGGCTTGCCCCTGGCTCTAGTGTCCTGTTGGCAGCAGAAATGCCTTGGCACTGAGACACTTGAGGAAGCAGTCCCTGAGGTTTTAAACGAGGGACAGGTGCTTTTTTCACACTTTTTACAAGGAAGCTCGGCTGACCAGTTCTTAAGCCACAAAAGTCTGCGCATATATACAGACAAGAGAGCCAAAATGAGAAACCTCCTGTATTGAATCCTTTAAGGCGTCAACAGCAAAACACAGCGCTCAAGGAATATCTGTCTTACTTTCAGCCAGATCATCCCCCCGATTAGGCCTGTCAGGCCGCCTGACCTGATCCTTTATGGACTGGCAGATACCAATTGCTGTAACAGCTGGCTGAATAGCTGAACTGGGCAAAGAAAAAGAAGCCTTTAATAATGACTCCAATTTCTTGTCAACAGGGTCTTTCAAGCCTTGTGCGTTATCTACCGGACAAGTGAAGTTCTTATTTAAGGAAGAGACTGCTGCATCTATGGCTGGCATGCTCTACTTCTTAATGATATCTTCTTGTCCAGATTGCTCAGAAGCAGACTCATCCGCCAGGCCCTCCACAAAATCCTGAGCTTTTAGCTCTTCCCATCCTCAACCTATTCCTGCTCCAAACCAGTAGGCTCCGGGAAGGGGGATCTGTCATGCTTCTTGCCACCCTGCGGGATGAAGGCAATCATGCCAGCAATCCTGTGCTCTAACCCGGCTAGGGCCGAGGACAGTTCATCCTTGGTGATAAGGGGTGAAACAGCAGCATTGACTGTAGGCACAAAACCAGATAAGCACATCGTCTCAGATTGCCCGGAAGCCTCTGGTCCTTCAGGGGATACAACACTAGGGATATGACTAGGTTCATCAGGAACTACTGACAACATAGGTGTGCCCTTCCCTGTAGTGTTAGTCCCGCTTCTCTTTTTGAAAACATTTACAAGCCACAAAAAAAGAGCACCTGGGTGTAGTATTAACACACCTCAAAAGGGAGACCCTTTAATAGGGCTCACCAAGCCCTTATGCAACAATCCTGCTAAGCACCTTAGCCTGCCAAGCAACACCTGGTGACTCACGTGACCCGGGTAAGGAAAAACGAACCGCTGCAAATGCCTGGTTTGGAACCTGCTCTGTGTCCCACAGCTGACTTCTGGAAGCACCGCATGCTTGGCATACACAGCTTAAATAAGCTGGCTGTGCAACGGTACGTTCTGTGCATGCGTGCGCACACACAGGCGTGGTCCCGGCAAACAGGCGTGACTGCGCACAATGTGAATCTTTGTGTGCCCAGATAAAGGCTAAGGTGCATGTGTGGCTTCGGGCGAAGCCCCATGCGCCATGGCTGCCAAACAAACTGCCGAGCACAGCAGCGCTCTTGCGAATACACGTGCGCCATGGCGAACCAAGGCGAAATGGCGCACCGTCGTGCGCCATCATACAGGTAAAAAACAGCCAAACACAAGCAAAAAAAAAGGTACACTTTCCAAACACCCACAGCTAGCCGAAAACTCCCCCGTATGGTCACCGCACACAGCCTCTAGCTAGCTTGACTGAGTGTTACAATCACTGGGACATCCCACAATAAAGGGGTTTCACTTACCCGTCCAGGCGCAGGGCATCTTAGAAACTAGGAGCCCAAACTTCACCCATCACGGCAGGTTCCTGTCACTTGAGGACCTTCACGGACTGGGTACATGTTTAGGGTCCACTCCCTTGGATCTGTACAGCACCCTGCAGGAATGTTTTAGCGCTGTGGTGTCCAGGATTCCACTTCGCAGGGTCCAGTGCCCAGAGGTGGCATTACAGGCAGAACCTCGCAGGATCTTAAGTCTTCTTTGCGAGGCTCGCGTACCATTTATCTAAGCAAATAGAGCCTGTGTCAAATGGATCCGATTGGTCAATCCCTTGATTCATTTAAGAACCGTTTGTGGGACTAGAGACCTGGAGCTCAGAGAGCTCAAACTAAACATGCCCATCCACCTTGCAATGTATCTAATTCAAAAACTCGTACTGGAGAGTTAACTCAAATAGTGAAATATAAATAAACAAAAATGAATAAAAATTAATAGGAAGACCGCAGCTGCTGCACAAAAGGTGCTACAACCATAAAGCAATGAAAAATATATAAAACAGCGTTAGCAGTCTATATCAAGCAATATACATCCTAATAAACAATGCCTATTGTATCAGTGTTAAGAGAAAACAAAAACATAAAATCTAAAAGTACTCAGGTGCTTCAGTGAAAAGTGCAACGGTGCTCCAAAACATTTGAATCGGTGAAGTGGCTCCCCCTTTGGTGTCCCCACTCACCAAAATTATTGGATCCTCAGCTTCGCAGTCTGTGCTCAAAAAGGCATTGATCGAATGATCTGGGGATATGCTGGATGGTTCCTCAGTAAAGCCTTGCAGGAAGACAGGAAGGATATACCACACTCCACAGATGGGGAAACAGAGAGAGAACTCATAGCTCATCAATTATCAAGTGCATTCAATACGCAACTTACAGGATTTTTGGCAAAAACAGGCATCAGTAAAAAAAATCATCCGAGTTTGCCGCTGAATGGTGTGCGTTCCCCGGAGACGGAAATTTGCATCAATGGTTAACACAAACCGGAAGTACGTTGAAGAGCTGAAGTGGGTAGTTTTCCTTTTCCTATGTTTGGAGGTTTTACACATCACACATTTACCACAACTAAAAAAAAAAACCAGTTTAATACAAAAAAAGTAAAAAACTTCTTGGGAGGATTAATAACATTGTGTGCCAGTTTGAGTCTGAATGTTGGAGGTTTCATATAAATAAACCTGGGCTGTGGGGGCAAGACTTTTTTAAGCTCTCTGTCTTCCAATAACAGAGGCCGATGTTCCCTAATTATTTTTTCAAACTGTTTATATTGTCGGTTATTTCTAGCTAAGAAAGCCACACATTACTTTTTTGGATCAACTTTTTTTTTTTAGTTTTTTAGTAAATGTGTGATGTGTAAAACCACCAAACATAGGAAAAGGAAAACTACCCACTTAAGCTCTTTTTCTGAGGGTATGTCTTTTGAAATCAAAAAATGTATCACTTGTGGGTCCACACGTTACCTACCTTTTGTTTTGTCCCTGTGGTCTACAATATGTGGGCAGGACCATGAGAAAATTGGGGTAAGGCTTAGGGAGCATGTCAATTGAATCAAAAAGGGCTATAAACATCATGGCCTGTCCAATCATTTCAGATTGTTCCACAATAAAGATCCAGGGGGCCTCACATTCTGTGGGATAGATAGGGTGGAGGAACATTGGAGAGGTTCCAATCTTAAGAGAGCTATTTCACAAAATGAGACTCAATGGATCCATAGGCTCCGCACTTTGAGTCCCCATGGCCTTTACATTGAACTAGATCTCAATTGTTTTTTGTCCACTTGGTAATATGATTTGAGAGATTTTATCTTATTTTTATTTTAAAGTTTTTCTTTTCTTTTAATTTTTTTTAATGTATTTTTTAATGTCTTCATTTTTATTATTTTTATTTTCTTTCTTTTTTAATTAATGTTTATTCATTGTTCTTTATATTTTGGAAAACTTTTGCATGTGTCTATCGCATTAGTTGCTTTTATTGTTGTCATATAGCTAAACAGATAAATTTTTCTTTTAACCACTTCAACCCCGGAAGAATTTACCCCCTTCCTGACCAGAGCACTTTTTGCGATTCGGCACCGCATCGCTTTAACTGACAATTGCGCAGTCGTGCGCCGTGGCTCCGAAACAAAATTGACGTCTTTTTTTTCCCCACAAATAAAGCTTTCTTTTGGTGGTATTTGATCATCTCTGCGATTTTTATTTTTTGCGCTATGAACAAAATAAGAGTGACAATTTTGAAAAAAACGCATTATTTTTTACATTTTGCTATAATAAATATCCCCAAAAAAATATAAAAAAACATTTTTTTTCCTCAGTTTAGGCCGATACGTATTCTTCTACATATTTTTGGTAAAAAAAAAATCGCAATAAGCAGTTATTGATTTGTTTGCGCAAAAGTTATAGAGTTTACAAAATAGGGGATAGTTTTATGGCATTTTTATTAATTTTTTTTTTTTTTTACTAGTAATGGTGGTGATCAGCGATTTTTATTGTGACTGCGACGTTATGGCGGACATGTCGGACATTTTTGACACATTTTTGGGACCATTGTCATTTATACAGCAATCAGTGCTATAAAAATGCATTGATTCCTGTATAAATGACACTGGCAGTGAAGGGGTTTACCACTAGGGGGCGGGGAGGGGTTAAATCAGTACTGGGAGTGATTACTAACTGTAGGGGGATGGACTGTGTGTGTGACGTCACTGATCTCTGCTCCGATGACAGGGAGCAGAGATCCAGTGACACTGTCACTAGGCAGAACGGGGAGATGAGATGCTGTTTACATCGGCATCTCCCCGTTCGTCCACTCCGTGAGCCGCTCGCGGGTATCCCCGCGGCGATCGAGTGCGCGGGAGCCGCGATACGACTCACGGAGCTCGTGGCAGGCGCGCGCGCACACGGCGGCAAATTCAAAGTAACGTACGGGTACGTTACTTTGCGCAGCTGTGCCATTTTGCTGACGTAAATGTACTGGAGGCGGTCGGGAACCGGTTAAAGTGTTTGTTATTAAAGTTTTATACTTGGCAACAGTCTTGCCAAAAATCCTGTAAGTTGCACATTGAACTAGCTTAATAATTAATGCCAAATGTTATTCCACTATGAGTTCTCTCTCTGTTTCCCCATCTATTGAGTGTGGTATATCCTTCCTGTCTTAAAACGTCTCCCTGCAAGAGTTTACTGAGGAACCATCCAGCATATCCCCAGATCATTTGATCAATGCTTTTTTGATCCCAGACTGTGAAGCCGAGGATCCAATAATTTTGGTGAGTGGGGACACCAAAGGGGGAGCCGCTTCACCGATTCAAAAATTTTAGAGCACTGTTGGACTTTTCAGTGAAGCACCTGAGCACTTTTAGATTTTATGATTTTGTTTTCTCTTAACATTGATACATTGGGCACTGTTTATTAGGATGTATTTTGCTTGATATAGGCTGCTAGCACTGTTTTATATATTTTTCATCCACCTTGCAGACTCTGGTAAAAAACTGAAGTACTTCCTGTATGAAGGGGTTATATAGGGGATCACTTCCTGTCTAAAGACCTTTGGTCTAACCGTGTCCATTCACCTGGAGATGAAGTATAACCCAGTAGGTAATGAATATTAGCCTAACTCTATGTCCCATGATGTATGAAAAAGAAATTTGAAATTACTTTTATACATGCCTATAAAGTCCATTATTTCCAATTCCACAATATCTAGATTTCATACGATAATATAAAAAAAAATATCTGTGAAATCAATAACTATACAGGCAAAAGCTGTAAAAAAAAAAAAAGTTCCCAGTCACATCGATGTGACTTGTTATGCGGTTTGATAGTTTCAAATCGCATGACAAGTAGCACCCTATTGTCTGCAAAAGGAGCTGTTCTTGCACTACTTTCTGCAAGTACAGGTGCGACTTGCATAGAAATCTGTGCATGAAGTCGCACAGAAGTCTTCCAAGGCGCACTGACATTCGGTGTAGAAATTGTGTGCTTTCAAGTGAAGTCGCACGGTTTCAAAGCCGCATTCAGTGTGACCGAACTGTAAAGCATGCATTAGCATGGCACTCTGTAAAGCTCAGCTGTGGAGATTTAGCACTTGTCGCTATTGAAAACCTGAATCTGTCAATCTAACTATCGAGGAGCAGATAGGCAGCCATAAGGTCCCATATGTGAGCTGCTGAGAATGCATATTCAAAGGAGCTCTGGCATCACACTACCTTAGAAGACACAGGTCACCAGAACAGAAACCCGCAGAGAGCAGCCTGCTGTAACACAGACAGGTAGGTGAATTACTCAGCAAAGAAATGTTTCATTTCAATAGGACACACCATTCATTTTAAGCCTGGTAATATATGACTGTAATATACTTTTTCTTCTGTGCCTAGAGCTCAGCATTTACAACCACTTGTATTTATTAAAGTGGATGCCGAGTGTATAAAGATTTTAAGTACAGGTGCTTTTGAAAGTGAAACTCCAGGCAAACATGAAAATATGCTTGGTAAACATGAGAAAAGGAGAATCTCTTTATCTGCCTTTATGATCTGTAACATATTCATTCAGATGCCACATTTACTGTATCCCGCAGACTACTGTACTTCTGCAGAAGTGCCCTACTCCTGGGTGAATGAAAATCCTTCTACTAATGGCCTTGATTGCTCCACAGAAAAAGCAGCACATGAAACGTAATACAAAGTTGGTGTTACACAAGTTCCCATAGGGGGAGCGTTACTAAAACTGGTGCACTCAGAATCTGGTGCAGCTGTGCATGGTAGCCAGCTTCTAACTTCAGCTTGTTCGATTAACCACTTCCCGCCCGGTCCATAGCAGATGATGGCCGGGCGGTGGTTCCGTTATCCTGACTGGGCATTATATGACGTCCAGCAGGATAACGCGGGGGCGCGCATCGTGGCGATCGGTGGAGCGGTGTGTCAGTCTGACACACCGCTCCACCAATCTTGGTAAAGAGCCTCCGGCGGAGGCTCTTTACCACGTGATCAGCCGTGTCCAATCACGACTGATCACGCTGTCAATAGGAAGAGCGGTTGATCGGCTTTTCCTCACTCGCACGAGAGACATGAGTAGAGGAGAGCTGATCGGCGGCTCTCCTGACAGGGGGGGTCTGCGATGATTGTTTATCAACGCAGCCCCCCCTCAGATCACCACACTGGACCACCAGGGATCGCCACTAGGACCACCAAGGGAAGGGGCAACATGTGGATGGCCAGGTATGTCCCCCATGGCCATCCACATGTGCCCAATCTGTGCCAATCAGTGCCCACAAATGGGCACTGATTGGCACCATTATGTTTCAGACCTGCCCAGCAATGCCACCAATAAGTTTAATCAGTGCCACCAATCAGTGTGTTCAGTGCCACCTGTCATTGCCCATTGGTGCCACCTGTCAGTGCCCATCTGTGCCCATCAGTGCCCATCAGTGCCCACCTATCATTGCCCATCAGTGCCACCCATCAGTGCCACCCATATGTACCAATCAATGCCACCTACAAGTGCCCATCAGTGCCGCCTATGAGTGCCCATCAGTGCCCCATACCAGTGCCACCTATCAGTGCCCATCAGTGCCGCCTATCAGTGCCCGTCAGTGCCACCTCATCAGTGCCACCTCATCGGTGTCCATCAGTGCCGCTGTATCAGTGCCCGTCAGTGCAGCCATATCAGTGCCCGTTATTGAAGAAGAAAACAAACTTATTTACAAAAAAATTTAACAGAAACAAAGAAAAACTTGGTTTTTTTTCGAAATTTTCGGTCTTCTTTTATTTGTTGCGCAAAAAATAAAAACCGCAGGTGATCAAATACCACCAAAAGAAAGCTTTATTTGTGGGACCAAAATGATAAAAAATTTGTTTGGGTACAGTGTAGCATGACTGCGCAATTGTCATTCAAATTGCGACAGTGCTGAAAGCTGAAAATTGGCCTGAGCGGGAAGGTGTCTAAATGCCTGGTATTGAAGTGGTTAAGCTTCCACAATAAGCCCGGGTTCACAATGCTCCGACATAGAAGTCGGACGACTTTCTATCCGACTTTTCCCTGCGACTTCATGTCCCACTTCAATGCTACTTCAATGAATGGGATCAGACTTTGGTCCGACCATACCCGGCCCTTTGAGTCTGCTATGAATCTTGAGGGAGGAACCCCACACCAAAATTTTAAAAAAATTGAAAAAAAAAAGGCGTGAGACCCCCCCCCCCCAAAAAAAATCCATACCAGACCCTTATCCGAGAACACAGCCTGGTGGTGGTGGGGGGGGGGAATGATCCCCTCCTGGACCATACCAGGCCTCATGCCCTCAACACAGGGAAGTTGGGTGCTTTTTTATACAGCCATGGGGTATGGCCATCCAGGGACGTCTTCCAGAGACCCTGCCCCCTTGTGACATCACCAACAACAGCTGAGAGAGAGGATATCACTGGAGAAAGAAGGCATATTGGAGCTACGATGGGGGGACATTCTTCATTCTTAATAAAATCGCTCATTTGTCTCCCCCCCCCCCCTTTTCTGACCTGCCGGGCTGCGTGCATACCGTTTAAAAAAAAATTATAACAATAATTTGGTATGGTGATTACCCTTAAAATCCATACCAAACTGAAGGGCCTGGTGTCGTCGTGGGGGGGACCCCAAGCCGTTTTTTAATTTTTTTTATTTTGGTGTGGGGTTCCCCTTCAAGATCCTCAGTCGCATGCCACAAGTTGGATCAGTTGAGATGATGATGCGACTTACATTCAAATCAATGGGCTGAAATCGTGCCCAAGTCGGACCAAAGTAGTGCAGGAACCTTTTTACAGTTGGACCAGTTAAGACAGCTCTCATAGAGAACCACTGATTTATACTCGTCACACGACATGTATATCGTATATCGCACCAGTGTGAACCAGGCCTAAAACCTGGAAGCCGATTCGTTACTATGCACAGCTGCACAAGATTCTGTGTGCACTAGTTTTAGTAGATCTCCCCCCATAGTGATATCCTTGCAACACATGTCCATAGAAACAAGAAACAGCAATAAGAAATAGAAACAAAATTGCAAAAATGTATTGAAACACACGATACATGATAGAATAAAGTACTTGAATGGCGCCCCTTGCCTAAAAAAATATTAGGTATATAAATGAAATACATGTCCCACCTTGGAAAATAGCAAGAAACAGTGTGTCGAAAATGAACAAAATTGCTGGTTTGCAAAGTCATCCTCTGCAGTCTACGCCCACCACTGCAGCCATTAACCTTAGCCATCTCTCTCTATTACACCATTGCAGTTATATGAAGTACAGTCACAAAGTGTAATCCTAGGTTTTACATTGCTTTCTATACCTCATTTAAGAACAACATTTATCTATGCAATATGGTATAACTAAGGAAACCACACAATCTGTCAGTCATACTGCGGTTGGTAAATGCCATTTTTCTGGATTCTGTCTGACAGCAAGGGGTGATGTTCATCTGTAGTCTTTCATGTACCCCCTATAAATATGTATGCAAACGTCCCTGTTATCAGGAAAACCTACTACTATGGTATCCAAGTACTATTCATTGTGTTATGTTATGAGATAGTCTAGATCACAGGAGGCTCACTAGAGAAAGATTTCCTCAGTGGCAGTAGTGGGCGTGAAACCAACTGGGTGCAAAAATACAAACCAAATACAGTATAGGTGGAAATAATTTTACCAGATTAAAAGAAATAATGTTACCAACATATCCATGGCTGAATATGGAAAAAAATGCTGCCAAATCTTCTATATCTTCTATACTTTATGTATTGGCTAAATTGCTCAGACTGCAGCAATACTGGTTGCATAAATTCCTACTACACATTTTCCAAATGACTACTAAAATCAACCCATTCTAGTCTCATGTTAGTTAAAAATGCTTGATTTTTTTTTTTTTTGTGTCAATGATTAGAAAAAATAACTATGGTACATACAAGTACATAGACAGGCATAAATGTATATACCATCACCTTTTCTGGGGCCTGCTAGTTCTATGTGACCAAATATCACCGCCGAGTTATTATTGTAAATAAATATTTTAGTTTTCCACACACTGATTTCATGTTGTATTTATCCGCCCCCACTGTGTTTTATGTGGGCTTTACACAATAAAACTCAGAAGCGTTATTTATATTTATAACTGCAATAAACTCATCTTCCAGAACCTTCCAGCGAGTTTGGATTTTTATTTCGATTGGTCTGTAAAAGGCTTTAAACCTTACAATATTTTTCCACGAGGTGAATGAGGCAAAAATGCTTGGATTACAAGTAAAATACATATAGTAAACCAACCTAAAATATCAATTTATTTCATCATGTCTAAGAAACCAATAAAGTGTATGCAAAGCAAAAACTTTTTTTTTCTTTTATAGAGGGAGAAAATGTGAACTCCTGCCAGGTTTTTCTTGCTGTCTGTGTCCCCACTTGGAAAAATCACCCTCTCTATTTGTCCTGGTGACCACCATCTCCAGTACAGAGAGCGAGAAGAAATCCAACATTTTAGAGTTGTCACAGGAACGGGAGGTCAGGGAATATTTACCAATAGTGACATCTATTCAAGTGACAGCGCTCTAAGAAGGGATTTTCCTGTTATATCTTTAGATCAGAACTTGAAGTGCCCCGATGCAGCAAACAAAAAAACAGACAGGGGTAATAAAATGTCTCTCAACCCGAGAACAAAAATAGCATAATGCAGCTTACTAGTCCTTACATGTAGTGACTGCATTTGCTTTTTGCTTAGTTAACACATTCCTGTTCTAGAGTGACAACATTAATTCACTCACTGTACTGAATAGAAGAGCAGTTTTATCACACCAGTATAGCAAGTGTGTTAGGACTGCAGAACAACCACCCCTCATCTTCAGAACATTCAGCGTACCCAAACAAAAGGTTTGCAAAGTCTTACAGTTCAGTTTGTTTGGAGAGCTGCCAAAACCTGAGTAGAGAAGCCCATCCCCTGCCAGAATGCTGCAGAGAACTCTCTAATGGGAAACAGCGTTCTCTCTGCAGAGGTACAACATGCCTACTGTATATCTGACATATACTGTAGCTTTGTAATCAGCAAAGCTCATACTCCCTGCTGATGCTGGCTCTGACTGAGCAAAGGGCTTGTCAGCCCTCTACAGAGAGATCACTGCTTCCACACACTAGCACGTCAGCAAAATGGGGTCGGGTACACCTGGCTTTAGTAGGGTCCTCTTCACCACTGTTCAAGCTAGCTGTCAGGCCTCTTTCACACTGCCGCAACTTGAAAGTCACGCGATTTTGCAGTGATTTCAGGGAATGCCTATGTAAACTTGAGGTCCTCAACTCGCATCAAAGTCATACCAAAGTAGTGCAGGGACTACTTTGAAGTCGCACAGATATGAATGGTACTCATTGGAAATCATGGGGTACGACTTGTCATGCGACTTTGCAGTCCCAAGTCACAGGACAAGTAGCACAAGTGTGAAAGGGGCCTCGGGGTGCCACTGCTTTCTACAGGTTCATATTCTGGCCTGATTCTGACAGTGAGGCTTTTCCTTTGCTCTCATCTGTCATGCTCACTAGTGTACCTTTCTTTGGCCATTTTGAGAACTACCTTTTTACAGGTACCTTATAGTGATGCTTATGGGGGGGGGGGGGGAATGGCAAGGAAAGAGGGACTGCTTGCACACTAGAAATAAAATTAACTGCTAGTGCTAGCAGAGATCAGTCCTGATCACTGCAGTTTTGTGAACAATATATCAGAGTTGTCAGTGATCAAAAAAATATTACTGATGCTGTAGTTTTTTTTTTTTTTTTTGGGGGGGGGGGGGGGGCAAACGCTAGTTCTTCTAGTGATCAGGGCTGATCCTTGGGGACACTATATTATTGGGTACACTAGAATAGTTTTGATCATGATCAACATACAGATCCACACAGACGCTATACTAGTAATGGTGGCGATCAGCGACCTATAGTGTGACGG
Organism: Lithobates clamitans; assembly: GCA_037952925.1. NCBI lineage: Eukaryota > Metazoa > Chordata > Amphibia > Anura > Ranidae > Lithobates > Lithobates clamitans. Next base: position 1,467,983 of record JBBGZY010001049.1, on the reverse strand, counting down.
GAAATCTGACTCTAACAGACTGGCTGGGAGAGACACATCTGACTTCGCTAGTGACACCAATATATTAATCACTAAGGCTGTACACTGTATTAATGATTGCAGAGCACTTGATTGTACTTGTTAGGTACAGTAAATGTGCCCAAGTGTATGCGAATATATATGTGCTGGTTTTACTCACACAGGACCTGGCTTTCTACTCTCCCTGAATAAAAAGGGCTCAGGGAGAGAAGAACTGGCCAGATCCTGTGTCTGTGTTTACAAACAAGACAAAGGGCCATGCTGTGATTGGCTACAGCAGATTCATGGGCAAAAACCTGCGGACAAAATCGTGTTGAAGCCAATCACAACGTGGGTCATCAGGGGTGACGCACATGTGTGCGCCTCCAAACCAGGAAGTACATTGCGACGTACGGGTATGTCGCTGTGCCACCCACTCGCAGTATACTTAGTGCAAACAAGTCGGCAATTGGTAAAAAAAAAAAAAAATTGCTTTTGGTTATACATACACTTTAATGGCCAGACCCAGAACCTCAGACACAAAAATACTGTCAGTGTAAGCTGTCCCTAACACAAATGCATACGCTCAGCATGGCAATGCAAGCATTCATGTTTATTCCTGTACAGAAAAGATGGGTCCAATAAGGAGAGGTAAACCTCACGGCAGCTGCATACCTCAACAAATGTAATTGGATATGTTTTATAACATGCAAATTGGTTTTTATTTTTAACCTCAGCATCCATGGAACAGTTTCTTTATGAAACTGTAAATGACAAACATTTTCAACAGTGACTGAAAACAGCCGCATATGGAAATCTATTTTCACACACCTTTGTTTACCGAAATGTGTTTTCTACACTGCCCATCTCAGCATGTATGCAATTAGACTTGATGTGTAAATATAGCTGACTGTTAGATATGACACATACAGTATATTCAGCACAGTTGCTGGCAATACAAGCAGGTGCTGCTTGTAAACCAATTTAGCCTTACCTCATTAGCTAGGTTGAGTAGGACAGGTGCTGTTGGGTCTGTCGCTATGTCACGTAAGTACCTGAAAGATAACGTGACAAAAATTACAGAATTTCAACAACAGGCCACCTTGGACCATATGCTTATATAGGCCAATTTATTATCTACAATGCATGATCTAAATCAAGCGCAATGAAAAAGGGGATTCTTTTTAAAGCAAACCTGAAGTTATAATTAGGTTTCTGAAGCACAGCCATCATGGAATAGCAAGAACTTCTGGATGCCCACAAGTTGCTTTACTTTTCTAACAGACAATTATTCAGTGTTCTGGATGTAAATTTCCTCTCGTTTTCCCGGTTGACAGCCTGATCCTACTCTCCTATTAACTCCTCTGCCCCACTATTAGCCAATAAAACTCATTACAGAAATGAGCGACAGTGACCCAAAAACAGTGGGAGGGGGTGGAGCCAGGTTGTCTACCTGGAAAGTGGGTTGAAGTCTACATACCAGAGTGACACAGGGATCGCAAGATACTTAATAGGAAAGCTACATGATGTTAGTATTCAATGACAGCAGTACTTTAGTATTCAATGACAGCAGTACTTTTAACAACCTAACCTCAGGTATGCTTTAAACTATTTAAATATATACTAAAACGGGTTCTCCTTAGAAAGAATGTATAGTATTCTCAGTAATTATAAGTGTATCCATGGCGGTTAGGATATGCCACTATTTTATAAACAGGTCCCTAAGCGGATGATATCCTATCTCAACAGCTGTTAAGCAGGAGGTTGAAAATGGCCAAGTCAAATACAGAGCTCCCTCTAACGGTGACCTACAAATCTCTACATTTAATAGCATTACAATTATGTAGGAGAACAAGCATTAAAATGTGGAAATCACATCTAACATGATATTCAAACACTGTTATAACAACTTAAAATGTCTCTTTAGAAAATAGGATTTTTACGTCATGCTTACCTGTAGAATCCTTTTCTTTGAGTACATCATGGGACACAGAGTCAGGATAATATTCATTACCTGCTGGGTTATACTCCATCATTAGGTGAATGGACACTGGTAGACCAAAGGTCTTCAGACAGGAAGTGATCCCCTATATAACCCCTCCCATACAGGAAGTACTTTAGCTTTGTAGCAAGCACTAAATCCTCAAAAAAGAGGTGAGGGATCTCTGTGTCCCATGATGTACTCAAAGAAAAGCATTTTACAGGTTAGTATGACATAAAAATCCTATTTTCTTTTTCATACATCATGGGACACAGAGTCAGGCTAATAATCATTACCTACTGGGACGTCCCAGAGCAATAGCCTTGAGGGGAGGGAGACACCCTGCCAAACAATAGCCATCAGAACTTACACTGCAGCCCGCAGTACACTGCGGCCAAAAGCCGAATCCTCGGCTACTCAAACATCCACTTGATAAAATTTTGTGAACATATGCACTGAAGACCAGGTGGCAGCCTTACGAATCTGAGCCACAGATACCTGATGGCGAAAAGCCCAGGAGGTTCCTACACCCCTGGTAGAATAAGCTCTCACCCTAAAGGGAGGATCTTTATGTTTCAGATCGTAGGCCTGAACGACCAATTGACGGACCCAATTGGCAATGGAAGCTTTGAAAGCTGCCTGCCCCTTCTTGTGACCTTTTGGTAAAAAAAAATAAAATAAAAATAAAAAAAAAAAAGAGTCTGATCCTTGGATCTCCGCAGATTTAGACAAATAAGCCTCGACTGCCCGGACAATGTCTGAAAAATGCAGTAGTCTCTTCCGCCGAACGAGGCTGAGAGGAAAAATAAGGCAAAATAATGTCCTGATTTAAATGAAAGGCTGACACCACTTTTGGCAAAAAGGATGGAACAGGTCATAAGAAGACTCTGTCATGGTGAAGGATCAAGTACGGTACCCTGCATGAAATGGCCGCCAACTCCGACACCCTTCTAGCCGAGGTGATAGCCATCAGGAAGGCTAGCTTGCGTGACAGCAAGTCTAATGGAATTTCCTTAATAGGTTCAAATGTTTGTTTCTGTTAACAGACAGCACCAAGTTCAAGTCCCAAGGACACATAGGTGACCTAATGGGCGGAAGCAAGCGAGTTGCCCCTTGCATAAAGGTACTGATAGGGTGGAGACCTGACCACTGATTGTGCTCAAAGCCAATTCGATTTCCACAGCTGACTGTAGAAAAGAGAGAGTTCTCCCAATCACATATTTCCAAGGATGCCATTTTCTGGCTTCACACCAAGCAATATAAGTCTTCCAGACCTTATGATAACTCTTCCTAGTGAGTAGACACCACTGGTCCCAAGATGCCACGGTCCTTTAACACCCTGGCTTTAATAGCCATGCCATCAAATTTAGAGACTGTAAATTGGGGTGGAATAAAGGACCTTGAGACAGTAGATCGGGGCGATGTGGAAGTGTTCATGGTCTGTCTATTATTAGTCTCACAATCTCCGGGAACCAGGGCCTTCTGGGCCAGGCTGGTGCCACCATAATGACTGGAATCCCCTCTCTCTCTGAATCATGCGCAACAAATGCAGAAGGAGAGGGATCAGAGGGAAAGCATAAACCATGGAGTACTGGCTCCATGGAACTATCAGAGCATCTGCTCCAATTGACAGAGGATCTCTTGTTCGAGACACAAACGGCTGTAGCTTGTTGTCGAACCTGGATGCCAGTAGGTCGACCTCTGGCCATCCCCAATGTTGGCAAATGTCCTGGAACACCCCTGGGTGTAGGGACCATTCCCCCGGGCAGATCTGCTGGCGGCTGAAATAATCTGATTTCCAGTTCTCTACTCCCGGGATATGGACTGCCAATATTATTGGCACATGTCCCTCTGCCCAGGCTAGTATGTAGTTCACCTCCTTCAGAGCTGAACGACTCCTGGTACCGCCTTGGTGGTTTATATAGGCTACTGCCGTGGCATTGTTGGACTGAACCCTGATGGGGCAGTCATGAAGCTCCACTGTCCAGGATCGTAGGGCCAGATGTACTGCCCCTAATTCTAGGATGTTAATGGGCAGGGTCTGCTCTGTCTCTGACCATTTCCCCTGAGCTGGGAGCCCATCTAGGGTCGCTCCCCAGCCTGAGAGACTGGCATCTGTAGTCAGTACTCTCCAAGTTACCGGGAGAAAGGACTTTCCCTTTCGCAGGTTCTGATCCTGCAACCACCAGTTTAGGCTTAAGCATGTATGAGGAGATAAGTACATTGTATAATCCAGGGCTTTTCTTCCTCTGTTCCAAGCCAACAAGATGTCTTGTTGTAAAGGCCTGGAATGGAACTGGGCTTAGGGCACTGCCACGAAGGAGGATACCATCCTCCCTAGAAGACTCATACAGAGCCGAATGGGGGGTTGTCTGGGGCCCCTTATCTGACGCACCTGATCTTTCAGAGCACAGATCCTTTCAGGTGGCAAGAATACTCTTGCTTGGACCGTGTTTAGAATTAGACCTAAATATTTTAGACTTTGAGCTGGTCTCAAGGCTGACTGTTCGGTATTTATAATCCAGCCTGAGCTTTTCAAATACCTCACTGTGTATATTATTCTAGAGCTTGTACTGAGTGATCTCTGAGCAGAAGGTCATCCAGATACCCGAGCACCAAGATTCCTTGGGCCCTTAAAAGACCCAGTACTGGTGCTAGGACCTTTGTGAACACCTGGGGAGCTGTAGCAAGCCTTGAGGGTAGAGCCACAAACTGAAAAGGACGTTCCTCTAATGCAAAACGTAGGAACCTCTGATGAGGCTGAAAGATAGGTATATGTAAGTATGCATTCTTTATATCGACAGAGGCTAAAAAGTCTCCCCTCTGGAGTGAGGTTACTACTGAGCGGACAGACTCCATCCGAAGGATTGTATCTATAGATACTTGTTCAGGGACCTTAGGTCCAAAATGGCCTTGTGTCCCCGTTTGGTTTCTGAACAGTAAACAGGTTTTAGCAAAACCTTGTGCTCCTTTCAGATACCGGAACCTCTACAATCACTCCTTGATGCACTAGATGATGCGGCTTGCCCCTGGCCCTAGCGTCCTGTTGGCGGCGGAACCGCCCTGACACTGAGACATTTAAGGAAGCAGTCCCTGGATTTTTAAACGAGGGATGTTTGGTGCTTTTCTTCATAGGAAGTAGAGAACTCTTCCCTCCGGAAAACTTTTAGATATATTTTTCCAAGTGATCACCGAATAAATGTTCCCCATGAAACGGGAAACCTACCAATAACAGCAAAACACAGCGCTCGAGGAATATCTGTCTTACTTTCAGGCAGATCATCCTCCTGGTTAGGCCTATCCGGCAATTTGACTTGATCCTTTATGGACTGGCAAATACCAATTGCTGCAACAGCTGGCTGAATGTCCGAACTGGCCAAAGAAAAGGAAGCCTTTAATAATAACTCCAATTTCTTGTCAACAGGATCTATGAAGCCCTGTGCGTTATCTACTGGACAAGTTAAGTTCTTGTTCAAGGAAGAGACTGCTGCATCTATGGCTGGCATGCTCCATTTTTTAAAAAACTTTTCATCCATTGGCTATGAAAGGGAAAACCTTTTAGGAGGCAAAAAAGTCCTGTCAGAATGTTCAGACAAACTGCTGAGCCCAGAGGCGCTTTTGCGAACACACATGCGCCATGGTGAACCAAGGCGGAATGGCGCACCGTAGTGTGCCATCATACAGGTAAAAACCATCCAGACCCAAGCAAAAAAAGTACACTTAGCAAACACCCACAGCTAGCCCAGAATGCCCCTGTATGGTCACCGCACACAGGTGTCCAGCCTTTAGCTAGCTTGACTGATTGTTATAATCACTGGGATACCCCACAATAATAAAATAAAGGATGGAGTATAACCCAACAAGTAATGAATATTAGCCTGACTCTGTGTCCCATGATGTATGAAAAAAAATAAATACACTTTTTTTTTCTTTTTTAAAGGTCAGTTCCCTCACAGCAGATAGCCCAGGCATAGGTGAAACCTACTGGGCTAAGTGACTTGCTGCCTTCTTTTCGATCTTGGGGACTCTGGCTGAGAAATGCCCCTTTTGTCATTCATGCCCACGTTGATGTTTAGGAGGTTTCAACCCAGCTTTGCATAAATATGTTTGAAAAAGAGAACAATAGAAGAGACTTTTTGGGTTAAGAATACAACAGAATTTGTTTTAAACCCAAATTTGGTGTCACTTTACCCAATTTATTAATATTGTCAGAGAAAGACAAACATATTACCATTTGTAGTAAACGTCCACAGTGTCTGGAGCATGGTGCCTTGCATGAGTCCTTTTCATAAGCTTCTGCAATAGGGATTAAAAGCAATATATTATAGCAAAATGAAACAAAAAAGTATCCCTATACATAATTGAAATAGTTTATAGCAGGAGTCTCCAAACTTTCTAAACAAGGGGCCAGTTTACTGTCCTTCAGGTTTTAGAGGGCCGGACTGTGGCCACTGGGAGCAGAAAAATCCCTGGGGTCAGTGTCAGTAAATGATGTTCCATCATTGATTTTAGATGGAGGAATAGTGCCCTATCATTGGTGTCATTTGGAGGGATAGCTTTCCCCTATTTATGGTGTCAGTACGAGGAATAGTGCCCCATTATTTGTGTCAGTTGGGGGGATAGTGTCCCATTTATGGTGTCAGTGTGAGGAATAGTGCCCCATCATTGATGTCAGTTGAATAAATAGTGTCTCATCAATGGTGTCAGTGGGAGGAATGGTGCCTCATCACTGATATCAGTTGGAGGAACAAAGCCTCATCGATGATGTCAATGGGAGGAATGGTGCCTCATCATTGGTGTCAGTTGGAGGAATACTGTAGAGCCCCGTTGATGGTGTCCCATCATTAGTGTCATTGGGAGGAATGGTGCCCCATCATTGGTATCCATTGGAGGAATAGTGCACCAAGGGCCAGATAAAAGCAAGAAAAAGGTAGCTTCTGTACCCCGGGACACAGTTTGGACACCACTGGTTCATAGGATTTGGTAAAAAAAAAAAAAATTATCTTAGTTTTTTCTATCCTGAAAAATCATTAACTTTATATTACCAATGTGTATTGCACTACACTTGCTTTAGGATTATGCTCTCCATTTAAAGTTTACGCATAGGTATCCTAAATCTCTTCATGACATTTGCAAGATGGTTGCCAAGCCCTAAGAGATTTTAAGCGTTTTTAACCTTTTGCCCTGTACACACAAACTTTAGCTTATATAAAAAAGCAGTGGGTACAGCAGACTTTCACAAAATATTTGCAAAGCTTTCAGAAAATTTGAAGCAGCTTTCTTCTTCAGCTGGAGATGTGCTTTCAGTACATTTAGCACTACTTAAAACTTGTTGAACGCCTACAGAAAGCACTACCAAAGTTTCCCGTTTTATTTTTTTTTTTATGCAAACATTCTTAAAAATTGCAAGTTAAAAACAGTGCATGCAGGTATGCTGTCTTGCAAAACAATGCTTCTTATGACTTTTTCAATAGATTTCCCAGCTGCTGTGCAAATGTGTAAGACCTGGGATTCTCTATGACCCCTTGGCTTAATCTTTGCTGGTTGCATAGTTCAGAGGTTTATAGGCTGTCTACACCTTACTTTTAGTATGTTATAATGCAAATTTTGCATTATGTTACTTCCCTCAGATGGTAGCACTGCCTTCATCACTCCCCAAATGTAGTGAGGAAATAAATTGCATACACTCTTCAAGATGGTAATAGGACAGGTAATTTAAATTATGGATAAAGCAAAAGCGAACACAGATTAGTGTGTATGTGTGTACTATTTAACTTGCAATTTCACAGTGTTTGCATTTAAGGCCTCATTTACACAGGTACATAGATCCACACCTCTATGCGGAAGGTAGTGTTTTTGCACCCAGGGAATTACAGGTGTTCTGTGCAGCAGCATGCAGTCAACCTGTCAAAGTCAATGACAGTCTGAGATATGCAGCGGCTGTACAAATCTTCCTGCAAATGCCAGTGTTTCCATCCGTACAGCTGTGGATGCAGATTATCTGCGAAAACAGCTGTGCGTCCATCCCTGCATGGATGTAAACACTGGCATGTGCAGGAAGATCCATAAAGCCACCTGGTCTCAGGCTGTCATTGATTTTGACAGGCTGACTGCACATGGCTGCTTGATTCGCCTGTCATTCCAGGGCGCATAAACACGACCCTGCACAGAGGTATGGCTTATGTGCCCGTGTGAATGAGGTCTTAAAAAGATACTTAAGTTCTTCTCGACACCTGCTAACAGCCTAAATAAAATGGCAGTTAGCATTTCCATTAAGATTTGGGTATAAAGCGTAACTTCACTCTCTCATTCAACATTGACTATTTTTAATCCTTATGCTGCTAGCATTAGTAAACAGATAGGAAGGATATATCATATTTACTTGTTTTAAACTTTATATATATATATATTTCTTCAGTTACTTCCTTGTTTCTAGGCCTTACATGGATGAGATACATCAAGATGGTCATGGCCAGAAATGCTGGGGGATGTTTTTTAAAGTGACTTCTTAGCCAAATAAAGAATGGAGACATAGATGGATGAATAGATGGATGAATGAATGGATGAATAGATGGATGATAGATGGATGAATGAATGAGCTTTCTTTGAATATTAAAAATAATTAACTAGAAATCCCAAAATGTAGCCGAAGTGTATTTAAAAGTTTCAGTGACGTTGCCAGAAGTTTTCTCAAAGCTCTGCAAATGATTTCTAAAACAATGTAGTACACATTGCTTTTAAAAAAAACTGAAGCTTGCATGCACAAGGCTTTAAAATGAACCTGTATTTTGCTCATGTGTGAACAGCAGGTTTTTTTTTTTAGTTTTTGATAGGGTGAGGAAGGATTGGAACCCCGGTCAGATTTGACTGCTGTCCAGGGTTTAGTGAGAGAATTCACCTTACTAACAGTCCCGGGGATAACCTTTCACCTGACAGGGAAAAACTCTAAAACAGCAACACGGGTGGACGTTAAAATGCAATTTGTAAGTTAAATAGGAGAATGCAAGAACTTCTGTCAGCTTTTTATTCCTGTTGTTTTTCTGTTGGAGAGTTTCCTCATTTCCTGTCTTCTAAGAAGTTGTTCACATAACAGTAAGGGGAAAATCTATTTATCGAAGTCCCAGGGAACAGTAAACCTTTGACAGAGGTTCTAACCCTTCCCTGCTGTATCAAAAAAAAAATGTTTTGGCTACATATTCATTTTAAGCAGCTGGGGGTCTGTAGACAATTACATTTGGACATTTTAATTGGCTATGAATGGGCAAAGTAGAGGTGAACTATAAGTTGAAAAAAAAAATAAGTAACATTCTGGAGGTTAACCCTGTGTTTGAAGGCCAACTCCACCATAACGAAATATCAATTTTGGATGAGATATATGAGACACCTTTGGGTATTTAAATTTACCAAAGACTTTGGTGGAGAGATTGTCCCACCTCAGTGTGGGTTTCCAAAAACCAAAACAAAAGTGACCCTGTATCATAGATGGGTTCACAAATTAGCTATCAATTAAACCAACGGAAACGCTAACTAAAATGCGTAACACATTGGCTTCGTAATGAAGCTATTGAGTGGAGAAATAAGAAAATGGCACGTAAAAAAAAAAAAAGATTGTAGGCTATCAAGAAAAACTGAATATCAGTTTTAGGTGGAGTTGGCATGAACAAACTTACTACAAAAAGACATAGGTAGGACATTTAGGACTGTTATGTATTATTAATTATACAATCTATTTTAAGATGTAGAATTTTGCCAGTCAACTTGCATAATTTGAAAGGTGGTTGAATGATGGAACACACCTAGTTATAAGTATTTTCCAATTGAAGCAGGCTGGATGATTTATGATAGCAGACAAGTTAAATGGCTATAGAATGCTTTCAGTGGTAATTTTTATGTGTATCCCATGATCTGCGTGGCAGTATATTAGTAACCACACATGATGGGGTGTAAAACATATTTCTGCTTGCTTAGTTATACACAGGTCTTAACCTGCAAAGGCCCTCATTTTGGACATGTTATGTGTCTTAAAACCCGAAGGTCTGCCCCAAATAAAGCAGTAACAAACAGAATTTAAATAGATTTACCAAAACAACTTCAGAAAAAATAGCACTACGGCTAAACAAAATTATTTGTAAATTTCAAGCGTGGTGTACGTTTTCGTCAATTCCAATTTCATTCCAATTTGGCCCCTCCGTTTTGTACTGCAAACTTCTAAAGAGCAAGGGAGTAATGTTCTTTTTAATTTAAAAATGTGTGTGTGGGTGTATATATTTAGAACCAAAGATCAAAAAATGGAATGGAATGGGGAAAAAAAAAACAACTGTGACGGTTCCTTGGAGAGCTGCCATATGACTGACACCCGTCACTGGATGATAAATGACTCCATTTTCTGCCTCTCTTGCCTTCTGCCACTCCAAGAGAGGGTCGTTTATCATAATCTCTGTCAGCGAGGGAAAGTAGCCCTGACAGTGCAAGTCAGCAAACATTTAGCACACGGAACCATGCAACGCAGGGAAATTATTATTGTCAGAATAATAATGGTTTAGCATAATTTATTACGGGTCCACCAAATAAGCAAGGGATAGATGTTATTAGACAGATGGATGGGTAAAGCTTGGCAGGCATCCACTCAGGATCAGGCAACGCTTGATAAGGGGAGGGGGTAGAGCGGAGGGGAGGGAGGTGGAGGGGTTTACATCTTCCAAACCAATCACCGGGCTGGCAGTTCAATTACAAAGAAATAAAGGGACATTCATCATTCAATTAAGCACCTGTCAAGCTTCACAAAAGGAAGAAACTTCTAACCTGGTACTCCTGGGAGAAGATGCTCAGCAGAGTGGACTGCGATTGACTGGAACAAAATAAAAGATGGACAAAGTTAATTACTGGAGTGCATGGGGGGAGATAAAAGGCTAGTCAGCTTCAAAGGTAGGCCCCGCTGCCCTGTAATCTAAGAAAACATGAAAACAAGTGCGCAAAAGTTGTTCCAGACACACACCTCAGACAAAGGCTAGGTCAAGAAACAGGCATGAGGGGATGATGGAAAGACAGGGAAGAAGCAGGAAAGTTTACAAGAGAAAGAGTAGGAAGAGAGTGTGGTGGGGAATATGCAGCAGATATAACAGCCTCATGTGTTGCCAGGATCTCCTTTCACTTTCCAGGCCCACAAAGCTGTATTAGTGGCATGTCCTGCTGGTAACAACACAAGGAGCAGGAGGGAGGGGGGACAGAAAGGAAAACAGAGTACATATCCTATTAATAATGGATGGAAATTCAGATCCATTAGCAGTTGGGAACATGCCGCTTAGCTCATTGGCAACATATTGAAATTCATTTTGTGAGCAGTCAGGGAAACCTCTTTGGTAGCTGTGTCTTATTAAAGGGTAGCATGAAAAAAAGTCTGGGAGGGGGGACAGAGGGGGCTTAACTCAATGTCAGTAGCAACATATGGGACTCTAACATTCCCACTGAAACTGATGGGTCTTTGAAAATAGAAACTCTCTCTGCAGGAGGCTCCTTTTCCTTAGAGTCGGTCATTTCCAAAGCTTCATCCATCCAGTATTCAACTCAGTGTCAAGCACCTGGCAATGAGCTACATAGAAAGCAGCTCTTCCAACAGGGATTTCCTCTCCGCCTGTATCTCATTTCTCTCTTACACTTCTCAGCATGACGCATGGTTAACTCTTTATGCAGTAAAAAGGAACATCAACAAAGCCATTCAAGGACAAGTTAACCCCAGCCAGCAGCTCACAGGTTATCTCTGAGACAGAGGACAGTTAGTGCCAATTCCAAGCTCTCATGCCAATTGATAAATAGGACTGTTACTGTTTCTCCTAAATTGTCCTATGTGGATCTCTATCGTTCATCCTATTTTAAAACATAGTTAATTACTTCTGATGTAGATAACTCACCCAAATTATAATTTCAATAAATCTGTTTTGCAATATGCCTTATTATAATATTCTGATTTTCTCTGCATTAACTTAAATGTCACCCTCTTTTTTTCTGCAGGCAATATAATTTGCAAACAAAACACCACAGAAGCGTATTCTAAGATTAATTATCTTGTACGGCAAGTTTCATTCCTTCCCAACACGTCTGACAAAATAAAAGGGTTTACAACATTACTCAGACCACATCAAAGGCTCACTTTCTCAGTTTGCCAGACGGCATTTAAACACACCCTTTGGGACCTTCTATGTGGTCAAACAGATAGAATTTATGGTGCACTATAGTACAAAGATTATTATATGCAAAAAAAATCAGATAAATTGAAAAAAAAAAAACATTTAATAATTACTGATTCCTGATATAGACTAATTAAGAGTTATTTCCTATCAAGAGTAGAAACCGTTTGTGATATTTATTTGCTAAATACAAACATAAGGTTGCAAATCTACTAATTATGCAAAGAGCAATGCTTTGCTGTAACCCAGAGCAACCAATTAGTACACAACTTCCATTTTTATTATACTGAAAGCTATTCTTAGAGTGCATACAACTGCTCCTTGCTACAGTTTAATTCATAAACTGAAATTGTGTACTGAGATGATCATGCACAGTAAGACTGAATTCAACAAATACATTAAAAAAGTCTGAGTATACAGGCTTTCGAAAGTCAGCTGAATCCTGCCTGTTTTGGGCGCAGCACAACCTAAGTGGTCTCCTTACCCACTATATCATGTACATATACTGTTTAGATACATGGTCCTATATTTGCCGGAACAGCCTATGCACTACCTGAAGCATGCGGAGGGCACAGTTTGTAGAAAGTCAAAAGATGTGCCCAGCCAAAGCACATCCATTGTATATTAAATTAAATAGCATGGTTCAATTGTTGGTAACATTGACTGAAATGTCAAAATCTCAGACTGTGCTAATCTCCACTACACTGTGCAAAAAATACCTCGAAGAAAATTAAAGTGAAAATTCCGCCCCCCAAAAAATAAAATAAAATAAAAGCCAGCAGCTACAAATACTGCAGCTGCTGGCTTTTAACAATACGGCACTTACCTGTCCTAGAGTCCAGCGATGTCGGCATCACAGCTGACGTTTCCATCAGCTGTCGGGTGCTGCTGCCGCCGCCATTGCAGTTAAGGGTACCCGGCAGTGTAGCCTTGTGGCTTCACACCGGGAACCCTACTGAGCATGCGCGAGGCCCCGTTTCTCTCGCCTACTGGCCCGGCGACAGGGAGAGGAGGAGGGAGCAAGAGGGAGCCCCGCCGTGATGTCACGGGCCGTGGCCTGGACTCCCAGAAGTGGGAACAGGATACCTGTCAAAGACAGGTATCCTGTCCCCCCTCCCCCCGAAAGGTGCTAATTGTGGCACCGGAGGGGGAGAGGAGACAAATGAGCGGAAGTTCCACTTTTGGGTGGAACTCCGCTTTAAGGACACTGTGGTCTTGATTTCAAGTGATCTGTATTTATTTCCAAGTTGTATTTTTTTTTTAATCACGAAGTCGACCAAGTATACACAGGACAGCTTTTAGAGGATGTTCGTAGGCTCTAACTACGATAGATCCCAGCTGTACTCTCCACTGCCATAGTAACATAGTAAAGGCCTTTCTGTGACATCCCTTAGGGAATGGGTAGGGAAAAACAGCAGTCTGGCCATGAAGATGTCTGCATATCTCAGTCCCCTGAATGCCTTTACTCTTATGTGTATGCTTGTATTCCATATTTTGGAAGCCAAAGCCTCGCTGCCTCCACACTGTTTCCACCAAAAACACGGACTATTTCTCCCAGTGGGAGTTGTTACCATTCTCTGTTGAGAAGTCAAGATTGGCAAAGAGCTACCATGAACCACATTAGCAAATATAAAGCAGGCAACTTAAATGGAGAAGTTATCTTTTCTAAGTTGCATTCTAACATGATGGTCACAAAATGAGGTGGTACGTATATCATCATTGAGAATAAATTGTTACTTAAACAACATGGCCACAAAAAAGAGCAAGCCTGAGCTTGCACTGTTCCCCCTTTTTAAAAGCCATTAACAATAATAAAGCAGCATAAATATATATGCTGGACCCCCATTCCAGACTGATGACAATCATCCTCACAGATAAGTCTGCAGTTTCCAACTATATATTTCCTCAAGCTACCGATATTTCCATTACAAACTGATGATCGCCCTCCCTCTTACCAATCTGTTCATAATCCACCCCTGCCTCCTCAAAAACACATAAATGTAAATGACAACCAGTTGCTAACAACCTACAACCTCCTTTTATAACAAGCACATTTTATTCTCTTCATATCATTCAAACAAATGACAAATGCAAGTGAATGGAGATTTCATTGCAATCCATGCTGCTTAAGACATTCATCTTGATGGAAGGTTCAGAGGCCAACCAAGATCACCATTGGGGAGAGCTTTGAACTGTCATCTCAACTAGATATAACCAGCTGGGTTTTTTTTTATTTATTTTAAAAGCTGAATTTTAGATCAAAACTTTTTGCACATAACTTACCTGTAAAAAAATATGTCCCACATTCTTCAGGCTGGCAATTTCTGTAGAAATCCTCTCTTCAGTGATGCCTGCTTCAACTCACATTACTGATCTTCTGGTGCTGTGGTGGTTAATAGCTTTGGGTCTAACACTGCTGCACACTGAAGAAGGTCCTGACAATTGCCCACCCACCTTTCTGTCCTCCACTCCTTTCATTTTTTTTGTTTTCACAGAATGCAACTCGTTCTGTGAATGGGGGAGAGGCAGATAAAAGACAGAGCCCTCTCCTCCATTCAGAAAACATTTTGCATAATTTTAATCAGAGGGGTTAAAAAAATTATGCTTTGGCAGCTGGCATGTTAGTTAAATTCTAACCATCTTTTACAAACCTATGACAAGCTTAATGAAGAATATATAAGTGTTATTTTAATTAGGGTAAACCTTTTTTGACATTTGTTACTGCTCACCTGCAGCTATTGTCTATGCCTGAAATTCATGCTCGTTTGTGAGTATTCATTTGCTGTTTTATCTTTTTTAATAAATGTTACCAGTGGTAATGCACTAGGTTGGTGCGCCCTCCTTTCTTTCTTTTTTCTGTAGTCTATGAATACCCATTATTCTGAGGAGTGCTGCAAGACGGCAAATATCACTGAGGCATTCGGTCGTACCACACACTGAGGAACTAGATACCCGAGCGCAGGAGAGATTTCTGGTTTTAGGGTAAACCTTTAACAGACCTGGGCAATTTATCATATAAGGGAAAATAAAACTCAAAAATTATGGACAGTGAAAAACATGAATATGTTTAAAAGCAAATTCTGGTATTTCCTAGAAAGTTCAAACTTGGCTCCTACATCCTGAGCTTCCTTATTGGCAGATGATCTAACCCTCTATATCAGTGTTTCTCAACTCCAGTCCTCAAGGCGCCCCAACAGGTCATGTATTCAGGATTTCCCTCAGATGAAATAGCTGTGATAATTACGAAGGCAGTGAAACTGCTCAAATAACCTGTGCAAAATAATGGAAAGCCTGAAAACATGACCTGTTGGGGCACCTTGAGGACTGGAGTTGAGAAACACTGCTTTATATTTACCAATAAGGAGGCTACAGAGGTTGGAGGCGGGTGGTGGGTATTATTATTATCTGAACGAGCTCTGCACACTCTGACCCAAAAGGAGCTATATACAGGACAGGCAGCAGGAATAGAACACCACAGACCTAACAGCGAACACCCGGAGGCGATAATGAACCGGAGGGCGACAGGGCAGCCCAAGAAAAGGAAGTACAAACAGCCTAATACAAACGTAGCAGCGGGGCCCTCCCCCGGACACAGGCCGCAATCCAAGATGGCGCCGGAACGTGGAGATACACGAGGCGACACAAGCACAGAAGCTGTAATGGACAAATCCCAGAGGAAGGAGACCAAACAGATTCAGCCTGAACCTGAGCATATCAGGGACCCTTCTCCTCTCAATCAGGAGACCTGGATCCAGACCAACTGGCTCTGAAGAAGAAGGTACCTCCTTCGAAACGCGTCAGCCAGCAGCTGTCTGCACGCCTTGTCCTTAGGTCTGGAGACTGCAATCGGTGCACTCATAACCATTACCATTTATGCGTGATTTCCATCTACCCTTGTGAGTAGGATTTTTATGTGTTCCTTTATAATAAACTTTTTTAAGGATAATGCACAAGGCCAGTGCGCCCTTTCTTTTCTGTTTTTTTTCTGATTGTTAGGATATCCCTATCCTTGAGGGCAGCAAGGCTGAAAGCTTCCATCTTGAACTTTGAACTGTCGGGTCTACATACTTATGCGCAAGAGTTTTTGTTTTGTTATATTGGAGATAGCAACATACCATTAGACAGGATTATGGACAAATAAGACGCCACCAAAATGATCCTAAAAAGACCACCAACTGGTAGCATTAAGGTAGCACGTCTCCTCCACTTCTATGACCTGATCGATGCTTGGAGGGAAAAAAACTCCACAGTCAGGGATTATACGCACTTTTCACAGGTACACAGCACCTATTCCCGGATAGATCACCTTTTGGTACATACTCCCTCACTCCCATACATAACATCGGTTAAAATTCTATCCACCCCCTGGTCTGATCGCGCCTCGATCAAACTTTCCACAACGGGACTCTAGACCATAGCTCATCCCTCTCCATGGACACTTAATGTAAGCTTACTGAATGACCCCATACTTTACACCGAAGTTGAGAAAGAATTACAGAAATACTTTCGGGCCAATAAGTCATCGGAAACGTCCCCTGCGATAAATTGGGTTGCCCATAAAGCCGCAATACGGGGTAAACTAATACAAATAGCGTCCAGAGCGAAAAAGGCCAGAGAACAAATGATCAAATAATTAGAAGCGAACCTAGACAAAATAATGAAAAAACAACATACAACCCCCCAGGTTGACACAAACTTAAGCCTGACCACCAAAGCGGAAAAACATTCGCTGGTCCAAACATAAATACTACACAATGGGGGATAAACCAACCACAATGCTGGCTAGAAAGTTAGTACCCTGAACATACACGCCAACCCAAGTTGTGACTACCCACGGGGCACCCCACTCAAAACCCTGAACTGATCCTCCGGGAATTACATAAATTTTACGTTAAACTGTATAGTCCACCAACTAAATATTCACAAACCAAGGCAGTAACATTCTTTCAAGATTTTTTGCTACCCCAACTCACACACACCCACACAGACCTGATGGACAAACAATGCACAGAATTAGAGATTAAGAAGGCAATAAAAACTATGCATCCCTCGAAAGCCCCAGGCCCTCACGGATTCCAAGGGCATTATTATAGAAAATATCAAGAGATCCTTGTCTCCCATTTATGTCCTTATTTTAATGATCTGAGACGGGGGTAACAAGATCCTAAAATATGACAATACAGCATATCTACATGTTTTACCAAAACCGGGAAAGCACCATGGGGATTGCGCTAATTACCGCCCAATCTCATTGCTTAACGTGGACCTAAAAATCATGACAAAAGTACTAGCTCTTAGATTGAATTCTTTCCTCCCACAATATATCCACCCAGACCAGGCAGGCTTTGTCCCAAGTCACCAAGCATCGTACCAGACCAGCAAGATTATAAATTTAATTGCTACCATCCAATCTGACTGGGACAGTAAGGGACCTAGACAGGGTATGCTGCTCTCATTGGATATCCAGAAGGCGTTCGAGGGCCAGAATTATCTATCTATCTTGGGATTACCTTTTTAATGTGTTACTTCGCTTTGGGTTTGGCAAACGCTTTCTGGCCCTCCTTCAAACACTCTATGAAGCTCCCACAGCATCTTTGATGCTCAGGGGATACTCTTCCCAACCCCTTGACATCAGCAGGGGAACCAGGCAGGGATACCCATTATCCTCGTTGGTATTCGCTCTAGCAATTGAGCCATTGGCAATAAGGATTCACACCTGTTCAGATGTCAAGGGCATTATCTGTGGGGACAGAGAGCACAAGTGTTTACTTTTTGATGATGACCTCCTGCTGACTGTCATCGCCTATCATATCCCTCCCCAATTTATACGCTATTCTACACCCATTCTCAGAAATCTCAGGACTTAAAATCAACCACAGTAAATCTAGGGCACTGAACCTTTCCTTGCAAAGCTCCACCCAGAAAGCACTGGAACAATCCCACCAATTCCTATCGGAACCGGAAGCTCTTCCATACTTAGGAATATGACTAACATCGTCTATATAAAAATTATACAAACAAAACTATCTGGCCTTGTTCAAACGGCTGACAGAAGACTTAGCCAGATGGCAGATACACCCCCCATCATGGTGCGGCAGATTACACTCGATAAAAATGAATGTTTTACCAATGGTTTTATATTTGTTTCGTACTATACCTGTGTCACTAGTCCACTCAGATCTGCAAACATTCCAAAAAAAGATTCTCCAGTTTATATGGGGAGACAAGAGGCCCAGGATGAACAAGGTACAATGTAAATCAGGCAGACAGAAGGGGGGACTTGGTCTGCCTGATTTACAGAAATACTTCTATGCCACCCAGATGGCCCAACTCACTAAATTCCACTCCCAACAACCCCAAGCAATATGGATGACTATGGAAGCTTATTCCTGTCACCCTAAACCCATTTCACATATCATGTGGCTACCAATGAAAGAGAGACTGATTATATTATGTCCTACTCTCGCCTTCTCACTTGATATTTGGGATAGACTCACAAGGACTCAGACATTTAAGTCACCTCACAATCCGCTAGCGCCTCTATTGCGAAATAGAGATTTCACCCCGTGCCTCACCCCCCGAATTTGAATGGTGGACCAATAGGGGCCATTTACAAATAACAGATCTCTGCGTTCATAGGGGTATATTATCTGACAGATCCCTGACTGAAAGATATCAAATGACAAACACTGAATACTATAGACTCACCCAAATTCTCCACTATATGCAAACCTTAGCACGTAAGGGTGATCTAGCGACAATGACTCCCATGAAACATATGTGTAGACAATATGACAAACTCAGAGGCCATATATCTGCTATATATACGATCTTGACATACATTTCAACAAAATTGAATTACAGGACTCTATGGGAACAATATCTTCAAGAAACCTTAGATCTTGAGGAATGGCATTCGATAACAATGACAGCTTCTCGATCGCTCACCAATACCTCCATTATAGAGGCTAACTATAAGGTGTTATTGAGATGGTATATGGTACCAGGCCAAGCTGGTCACTTTTGTGCCCGGAGCCACCCCGGGATGCTTTCAGGGATACGGCCAGGTGGGGACAGCATATCATAGTTGGTGGACATGTCCCAAGGTCAGGAGATTTTGGATCAGGGTCTACAACTTTATATATACCCTCACCCAGATTAATCTGGCTAAGTCTGTGAAACACGCACTCCTGGGTGGCAGGGTAGCTGAAGCTTCAAAGAACCAAAGACAACTTCTTACATTTATATTCATATCAGCTAAAATCACAATAGCGAGAAATTGGAGGTCTGCAGCCTTACCATTTGACCAACTTAAACACAAAATGTCATGGCTAATGCTAAATGAAGGACTAACAGCAATTGTGCAGGATAAAATGATGTTGTTCAATAAAGTATGGGATCCATTGATCAAATACCTGACAAATGATCCCCGCACAATCACAAACCAGAACCCATCTTGAATGAAAGGTGTAAGAGCGTGGAGGCCCCCCCCCCCAACCTTCCCTTCAAAACTCTACCCCCCACTAAATCGGAGTCTTTCCCCTTTCCTTTTTTCTATGAGCTACCCCCTCTTTTCCCTCGGCAAGACATTGATTTGACGAGGTCCGTAAAGGGCCCCCCGGGACCTGGAAAGCCAGACTCCCACAATAGTTGGACGGGGAGCTGGGATTTCCCAGCGGGCGAGACGTATTCTGAGACCCATGTTATAGAGCATGCACATGGTCATAGACTATGAAGTAATGTTTATGGTAAAGGAATCACAGTAAGATATGTTATATACCACCAGTACAAGAGCAAACAAGGTATAGTCTACATCAGGGCATGATAACTGGTCTTGACAACACAAGAGGTGAACTCCCCGCATATCTTGTATATATGATGTACTATGGCTACTGTGAAATGCTCAATGGAATGCTGAGATCTTTGTTATTTGTCTTATGAAAACTTTAATAAAAATCATTGAAACATAAAAGTGAGTGGAGTGTTGAATACCTCTGTACCCCACCACGTATTGTTACATCCACTGACCCATACCTCACTACAGTGTCCTATATTGACATGGGGTCAATGGGAGAAACCACAGAGCTCAGCCAGTAACCAGGCATCTGACACACCTGTGAAAAAGCAGCTGCTCTACAAGAAAGCAAAGATCAGACAGTAGTGGGTCAGATGAGATGAACTCTTCTTTTGCAGGTTGTGATGGCTTACATTTTATTCAACTCACATTCATTTTAAAGTAGACTCACACAAGAAAAGAATATATTCTTTTGTAGAGTCGTTACATTTTTCATTTTAAAAACCTGGAGACATTATCAAACTGTTAAAACTATTTAGTTTTCCCTATCTAAACTTCAAATGTCAGTAACCTCCTTTATTTCTAGCCAAGCTGCAGCAGACTTATATCTGCCTGAATACTTGTACGACTTTAGAGGCAGTGAAGGTAAATGTGCTGCACTACGCACAAGCATTGCCAGATTCCCAATGGTCCATATAGGGATCGCGAGTTTCCTATCCTGGATCTGTTAGTACAGCTATGGTTGCTAAGATGGATGGTACCTGGGCCCCACTTTAATGAAAATGGGCAAACACGTGGGAATTACCTGTAACACAAACTTTTGGAGCTGGACCCAGTGTTTACGGAACCCTGTGCAGCAGTACTGATCAAGGCGCTTCTGGCAGGGTGCTGTATAGGTCCAGGGCAGTGAACTCAAGGAATTGGGGAATCAAGTCCCTGAAGGTCTGGCCAGACATTGCCTGCCGTGAGGGGTGAAGGCTGAATCTTAATTTTTTGTAATCAGATCCGGTGGTGGAAATGGTAAGTCCTGGGTAGCTCTGGTCCCAGAGAGCTCACTTCTGTTATTATTTGACTATTGCTGCTCGTATTTTCCCTTTTTCCCCACTAGAGAGCGCAGCAGGGGGCCCTCTGCTAAGTTGAAAGCTTGTTGAGGTCTTATTTTGTGGCTGCCAATCTTTTTTCTAACAGAGGGCACTGGTTGCTCAAGGTCCCTCTGCTAGGCAGGAAAGACTTAATGGTTTCTGTGATTTATTTCCCATCTTGCTTCCTTCTTACTGGGACACCCTGGAAAATGCTCAGGCACGTGGGAAAAGTGCAGGAGCATGCACGGCACATGGAAACGTGCACACGTGCTAGGGGCAGGCACTGGACGTGGAAGTACAAGCTTCAAAAGCTAATGGCAGCTATTTGGGAAGTGTGGATGGCTGAGCAGCAGCATCAGTTTTTGTGAAGCCAGGCTGGGCATCATCGCAGAGGCACAGGGCAGTGTGTTTTTCAGCTTTCTTTGGGTTATGCCCAGGAGGGGGAAGGGGCACTGGCAGCTGCAGCGAGTCTCCCAGGGTGACCATCTACTTGTTTTTGTATGCATGTACCCTCCCAGCAGTTTTTTTGGGATCGCTTGTTTAAGCACAGATCTTAGTCTTTTCAAGCATGGTTACAAGGTCTAATAGAAACCAGGATGGTTGAAACACAGTTGGGAGGTGTGCACGGCTGCCGCCAATGAGTCTGGTAAATGCTGGATGGAGTGCCACTGCTTTGGGTTTCCCTGAAAGGTCAGAAAGGTCAGGCATGGCAAGTGGTTCAGTGCCACGCTTTCGTGGCCCCTGAAAAGAGGTCATATGCAACAAGGAGGACTCAACTTGTGTGAATAAACTTGCTGAAATGTTCACCTCCATTTGTCAGCAGGGTAAGAAACGGGGACAGTCCCCTTCTCCTAGTTCCCTAGTTTGAGCAGGGATCAAGTGATAGACTCCCCTACAAAGGATTCGAAGCCTGTTGAATTTCATAGAGTGTCTCGCTGGTCCAGAGAACCCTCGTGAATTCCCTATCAGAGATGGTTCATTCTGATTTAGAGTTGACTCTTGTGGAATCTGCAGCTCCAAAGTGTCAGTCGTTGGTTTCCTTGTGGCCACCTTGGGGGGCCAGACATTTCTGCTTAATTTCTTAATTTCCCAAAGAATTGTGGGAAAAAAATTACAACTTACAAGAAATTCACCATGTCTCTAAATCCCTAAAGTGTCTACTTTCCAAAATCGAACCCCAAGACAGGTGAATTTGTGCTTGGTCTTGTATACAGTCCAGGCAAAAGTTTTGCTTCCTCCAGAGAAATGTGTCTCTGAGAAGTCAGATGGCTTCCCTCATGGAGTGAAGAAATCTCTCAATACACACTTGCACAAGAGTGTTGGGGAAGATGGTTGCCCCAATCGAGACATTCCTTTTTGCTCAATTTTATTCCAGGCCTCTGCAACAGAATGTCCTGTCAGCATGGGACAGGAGCTCTCAGTCTCTGGATTCTCGGATGTATCTTCGTCCCACTGTTCTGCAGTCACTGGATTGGTATATGTGGCCTCTGAGGTTGGAAGCAAGAAGTTTGTTTCTGCCCATCTCATTAAAGTGGTAACAACAGATGCCAGCCTGTCGGGATGGGGAGGTGTGCAGGGGACTGGGTCTCCACAGGAAAGATTACTGCCCATCAATATTTTGGAACTTCCGGCAATTCGCTTGGTACTTCTACACTGGGCAAATCAGTTGCTACCACGGTGGCATGTGTCAATCACCAGAGGGGCACCAGGAGTTGTGAAGCAAAGGAAGAGTTGGATCTCACTCTGTCCTGGGCAGAGATTCCTGTTCCTGCTTTGTCTACAGTGCACATTCCTGGAATGGAAAATTGGCACATGGATTTTCTCAGTGTCAGGGCTAAGCCCTTCCTTCTCAAAGCTGGCCGCTCAGCTGTTGGGTAATTGCCCGCTCCTTTCTTTCGATGGTGACTCACCTGTTGATATCCTGCTCGTCAGTCCTGCCTACTTAAGCCATCCCAGCCCAGATGATCTCTGCCTTCGCCTTGGTCACATATCTAGAGACGCTCTCCTGTGTTCCTGTTAAAGACTTGCTTGGCTGACATTCCTTCTGGTTCCAGATCCTGCTTGCTGTTCTACTACGCTCATCTCTGGCTCCCTGATGTTTTGGCTAGTCTGACTATCTGTCCCGGTTCCTGAACTCTGGCTATGTTTTGACTATGTTTACCTTTTTTATTATTATTATTATTACACAAGTGTGATTTACTGTACCTCTGTCTCAGTCTGATTCATGGTTTCTTCCAGTAGGCGAAGGCCATGAAATCAGAAGATGGAGTAATTCCACTTGTTGGTAATATTTTTCCAGATTGGATGAGCAGGATCACCGCATGGATCAGTTTGCCATGGCGTTACAAATGCGCATGGCTCACCTGGAACCTCCCACTGTGGCTGCTCCGGTATAACCTGTGTTGCATGCCATCCCTGCTGCTGCTCCAGTCTTCTTGCAGGCACCCGCCTCGATTATTACCTCTATAAGAGGTATGTCTCATTCCGCTCCGCTTCCCCATCGATTTAGGGGCGATCCAGTGCAATGCAGAGGGTTTCTCAACCAGGTTGAGATATGCTTTGAGATGCTGCCCCAGGCGTTTCCCACGGACAGAAGCAAAGTAGCTTTCATGATATCTTTGCTTTCTGAGAGCCTTGGCCTCGGAAAACCCTCTATGGGAAACGCAAAAGGGGTATTTGAAGTTCCTGCACACTCTGCATCTGCTTCCAAGTGCCTCATGTCCATCAGAGTACGAGAACTGTTGCCGATTACGCCATTGAATTCCGTACTCTGGCAGCAGAGGTTGCTTGGAACAATGAGGCCCTCGTGGTTGCTTTTTCTCATGGTCTCTCAGATACCATCAAGAATGAGATAGCAGCCTGAGATATACCCACTGAGCTGAAGAAGTTGATCACGTTTGCCATCCTCATTGACTCCAGACTCAGAGAAAGACTTCCTTTTAAAGAGCGCTTGCGGAAGCCTCCTGTATATTTGTCTCCAAACTTTGCAGTCCCACCCTTGCCTCCCTCACCTCCCATGCCTCCTGGTACCCAGTCGGTCTGTGAAGATGAAACCCATGCACTCGGGCTTCACGCGTCTCTCTTCAGATGAGAGAACCATTAGGCCAGGCAGGTCACTTTTTGAAGTCTTGTCCTACCCGTCCAGGGAACGCTCGAACCTTAAGGCCATGTCACGGACAGACCTTAGGTGGTATTTCATCCCCAGTTATCCAGAAGGATAAGCCCCTGGATTCGGTTACCCTTTCTTTGGCTGAGTCATCCGTCGAGATACAGGCTCTAATCGACTCTGGGGCTGCAGGCCTGTTCATTGATGCCGCCTTTGTATCGAAGCACTCAATTTCGCTGCAGCCGCGTGACACTCTACTTGCCACTGAGGCTCTTGACGGGAGATCTCTACAGCCTGCCCATGTGACTCATGAGACTGTTCCATTGTCCATGGCCGTAGAAGCTCTTCACCATGAGATAATCCAAGTTATTTCCTCACCTAGGTTCCCACTGGTTATCCTTGGATAGAGGCACAACCCTTTTTTTGATTGGCTTCGTGCTGAGGTTCTCCTGGTCGCCACAATGCGTAAGTCATGCTTCCAGAAGGTAGCCAAGGTCCTGTGCACCTCTTCACTCTCCTGCCGGAGGAATACTGCGATTTTAGCGATGTCTCTGACAACGCTCAAGCTGGTAGTTTGCCTCCACACCGGTCGTATGATTGTGCAATTGACCTTCAACATGCCATACCCCCTCGTGGCCGGGTTTACCCTTTGTCGGTCTTGGAGGAGTATGTTGCAGACGCACTTTTTCGAGGTTTCATCCACAAATCCTCATCTCCTGCTGGTTTCTTCTTTGTGAAGAAGAGGAGTGGTAGAGCAGACTTTCGTTTTCCAGGGGGGCGTGGTCTAAGCATGGCAGAGTGAGATGCTAGGGAATAGAGCACGGTAATATTGCAGTGCACTCCACAGAAGACCGTCAGGACTGTGAAATTCAGTAGCTCATGCCGAGACATGGGAAGAACCCAGGAGCGCCTTACACTTCTAGCCATTCATATATTACTTAATATCTAACGATAACGAGAGACATCGGGCTGTTGACAGATACTAACATGGTCCCACAACGAGCAGCACGGCCAGTGCAAAGTCAGCAAACGCCGGAGGTATCCGCACTATTAAGTGAGATCCTGGACAAGACTCAAGCTGAAACAACTGAACTAGATCCCTCTATATCCTCACAGATGACTATGGACACAGACCCACAGGCATGCTTTGCGAATCCACTTGATATGTACACCCAGGAGCAGGGTAGAGAACCAGATATAGACAGCTTTTCCAGGCTCTCCCTACCAAGGAGGACATACAGATGCTGCTGGGCAGTCTAAAGGGAACTCTGAGAGAAGAAATAGGGGAAGTTTGCTCTAAAGTAGAGGCAATAGATCATAAATTGCGCTGTTGTGAAACATTGCAATGTACGGCCAATACACGCATAAATGCGATGGAGGAAAAGTTAAAAGGGCAACACCAGAGATTGATAACATTACAATTACAAGCCAAAGACTTTGAAAATAGAAGTAGAAGGAACAATGTACGTATTAGGGGGATATCGGAAGCTACTGCTACATCTGATCTGACAGAAATAGTAATTGCTATTTTTAATAAAAGATTGGAGAATCCCCCAGATACTCTGATTGAATTAGACCGGGTGCACAGGGTTCCTACAGTCCGCAACCCTACTCAGATTGCTCCCTGAGATGTCTTATGCCGGGTACACTTTTACAGGATAAAAGAAGACATATTAAGAGCAGCGTGGCAGAAGGGGTCATTGGACTTTAATAAAGAGGAAATACAAGTCTATCCTGATTTATGTCGTCAGACAAAGAATAGACGCCGGCTGCTGAGACCACTCTTGGATCACCTGCGATCAAGGGGGGAGACATAAATGGGGTACCCAATGTCCCTGGTTATTAAAAAAGATGAACGTACTTTTAATTTATACGATCCAGATCAACTGCCTGACTTATTCCTGTTTCTGGGTTCAGAGACTTTTGAAGTGCCCAACTGGATAGACTTGCCAATAGCCATAGAAAGGGGACCCCTACAACAAATGAGACAATAGGGGAGAAGGACATACCAGTTTGGGTATAATGTCTAATCAATCCAATTAGTAAGTCTCAGAAGATTGAGAGACATTTTTTCTTTCTTTCTTTTTTTTTTTTCTATTTTTTGCTGTGATCGGACCTTAAGATCTTTCCCTTCTCCTTGAGAATTGGGAACAAAAATAAAGAAATGTTTTCTTTTGTTTTTTTTTGAGGTTGCTGTGTAAAGTATTTTATATATGTATTGAAATATGTTGGATTTGATCACAGGTTCTGAGGTGAAAGATGGAGGTACAATATTGTTGTTCACTAGGATAGATGGGGGGATGGTACACTTCTAAATATAGAATGTACCTCTAGAAAATATTGTACAGGTTTATAGAATATAAGCAAAGGTTTTTTGAAGCATAAGTACATCATGAATGCACATGTCTTTTTCTAAAAAGGTTTATGATGACACTTTATATATATTATATATATATATATATATATATATATATATATATATACATATAGTTTTTGACATTAGGAGTTGATAGATATTGGTATTGAGTCCAGTGGTTCACGGTATAAATTAGCTCACTGAGTGGGGGGAATTGTTGTAAACACTGTAGCACATGGGGGGGGGGGGGGAGTATGGTTTTTTTTTTCCCCTGTGAGGGGACACTGATTTTATGTTATTGTATAAACATGGAATTTAGAAATGATTAGAGGTGGAAGGGAAGGGGAAACGAAAAGGGAATAAATGAAAAAGAAAGGGAAGGGAATCCAGATACCCCATCGGGGGAGAGATAAAGGTTGTGAGGTTGCCTTAAAATTTTCCACCTCTGATTGGATTTAGTAATCTGTTATAGGCCCAGGAAGAGTTATAGTGGTGGGGAGGAAAGTAGCGGATAAAATAGGGATGGATGCCTGCCCTGTTGTTTTTGATAGGCTCAGA
Source organism: Lithobates clamitans (assembly GCA_037952925.1). Taxonomy (NCBI): domain Eukaryota; kingdom Metazoa; phylum Chordata; class Amphibia; order Anura; family Ranidae; genus Lithobates; species Lithobates clamitans. The sequence goes on along the minus strand of JBBGZY010001049.1, from coordinate 1,440,924 downwards.
TGATAAGAGGGCATTAAAGGTCGGCATATAGGATAATGACGATATGATAAGTAGTAATGGATAAGAGTAGGTTGGGGGGAACCCCATTAAAAAAAGCAGGGCCAGAAGAGATCCGCTTTCCAAGCAGGGGCTAAAAGACAGCAGTGATGGAATATATATTGTACTTGGTATGTCAATGGCCCGATGCTGGGGGACACTGGGACTTAGGAATGGATGTTTGTGATCGGGGAGCTTAAAATCTCTCCTAACGTGAGAGAGGAATTAAGAGGGGGTCTAGGCTTCTGGAGAAAATGGGATCAACTGTTATTAGGTGAGTAGAATTTGGGTTTGTTCACAGTATAGGTGTTGTTTGCATCATTAAAGGTCATAGTGTGATTAGGAGTGCATTACTGATAATATTACAGCTCAGACTCCTGCCTGCTTGACAACACTCCCCATAATAAACGCCTCTCCTCCAGGTGGAGGAAAAGTCGGAGGCATTTCTATTATATATATATTTTTTTTCTTTTTAACTCTGAGGATAGTGGACAGGTCCGAAATTCGCACCAGGTCTACTACCCTCTTAAAGGGTCCCCCCCCCCCTCGTAGCCGACTGCAAAAATGACTAGGATAACTTTAACATCCTATAATGTTAAGGGGTTGAATATCCCAGAGAAAGGAGTCAAAGGTAATTACTGATGAATTACTGATGAAAGGGGTTGTCTCATTATTGTCTCCTTATTGTGAAAGGAACCCTGGGCGAGCAAAAAGTTACATTAGTGAACCTATATCTACCAAATGGGGATCGGGTCTCTTTATTAGAGGCATATCTCCAGTTGGTTCATCAACATAGGGAGGGTCTCCTGGTGATAAGCGGGCATCTTAATATGGTTTTAGATCCCATTTTAGATGCGTCAAAAGGTTTCTCTCATTTATCGTATGCAAAATTGCGTAGAGCTAAGAAACTCCTCCAGGATCTGCAATTGATAGATAGCTGGAGAACTATGCATGCACAGGACAGGGACTATACATTTTTCTCTGCAAAACATAAGACCTACACCAGAATTGATTATATCTTTATATCTCAAAATATAGAAATGCTTCTATAGGATCATTTACTTTGTCGGATCATGCGCCGACAAATTGTGTTGTAGAACTGGGGGAGTCAGATTCCCGAGAGTGGCACTGGAAGATCAATGAGACCCTTTTAAAAGAAATGGAATATGAGGAAAAATTGGGCCAGTAACTGCACTATTTTTCTCAACCAATGATACAGGGGAAGTTACCCCTTTCTGTCTGTGGGAAACACACAAGTGTGTTATGAGGGGTACTCTCATTTCTCTGGGTGCCCATAAGAAACAGATGCTCAATGAACAGATTGACTTGTTGCATGCATTGGAATTGGTACATAAAAAAATCCCAGGCACAACAAATATAACAACATAATATCATAACAACTGGTCAGACCTCTTACTGTGGGCAGAGTTTGCTCACGATAGTGCCTTGAATTCTGCTTCCCAATTGTCCCCGTTTATGGCGAACTATGGTTTCCAACCTTCCATGTTGCCTGACTCGTTTGTTCTGCAGAGTATTCCTGCATTAGAGGAGCATCTCTGTGGTCTTCGTTCCACTTGGGCACAAGTCCAGGAGGCTTTGCAACATGCTAATGATAGGTACAGACTTCATGCTGACTGCAGACGCCTGCCTTTGCCTTCCTACCAGGTTGGGGTCAGGGTCTGGCTGTCATCTCTCAACCTCCGACTTTGTGTTTCCTCTCTGAAGTTCAAACCTCGGTTTATTGGGCCTTTAAGTATTCTTTGCAGGATTAACCCAGTGGCTTACGTATTAGACATTTCTTCTAATATGCGTATCTCGAATGTACTTCATGTCTCCTTATTAAAACCTTTGGTTTGCAACCAAACCTCGGTGCCTCGTCCTCACCCTGTACAGGCTGAGAACCATGAGGAGTATGAAGTACAGTCCATTGTTGACACCCATAGGTTCCGTGGGCGTATACAGTACCTGGTGCATTGGAAAGGGTACGGGTTGGAGGAAAGCTCTTGGGTCTCATCCTCAGACGTACGCCCCTGTCCTCCTCCGTGATTTCCATAGACGTTTTCCCACCAAGCCTGGTGGTCCTCCAAGGGGGAGAGGTCATTGAGGGGGTACTGTCAGGGCTGGGCTCAGCCCTTCCTTTTCAAATTTGCCTGCTCAGCTGTCGGCTAATTGCCAGCTCCTTTCTCTCCACAGTGACTCACCTGTTGATGATGTCTTGTTCATCAGTCCTGCCTACTCAAGCCGTCCAGCCCAGATGATCTCTGCCTTCGCCTTGGTCACATCTCTAGAGACGCTCTCCTTTGTTCCTGTTAAAGACTTGCTTGGCTGACATTCCTTCTGGCACCAGATCCTGCTTGCTGTTCTACTACACTCATCTCTGAGTCACTGACGTTTGGGTTGTCTGACTATCCGTTCTGCTTCCTGAACTCTGGCTATGTTTACCTTTTTATTATTATTATTAAATGCGTGTGATTTAACTGTACTTCTGTCTCAGTCTGATTCATGGTTTCTGACAATCAGCCATCAGCGGTTGGCTATAGGGGAAGGGTCTCCACATCTGGAGGTGTTCAGAATGCTTTGGTCGATGATGGGGCACGCCTTGAGATCAGTTCTCACTAATATAAGGCCTTTCCTCTGATTCAGCTTCTTTCGTGTCTTCTTGGTGGAGAGATCACTTGTAATTTCAGTAGCTTCTAGGGCCTCCTGCAACAAGTTCCGATTTGCCATCCTCTTTTATGGTCGCTGGCTTTGCTATAGCTTGGCTATTGAAGCCAGGATCTTGGAGGATAGGGGAGTGTCTGGGGCAGTCTTTTCAACATTGTTAAAGTGGAGTTCCACCCAAAAATGGAACTTCCACCTTTTGGATTCCCCCCCCCCCCGGTGTCACATTTGGCACCTTTCAGGGGGGAGGAGGGAGCAGATATCTGTCTAATACAGGTATTTGCTCCCACTTCCTGGCATAGATCACCACGGCGCTTGCGGTGACCTACGCCACTTCCGGCGCCTACACTCTCCTCCACCGCTGTATTCTGTAAGACACAGAACACAGCAGGGACCAGAGAGGACGTGCAGCGAGACTCGCGCATGCACAGTAGGGAACCAGGAAGTGAAGCCGCATGGGTTCACTTACTTATTCCCTTACCGAGGATGGCAGCGGCAACAGCCGAGAGCTGAAGGACGGATCGTCTTCGGCTGCCGACATCGGGGGCTCCCTGGACAGGTAAGTGTCCATATTATTAAAAGTCAGCAGCTGCAGTATTTGTAGCTGCTGGCTTTTAATATTTTTTTTCAGCGTACCTCCGCTTTAAGGGCTAGGAAGGAGTCCCCTAAAAATATTTACCATATATCCTATATAGCCTGGTGTAAGGCTTCCATCCCCACTAGGGTTGCCCCCTCATCCCTTAAAACCCGAACATATATGAATTACTCAAGTTCTGAGGCTAATTTAATGCAGATAAGGCACCAAGTGAGTTTAATTACCACCTTAATCAGCCACAGAACCTGTGTAATTAATATGTGTTCGGTTTTAAAGGGATGAGGTGGCAATGTATGTTATAGGCCCAATGTATTTTTTTCTCCAGTCTGGAATAGATCAGACACTGACCCTGTGTACCATTAAGGAGTAGATTTCAGCCTTGCATATGGTTCCTCCACTTAGGTCTTCATTACCTCTGTGGAACCACAAATTGGTCACCATTTGAGCAAATCTGGGGTCTTCCCCTAGTGCTTCTGACTAGTAAGGTTTTTTTCCTGGTCACTTTTACCTTGGCAAGGAGAGAATCTGAACTGGTGGCTTTTTTTTGTACTGGTACTGTACTGGTACTCCATAAGGACAAAATGGTTTGTCTTCATTTGGCTTTTTTGCCAAGGGTGGTTTCAGCTTTTTATCTAAATTGAGACATTGTCTTGACTTCTTTTTTTTCCCAGGCCTGAGTTGCCAGGGGCCAAGGCCCTTCACACATTGGATGTGGTATGGACTATAAAGGTGTATTTGAAATTGACTGCCTCAGTTAGATGGTCAGACTTAATAGTTATCCTTCTAGAAGGTCCAAGAAAGGGTCAGGCAGCTACAAAAGCCGACCATTTCTCAGTGGATTCGGCAGCTGGTTTCTTAGGCCCATGGCTTGAAAGGAAGGAACACATGATTGCATATAATGTCTATCTCTACTAGCCGTTTAGGGGCTTCTTGGCTATCGGTCATCAGGCCTCAGTGGAACAAGTATACAAGGCTGCAACCTGGTCCTCAATTCACACCCTTACGAGTTTTTAAAAGGTGAATGTTACTGCCACTGAAGATGGTCGCAATGTCTTGCATACTGCTGTGCAGCTTTTTGGGCCTGATGGTGGTGGCTGTGTCTCCCTCCCCTCGTGAGTAGTGCTTTGGGACATCCCAGGTAGTTATGTTTATAAAGCCTGCTCTGTGCTTGATATATGAAAAAAATAACCTGGATTTTTGTACTTACCTGTAAAATCCATTTCCTGGAGTACATCACGGGACACAGAGGTCTCTCCCCTCTCCGATGCTCTCCTTGGGAGGTCAGGGTAGGGGAGGACTTCCTGTCTGTTTGCCAGTGTCCATTCACCAGGTGGCACATAAACCAGATAGTCATGTTTATTAAAGGAGTTGTAAAGCCAAAAGGTTTTTTATCTTAATGCATTCTATACATTAAGATAAAAAACCTTTAGTGTGTAGCAGGCCCCCAGAACCCCCTAATGCTTACCCTGAGCCCCTTTTCTCTCTAGCGATGTCCACGATTTCCTTGGCTGTCTAGGACTCTCCTCCTGATTGGCTGGGGCACAGTTGCAGCGCCATTGGCTCCCACGGCTGTCAAAGTCAGTTAGCCAGTCAGAGGAGATGGGGAGCGGGGACGCGTCGGGGCTCCGTGTCTGAATGGATACACGGAGCTCTGACTCGGCTCAGGTGCCCCCATAGCAAGCTGCTGGTCTATGGGGGCACTCATCAGGAGGGAGGGGCCAGGAGCAGCGAAGAGGGAGCCAAGAAGAGGAGGATCCAGGCTGCTCTGTGCATATCCTCTGCAACAGAGGAGGTAAGTATAACATGTTTGTTATTTTTTTTTTTTTTTTTGAAGGGAGAATTTATAATCCCTTTAAGCCTGCTCTGTGTCCCGTGATGTACTCCAAGAAATTGATTTTACAGATAAGTACAAAAATCCAGTTTTTCCTGCTCTCTGGACATTAGCCCTATATTACAATTTACTTGGGGAATGTAAAGAACATGTACATGCAGAAAATGTTACAAATATATGTAGAAATATAATGCTGAAACGGGATATTATGCAGAGATATTCTGTATGTATCTACACATACAGTATTTTAAGATCTAAAATGTACCAAAATGATTCTTGTGTATATCCATATTAAACTATTGCAGGCATAAAAGAAGGCTTTTAGATTCAGCGTCAAGGCTGTACACAAGGCCTTGATATCTTGTCAAGTGAAGATTAAGCCCTACCCCTTCAGCTGCTATGCCATATCCACTTCTACTCAACTGTCAAATCAATGCCAGAGCCCCAGGGATTCATTAGAATCTGGGGCATTTGACAGCTAAATGATAGAAGGGCTCCATAGCACAATGAAAGGTGGGGCTTAATCTTAATATGGAGGGCTGTCAAGGTAGAGAAGTTGAGGTCCTTTGTGCAGTCAATGCAGGTTCACTTTAACCACTTGCTGTCCGATGTATGTATAGAAATGCCTTGTCAGCAAGTGAGTATTATAAGATCATGGCTGCAGCCATTATCTTGGTACCATGTGTGAGGGCAGACCTTGGGAAAAGTGGACTTCCTGGCTTTAAACATTGTGAGGAATCAATGATTTGGAGAGATCCCTGTCTCTCAAGACCTGGACTTCATCAGTCATGCCTTTAAAGCCAACGACCACCATTAATCAGGTTGGTACACCGTTCTTTGGGATAGATCTTGATCATCTGGAAGAGCCCACAGAGCATGTGCCAGGATTCTAATCAGGCTCGAGTGCCACATCTGCCTGGGTTAAACCTTAGAGCTATGAGTATCCTTTTTGATCCTGCGGAGCAGACAGGGAATGAGTTTCAGGGGAGAAAGGGCATAGATCAGGCTGTATTGATTCCATAGACACCACAAGAGAACCCACTGCTTCTGTCAGAGGACCTCTGTACCTGGAGACAAAAAACTGTCCAGATTGTTGTTAAACCTGGAGGCCAGAAAATCTACTTCTGGTACCCCCCACCTGTGACATAGGTTTTTAAACACCTCCAGGTGTAGGGCCTATTCCCCCAAATCCAGGCGCTGACTGATTTCTGGCTCCTCTCTAATAGTTGTTGTACCCCACTTTTGTGGCACTGTCCAGCTGGAAGGGAAGTACAGTATTGTACGGACAACCAAAGAATGTTACCATCAGTCCCAGGACTCTCACAAAGAAGCAAAGAGTCAGGTGAAATCTGGGCTAAAGAGTCAGAGTAAGGGAGAGAAGAGTTTGAAGATTCTTTTGGGGAAGAAAAACTCTGGTTTGTGTAAGATAAGATTGCCCAGATAATGCAAGTGATGCTTCTAGTCCAGTGGTTCTCAACTCTTGTCCTCAGGGCCCACTAACAGGCCAGGTTTTATGTATTACCTTGGGGAGATGCAGACTAGAATACTGCAATCACTGAGCAGCAAATGATATCACCTGTCATGTATTTCAGTTATCTTGCAAACCTGGCCTGTTAGTGGTTCCTGAGAACAGGATTTAAGAAACCACTGTTCTAGTCCAATGCAGACTTAAAGTATAACTAAAGACAAAACATTTGTTTTAGTTTTGGATAGAGTAGAGAAGGATTAGAACACACCTGTCAGGTTTTATATACCAAAGGGGTGCATGCGGCCTCAGGCCACAGGTTGGGTATTAGGGCTCTAAATGCTACACAAACAAGGAATCAGCTTGGAGGAAAGCAGGATCCCTTTTCATTGTGAAGACTAATATCACAGACATTTTTCTACTGCAGGACCATCCACAGAAAAACAAGATTTTGAAAAAAAACTTTGATATTTGTTGATGGGATTTTTAAAAACGGCAAGAATCCTCCATGGGGATTGTCAGTGCTTTATGGAGGCTGGATATCACCAAATACACGATGGAAATGGCCCACTTCCTAATAAAAGACTCCATAAACAAGTATTGGGGCTGCAAAACTTTTCAGAGGTTTGAACATCTTATCAGAATTCTCCCCTTAGGCTCTATTCACACTAATGCGTTTTTTGATGCATTTTGCAGAAATGCATGGAAATTTTTTAACATGGGTTCCTATGGAACATGTTCACATCAATGCATTTTTGTGCCTCTGCGTTTTTGGAAAGGGTCGGGGACTTTTTTCATGCAAAATGCAGCGTTTTGCATGTAATGGAATTCAATGGACCCGCATCCAAAACGCAAGTACCACGTTTTTGCCGCTTTTTGCGTTTTTTTTCCTTTCTTTTTTTTTTTACACTGTATACAGTATTAAAAAAAAAAAAAAAAAAAAACGGCAAAGACGCATGTTCAAAAACGTGGCACGCACCACAAAAAGCACTGCAGCAGCGCTCAAAAGCAACATGCATAGATGTGAATCGAACCTTAAAAGATGTCTGGGACTAGTGGGTGCACATGAAAGGTCTTGGTAGTCCTTAGGGCCTCAAAGCAATCTTAGACAGGTAGCAGCACTGTTAGAAGCTGCAGGCTGATTTTCCAGGTTATAAGCAGTGCGCACCTTGTCAACAAAAGCTGAAATGGTCTGTCTAAGTCTGGGAGTAATTGCAGTGGCCTGTGACTACTCAGGAGCAACATCATCCATTAAGAATTTCTAAGACTCAACATAAGACAGTATCTCTGTGGCAGAAGGCTCAGAGGCCTCTAATGCCGCGTACACATGAGCAGACTTTACAGCAGACTTTGTCAGGTGGACTTTGACAGACTTTACAACGGACTTTCCGAATGAATGGACTTACCTACACACGATCAACCAAAGTCTGACGGATTCGTACGTGATGACGCACGACCAGACTAAAACAAGGAAGTTCATAGCCAGTAGCCAATAGCTGCCCTAGCATCGGTTTTTGTCCGTCGGACTAGCATACAGACGAGCGGACTTTTCGACCGGACTCGAGTCCGTCGGACAGATTTGAAATCTGGTTCGCTGGACCAAGTATGCCGTAAAGTCCGGTCGTGTGTACGCGGCATAAGACCACAGGTAGATAAAGATTCTGCCGGGGAAGGTGTACAAGTATGCTTTTGGCCACGTTAATTACAGATGAAAATTTGCCCATGAAATCCTGCATGACTATGGGGAAATACTCCAAGAAGAGAACTGTAAAAGGGTCCACTCCTGATGGAGCTAAGGAGGAATGTGAGGACAGGGACTCAAGGAGATGACAACAATCCAGGTTGTCAGTGCCAGGTCCTAGAGCAGGTGCACTTCAGGCAGCACTGGAGCTGTTAGTGGATTGTTACAGGGGGACTGCTCATGTGTCTGGGACCTGACATGTTGCACTGCAAGGCATGCATAACATAGCTCAGGGTAAAAGGCTAGGCATTAACCGCACAAGAACCAGCAGTGGGTAGCAGGAGAGGTTCAGATGTCCAGAAGTGACCAGGTGCGAGCAGCAAAAAAACTGAGGCTGATCCACATGTCATATGCAATAAGGAGCAGTAGCAGAAATGTGTTAACTCACCCTGAATCAGAAAAGGATATACATTGTATCCTGCAGGCAATCTTTGTATAAAACTTTTTTCTTCTGCATTTATTTGTTAAATGTACATTGCTACTATATACATACACTATAGTGCGCTAGCCCTGTTTTCTTTTTTCAAGTGCTTATGTACTATTCTTACTAAGACATACTGTATCCTTTACTCTTACCCATTGTCCCAATGGTGGAAACAAAAGATGAGCATGCATGCACAACACTCCACCTAAAGGATTACATCAGGGCTCAGTCCTTCAGCATTAAACCTTTTCACAGTATACCGTGCAATAAAAAAAAAAGAGGGATAAGGGTGTCCAACGGTCCTTTTAATTATGTAGCTCCTGGTGACCAGCCCACATACCCTACCTACAAATTAAATTTTTAGAGACAGGGTGACACCAGAGGCTGTGCCACAGCTCTAGACCCAGAATGGGGCCCACGGCCAACTAACACGGTATATTTAGGTCTGCAAAGGTCACATTTCAGGCTAGCACCAAAATCGTCCAGTCCAGCTCGAGTACAGCCTTTAAAACTTTTGCTGGGATATGCTAATCTATGCATTGCTGCACATAGAGAACTGTTTAAGAAGCATGTGGGAAAATATTGATAAAAAAGTTATAATACTGAAAAATAGCTAGCCAAAACAGTTGAACACTAGCAAAAAACTGAAGCGAGCTGGGAGTTACACTGGGCTTGTCACTGTATTTTTCTTGGCCAGTGTCAAAGTCCTCCTGTAGACAGCAATATAACCTATCACCTCTGAATCCCCTGTCTCTCAATGAAAAAAAAAAGTTTCACTGCTAAGATTACACTGTTGTTATAAAATGTAAAGCAGTTGCTGGAGTTCTTTTTAGTGTTCTTTGAAATAGCAGAACAAACACTCACATGTGCCACTATAAACATATAGCACAATTTAACACAGCAGTAAAACACAATAAAAAATAATGCCAAAAGCCTCCTGGCAAGTGAATCCTCTAACACAGCCATGCCAAACCTGTATTCGGAGGGCATTATGATTTTATGACTGTACTGGTTTATTAGAGTATTTTAAATAGATTCCTGTTGGGGCTGTATGCTAAATCAAATAGAGGAACATATAAATTATATCTAAGTTTATTATTTACAACCAATTAATTATTTTTTTAAAGCCAGGTGGCTTTCATTAAGTTAATTACTGCTAATGACATGTGCCTCATGCTGTTTCAGTATTTAGCATAACCATGTGTCAAATGTGCGTAGGAGTGCAGAACTGTCTTCTTGGGGGCATAAGTGCTCTGTCAAGCTTGGTGTGGGACAGGCATCAAAAGGAGCAGCAGAGCGTGGAAATGTATTGAGATAAATATGTATGGTGGTTGGCCAGTGGGAGACTTGCGAGTGAAACCAGCTGAACAGGATATCCCCTTTTGTTACCCAACTGTACTAAAAATATTAACTGAGAGGTGCTAGTGCATTTGCTTATGTAACAGGCCAATATAGATCAACACTTCAGTGGCAAAGATATAACACATCCTACAGAAAATTAAGGTGACTTAATGAATAGCACACTACAGTCTATTTCAGAATGATTAATGATCACTACTCAGCCAAACAGATTTAATATCCTCTCATATGGGAGCCATAAGAAGGAAAGGTTAGCTAAAAAAGACAACTATTCTGAACTGCTAGCATGATTTGGCATAAGTGAACAAGGTCTACTGAAAAAAGGTGTATAACTTCCAGAAACCCTCAGTGTATAGTCATTTACATCACTAATAAATTTTGTTTTAACTTTAGTTTTATGTGAAGCATAATTGTAGTATATAAAATGGCAAAACTTTTTTGGGGGTTTTAGATTAAATGTGGAATTTAGAACCTCTGATTATTACTGCTGCTTCTTTGCTGGAGAAATTCAACCTATTGGTTCTGGTGATCATGACCAACGTCTCTGCTACAAAAAGGAATGTCAAAAACCTCCTTCTTAAGCAAAACACTACTTCTAAAGCAAAAAAAAGTTTTGACTTTAAGTACACTTTACGGAATAATTCTAAGTAAATAGAACTCCTAAAAGGGGGAAACAAATAATATTATTACAGAGTCAACATTCTCCACACAGCTTTACAGAAGGCACAGAGCACTGCATTTCAGTCCCTGCCCCCCCAAATTGGATCACAATATAATGGATGTACATCAAATAAACACAACAGGGCCAACTTGGGGAACATGACAGTAAATCAAACAGTATATTTTTGGATTGTGGAATAAAACCAGAGCAAACAGAAAACCCAGATGAAGACAAAAAGATCATAAAAACACCATAGAGTTAATGTCCCAGGAGAGACTTAAACCCAGGACCAAGGGCACTAGCGAGTTAACCACCATATTGCTCAAAGCATTTTTGGATGTTAAAAATTTTAATTCCTGAAAAGCAGATATGTTATGTTTATATGCAGTCATTGATTGTGTTGAAAATTCTCAGCTACTATTGTTGCCCCAAGATAAGACCAGCAAACCAGGTAGTCTGTCTTTTTCCCTTCCATGTTCTACCCTGGTCATTTAAAGATGTCAAGGGAATGACAAAAATAAAAAGTCTGTCTGATCAATGCAACCTAACCCACAACTATCTGCCCTCAGCTGTCTAACCTGCTGACATGCATATTGTCCTTTAGTTCCCAATTGTGCATCGCAATATTTAAAAAAAAAATCAGATAAGACAAGGAAAAAATCCAAGGAACCATGTTATTTGACACTGTCATGTAAAAACAGAAATTGGGAAATCCCAGTTGCTAATAGAATGAAATTGCAGCAATTATGTCATTATGTCGGTAAACGTCAGATGGACAGCAGGGTTCCAGAATGATCATCCAGGCAGCGCTGTGGTGTCTTGTCTTGCTCGGCGGCACCAGTGATTTCCGTTGTCTCGGGCTAGAGCGTACAGGGCGCAGGATGAAGCTGTCACTCAGGAAGTCCCTGATCTCAATGGGGGGGAGCTATGACGTGCACACGTTCGGAGCATGCGTGCTCCTTCATCAGGCATCTGCATGTCATAGCTTCCCACCACTGAGACAAGGGACTTCCTGAGTGACGGCTTCCTCCTGTGGATCGTGCGTGCAATGCCAGGCTCCTGTAGTCTGTCAGAAGAGCTATCTGCCCGTACCTCTGATACAGGCAGGCAGTAACTTTATTGCTGGAAGATCAATGAAGCACTAGAGCACTCACAAGCGCCCTCGTAATTCACTGAGAACTACAAGCTGTCAGCCGCAATGGCTGATGGTAGTTGTAGTTAATACATTCACAGAACAAAAACAAACACTAAATCTGATATAAGACAGAAAGTCTATGCAAACAACACAATGGTAAAATTCTTGCCTTGAGGCTCTTGGAGATCCTACATGAGACATGTTATGCATGGCATTTGAACATTCTCATGTTTGTGTGGGCTTCTTTCTTTACAGTACTAGGAAACTTGCCCGTTGGGAACAAAGAATGCAATAAAAACCCTATAGCGATTCTAAAATATCCCCGCTATATCCAAAACAAAATGTAGATAAAGCTTTTTTTGTAGTAGGGCTGTAATGGATAAAAAACATTTTGTATTAGATGTTTGATAAATGTAAGTACCCCATTTTATAGTCTTTCAACTTCGTCTTAATGAATCAAACTGAAATCAAAATGGGGTTGATCAACAACATCTATTGAGGACTTTGCTCTCTGCATGTGTTCGAATGTCTGGATCTAGCTAGCTCTCAGTTTACACCAACTCTATCTTGACATGTACCTTTGAGAAGGTTAATAGGAAGTACAAAGAATAACATTCCCAGGTTTGCACACTATTTTCAAATAGTAAATAATATTTGACCACCATTTCTAAATGCGGCTGAAGAAACTTATACACATACCAATTGCTTGTGCCATTTCTGTTGTCCAGAGAGATAGATGTGCTAATGCAAAAAAGCATATTGGAAGCCTTACAGAGCATATTGAGCCAGACATTCCTAATTAGTCTGGAGAGAGCACTGAGCGCTGTACACAGTTATACAAAGTTAACCCTTATTTCTCAGATTTTGTATTAGAAAGAATTGAATGTTACCATAATAATATCTGTGGTGCAAATGCCTCATTTTCTCCGAACTGTAAAACTCAGTACAGCTTTGGAAACTTTGGGAGTTCACACCCAATCCTAGTATCATCAGCAAATCATCCCCATGTGCAAAGTAACAGTAACAAATAGGTAGAAGCCTCCAAAGCTGAACCTTAATGTGGTATTAAACCACAAAAACCTAAAATGGTAAAATACTGAAGCTTGTCTTAGAATTTGGTGGCTGCATTTGTTTTCTTTTTTTTAGGCTTTTCTTTCTTTCTTTTCAACTAGTTATCTGGCCAGTAACACACTTCCAGTTTTAAGCTGGCCTTTCACAGCAAAAAAGGAGTCGACATAAAACTGTCAGTTAAAAAGCAGCAGCATCCAAATCAGATGCAGCCACTGTTTAGGTATTTATCAAAATACAATAGGCATAGTGGAAGATTCGCACTGTTTAATGTGGGCAAAGAAGTCTGTTTGTTTTTTGAAAGCTGACCATTGTAAGCTCTTCTGTAAGTGGTAAATGGTTTGCCTCAACACCCTATCCGACACTTTTGCTGGAAAGACTTAGTCTGTTGAAAAGGAAAATTGAAAATCACAGACTTACTGGGATAATTAACAGGTGAAGAAAAATTTTTAAAAAAAGCTTTAAAAAAGGAATCAAATGAAGCTACTACATCTAGGAGTTGTTACACTGAAATATATTTGTGGGGGTGGGGGGGGTTAATACCTCTTTAAAGCAACCCTGCCAAGTACAAAAAAAAATTCCATTGTAGCAGCACATAAGGCCATAACACAGACACCTCTGTCCCTCAAAAAACAAAATTTTATGGTGAGTACAATAATCGTATTTTCTTTGTTGTTAATTAATAGACAGATGACAATGGAAATTCTTTAAAAAAACATGGACATCCAAAAGCAGTCTGAGAGGTGGGGAACAGCCACCTGAAGATCTAATAGATGTGGAATCTAGTACAAGGAGATCTGAAGCCGTCAATGTCAAGTGCACAATAAAATATGTAAATCGCCATTAACAAGAAAAAAAAGGATACCAAGGAAAACAGGACAGGTTCACGGGGAATTGCTATCTGACAAAATGATAGACCTCAACTGAAAATGTGGAGGACAAACAGAGGAAGGATTTACATAGAAAGTGTAAAGGGAAGGTCTTAGGAGCAACAGCTCTAAAAGACCCTGTGCCTGGAACAGCTAATATCCCAATTTCAGGGCAGTGTTGCATCGATCAAAGAATTAGGGACTCCTTGTAGAAGTAGAGTCATATAAGACTTGTTGATATACAGGCTCTTCAGGCTATAAAACCTTAGAGTCAATCTGGAAGATAGCAATAGGGGCATCAGGCACAACTGTTGATGGAGATCCACTAGGATCGGAATGGGATTCTATTGTGAAAAGCACTGCAATCCTACCTGTTTGGAACCTCTAGAAGCAATTTTCTGCAATACTTGTGCACAAAGCAATAGAAAACTGAACTAGATATGAAACATTGTGTGGAGGTATGAGAAGTCTCAGCCAACAAGGGCAAGCCTCAGGTGAGCAACAGACCCTTCCATGACACAGAAAAATCTTCCCTGTCCATAATGCGCAAGGAAGGGCAAGGCTTCACTTACTCACAAACCTTAGCAGCTGGAGAATGGTGAATCCAAAAATCCCTGTAAAGGCAGGAGTAGCAGTGCCCAAACCAGAATACGATCGGCTTGCATCTGGGCAGCCTGATTCCTGGTGCCGCCCTGATGATTGATATATGCCACTGGCATGGCATTGTCCGGCTGGACTCTCACTTTAAGCCCCTTCAGCTGACTTATCCAGTAAACAAGTGTGAGACAAACCACTCGAAGCTCCAGAATGTTGATGGGTAAAATCCTTTCCTGAGGAGACCATGTCCTCTGCATGGAAAGGGACCCTAGAACGACTATTCCCCATTCAGTCAGACTGGCATTGGTACTCACAACCTTCCAGACAATTGGAAGAAACGACTTCCTCTCATCCAAATATCAAGGATCTATCCACACGTTCAACACCCAAAGGTTACTGGAACCTAGGGACATATGGCAGTCCAACGACCACACCTTCCTTTTTCACTCCAACAGGATACAACCCTTAACATGCCTAGCACCAGGGCTAATATTTTTGTGAATAACCAAGGAGCTGGGGCCAGCCCAAAAGGCAAAAAAATTGGAACATGGATATTTGTATTCCTTATGTTCATTAACTCCATACAGAATGTCCGAACCTTGAGAAACTTGTTTAGATCTTTGAGGTCTAAAACCGGCCGCAAATCCCAGTTCGGCTTTGGGACCGTGAAAGATTGGAGTAAAATTCAAGGAATCTTTCGGTCACTTTGGATTCTGGTTGAGCTGACTTGGCTAGGTTAGGACCTCTTTTGCCCTTGGCCTGGAGTTCTACTGGACCCAGCTGTCTGGAAACACCAAAAGGACAGCCTAATGCCACGTACACACGAGCGGACTTCTCAACGGAGTTCCGACGAAACGGACTTGCTTACACATGATCCCTCCAAAGTCCGATCGCTTCGAACGTGATGACGTATGACCGGACTAGAAAGGGAAGTTCAATAGTTAGTAGCCAATAGCTGCCCTTGCGTCGTTTTTGGTTCGCCAGACTAGCATACAGACGAACATTTTTTTTCGATAGGAATCAAGTCCGTCGGAAAGATTTAAAACATGTTCTATTTCTAAGGTCCGTCAGATTTATCGACAGAAAAGGTCCAATGAAGCCCACACACGATCGGAGTGTCCGACGGATTAGTTCCGTCGGACCTTTTCTGCCGGAAAGTCCGCTTGTGTGTACGCGGCATTAGAGTAGAGGAACCTGGAGAAGCAGAGCCTCTATTTAAAAGACACTTGCCCTTCCTCTTGAGCAGCAAGAGGGAGCTCTTCCCGCCAGAAAGCTTTTGAAAATATTTATCCAAGTAATCACTAAATAGGCGACCCCATGAAAAAGGAAACTATGCCAGTAATTTCTTACAGGACAGCTTTATGGTCACAGAACACTACGCATGCAAATGGACACCAGTGCAAAAGGAAACATTTTCTGGAGAGAGTCCTTCAGGGCATCAACCACAAAACACAGGGCCCGGGGCAACTCTGTTAACCCCTCACTAGTGTCTGCCTCAGTATGTGATTTTTTTTTTTTTACTAAATGTTTAATGCGGTCCTTAAGGTTTTGAAAACCTCCAATGGCTGCCACTGCAGGCTGCATAGCAAAGTCTGCCAAGGCAAAGGACGCTTTTAACAGTATCTCCAGTCTCTTGTCAGCTGAGTCCTTGAAGACTTGGACATTATCAACTGAGCAAGTCAGCCTTCTATTAAGACAGAACACTGCTGTATTAACTGTCCGCATGCTCCACTTTTTTAGAAACTTTTCCTCCATTGGAAAGTTGATAGAACATCTTTGGCGGCACAAAAACCCCATCTGGGTGATCTCATTCCGCATACAACATCTCCTCCAACAGAGGCTGTAAGGGAAAATACCTGTGATCTCTGAAAAGGGTGTAAAGGACTCCAAAGAGGAATACATAACAAATGAGGATTCAGCAGGAGGCAACTTGAAAATCAGACCCAACCATTTCAGTGAAGGAGTGCACTAAAATCCTCTTGAGAGCTTGAGAGCCTGGCAGCCCCTGAAGCTCTTCAGGCTCAGAGTCCTCCGTCTGTCCTCTTCCAGGTCCAGCTCGACCACCTCCTAGTCAATATCCACCCACTCTTCCTCCACAACCAAAGCAGGTTCTGGCGAGGACCGTTCCCACTTCTTACCACCTTGTATCTTGGAGGTGAGCATGCCCGCATTTTTTCCCTCAAGTCCAGCCAAAGCTAGACCTTGGTGACAAAGGCTGAAGTTGATGAGCTTACAGTGGCCACAATACCAGACAGACATAGTGTCTCAGACCCACCAGTCACATTAGGTCTCTCAGGAGACACAAACTCAGTGAGATTTCACTTAGGGTTTTCAGGGCCTGACAGTGGTGCTCCCATGCCCTTCCCAATTGCGTTTCCCCTCCCTGCTTTTTGCAAGACATTTTCCAAGCATGATGGATAAGTAACTGGGTGGTGTCTATCAGACTACCCTCCCCAGTTAAGAGCATCTGTTAAAGCATTTGTTAACCAAAAAAATAAAATATGTAGATTCTGGTCCCTTAAAGCAGATTACACAGCATAGCGCTTGTGCTATGTAATCTGCCCCCTCTAAACTGTAAAAAAAAAAAAAAAACCCTAAACCTACCACTTCTTGTATGCCCTCTCCAAACAGACCATGATAACCAGGGCAGCTCCACCCTGATCACCATGGTCAAACTGCCTCCCTCCGTGATAGGCTGCCTGCTCTCTGCTCTCCTCTCATCTCCCTCCTTTCTCCCTGTCAGCGCCCTCTGTGTCTCCAGCCCACCCCCCCCCCGCCCCGCGCTACTATTATTGTAATAATAAAATATTAAACTTCTCACTGCCAGCCCCTCTATTAGAGGCTGGCATAGCACACTGTGTAAATTGTATTTAAAAACTAGCAGTGTAAATACTAATTTCAGCTGTCTTCAGGCCGGTCACGTGACTTGTGGCTGCTTTCCAGCTCCGATGGGTGGCTTCTGTGGAGGAGACGATCGGCGACGTGATCTCCCTCTGCTGCACCGCCAATAGTATCAGATGCTGAGCCATACGAGAACCACTGGCTTCTTACCCTATACTCAGAAGCCAGTGCATTTTCACATCCTCCATGTGTGCGTGCACACTCCACATGTATGCCAATGTGCACCCACCAAAACCGCTGAGAGAAGGGAGCTGCCACACAGGAAAAAAACCTGCAAGCGCATCATCAACCTATGTCACAGAAGGAGGAGACTTTGTGCCAGGATAAGCCCCATAGAAAACTAAACTGCTAAAAAATTCAGTGTAACGGGGAACACAAACACCACTGTCCCTAGTGGACAAGAGCAGAAAGGGATTCACTCTTTAAGGGCCCTATACTTGCAGGGACACTCACCATTCTAACCGCAGAATCTGTCCATTACAAGATCAAGATCCAATTTTCACCCATCACGGCAGGAAATGCCTAACCAGACCCTCAGGGACTCAATCCCCCTTTCTTTTGGTGTCCACTGCTCTGGACCTGTACAACACCCTACCGGAAACACCTTGGTCAATAAAAAACAAAAAAGGCTCTTTTATTGCAAGGACTTTTATTGTTGATCAATTGTAAACACACAAAAGCAAATGTTGCAACCACAAAGTCCTTATATAATCTTCTCTGCATTTATAAATGCCTTAGGAATCCTGCCATCTCATCTCAATATTTTGAATGGCTATTTAGCCTCAATGTAAACCATTTTAATTCTCTTGCTATCTCACCAAACAGTACCTGTGCGGAGAGGGTGGTGTAAGCTCATTATTGGTCCCTCTCTAATGTCACAACTCTCCAGCAATTCCTAGATAGCAGCTGTGAAATCTCAGACTGGAATTCAGACTTCTGAAGGTGAATTTGACTATTACATAATCTTTTTGGATACAATGAGATCAAATCTACATTTCAAATTAGCAGATTTTTTTTCTATTGCCTGAGGTTTGCCCTTAGAAAAAAAAACATTTCAGCCAATTTGAAAATGATGGATGAATGAGACTAAAGTGAATGTGAAAGAAGGTGAAGTGGATTTTTACAAAGTTTTCACAGTTGCCATCTAATTTCATCTGTTAAGGTCAGCGAAATAATCAAAAATTGACATGTTTAAAATTAGTAGTCTAAAAATGTAACTAAACTCATGACCAAATGACACATCAGGTCCCAAGTCTTCATTTTTTTTTACTGCAGAGTGGAAGGGTCCTTCTTCAGGTGTCCATGGTGCTGCCAGGGTGATGTGGACACTTCCTTTTGGCTGTCCAGCTGAAGGGTCTACTCACTTCCTGAAGACAGCTGCAGCATGATGATGTCATGACAAGGGAACTGGTCAGCGAGGGCACAGACTGTAGCCCTGGATGACCAGTTTTCAATTAAAGAAAAGGGGGCAGTGAGAGGTACTTGGTGTAATACTCAAAAAAGTACAAAAAAAAAAGTGGTAGTGTCTGAAGATGGGCTTTAACCAGTTCAATTCTGGGCACCCCCTTCCTGCCCGGACCAATTTTCAGCTTTCAGCGCTGTCACACTTTGATTGACAATTGCGCGGTCATGCTACACTGTACCCATATTACATTTTTATCTTTTTTTCCCCCACAAATAGAGTTTTCTTTTGGTGGTATTTGATCATCACTAGGTTTTTTTTTGCTAAACAAATTTAAAAAGGCCAAAATTTTAAAAAATTATAAAAAAAGATTTTGTTTCTGTTATAAAATTTTGTCTCTATTCACACCATGGTGTTCCGTTTTGCGGGCGGAATCCCAGAGATTCTGCCCGCGATTCAGAAACGCCCCACAAATAACGGGACGTCTTTGCGATCCCCGCTTTTTTGAGTGGCACCAAATTGCAGCGCCATTTCTTTCTTGTACTTCTTTTGGGCGTCGGGTGTCCCGCGATTCTGTTTGCATGTTTCTACCGTGATTTGTTGGGGCGACAATCGTGGTAAAAACATGCAAACAGAATCACGGGACGCCCAAAAGAAGTACAAGAACAAGAGCAGATTTGCGGGGATTACGTTCACAAAACGGAATGCCATGGTGTAAATGGAGCCTTTGCAAATAAGTACATTTTGTCCTTCACTGACAGGCACTGATGAGGAGGCACTAATATGCAGCACTGATTTGCAGCACTGATGGGCATTGATATGTGGCACTGATGGGCATCTGTGATGGGCACTGACAGGCATAACTAATGGTCACTGATTGTCATTTGTTTTTGTTTTTTGATTGGCATCTGTTGTGGGCACCTCTGAGGGAGAATGCACTGATCATCAGTGCAGAACCCCCTCCTATCAGGAAAATCGCTGATCGGCTTTCCTTTTTTCGCGTCTTGACCGCACAAACTGAGGAAAGCCGATTACCGGAACTTCCTGGTTACCGCTGTGATCAGCTGATCACACGGTAAAGAGCCTACATTATATGCTCTTTACCGAGATGGGAGATGCGGAGTGTCAGAGCAACACACCGCACCAACGATCACCGCTCTGCGTGCCCACGCTTATCCTGCTGGACGTCATATGATGCCCAGTCAGGATAACTGATCTCCCAATCGGCCATCATTCTGCTACAGGCCGGGCGGGGTGTGGTTAAGTAGTTCTTACTGAGGGCTCAGGCCTAAATGTTTCCTTTCTATTTTACAAAAAGATAACTGCAATTAAAAAAAAATCAAAAAGAAAAACTATGGTTAAGTGGAGTGTCTTCATAATACAAAAAAAACTACTGTAAGAAAATATAGCTAAAAATCTACCTGCCACAAATACAGATATAAAATATATACAAAATTTCATCTTTTCCTAACTAAAAAAAAAGAAAAATATTACAAATGATAATTTTTACTTCAGAACATAAAAACAAAAAATATTTTAAAACACTATACATTTCCAGGCCCTGCGTAAAGCATGAGACCAGGTTCCTGGTTTATCCTCAGGAAAGAATGAATGGAGTTTAAGATGAGCACAGGTACTTGCATACACCACAAGGTGCGTTCACCTTACCAGTAATGTTCAAAGAAACACTGGTGAATGTTACAAGAGCAACTTACTAGCTGAAATCTATTTCTGGTTTACACCACAAAAACGCACTGAAGATCCGTAGCAGATGCATTTCTGCATGCGCATTGGGATTGGTGCGTTTTTGATACTTTCCAGTGCATTTTTAAAGCATTCCAGTACAGTCCAGTGGAGGAAAAATGCAGCATGCTCTACTTTTTTTTCTGAAATTGGAATGCCCTGGAACTGACTGCACTAGTGTGAACTATGTCATTGGAAGCCATATAATCTACTTTCCATGTGTTTTTGATGCAGAAAAAAAACGCACTGGACTGCATGTGGTGTGAACTGGCCCTTTGGGTGTAAAACGCTGTGCTTGCCCTGTTAGTAATATATGTCACTGTAGTACATATAGGGTTCCACAAGTGTTGATATCCATAAAGTTCTCCAAAACTTGTGTCACTTGTGACAGAAATTAATGTGATTATCAGGTATTTCATCCAAGAGATTCGAAATGTGCAACAGGTGTGAGGCACGGGATCATGTATTTCCGCCCTGGTTCACATTGCAGTGATTTGGCATGCGATTAGACATGTCAAATCGGTGGCTATTGCCGGCAATGGCACCATCCGAATTGGTGCGACGCCGCACCGATTCCCAAAAGTATTTCCTGTACTACTTTTGGCGACTTTGGGGTGCGATTTCATTGGACCTATGTGCAGAAACCTGCACAGATGTCTCTTAAATTGCCCCCGAAGTTGGGCAAGTTCAGCTGAACTCGCATGATTTAATTTCCGTTGTCAGTGTGAACCCAATGGATGTTTCTCTGTCAAATATCTCACAACGTGAAGATGATTACTCTTATGCCCCGTACACACGGTCGGATTTTCCGACGGAAAATGTGTGATAGGACCTTGTTGTTGGAAATTCCGACCGTGTGTGGGCTCCATCACACATTTTCCATCGGAATTTCCGACACACAAAGTTTGAGAGCTTGCTATAAAATTTTCCGACAACAAAATCGAAAATGAAATTTTCGAAAATTAAATTTTCGAAAATGAAATTCCGATCGTGTGTACACAAATCCGACGCACAAAGTGCCACGCATGCTCAGAATAAATTAAGAGAGGAAAGCTATTGGCTACTGCCCCGTTTATAGTCCTGACGTACGTGTTTTACGTCTCCGCGTTCAGAAAGATCGGATTTTCCGACAACTTTGTGTGACCGTGTGTATGCAAGACAAGTTTGAGCCAACATCCGTCGGAAAAAATCCATGGATTTTGTTGTCGAAATGTCCGATCAATGTCCGACCGTGTGTACGGGGCATTAGGCACCTCTCCTAGAAGTGTTGGCTTGAATTTCAGGTAACTACTAGATATGCAAGGAGGAATATACTAAAAGCAGATATTGTATAGTCCAGTTGTAATATTATTTGAAATTGGATAACATAAAAATCTAATGGGTTTTGTGTGTTTTAGGGGTCTCACATCGTCACGGCTTAGTAGCGCTGAAAGAAGGGTTTCCTGAATTAGCGGAGCTAGATAAATCCTGACACTTAATTTAATCAAAAGTCAGGAGTGTTATATGCAGAGCTTGGGAATTAGATATAAATGTATCAGAGGGCAGAAGTGTCCAGGTCTCCCTCCTGCACTACAAAACACCTTCCCCTCACCATGACATAAGGGGGGAAAGGTTCTATAGTCTACCTGGGGAGAGCTGATAACACTGCTTTGAATTTCAGAGCAGTAGAGGCAACATTACCAAGGTCAAAAGTGTACTTATAGCATTTTTAAAGAGAAAAACATAGGGAAATGAGCATGTATTGCAGAGTTGTGCTGAATATATTACAGTTTAAATTTTTCCCAGAAATTCACTTTAGATATTAGAAAACAGACCTTTGTGTGGAAGGTCACGTTGCATTTTAACAGCACCCAACCACTAAACGACTTGTCCTGTAATTAATTGCATTACATGAGTCTTTCAGTAAGGACTAGTGCTGATAGTTGATCAAAGGGTCATCAAGTCCTGCATCCATCAGGCTAGAGGGGCCACCACCTCATCTCTGTGAAATCTACCTACCTGAAAAGCATGTGTTTGGCTGTGTTGCAGTGTAAACCATCTGAATAGGTCAGTTACTTGGCAGTGATTTGTATGTGTGATCTTGTTATATACTGTATAGTTAGGAATGTATGTATTTATTATATCAATGTAAAGCTGTGCAGAATTCAAAGCCACAATTTAAATAAACAGCGAACCTTAATAATGTTGTGGAACACCAGCAACTACAACAGACCCAGACAAAAGTTAGGTTGGGGAAAAGAACTACCATAGAGTTCAACTGCCAGTATGACCAGTCCAAGAGTCAAGAGACCATTGTAAAGAAACAAAGAAGAATTTGCTTTCATAGAAGAAAGGGCTTCAAGGCACTGTCTCAATATGGTTAGGCTACTAGGCTTGATATTCACTTAAGCAACTTGTGTAGGGGACAGGACCTAACAGAAATATATTCTTGCACATTATCATTAAAGGAGAAGTCCATCCTGAGCTTGTTTGTCTGGGCTTCTCCTATGGGTCAAAGGAGTGCAATTCGTTTTGCACTCCTGTGACCCATTTTCAGCATAGAGAAGTCAACTCTCTGCCAACATCACTGGAATCAGTCCAGGCACCGCGTCATCACAACAATAAAGTCTGGATCCGCCAGGTGCCTGGACTGATGCCGCCCCAGCCAGCCGCTGATAGCCTAGGATGGCTGCTCCCCGCCCCTCCACAGCTCAGCACTCCAGTGAGCACAGGGGGGGCAGAGCGGAGAGCTGCTGATTGACAGTCAGCAGCTCTCTGCTCAGGGAGCTGTGAGAACCAAGCCATCAGCGATGTTCGATCGCTCGGTTCTCAGTGCAGAGGCAGTACCTAGGTAAGTATGATTCAGGAAAAAAAAACAAAAACAAAAAACATACTTCTCTTTTTCTAGAGTTTTTCTATTTAAAATGTAGAGACAAAGGGACACGGTGTTTTTCCCAAACCATACATGCGAATAAGAAAATATTCATAGATATGAAAAATACCATATTTGTACTCAATTTTAAATCCTTTTTTCAAACTCACTGGTGAATTTAGGATTCTGGTACATATGGGTTAAACTATCACCCACTGAAGGATTTGGGCACTGGCAAAAAAAACAAAAACAAACAACGACCAGCATGTCTTGGTTTCACAACAAAGAAGTGCAAAAAAAAAAAAAAGATCAAAAGAAAAAAAAAATTAAGCTGAATACAGAAATCCTGTTTTCCTCTTTGTTCATTGAGGGACACAGTATTTAGACACATATGATATGTCCAAAAGCATTCCAGATGAGGGGTGGACAACACAGCAAACAAAAAGCTAACAGGCCTAAACGTGTTACACATGCATTGTCTGTTTGTTTGCCTTTAAATAATTTTGTCCCTTCCTCACTCTGTAGCTAGGATGCTGTGTATAGCAAGTCCCACCCTATTTTCTGTGTGTCTTTAGTTTTGTGTTCTGAGTATAGGGCTCATTTATACTTGCTTCGGCTTCAACACACATTAACGGCTAGTTTACACTTACTTCAATACAAGGCTTTGGACAGGTTTTGTTAAAGCTCTCTGAACACTGTCACTACATAAAATGGTTAGCTTACAGTCCTGTTTACATAAGCTTGCTTAAAAAATTATACCCCATGTAGCTGTAGTGGTGCTTCAAAGCGTCTTCAACGCCTCCATAGAACTCTATGGCAAAGCTCGCTTGAAGCCCCATGGAAGCTCCAGTAAAGCCCCACCAAAGTCCCACCAAAGCCTCATCGAAGTACCAAGCAAAAGGTGACAGGTGCTTTGACTGGTGTTCAGAGAGCTTTAACAAAAGCATGTTCGAAGCCATGTTTTGAAGCAAGTGTAAACTAGCCCATACAGTGCTGTGAAAAAGTATTTGCCCCTTCCTGATTTTTTATTTTTTTTTATCATTTGGTTTTTTTTGCATATTTGTCACACATAAATTATTCAGATCAAACTAATTTTAATATTACACAAAGATAACCCGAGTAAATACAAAATGCTGGTTTTAACTGATCAGTTCATTTATTAAGGGAAAAAAAGCTGTCCAAACTTACCTGGCCCTATGTGGAAAAAGTAATTGCCCCCTAAACCTAATAACTAGTTTTAGCTCCCTCGGTGGCAACAACTGCAATCAAGCATTTGCGATAACCGTCAATGAGTCCTTTACATCGCTGTGGAGGAATTTTAGCCAACTCTTTGCACAATTGTTTTAATTCAGCCACATTGGAGGGTTTTCAAGCATGAACAACCTGTTTAAAGTAATAGTAAAGTTTTTTTAAAATAACAAACATGTTATTCTTACCTGCTCTGTTCACGGTTTTGCATAGAGCAGCCCCGATCCTCCCATTCTCGAGTCCCCCGATCCTCCCATTTTCGGGTCCCCCACCAGCACTCCTGGCCCCTCCCTCCTGCCAAGTGCCCCCAGAGCAGGTAACTTGCAATGGGGGACTCCTGAGCTATGGCTCTGCATGTCCATTCACACACAGAACCACAGCTTAGCCCCGCCCCCTCTCCCTCCTCATTGGCTCCTTGGCTGTGATTGACAGCTGTCTTAGGCCAATGAGGGAGAGTGCCCAGAGAGCTGAGGCTCTCGTGCACATTACTGGAGGAACATCGGGCTCAGGTAAACATTAAGGGGGCTGCTACACAGAGAAGGTTTTTTACTTTAATGCATAGAATGCTTAAAGATAAAAAACCTTCAAGCTTTACAAACACTTGTCATGCCACAGCATCTTAACCAGACTTAAGCTCGGATTTTAAATAGGCCACTCCAAAACCTTATATTTTTTTTTTTTGAGCCAGAGGTGGACTTGCTGGTGTGTTTCGGGTCATTGTCCTGCTGCATAACCCAAGTGTGCTTGAGGTCACAAACTGATGGACAGACAATCTCCTTCAGGATTTTCTGGTGGAGCCCAGAATTCATGATTCCATCAATTATGGCAGGTTGTCCAGGTTCTGAAGCTGCAAAGCAGCCCCAAATCATCACACTACCACCACCATGTTTTACTATTGGTATGATGTTCTTTTTATGACATTTTAAATTATTATGCCAGATGTAACAAGACACACACCATCCAAAATGTTAAACTTTTGTCTCATCAGTCCACAGAATATTTGCCCAAAAGCCTTGGGGATAATCAAGATGTTTTGCGGCAAATGTGAGATGAGCCTTTGTGTTCTTTTTGGTCAGCAGTTGCAACTTGGAACTCTCCCATGGATGCCATTTTTGCCCAGTCTCTTTCTTATTGTTGAATCATGAACATGGTCCTTAAATGAGGCAAGTGAGACCTGCAGTTCTTTAGATGTTGTTCTTTTTTGACCTCCTGGATGAGTTGTTGTTGCGCTCTTGGAGTAATTTTGGTAGGCCAGCCACTTCTGGGAAGGTTTACCACTCTTTCAAGTTTTCTCTCTGGATAATGGCGCTCACCATGGTTCGCTGGAGTCCCACAGCCTTAGAAATGGATTTGTAACCCTTTTCAGACTGATACATGTCAATTACTTTCTCATCTTGAATTATGTGTTGCTTTTTGAGATCCTTTAGTGTGTTTCACTTTGTCAGATAGCTTCTATTTAAGGGAGATAGCTTTATTCAACAGGTCTGGCAGTAATCAGGCCTTGGTTTGGTAAGTGAAATTTAACTCAGCTTTCCAAAAAATGTGGTTAATCACAGTTCATTCATGATTTTTCAAAGGGGGGGGGGGGGGGGGTTGGGGGCAACTACTTGTTCACATAAGGCCAAGCAAGTTTGAACAGTTTTTTCTCCTAATAAATTAAATAATAATTTAAATACTACATTTTGTATTTATTCGGGTTATCTTTGTGTAATATAAAAATGTGTTTGTTAGATTATATATATATATATATATATATATATATATATATATATATATATATATATATATATATATATATATATATATATCAGCTGCCCCTTTAAGTGTAACTAAAACACTTCTATACCGTCAAACTAAATGGAAAAGGGTGCTCACCCCATACCCTCAATCGTTGATAAATGTAAAGAGTTTTTTGTGCACATATACAAATCAATTAGTGAAAATACAAATTGTCCCATATATGCATCCACAATCTCCTACATATAAATGAATAATACAAGTAAAATAAAATTGGTCCTTAATGAAATGAATTAATATACTACAAGAAACGTATTACAACATTGTCAATAAAAGTGCTGCTGTGATATGATATGAAACAAAAAGTCCATTAACCAGCATGTGTTAACCAATCTTCATGTTCATGAAGAGGAGAAACATGCAGATGATTATTTTATTCTTCCATACCCCAAAAGTTGTGCTCCATCATGTGCATCGAATAACCACTGCACTCACCAGAGCATTAGGGCTGACCAGCAGCCAATGTGCCCCTTTTCAGTTCAATTCTGGGATATCCAAAAGCCACCCTCTGGTCCTCTTCTACGGTTTTTCATCCATTCTCATGGCCAAGGTGTATGGAAAATATAGAGATTAAAAATTTAGTAGTAGTTTATTTCCAATAAATGATTAAAACCAAAAGTAATCCACTCACTATAAATAGTTTGCTGTATCATGAAACCTTGCACTGCCAGAGCCAGTGTGGCTTCCACAAACACGGAAGTAATGTTGGGGAAAACCAGGGATGATATCAGCCTCTCAGCCTCCATGCAATTCGCGTCTTCATGATGACACAAAATGTATAGAGGCTGATGTCATCTCCGTTTTTCCCTGTTACTTCCGTGTCTGTGGAACGCACGGCGGCGGTGGATGCGAGTGGCGGTGGAAGGTTCCATCATACAGCGAACTGCTTGAGCCAGTGCCTCTACAAAGGCACTTTTATAAGTGAGTGGATTACTTTTGGTTTTAAGAATTTCTTGGAATTAAACTACTACACTATATATTACTTCCATCTGTGGGGTTTTTTATATATATTCCATACACCTTGGCCATGAGAACGATTGAAAAACAGTAAAAGAGGACCAGAGGGTGGCTTTTGGATGTCCCAGAGTTTAACTGAAAAGGGGCACATTGGCTGCTGGTCTGCCTTAGCTGCTCAAGTGAGTGCGGTGGTTAACTTTTGGGGTGTGGAAGAATAAAATAGTCACCTGCATATTTCTCCTCTTCATGAACACAGAGATTGGTTAACACATGCTGATTAATGGACTTATTGTTTCATATTATATTACAGCAGCACTTTTATCAAAAATGTTTTAGTACGTTTTTTTGCAGTATATTCATTGAAGTACCATTTTTATTTTAGATCGCAAGCGCTGAGATCTGACCACCCTTAATGGCAGTTAAAGCCAACAGAAGATATAAGCCTGGTTGTAAAAAAAAAAAGGCGGGATCCGACACACAGCATATTTCCAGGGATGAAAATGACTTTCCTTGCACCAAGCAAAGTATGCCATTTGCGTAGATTTTCTGGGAATTGAAATTCCTGGATTTTAGCACTGTGGGCATCACTGAGTTAGAGAGTTGCCTATCCCTCAAGGCTTGGGTTTTAACAGCCCTGCCTTTAAAGCCATTGACCGTGAAGCAAAATCATAAACTGGTCCTTGGGATGGAAGATCAAGTGGATCAGAGTGATTGTCAAAAGTCTGATTGGATAACCTCACACAATGCATGGTACTACTGTGGAAACTTAAATGTCTATTCCCCCTTGGTAATACTGTAATTTGGATGTACTACCTTTTCTTAACTTACAAGAGTCACATGCTCTGCCCTTAAGAGTCTTGTTTAGTTATCTCCAAATAAAATATTTCACACAATCTATTTCTTCCAATTTGTCCTTTTCCTCACCCACCCTCTTTTGGTTTCTGAATACAGGGGGGTCCCCGGGTTACAAACAAGTTAGGGACTGTAGGTTTGTTCTTAAAGAGGAGTTCCACCCAGGGGGCCGTCAAAAAAAAAAAAATTAAAAGTCAGCAGCTACAAATACTGCAGCTGCTGACTTTTAATTGGACACTCACCTGTCCCTGGGTCCAGCGATGCGGGGGATCGAGGCCCCGCTCGTCCCCCCCCTCCGCTCGTCGGCGCCGGCATTTCAACTGTGGGCGCCGGGCTGTGGCTTCACAGCCTGGCACCCACTGCGCATGCGCGAGTGGCGCCGCGCGCCGTGATTGGCCGCTCAATCACCTGGGACCTGTAATGGGTCCCAGATGATTGACAGGAGGGAGGGAGCAGAGCGGAGCCCTTCCTGTGCCTGGGGGGAAGTGATGTCAACAGCCCAGGCAAAGGAACAGGCAGACTACGAGGGACCACCTAGCAACAGGCATTTAGAGGTAAGTAAAAAAAAAAAAAAAAATATCCAAATGTTTTTTTGTTTTTTTTTTTTAGATTTTTTCCAGGTATTTTTGTTTTTTGGGTGGAACCCCACTTTAAGTTGAATCTGTTTGTAAGTCGGAACAGGTACATTTTTTAAGTGTAGCGCCAGCCAAAAAAACTGTTATTAAGCTTTTTGGATAGCATAGGGAATGGTTAAAACCCCTGTAATGTTTGTTTTGCTGTGTGTGCCCCTGTTCAGAAGATTTCACCTCACTTTCTGTCCCAATAACAATTGGATTTTGAAAATTTTGGGTTGTTGTGGAAACAAGCCTTGGTGATAAAGCATCAGTGGAGGTACCTTTTCCCCATAATAGCTCTTACAGGAGTGAATTCCCCTTCCTATGGGGTAGATTTCCTCTCACTTCCTATTGTCTCCCCCCGTTTGTAAGTAGGAGTCGTTTGTAAGTCGGATGTTTGTAACTAGGGGACCTCCTGTATGTCAGAAACAAGTCCTCTGCATTACGCAAGTAACATGCAGAGAACTGGTTTCTGACATATACAAGATCTTGATAACTCCAAGCAGCAAGAGGAATCACTGATCCAGGTGAGTCAAGGAAATCAATCCCACAGCAGGTAACTACCACAGGTGCTGGCCCGACTCGCCACCGCGATCGACAGAGGAACTTGGGATAGACTGCTGCACAACACAATGGGATAGCAAATCATAAACTTCTTTATTGTAGTAAAGACAAATAAAATCACAGGAATCCAAGGCTAAGGTGAACGCGTTTCACACAGCTTTGTGCATAAAGGATAAGTTCACCTTTTGTAACATGTTACACCCATATTTAGGGTATAGCATGTAACATGTTACAGATACATCTGCCCCCTATCCCCCCGAACCCCCAGTCTGACAACTAGCGGGGGATCTTCTTCCTCCCGCTAGCTGTCACAATCTTTAAAAAATGCGGCCATGCAGGGCTTTGCCCGCCCGGCTGCGTCATCCATTCACAGTGAAACTACAAGGTCTGGCATGAGCGCTGTGGTAGTTCATTAAGTCTTCCTTTCACAGTGTCACTGCCTGCCTGTATCGGAGGTACAGCCAGACAGAAACACAAACAGGCAGTCTGCAGGACAGTGGCATTACACTCATGATCTGCTGATTGTGGGTGCAATGTTTTACAGGTCCATTACAAAAAAAATAATAAAATGCATATTTTTTTTTACCTGCAAAGATGAACTTATCCTTTAATCATAACAAGGGATCAGTCATAGGGCCATCTCTGAAATCTGTGAAAACACACCCATTCACCAGTCAAACCCAATCAACCTTAAATGCCTCCTGCCTGACAAGCATAGTAATAACATCCAATATATTAATACCATACACAATGTAACAATATACAGAAGGTGTAACTAAATTCATAAAAAGAAAAAAAAAAACACAATAAAAAAAAGGTATGCACTGAATATAATGATGAACATGCCAGTAAACACCTGACTGATGCAAACTATATTAAAAGCAAATATATAAAAAAAGAGAACAACTTTACAGACTCCAATCATATACTAAAATCCACAGAAGACATATGATGAAAATAAAAAACACCAATAACGTCACCAGAATGGTAGAAAAATGTGAATTATCAACTGTGCAGGGGGAAAGTATGGAAAAACACCGCCGTCACTAAAAATGAGTGAAAATCCCACTCAAAGTTGAGAGCTGAGGGGATGAGGGTCTGCAGATGGAATATCCAGAAAAATGTACCTCCTGCACAGAAGACGAAATGCATCTCCACCTCTCTTGGAAGCACATACTTTCTCGACTACCTAAACAGAAACAGCTGATCAGCCTGCAGGTGATCAAATAGATTACATGACGAGTGTTACAATTAAAAGAGGAATTGATCCTAAATTACTTATCCCTACTCGTGGAGTGTATGTGTTCACCTCCAAAGATATCAGGACAACAAGACCAATTAGAACTACCACAATGGTAATTACCCTTAAAGTGTAACCAGGTAGTGGACTGTGTCACCATGGAGTTACAGATGCTGGGAGAGAGAGTTGCTTAAGGTAGGTGCCGTCCATGGCACCATATTGATGCCATCTTCTAGAAGTTTAGCACAAACAGAGTCAAACAGAATTGACAAGTATCTTTTAACAATACCTTTGATGTGACTAAATTCTAAGCTGAAGGGGGTAGAAAGGGTTAAACTATTTTTAGGTATACATATTTGTTTTTGTTATTACCACCCCTCAACAGATCATTTCTACTTCGAGCTTTAGCAATGGCATAGGCTCTATCAAGCATCCACCTCGGATAATGCCTATCTACTGTAAAAATCTCTGATACAGGTTAGTTTACGATTGGTATCCCATTGCGGTGTGCGGCTGTCTAGCTCAAGTTCTTTTGATAATACCAAGCCCTGACACCCACAAAACACAACTATGATAAAATGGAAACAGATTTTTAAATAAGGAGTTCACTCCAGAGGGATGCAGCCAAACCTAGGACAATGTGCACAAATCATCCCTTTGTACAACCTAAAAAGAGAACCAGCACAAGATTCTATATCACTGGCATCACACTTGCACATTCTGAAACATAGCAGGAGATGTTAGCAGCGCTCAGGGACACTGTTCCACATATACTGGACTTGCCCTATGATACACTCATTCTAAAAAGTAACGGCCCTTCTCTATACTCTATTATAAGCCAAACTCAGTCATATACTGTACTTCCTTGGTCATATTCAAGAGATAAAACATATGTAAGCTCTAGTGGCTGAACTGAATAATACTCTACTTATAAATGAGTGTAGAACCTTGGATCCACATGGAGGCTCCCATTTAAGACATTTCCACCAGCTACTTCCTTAAAAAAAAATTTGTCTGGCTGCTGTCTTGTTCTTTCCCACATTCCCTCACTTTACCCTCTAAGACTACATCTTTCTACTTTAGTCTAATATACAAGCACCTCCCCCCTCTTTTTTTTCTCCTCCCTCTATTTTACTTTCTTTTCATCTCCTCCTATCTTTAGTTTGCCTCGTGCTGCAATACCGCTTGGAACATGTTGTGAGAACAGAATTCTAAGCTTTTGCACAGTAAGACGTTACCTTTTAGATATGTGTTTTCATTTTAACTGAGGATATCAAAAATTCTTTCTCCACATGAATTATCCACCAGATAGTTACCGTTGCTATTCTTGCTTATTGTGAGCCCTGTTACTTTTGCCTTTATCCAAGTTAACTAATTTTTTTCAGAGACTGCTGGTTCGCTTATCTATTCTCATGTGCGACCTAGAATATGCCTGATTTTATTGTAGTCATGAAAACTTTCTAAAAAAAAAAAAATTAAAAAAAAGCAGGTCAGAATACCACGGGTGCCTGGGCAAGTCCTGAGTTACAGTATAAGGATCTCTGGAATGCCTCTACTCATAGATCCTGATGAAGGAGTTTCCGGGAGGAAAAGACATTCTTCGTGTTGTACTGATCCCATAATGCCACCAGAGCAGCCACTGTTTTCATCAAAGGATCTCTGCACCAGGAAAAAAACCTGTACAATTGTATCTTTCAGCAGCGACAGAGGTTTTGGAACACATTTGGATGTAGGGACCTTTCCCCCTGGTCCAGGCATTATTGGCTGTGGTTGATGCATGCCACGGTCATCGCGTTGCCCACCTGGGTCCTGATCAATAGACCCTACAGTCGGGATGTCAAGCATTGTAGAGACAACCAAATCGCTCAATACTCCAAAACGTTGATTGGAAACCAGGATTCCTCCAGCGTCAATATCCCCTACGTCATCAGGGTGCTCAGGACTCCTCCCCAGTGTGCCAGGCTGACATCCATTGTGATGAACTTCCAATAGATCAGAGAATGGGAGATATCCCCAATTGCAGGGCTGGGTTCCTAAAGTCACAGAGCCACCAAAACCTGGTCCTTGTTTTAGGTAAATTGGTTTAACATAACACTAAAATTGTCCCACAATGACAGGATGTTGAATTGTAGGAAGATAGAACGAAAATGGGCAAAAGGAACTTCCTCGAAAAAAGCTACCATCAGATACAGGACTCTCATGCAAAAGCGAAGAGATAGTTTACTCTTGGACTGAAAAATCTGAGCCTGGGAGCTTCAGCTATGCCTAGGATAAGACCCAAATGTTCCAAGCAACGAGTCAGCTTCAACATAGATTTTTGAAGGTTCACAATCCGACATGTTCGATCAGGATCTGTGCTGACTGTTCTGTCCACAGGAGTTCATCTTGATTTATTTAAGGTACTTCTATAGCGCCTTCAATTTATGCAGCACTTTACATATACAATGTACATTCACATCAGTCCCTACCCTCAAGGAGCTTACAACCTAAGGTCCCTAACACACATTCATACATATACTAGGGCCAATTTTAAACAGGATCCGATTAACCTCCAAGCATCTAGATATCCCGCAATGAGGATATCCTGAGAGCATAACAAGGTAAGCGCCTTGGTGAATACACTGGTGTGGAAGATAGACCAAATGGAAGGGCCATGGACTGGGAGTGTTGCAAAGCGCAAGTACGGCTGATTTTCTGAAAAAATAGGAACGTGAAAGTATGCATCCTGCATGTCTATGCAGTATAATTTATTTAGAATGGCCAGTAGGCTGCAGGCAGATCAGATAAGGATTCTGCAGGGGAAGGCGGACACCAGTATATCCACGTCCGGAGTCCACCACTTGTGCCAAAGGGCTTGAACCACCTCCAGGCGGAGAGACCATTTTCTCAGATCCAGATGCTGATGACTGAGAAAGTCCAACTGCCAAATTTCCAAGCCTGGAATGTGGATGGAGGACAGTGAAAGAACAAGTTATTTAGAATGGCCTGTAGGCTGCAGGCCGATCATTTACAAGCGGGAGTCCAGCAAACAATCTTTTTTTTTTTTTAGGTCATTGAGACACTTTGCTAACCCCAAAATAATACTCACAGTTTGGGTGTAATATTTCCACCTCTGTCTGTTTTTCGTACTGAAGAATAACTTAAAAAATGTGATGTTGGCTGTTTCCATCTTGCTTGTGGGCATGTGAAGCCCACAAGCATTGATTTCCTGGATGCGGTGAATGCTGTTCGTTCACAGCTTGTTCACACGCATGATCATTGTTTCCGCACTGAATCTTGGGAAGCCTGACACTAAGCTCCCAGGAGACAATGCGGCACCGGGGAAAGGCAATAAACACGCCGACTCCCATGGGAGGAGAGACAGGAAGTGCCACAATAAAGTACAATATAAAGGTAATTACAGCGATAAAAAAAAATTTAGTGCGGCATTTGAACATCTATGCAATTAACTGAATGGAGTAAGATTAAGTTAAAAATTTGAGTGGAACCCCGCTTTAAGACACGTCTTTTACACCAAGAAGGATGATAGGAACCCAACAACAACTTGGCATCACCTTCTATGATGAAAGGAGCCTTCAGAGGCTATAGCGCCCCCTGTCTAACTCCACACAATGCACCACATAGTTCCCACATAGGATACAATTCCAAAAGCAACTTTACAAGCCAGCTATGCATTTTTTTCCAGGAGGGGTTCTGAAGGAGAACTTGTCAGAGAAAGCTTGAGAAAAAAATTAAACATAAAAGAGGTAAGCTTTTCTCAGGAGAGAGAAGACAGCTGTCAACTCAAGTTACTTGCAAAAAAAAATGCCTGGTGAGTGGGAGGGATTATTTAGGGGATATCCATGCAGCTTTTTTTGCCAGTGTTCAATCAACTGCAGGTAGCTGCATAACCCATGGTTAAAGATTAGGGTCCTGTGTCCATTTACTTAACAAATAGGAAATAAACTTGAACAAAAAGAAAAAAATGCTAATAAAACTGTGAAACGTTTCTCAGTAGAGAAAAGATCTCCATCCTCCTATGGCACTAGCAAAAAAACAAGCATGCTGACTAGTTATACTAGGCTGGTCACTGTTTTTTTTTTTTCAGTTTGCAATTCTTCTGTTGATGGCAGTATAACCCATATGCACCTGAATCCAAGGTTCTTTAACCTTTTTCGCTGCCAGGCCCTCCTCCACTTTTAAACGCAGTTGGCCAGATCATTTTTGCAATTTTTCCATTGCCTTTTTACTTTTCTCTTTACAGCTTTCGCAGTTTGTAAAAGACCCCCCAAAAGCACATGACCAGTAGAATAAAAAGAAGGTGCTACTGATTTTTAAGGCCCCAGCATATTTGCGCAAATGTTTATCAAAACAGTATTCTCGCTAAAAATACACTAAAATCATTATTAGCAAATAAAATACCTAGATCAAGGCTTGATCTAGGTCAGTGCCAGCGCTAGTGTTTGGGTCATGTAAGGGTCAAAGGGCAAGGCCAGGGTTAAAAGGTCATGGTCAGTATATTTTGTGCAGAATAATAATTTTTAAAAAAATGGCACTTTGTGGAAATAAAACAGCGGCTGGCGCTAAAAGGTGAATCAGCCCACACCCCAAAAGTTGTCTGCTGGTCTTCAACAAAATGGCTAATGTATCTAGTATTAAGGATAAGGTTATATAAATCCTATGGAAAATGGAAGCTGACCTTTGACAAAACAGCCAATGATTTTACCATTTCCTATCCTGGACTTCAACCACTTCAATTAGGGACTGTATATTTAGGAGACACTTACCACTCAGTACCCTTTGCACTAGAGCGCAAAACGCGCATTGGGTGGAGTAAGAATGTTGACGTCTTTGCCACCACATGGTTTGCATGTGGTGGCCATAGCTTTAAGTCCAGGACACTTTTTTTTATTTATATTTTTTTAGATATTTCTTTATTGTTTTTTTTTTCTTTTAATCAACAAAACTAAACACAAATACAGTACACAGTACAAAACACAATACACTGTGATCAAAGTATATATTCATTCCTCATATCCCCATAGGATTGCATTACTAATTTCCTATCTAGTATATGGATTAGCGATAAAAAATTTAAAAAAATTATATCTAAACCATAGGACCTTTCAGTCACCATAATATCTGCCAGCTCATATATATCTTTAGCAAATCATATCATCAATAATCCTTATAGTCTATATGACCATACAGTCAGGTCCATAAATATAGGAACATCAACACAATTCTAATCTTTTTTGCTCTATACACCACCACAATGGATTTGAAATTAAACAAACAAGATGTGCTTTAACTGCAGACTTTCAGCTTTAATTTGAGGGTATTTACATCCAAATCAGTTGAACGATGTAGGAATTACAACAGTTTGTATATGTGCCTCCCACTTTTTAAGGGACCAAAAGTAATGGGACAATTGGCTGCTCAGCTGTTCCATGGCCAGGTGTGTGTTATTCCCTCATTATCCCATTTACAAGGAGCAGATAAAAGGTCCAGAGTTCATTTCAAGTGTGCTATTTGCATCTGCATGGAATCTGTTGTTGTCAACTCTCAATATGAGGTCCAAAGAGCTGTCACTATCAGTGAAGCAAGCCATCATTAGGCTGAAAAAACAAAACAAACCCATCAGAGAGATAGCAAAAACATTAGGTGTGGCCAAATCAACTGTTTGGAACATCCTTAAAAAGAAAGAACACACCGGTGAGCTCAGCAACACCAAAAGACCCAGAAGACCAAGGAAAACAACTGTGGTGGATGACCGAAGAATTCTTTCCCTGGTGAAGAAAACACCCTTCACAACAGTTGGCCAGATCAAGAACACTCTCCAGGAGGTAGTGTATGTGTGTCAAATTCAACAATCAAGAAAAGACTTCACCAGAGTGAATACAGAGGGTTCACCACAAGATGTAAACCATTGGTGAGCCTCAAAAACAGGAAGGCCAGATTAGAGTTTGCCAAACAACATCTAAAAAAGCATTCACAGTTCTGGAACAACATCCTATGGACAGATGAGACCAAGATCAACTTGTACCAGAGTGATGGGAAGAGAAGAGTATGGAGAAGGAAAGGAACTGCTCATGATCAAAAAGCATACCACCTCATCAGTGAAGCATGGTGGTGGTAGTGTCATGGCGTGGGCATGTATGGTTGCCAATGGAACTGGTTTTCTTGTATTTATTGATGATTTGACTGCTGACAAAAGCAGCAGGATGAATTCTGAAGTGTTTCAGGCAATATTATCTGCTCATATTCAGGAAAATGCTTCAGAACTCATTGGACGGCGCTTCACAGTGCAGATGGACAATGACCCGAAGCATACTGCGAAAGCAACCAAAGAGTTTTTTAAGGGAAAGAAGTGGAATGTTATGCAATGGCCAAGTCAATCACCTGACCTGAATCCAATTGAGCATGCATTTCACTTGCTGAAAACAAAACTGAAGGGAAAATGCCCCAAGAACAAGCAGGAACTGAAGACAGTTGCAGTAGAGGCCTGGCAGAGCATCACCAGGGATAAAACCCAGCGTCTGGTGATGTCTATGCATTCCAGACTTCAGGCTGTAATTGACTGCAAAGGATTTGCAAGCAAGTATTAAAAAGTGAAAGTTTGATGGATGATTGTTAATCTGTCCCATTACTTTTGGTCCCTTAAAAAGTGGGAGGCA
This sequence comes from Lithobates clamitans, assembly GCA_037952925.1. Lineage (NCBI taxonomy): Eukaryota > Metazoa > Chordata > Amphibia > Anura > Ranidae > Lithobates > Lithobates clamitans. The sequence continues at coordinate 1,403,657 of JBBGZY010001049.1, read as the reverse complement.
CATATACAAACTGTTGTAATTCCTACACCGTTCACCTGATTTGGATGTAAATACCCTCAAATTAAAGCTGAAAGTCTGCAGTTAAAGCACATCTTTTTTGTTTCATTTGAAATCCATTATGGCGGTGTATAGAGCCAAAAAGATTAGAATTGTGTTGATGCCCCAACCTGGACCTGACTGTATATGTATATGTATCAGTATCATGTCAACAATTGATATTAGAGATTAGAAATGAACATTGTTGGCGGATGCCGTGCAAGGCTCCTCCAACCACTTAGCCCAAATGTTTTTGTATTTTTGTGGACAACCTCTGTTCACATAAGTATCTCTATGTAGTGGTAAACTATTATTAACCGATTGTTTCTAATATAAAAGGGTGGGCGGCAAAGGTTTCCTCCAATACAGGGCAATAGCTTATCTAGCATAAAACAAAGTAATATTAGCAAATGTCCGCTCTGCCTCTGCAGGAAGGATATTCTTACCAAACCCAACAAACTGACTGACATAGAGACTGGCATGGGGGCGTGGAAAAAGGAATTTAACAAAGACATCACCTCCACCCAAAAACCTACAATATATGGACAAGTCCAGAAGATGTGTGAGAAATCTCCCAGAGCCGTACCACACTGCCAACAGTCGGAAGAGCGCGTAGGATTCATCCTGTTTAGTCGGTATGGTGTAAAATAAGCTCTATGCACCAATTTGAATTGGATCAAACGGTCTCTCAGTGAGACCAAAGATCGAAAAGGAACATCCCACACATCATCCCAATCGTCATTGTCTAAATCAGGAATGTCCCGCAGCCATCTAGCCATAAGGCCCTCTAACACCGGGAGAGATACTGTAATAAAATGAGAATACAATCTGTAAGTAAGTTTCTCCGAACAGTCGGACTGAAGTACCATTTCCAAAATAGATTGTTCAATCATTGGATTAGCTTGTGGGAACTGGGCATTGAAGGCATGGGAAAGTTGATAATATCTAAACAGATGGGAACTGGGTAGATTAAAGTTTAAGGTGAATATGAAAAGGAGGATACCTTCTGAATAATAACAATCTGAGAAACCAACTTAACATTATATTTAGTCCATACAGAGGGTTCTGATCATTTATAAAGCTGGAGTAAAGTAGGATTCAGCCAGAGGGGGGCATTTGGAGAAATTGAGCAATGCTCACATCTAAGGCCAGCCCGCCAAGCTCGAATAGTAGTAAGCATTGAAGGGGTCAGATGATAAGGGGTCCGAGAGCCTCTGAATAAAAGAAACGTAATGCCCTGTACACAAGACTGGTTTTCCCGTCGGAATAAACTCTGAAGGTTTTTCAGACGGAATTCCGCTCAAGCTGTCTTGCATACACACGGTCACATCAAATTCCGACCGCCTAGAACGCGGTGACGTACAACACATACGACGGGACTAGAAAACGGAAGTTCAATAGCCAGTAGCCAATAGCTTCCGTCTCGTATTTGCTTCAGAGCATGCGTCATTTTTGGTACGTTGGAAAAGCATACAGACGATCGGGTTTCCCGATAGTAATTGGTACCGTCGGAAAAATTTAGAACATGTTCTCTTTCTAGGTCCGTCAGAATTTTCGACGTAAAAAGTCTGATGGGGCATACACACTATCGGAATATACGATGAAAAGCTCTCGTCTGACTTTTTCTGTCGGACATTCCGCTCGTGTGTACACGGCAAAAGGGCTTCTATAGATTCTATCACCGCAGCTTCCAATCGAGTGGAAGGGTTAGATAGATCTGGACATAGCCACCATGCGGCCGTCACCAGCTGAGTAGCTAGAAAATACTTCTAGAGATCTAGAAAAGCTAGACCACCCTGATTACAGGGATGCATCAGGGTGGTCAACTTATACCTAGGTTTTATTTGGGCCCCATAAAAAAAAGAGGAAAATAATTGATTAAGCTTTATGAAAAAAGATGAGCCCCCTCCTTCAGACAATGAGAATATAGAGAAGCAAGAAGAGGAGCAAGAAGGTCTCCATGAGCCTTACAGAATTCTATGGGGAAAACATCTGGTCCCGGTGACTTTCCCATAGGGAAAGAACCAATAATTAGGAGAACCTCCTCTTGTATTATAGCACATACTAAAGACTCTCTCTCTCTCTGTCTGACAATCAGGCAAGCGCTACCGGATCCAACCAAGCAGCCAAATCAACAGGCAGGAAATCTGGGGTCATCTGGGATGTATATAATGTCTGATAGTACTGACGAAAGGCCTCAAAAATATTAGATTGTGAGGAAACCGTTTCCCCTAAAGGAGTACGTATTTCAGAAATCGAGGTAGTAGAATGCTCATGGCCAAAAGAAATGACCATTTCGGTGCCCCTGCTTGAAGGACCTCTGTTTATTTCTATAAAGATCCATCCTCGTGGCCTCTGTAATATGAAGATGTAAAGCTTGTTTTGCATGCAATAAACCATTAAAATTAATCTCTGACGGGTCAATCGCATATTGAGCTGTTTGTTCTTCCACCGAGGCCCACAGGGTGTCAGTCTTCACTCGCTGGGCCCTATGGACAGCCTTTATAGCAGATTTATATTGTCCATGAGTGTAAGCCTTAAAGGCGTCCCATAAATTTGCAGGAGTAGAAGATTCCTCATTAAACTCCCAATACTCTGTAAGGAGGGGCGGGATTTTGTCTATCACATCAGGATGTGACACCCAATGGGTTCCCAATCTCCATTGGGCTGCATCCCGAGAATGGGGAAGACATAGTGCGAGTAACAAATGGGGCATAATCAGATAACCAACTTGGCATCTATTATATCGGCTATAACAGCAGGGTTAGCAAAAGCCAGATCTATATGAGAGGCAGTCTTATATGACGTTGAAAAAAATGAATAAGATCTAATTAAAGAGGTCCACTGGGAAATGTTTAGGGGGAGTCGGCCTATCTAAGGTAGGATCAAGTATGGCATTAAAATCTCCCGTAAATAATAATTTGGCTGGACAATGAGGGGTAATCCTCTCCAGCAAACTATATAGTAGGGCTCCAGAGAAAGGAGGAGGAATATACACATTAACAACTACCGTATATACTCGAGTATAAGTCGAATTTTTTAGCACATTTTTTTGTGCTGAAAGTGCCCCCCTCGACTTATACTGGAGTCAAGCACTTTTCTGCAGCAAAAAAATTCATTTTCCGAACCGACTTTGGGGCCCCGTATCTCAGGCACACTTGGTGCTAGGAACCCCAAGAATTTGGTGTGCAAACCCAGTGGAACTGGTACCATAACATATCCAAAGCTGGGGTTCCTAGCACCAAGTGGCCCTGAGATAGAGGGCCCCAAAACCGGTTCAGAAAATGTCATTTTCTGCTGCAGAAAAGTGCTTGACATTTTCTGAACCGACTTTGGGGCCCCATATCTCAGGGCCACTTGGTGCTAGGAACCCCAAATTTGGTGTGCAAACCCAGTGGAACTGGTACCATAACATATCCAAAGCTGGGGTTCCTAGCACCAAGTGGCCCTGAGATACATATCTCAGGGCCACTTGGTGCTAGTAACCCCAGCTTTGGAAATTTTATGGTGCTAGTTCCACTGGGTTTGCACACCAAATTTGGGGTTCTTAGCTCTAAGTGGCCCCAAGATACAGGGCCCCAAATTCGGTCAACTGTGTCCATCTACAGCAATGTCATTTCGGGACCCTTTGGGTTCAGAGACCCCAAATTTTGGCTGCAGCTAGGGGGCATCTAGGAACCCTTAACTACCAAGTTTGAAGTTCAGGGGACCTATGGCTGCAAATGGGCACAGTGAGGCATGCAAATGGGCACAGTGATGCTGCAAATGGGCATTGTTGACCCTCTTTTCCACTTACAGTAGCTGTGCATTTCTCACCCTCGTCTTATACTCGGGTCAATAAGTTTTTCCCATTTTTTTGTGGTAAATTAGGGCCTCGACTTATACTCGGAACGACTTATACTCGAGTATATACGGTATATATCTCTGGCCCCACAACAAAAACACAGTCAAAACGTATTTTCCCTGGGGGTCAGAATAAACATGTTCTATTATACAAGGCAACGATCTGCTAATTAAAGTTGAGACCCCTCTAGAGAATGTAGAGTAAGAAGCATGGAAGGTCTTCTGAACCTAAGGCCTCTTTAGCATCAACAGCTTACTGCCCATAAGATGTTTTTCTTGCAGTAACACCATATGTGGAGAGTGAGTTTTTAAATACCGAAAGAGCAACACTCTCTTAAATTTAGAATTAAGGCCACAAACATTCCATGACAGGATGGAAAAATTAGCTTGATCACGTGACACTATTGGGACAATGAAAGAGAATGATACTGAGACACTTAACTGCAATATGATAAAATGCATCTAGAACAAAGAAAACATTCAGGAAAACATGTCCATAAAATAATAAATAAGCTTAACGTGTAAAAATATATAATGGGTACAACATACAACACAAACCCAACTGGTGTTAAAACACCCACCCTGCCATTGTCTTACATCATCCAAAAAATGGAGGAATGCGTAGAGAGGGCCTAATTCCAAGACCAAAAAAAGGAAAAAAAATATTAGGCAATTATATAGTACTTGTTCTATATTAGAAGAAAAAAACCTAATAAAATTTTAAAAGATAACTATGGTGAAACAGCAACAGGACGTCTTACCAGCCCACCCCCCAAAGAAATGTCCCAAAATTATCAGATAAGCAGGGCAATGAGTAGAATTAGCAAAGGGGGGCAGCTTGGCGAGCTCTCTAGGGCTCTTTCTGGAGCTCCAAAATAAAGGATAAAAAAGAAAAGCTTTTAATAAATACTACACTATACAGTGCATTGAAAAAGTAGTCATACCCCATGAAATTTTCCACATTTTGTCATGTTACAACCGAAAACCTAAATGTATTTTTTGGGATTTTATGTGATAGACCAACACAAAGTGGCACATAATTGAGAAGTGGAAGGAACATGATAAATAGTTTTAAAAAATTTTTACAAATAAAATTTGTGGTGTGCATTTGTATTAACCCCCTGAGTCAATACTTGCAATTACAGCTGCCAGTCTTTTTGGGTAGGTCTCTACAATGGCTTTCTTCTTGCCACTCTTCCATAAAGGCAAGATTTGTGGAGTGCATGACTAATAGTTGTCCTGTGGACAGATTCTCCCACCTAAGCTGTGGATCTCTGCAGCTCCTCTATAGTTACCATGGGCCTCTTGGTTGCTTCTCTGATTAATTCTCTCCTTCCCCAGCCAGTCAGTTTAGGTGGACAGCCATGTCTTGGTAGGTTTGCAGTTATGCCATATGCTTTCCATTTTTGGATGATGGATTGAACAGTGCTCAGTGAGATGTTCAAAGCTTGGGATATTTATTTATAACCTAATCCTACTTTAAACTTCTACCCAACTTTATCCCTTACCTGTCCTTTGTTCACTAAGGTTCTATAACAAACCTCTGAGGGCTTGACAGAACAGCTGTATTTATATTGAGATTAAATTCCACACATGTGGACTCAATTTACCAATTAGGTGACTTCTTCTGAAGGCAACTGGTTCCACTAGATTTTAGTTAGGGGTATCAGAGTAAAGGGGGCTGAATACAAATGCATGCCACACTTTTCAGATATTTGGAAAAAAATTGAAAAACCATTTGTCATTTTCCTTCCACTTCACAATTATGTGCCACTTTGTGTTGGTCTATCGCATAAAATCCCAGAAAAATACATTAACGTTTTTAGTTGTAACATAACAAAATGTGGAAAATTCAATTTGGCTCCATTTTCGGTGAGCACTTGTTCCACACAGTCCTGCCCTCTGCCTGAGTGCTGGTACCTGACACCTATTCTGGTTGGTGCTACATCAAAAAAACTTCCTCAAAAAGGGACCGCCCTTGAGGGGTGAACCGCGGAGACCTGGTGATAGTCATTGTGCCCATTTGCTGTTCACATGATGTACAGCCATCTGGTCTGGTGACTGCATTGGACTGGTGGTGGTGTGTTGAAATTTGGTGTCATCACTCTCACTCTCTCATACTGGTCACTAGAAGTTCAATGGCACCTCATGGCAAAGAACTCTGAGGATCTGAAAAAAAGAATTGTTGCTCTACATAAAGATGGCCTAGGCTATAAAAAGATTGCCAAGACCATGAAACTGAGGTGCAGCACAGTGGCCAAGACCATACAGAGGTTTAACAGGGCAGATTCCACTCAGAACAGGCCTCGCCATGGTCGACCAAAGAAGTTGAGTGCGCGTTCTCAGCGTCATATCCAGAGGTTGTCATTGAGAAAGATAGACTTATGAGTGCTGCCAGCATTGCTGCAGAGGTTGAAGGGGTGGGGGAGTCATCCTGTCCACATGCCGCACACTCCATCAAATTGGTCTGCATGGCTGTCATCCCAGAACAAAGCCTCTTCTAAAGATGATGCACAAGAAAGCCCGCAAACAGTTTGCTGAAGACAAGCAGACTAAGGACATGGATTACTGGAACCATGTCCTGTGGTCTGATGAGACCAAGAAAACTTATTTGGTTCATATGTTGTTATGGTGTCAAGAGTGTGTGGCAGCAACCAGGTGAGGAGTACAAAGACTACCTTGCCTACAGTCAAGCATGGTAATGGGAGTGTCATGGTCTGGGGCTGCATGAGCACTGCCAGCACTGGGGAGCCACCGTTAATTGAGGGAACCATGAATGCCAACATGTACTGTGACATATTAAAAATTATAACAATAATAAAATTAGCACAAGATCAACTCAGGTGTCTTTAGTTGTTATAGCAGCACTACTATCATAAAGTCTATGATTAGCTTTCATGTGTATACAATACACAGGGTGAAAAGCAGTTGACAGGTGGTGTGAGAAAAAGTCTCAGAAACCGCAGATGATAATCTTGCTATGTCACACAGTAAGTCTACACACACCGAAGTCCGTGTACCACACTACTGTTGGGGTTTCAAACTCACAAGAGGGATGGATATATCAGGCATGGATAGATATACCACAGCTTACCTCAGCGTCAAGGCAGGTGTCACAGCTTATCATGTGGATTCCACTGGTTTCTCGGACAGAAAAAAGGCAGTATTCCAACATAACAACCCCAAACACACCTCCAAGATGACCACTGCCTTGCTAAGGAAGCTGAGGGTAAAGGTAAAGGGCTGTCCAAGCATGTCTCCAGACCCCAACCCTATTGAGCATCTGTGGGGCATCCTCAAATAAAAGTTGGAAGAGCATAAGGTCTCTAACATTCACCAGCTCTGTGATGTCGTCATGGAGGAGTGGAAGAGAACTCCAGTGGCAAACTGTGAAGCTCTGGTGAACTCCCTGTCAAAGAGGGTTAAGGCAGTGCTCGAAAATAATGGTGGCCACACAAAATATTGACACTTTGGGCCCAATTTGGACATTTTCACTTAGGGGTGTACTCACATTTGTTGCCAGTGGTTTAGACATAAATGGCTGTGTGTTGAGTTATTTTGAGGGGACAGCAAATTTACACTGTTATACAAGCTGTACACTCACTGCTTTACATTGTAGCAAAGTGTCATTTCTTCAGTGTTGTCACATGAAAAAATAGAATAAAATATTTACAGAAATGTGAAGGGTGTACTCACTTTTGTGAGATTTTTTTTTGGGGGGGGGGGGGGGGGCTGTACTACAGGTACAAACATATACATATGTGGTTTCGCTACGATTGTCAGGAGCAGGAGAATTTAATTTGGGTTGTTCTTTGGTAGTAGGTTATGGTAATAACAAGAAATTTGCAGCTAAACTTAAAATAAATGATTTTTTTTTTACCATTTTGGGCCAGTTTTCCTTAGATAATAAAAAAAAAAAAAAAAAGAAGGAGGAGATATCGATTACCTTTTACCACCAAATAAAAGCCCAATTTGTCCTGAAAAAACAAGGTATAATCCACCTGGATGTACAAAGTAGCTATGATATGTACAGTTTTACAACTCAAAGTTGCACAATTGTGCTCAGGCATTAACATTTGTCTTACTCATAGGTGTGAAGGGATTAATGCATTCTATGCATTAAGGTAAAAAAAAAATGCTATGTTTGTGCCTCCCGCCCACCTCCCTAAACACTTACCTGACATCACTCTCAATCCAGCACTGTGCCCACTAGCAGCCCTCCTATGTTCTCTCTTCTTGCATTCACAGGCTTGACTAAGAGTAGCAGGAGCTATTGGCTCCTGCAGCTGTCAGTCAAATCCAGTGAGGAGGGAGTGGACAGCGGCTTGCTATGGGGGCACTCGGAGGAAAAGCCAGGTGCGCCAGTGGAGAACCCCAGAAGAGGGGGTTCGGAGTTTTATACTATTGCACAGAACAGGTCAGTAGAACTTTTTTTTTAATTATTATTAAAATAAAAACAAGACATTTTAACTTTATAACCACTTTAATGAATGAAAAAAGAAAGTCCTTAATTATTACATTTTAGTGGAATGTGAATTTGTGTAAAAGATTTTTACCCCATGTAAATTAACTGCATGTAATCTCTCTCTAGCTATCATTATAATCTCTCTCACTGAATTGTAAAAAGACAGAACTGGCTTATAGTTGCCATTATGTAAAAAAAGGAAGAGCACAGGGATCCATATTTATCTCCCTCCTAATAGCATTATCCTGGGTTCATTTCGCCCTTGTTAACTGCTGAAATGAAATCAAGTAGAGGACTTTTGTAAGCAGCATAGCATTAAGTTAATGTGGCAGTTTCCAAATACATTTCCACCAATTTGAGCTGTAAACCAGTCCTTAATTGGAAAGAGATTGCTATTCATACGTAGCTGGTTACCTGGCAAAGAAGGAAACTAGAAGGCAGAAGGCTCTGCCAGCCTGCCCAATCACCATTTCAATGGCACATGCCACAAGAGCCAAGCACTCGTTTACTGGATTGATCATGGTAGATAAACTCCAAATAACAGAGAAATTAACAAATGCTTGACATGTGCTCAACATCCATTATTCTGACACTGCTCTGAAAACGTTAAGCCTGGGAGGATTCTTCATCTGCATTCATGTGTCCCTAGAGAGAGGCACAAAGCATATTGTGTCCCTGTCCTTCCTCCAGATCAAATCTACAGACACAGGCCAAGAAGTCACAGGGAACTGGGGTTGTCTGCTAAAAACATTAAGAAACAAAATTAAATTATATATAGTGTGATAACTGTATTTGTATGTTTAAAAATGGAAAGGAAGTGGATTTTGACTATATGTTAAATATATTTTTAAATAATGCAAATGCTAACTAATTTGTTATCTAGATGCATTTCTAATCTAAATATAACAAAAGTTTAAATAGTAATTAAAAACAACCATGGTTTAATCATTTAAGTAGTATCTCACGGCACTACAAAAAATAGTAATTATTAAAATTACTTTGTTAAACACTTAAAATATTTATCATTGTATAGGAAAAGAGAGCCAGCAGATTATGCAACACTATGCAAAATTTTAGGCAGGTGTAAAGAAATGTTGCAAAGTAAGAATGCTTTAAAAATATATATTTTAATTGTTTATTTTTTATCAATTTACAAATTGCAAAGAAGAAGAACCTACAGTAAATCAAAGCAATATTTGGTGTGACTACTCTTTGGCTTCAAACCAGAATCAACTCTAATGCCCTGTACACACGGTCGGACATTGATCAGACATTCTGACAACAAAATCGTGGATTTTTTCCGACGGATGTTGGCTCAAACTTGTCTTGCATACACACGGTCACACAAAGTTGTCGGAAAATCAGATCGTTCTGAAGGCGGTGACGTAAAACACGTACGTCGGGACTATAAACGGGGCAGTAGCCAATAGCTTTCGTTTCTTAATTTATTCTGTGCATGCGTGGCACTGTGCGTCGGATTTGTGTACTCACGATTGGAATTTCCAACAACGGATTTTGTTGTGGGAAAATTTTATAGCTAGCTCTCAAACTTTGTGTATCGGAAATTCCTATGGAAAATGTGTGATGGAGACTACACACAGTCTGAATTTCCGACAACAAGGTCCTATCACACATTTTCCATCGGAAAATCCTATCGTGTGTACAGGGCATTACCCTTGCACACTTTGTACGCTTGCACAAAGTCAGGGATTTGTAGGATTGGAGTTAGGTGTATGATTAACCAATTATACCAAGCAGGTGCTAATGATCATCAATTCCATATGTATGATAAAACCACAGACATTATTAACTGAAACAGAAACAACTGTGTAGGAGGCTTAAAACTGGGTGAGGAACAGCAAAACTCTGCTATTAAGGTGAAGTAGTAGAAGACAGTTTCATGTCACAGGTCATACACCATGGTAAGACTGAGCACAGAATTAAAACTCAAGATAGTTATACTGCATAAGCAAGGTCTCTCTCATACAAAGATATCAAAGCAGATCGGGGTTTCAAGATATGCTGTTGAAGCTTTTTTGAAGAAGCACAAAGAAACAGGTAACGTTGAGGACTGCAGAGGTTGGCCAAGGAAACATAAAGCAGCAGATAAGAAGACACATCATGCTTACTTTCCTTTCACATCAGAAAATGTCCAGCAGTGCCATCAGCACAGAATTGGCGGAAACCAGTGGGACACAAGTACACCCGCCAACTGTCCGTAAAAGTCTGGCCAGAAGTGGTTTTCATGAAGAAGTGCAGGGGCATGGGGAGCAGAGGACTGAAATCTTTAACTAAGAGCAGCCATCAGCACAAGGGACAAGTTCTCATTGAATGCAAGTACGGTATCTTAGGCTTTCAGTATGGTTAAAGTATTGTACAGTACTGTACAGTATTGGCATTTTATAAAAAAGTAAACCATACACAAAATAGATCTTATTAGTATTTTCAGTAGAATATCAGATTATCCCAGCAGCAGCTTGTGTGTCTCTCTACAAAAGTGTCACTGTCTTGCAGCTGAAATACCCAGAAATTTATTCTTCATCAAGGTGAATCATTCAAGGAGGTGTGACATCATCATTTGGTTTTGTAATTGCCTCAGCAATTGCGCGTAACAAGAAATCCTGGTGGAAATATCTCACCACTACCACTCTGAGATATGTAACCCTGAACTAAACGATCAGTTCTTAAAGGAGCTGATTGGACTTCAGTGCACTTGAAAATACAAAATAATTTTATTCCACAACATTCATGTGTTACTATTGCTTGAAAACAAAAATCGAAAAACTTAAAAAAAAAAGTTTTTTGTTGTTATTGCTAATTTGACATAGTCACCATTCCATAACCAGACATAAAAGTCAACGTGAAGACATAAATAAACTTAAATTAGATAAACCGAAGCATTTTATTTAAATATATTCATTGACTATTTGTTCTCATTTAAATTGCTCCATGATTAATATACACGCCCATATTGCAGGCTGCCCCTGTTACAAAAGAGTAATTGTATCCCTAATTTTCTATGAGCTGTGACAAATCTGTGGTCTTATATTCTTTGCGCCCTAAATGATGACAGATTTCGCTTTTGTTCCTTTATTTTAACGCTTTATTCACAATTTACAGATAATTTCTGTCTGTCCCTCTTCCCAATCTTAAAATTTCACTGGTCATATTAGATGGTTAACAAATTGTGGAGCAGGTCCCATTAAGCTTCTGCATTAAGCATTTTCTGACATAAGAGCCAGTTTGTGACATCTGAAAACAAGATCAAACTTGCAATTTAAGAATGACCATTGTACTTCATGTACATGCAGATTATCATGATAGTCTTTAGAAAAGTTGCGACTCATTTTTTGTATATACTGCACTTAAAAGGAGGAGAAGTATGGCCAAAGCTATTTTGGCTATACTTCTCCTGTTGGTCACAGGAATGCACTCAATTCTGTACTCCTGTGACCCAGATTTAGCCAACAGCAGGCTAAAGCCCACTGTTGGCTGACATTACAAAGCCAGTCCAGGCTCTGCAGGGATCCCGACAATAATATCAGGATCTGCTGATGGGTAGCTGGCTCATCCTCTCAGTGCGCCGATGAGAGCCTGAGCCAACTGCACCCATCCCTTCACAGCCTGGTGCTCCTGTGAGTGCTGGAGGGGCACAGCAGAAAGCGGTGACAGTCACCAACGCTCTGCTCACTGAAGACTGAGAACAGAGTGATCAGCCTTCTTTAATCGCTCAGGCTGGGGGTGACAAAGCATCAGACCGATGTTGCATCCACCTAGGTGTACATTTGCTTTTTTGAAAACCTGCACTTATCTTTTAATTAGACAGAAGGGAGAGAGGCGCTTCTAAGTGTAGGATTTAAAACAATTTATTAAAAGGTATGACTAAAAGGTATGATTAAAAGTGGGAACTCGTGGAGTTGATATAAGAAAGGCACATCAAGGGTATGTAAACCCCATGTAAGCCGTCGACAGTGACAGTCTTCAATGTACGCCGGCTGCAGCCGTGGCTCTCCTCTCACTCGCATCCAGGAAGTCGGCCATAGATCCATCATCAATCACTATGCCTGCCGCCACCACTGACCTTCTCCACTCCAGATGAAGGCTTCCGCCATCTGCCCACTCCAGATGAAAGTTCGTAAATGTCTAAGGGACCGTGCCACACCGGTGACATCACTGGTGTGGCACCGCCCCTTGTGATATCACTGACCCAGCATGCCCTGGTCAGTGAAATCACAAGGGGTAGTGCCCCTCTGACGTCACCAGATGGCACCACTCCTTACTTATTTTCAGGAGTCTTTGGTGGAAGTGGACTTTGTTTTTGTTTTTGGGTTCAGCGGTGCCAGTGGGCATCGTGATTGATGCTCACTTACATAAGGGAAGCCGGGATCTGGGGGCCCCTTCCGATAAGCCCCCCACCCACAGACCCCCAGCCATGGTTCTGGGAAAAAGGCCTTTGTCTCCATTAACATAAGCCCCCTTTCCCAAAAGCACCCCCAATGTTGAGGGCATGTGGTCTGGTATGGTTCAGGGCCTTTCCTGGCCTGCCGGGCTGCATGCTCAGATAAGGGTCTGGTATGGATGTGGGGGGGTGGCCCATGCCACTTTTTTTTTACATTTTGGTGTTGGGGTTCCCCTCAAAATCCATACCAGACCCGAAGGGCCAAGCACCAGCGGAAGATCTCTATAGATCTATTGTGGACCAAAGCAATTTGTATACTGGTCAATTCATCGCCGCTAATCCCCATTTGACCCTTGCCAGAGAATGGAAACCTATTATGGTTTTCGAATTTAAGACCTTTCTGGGCCTATCCCTTCTCATGGGCATAACTAAAAAAAGTAAGTTGCGGTCATATTGGTCCACTGACCCAATTCATCACCCAATTCATGGCCAGGGCTAGATACAAGCAGATCTTGCGGTTCATGCTTTTTAATGACAATGAACTGTCGTCCTCGGGGTGACCCTGAATACGGTCGGCTCCACAAAATTCAGCCCCTCATAAACCACTTGAACCAACAGTTTGCAGCCTTGTTTACTCCCGATCAAATTGTCTGCGTTGATGAGTCCCCGATTAGGTTTTCTGGTCGCTCGTCTTTCAAACAGTATCTTCCCAGCAAGTGTGCCAGATATGGGGTCAAGATGTATAAGCTCTGTGACAGGGCAACAGTACAGTACAATACATATAGTTTTATGGTTTACGAGGGAAAAGATAGCCACGTGGAGCCGGAGAACTGCCCAAACTATATAGAAAGCGCTGGTAAGATTGTGTGGGACTTGGTGTCACCCTTATTCGGAAAGGGGTACAACTTGTATGTGGACAATTATTACACAATTGTGCCACTTTTTAGTCATCTGTTTGATCATGGAATTTGCGCATTTGGCACCGGGCGATCTAATCGCCGGGGCTTACCCCATCTGCTTGTAGATTCCTGTCTTAGGCTGGGGGAGAGAGCCTGCTTGAGGAGTAATAATTTGCTCACAGTGAAGTGGAAGGATAATTGGAATGTTTTTGTTCTGTCCACCCTTCATGCAGATACGACAGTCCAAATACAAACGGCGACTGGAGTTGTGGAAAAACCCCTCTGTGTCCACGAATGCAACCTTATTATGGGAGGGGTAGACCTCAATGACCTGTTGTTGGCGCCTTACCTAATTGCCCGTAAGGCCAGACACTTGTACAAAAAAGTGTCTGTAAGCTTATTTCAATTGGCTCTGCTGAACGCATATGTGCTATACAAAGCGTCAGGACAAACTGGATTCCTCCCTAAATTCCAGGAAGTGATCGTCATAGCCCTTCTGTTTCCAACGGTGCTGTGCCCCACCTTCCCAACACAAATGCAGTGAGCCGGCTGCATAAGAGGCATTTTCCTTATGTCCTCCCTGGTACCCCTACCCAACAAGCACCCCAAAGAAAATGTTGTGTCTGTAGGAAACACGGATATAGGCGTGACACACGCTATTATTGTCCCTCCTGTCCTGGCCAACCTGGTCTTTGCATCAGTGAATGTTCTGAATGCTACCACACACTAGTGGAGTATTAGCGAAGGGTACAGCACTGCAAAGACTAGGGCACACTTTCACAGGATCTCAAAAGATGCCATTGCATTTTGAGAGACCCGAACCTGGAACTGTTACAGTTACAAATAAAAGTGTAAAAAAAAAAAAAAGCATATAAATAAAGTAAAAGAAACAAAAAAATTTATAAAATAAAAAAGCCAAAGATAGTTGTCATTTTATTGTTCTTCTCTCTCTCTATTTTCTCTCTATTGTTCTGCTCTTTTTTACTGTATTTTATGTTTAACTGCAATTTTTTTGTTATTATGTTTTATCATGTTTGCTTTTCAGGTATGCAATTCTTTTATACTTTACTGTTTACTGTGTTTTATTGTTAACCATTATTTTCTTTTCAGGTACGCCATTCAGTTGCAGCACTGATTTATTTATCTTGACAGCAACAGCTTTTGCTCTCACGAGATGTAAATCAGCGACTCCAGCGCTGTAGGATTTCACCACCACAGTTTAAAAAAGAAAAAAAAACATATATGCCGAAGCATCGGCGCAGGGGTGGAAGGGGCGATTTGCCCCTAAGGCTACTTTCACACTGGGGCGTTGGGGACGTCAGCGGTAAATCGCTGCTATTTTTAGCGGCGCTTTAGCGCCCCTTTTCAGCCCCTAGCGGGGCGCTTTTAACCCCCACTAACGGCCGTATAGGGGTTAAAAGCGCCGACGCTCTGCCAGGACTTGGGTGGCACTGCCCAGTGATTTTAATGGGCAGGGGTGCTGTAGGAGCGGTGTACACACCGCTCCTACAGCGCCTCAAAGATGCAGCTTGCAGGACTTTTTTTGGCGTCCTGCCAGCGCACCGCTCCAGTGTGAAAGCACTCGGGCTTTCACACTGGAGTGAGAGGAGAGGCTCTTTACAGGCGCTATGCAGGTGCTATTTTTAGTGCTATAGCGCCTGTAAAGCGCCTCAGTGTGAAAGCAGCCTTACAATAGGAGCGGATTGCCCCCATGCTTCGGCATATATTTTTTACTTTTTTTTTTGGCACAGATTGTTGTTGTTTTATTGAGTTAATGTTTTATTGTTACCATTGTTTCAGGTACACTATTCAGCTGCAGCACTGTTCCATATATCTTGACAGCAACAGCGTTTGCTCTCATGATGCGTAAATCAACGACTCTAGCGCTGTAAGAGGTGATTTCACCACCACAGTTTAAAAAAAAACAAAAACGTGCATGTATGCCCATCATTAGAAGTGGGAGGATGCAGATCAATCTATTTTTTCATGCAGCCCACAGGCTGCATGAAAAAAAGAATATACAATATATGCCCAACAAGGACCAGCAATGTACTGGTATGTTGCTGGCCTCTGAGTGGTTATACCAGAATGATGCCTGCAGGTTTAGGTATCATTCTTTTCAGCCAGCGGTCGGCTTTCATGTAAAAGCAATCCTAGCGGCTAATTAGCCACTAGACTGCTTTTCAAGCAGTGGGAGAGAATGTCCCCACCCCTCCCGCCATCTTCTATTGGTTTTCTCGGGCTCTTCTGTCCTACCGGGGAACCTGATAATGAAGCCGGTGGTTCCGCCAGCTGACCATAGAGTTGATCGGAAACCAGAATGGCTCCAATCATCTCTGTGGCCTAAGAAACCGGAAGCTATGAGCATTTCATGACTTCGGTTTCGCCGGATATAAACAGCGCCATTGGGAAAGCATTTTATCACACCGATCTTGGTGTGGTCAGATGCTTTGAGGGCAGAGGAGTGATCTAGAGTCTAATAGACTCCAATTTGTTTTTAAAAGAGTACCTGTCACTACCTATTGCTATCATTGGGGATATTTACATTCTCTGTGATAACAATAAAAATGACAAAAAAAAAGGAAAAAAAAAGAAAAAAAAGTAAAGGAACAGTGTAAAAATAACATGAAAAAGCAAAAAAATCAACCCTTTCCCCCCGTGCTCACACGCAAAGAGGAACGCAAGCGTCGGTCTAGTGTCATATGTAAACAGCAATTGCACCATGCATGTGAGGTATGACAGCGAACGTCAGATCGAGGACAGTAATTTTAGTAGTAGACCTCCTCTATAAATCTAAAGTGGCAACCTGTAAAGGCTTTTAAACTTTTTTAAAAATGTATGTAGTTTGCCGCCACTGCACGGTTGTGCACAATTTTAAAGCATGTCGTGTTTGGTATCTATGTACTTCGCATAAGATCATCTTTTATATTTTACCAAACATTTGGGCAATATAATGTGCTTTAGTCCATTAAAATAAAAAAAAAAAGTGTTTTATTTTTCAAAATACCGTATTTATCGGCGTATAACACGCACCGGCGTATAACACGCACCCCAATGTAGGAGGGAATTTTAAGGAAAAAAAAAACTTTTAGGAGGGAAGTTGAAGGGAAAAAAACTTACATTTAAATGCCCATCATTGCAGCCTTCTCAGTGCAGCCTTGCCCCAGTGCAGCCATGTCAGTGCAGCCTTCCCCAGTGCAGCCTTGTCAGTGCAGCCTTGTCAGTGCAGCCTTGTCAGTGCAGCCTTGTCAGTGCAGCCATGTCAGTGCAGCCATGTCAGTGCAGCCATGTCAGTGCAGCCTTCCCCAGTGCAGCCATGTCAGTGCAGCCATATCAGTGCAGCCATATCAGTGCAGCCTTCCCCAGTGCAGCCTTGTCCCAGTGCAGCCTTCCCCAGTGCAGCCTTGCCCCAGTGCAGCCTTCGATCCCCTGTCCCTGCTTGCTGGGCTTCAAAATCGCGGACCGCGATTTGAAAATGGCGCCGCCGGCGCCGAAATACACAGAGCCGGTCCTCGGCTCTTTCCGGCGGCTCTCGTTTACTTTCGGTTTCACTCGTAGCCCCGAGCGGAGCTATCCGAACCTACTCGGATAGCTCCGCTCGGGGCTACGAGTGAAACCGAAAGTAAACGTGAGCCGCCGGAAAGAGCCGAGGACCGGCTCTGTGTATTTCGGCGCCGGCGGCGCCATTTTCAAATCGCGGTCGGCGATTTTGTTATTTTGACAGGTCGGGATCACAGGGGATCGGCGTATAACACGCACCTGCGACTTTCCCCTGATTTTAAGGGGAAAAAAGTGCGTGTTATACGCCGATAAATACGGTAATTGCGTTTGAAAAATCGCTGCGCAAGTACTGTGTAAAAAAACATATTTTAACACCCACCATTTTAATCTGTAGGGCATTTGCTTTAAAAAATACATATAATGTTTGGGGGTTCAGAGTAATTTTCTAGCAAAAAAATAATATGTTTTCATGTAAACAAAAAGTGTCAGAAAGGGCCTTGTCTTTAAGTGGTAAGAAGAGTGGGTGATGTGTGATGTACGCTTCTAAGGTTGTGCATAAAATGCCAGGAAACTTCAAAACCCCCCAAATGACCCCTTTTTGGAAAGTAGACACCCCAAGCTATTTGCTGATAGGCATGTTGAGTCCATGGAATATTTTATATTTTGCCACAAATTTCGGGAAAATTACAATATATATATTTTTTTTTTTCACAAAGTTGTCATTAAATGATATATTACTCAAACATGACATGGGCATAGGTTAAAATTAGACCCCAAAATATATTCTGCTGCTTCTCCTGAGTACAGGGATACCACATGTGTGAGATTTTTTGGGAGCCTAGCTGCGTACAGTACCCCGAAAACCAATCACCGCATTCAGGCATTCTAAGGGCGTACATTTTTTATTTCACTCCTCACTACCTATCACAATTTTGGAGGCCATGAAATGCCCAGATAGCACCCCCCCCCCCCGCCAAATGACCCCATTTTGGAACGTAGACGCCCCAAGCTATTTGCTGAGACGCATGTTGAGTCCGTGGAATATTTTATATTTTGTCACAAGTTTCAGGAAAATTACAATAATTTTTTTTCACAAAGTTGTCACTAAATGATATATTGCTCAAATATGCCATGGGCATATGTGAAATTATACCCCCAAAATACACTCTGCTGCTTCTCCTGAGTATGGGGATACCACATGTGTAGGACTTTTTGGGAGCCTAGCCACGTACAGGACCCCAAAAATCAATCACCGCCTTCAGGCTTCCTAAGGGCGTAAAATGGTGATTTCACTCCTCACTACCTGTTACAGTTTCGGAGGCCCTGAAATGTCAAGATAGCAACCCCCCCCCCCAAAATGACCCCATTTTGGAAAGCAGACACCTCAATGTATTTGCTAAGAGGCATGGTGAGTATTTTGCAGCTCTCATTCGTTTTGGAAAATGAAGAAAGAAAAGGAAATTTTAAATTTTTTTTATTTTTTCAATTTTTAAAACTTTGGGCGGGTTTTGTGCTATCTGGGTATTTTATGGCCTCCAAAACTGTGATAGGTAGTGAGGAGTGAAATCAAGAATTTACACCCTTAAAAAGCCTGAAGTCGGTGATTGGTTTTCGGGGTCCTGTACGTGGCTAGACTGCCAAAAAGTCCCACACATGTGGTATCCCCGTACTCAGGAGAAGCAGCAGAATGTATTTTGGGGTGCAATTTTACATATTCCCATGGCATCTTTAAGCAATATATCATTTAGTGACAACTTTGTAAAAACAAAAAACAAAATGTATTTGAAACTTGTGGCAAAATATAAAATATTCCATGGATTCAACATGCCTCTCAGCAAATAGCTTGGAGTGTCTACTTTCCAAAATGGAGGGAGGGGGGGTTGTGCTATCTGGGCACTTTATGGCCTCCGAAACTGTGATAGGTAGTGAAAGTGAAATCAAAAATGTATGCCCTTAGAAAACCTGAAGGTGGTGCTTGGTTTTGGGGGCCCTGTACGCGGCTAGACTGCCAAAAAACCTCACACATGTGGTATCCCCGTACTCAGGAGAAGCAACAGAATGTATTTTAGGGTGCAATTCCACATATAACCATGGCATGTTTGAGCAATATATCATTTCAGTGACAACTTTGTGTAAAAATCTTTTTTTTTTTTTCTTTTGTAATTTTTTAATCACTTGTGACCAAAAAAATGTAATATTCAATGTGCTCAACAAGCCTCTCAGCAAATTCCTTGGGGTGTCTACTTTCCTAAATGGGGTCATTTGGAGGGGGTTTTGTACTGCCCTGCCATTTTAGCACCTCATGAAATAAGATAGGCAGTCATAAACTAAAAGCTGCGTAAATTCCAGAAAATGTACCCTAGTTTGTAGACACTATAACTTTTGCACAAACGAATAAATATACGCTTATTGAATTGTTTTTTTACCCGAGACATGTGGCTGAATGCTTTTTGGCCTAAAATTGAGTTTATTGTATTTTTTTAATAGCAAAAAGTAGAAAATATTTAGTTTTTCAAAATTTTCGGTCTTTTTTTGTTTGTATTGCAAAAAATAAAAACCGCAGAGGTGATCAAATACCACCAAAAGAAAGCTCTGGAGTCTCCGCTGTTGTCAAGCATTTGAACCACCCTTCAATTAAAAATAACTGTATTAAAAATACTCTATCAATGTAACGGCTGTATTATTCACATTATCACCTCCTCCCATATCCGCCTCCAGGACTGTCTCCAAATGTATCCACTTTTAGGCAATCCCTGAAAACTTTCCTCTTCAGAGAAGCCTATCCTGCCTCCATCTAACAACTGCACTATTTTCTCCATTAGCTCATCCCCCACAGATATTACCCTTTTGAATAACTTGATCCTCCCTCCTAGATTGTAAGCTCTAACGACCAGGGCTCTTTGATTCCCCCTGTATTGAATTGTATTGTAATTGTACTGTCTGCCCTAATGTTGTAAAGTGCTGCGTAAACTGTTGGTGCTATATAAATCCTGTATAATAATAAATAATAATAATTATGCAATCGTACTAAAAAATAAACACATTAGAAATTTACAAAAACTGGAGTAGACAAAATCTGGAGCAGTTGTTTGGTTAGGCTTTAAAAAGGAAAGCTAGAAGTGGATTGGTTGCAATGCACAGCTATTCCAAATCTTCGTAAATTCCCCTCATTATTTTTATGAATTAAATATAAGGTAGAATGGGGTGGATTTAGTAAACTGGAGAGTGCAAAATCTGGTGCAGCTGTGCATGGTAGCCAGCTTCTAACTTCAGCGTGTTCAGTTCAGCTTTGACAAAAAACCTGGAAGCCGATTGGTTTCTATGCAGAGCTGCACCAGATTTTGCACTCTCCAGTTTTAGTAAATCAACCCTAATGTATTTATAACATCTTCTTACATACAGAGTAACAATGGAGGTAGAAATAAAACTATGTTAATATCTTTGTTTGTTTTAGTTGTAATCCCCAGCAAGGAACAGAATGTAGTGCTTTCAAAGATTTCTTTTTGAAGTGATGGCTTTACAAAAATGCCCACAATACGAAAATATACAATGCCACTTAAGACTTTGAATAAAAAGTTGTGTGGTTATGTTATGCGATACATGAATATAATGCAGCATATTAAGTAATCTTTCATAGAAGACATCCAGCGTCTGTCCATCCCCACTGTACCAACAGGCTTTGAGAATCAAGAGAGCAGACAATTTCCAATTCAAATGACCATCATTGCATGACCTTTCCTGGCCCCCAGAGCTCAGAGTACCACTCCTTTGGTGTCTCTTGCTATCTCAGCGGTTAACAGGGCAAGGCGACACGGCAGGGGCTCACTATCTGCATCCTCTTCTATTGTGCGATTTGCATCATTGACAGCACTGTGTCGAATGCTATCACCCAGGGAGAATGCAGCATCATGGGATAAGCATAGCTGGCAGATGACTCCCCTAGACATCTGTGTTATGTGGCCGGCTGTGCTCGGGCTCCTGCTCGTAAGCTGTCATCTCACTCCAACATTCACTCACATTTACTTACTATGTTATTTTTGCCTCCTGTTTAAATGAAGTAGAACAAAAGAAAGCAACAGTCATTAAACCAGCTCCCTGTGCACAGATCCGAACCGGTAGGGAAATAAGCTCATCAGGGTTAAATAGACTGCATTCTAACACTAGCAAAGAAAACACAACAGCCTTAAAGAGATGACAATTTTGACAAAGTTAAAAAACATTACCCTAAAACCTATTACCAAATTATCTCCACTGGAACTTCAACACCGTCTGCACGATTACATATTTAGCCAATTGTTGACAAAGAGAATGACAGCACAATTTTCCATATAAAAGTACAAAATTCTGGGAAAAAAAACTATTCTGGACTCCATAAGTTTTGCCATACCCAGGACTCCACATTCCAAGTTACACGAAGCAAGGTCCACACAGTAGATCTCAGTGAAATATAATCGACTACGGGACTGCATACTGTACATCACCAGAGCTAGACAACAAACCGAAAATACGTGCCTTTTTAGAACTGTTATAATTGATGTACATAGCAAATGGATTATTACATGTTTATATTGAATATGTCCAGCTAAAGGTAGAACACCCAAGTATTTGGCACATCATCCCAAGTAGTCAAATATACATGGCTGAGATACATAAACAAAAACTATTCATGTGCTAAAAGGATTTCCAGTTCTTCATCCAGTCTTTGGATTGCCAATAGCTATGATACACTACTAGCCAGGACAGTGACAATACTATTTCCCATTTTAGCTCTGTGATTTTCATACCACAATGAATTAGCAGTGTGGTCATTACAATTTGTGGTTCAACAAGCAAATACAGTGCCTTGAAAAAGGATTCATACCCCTTGAAATGTTCCACATTTTTTCATGTTACAGCCAAAAACATAAAATGTATTTTGTTGGAATTTTATGTGATAGACCAACACCAAGTGGCACATAGTTGTGACATGGGAGGAAAATGAAAAATGGTTTTTAAAAATGTTTGCAAATAAATATGTGAAAAGTGTGGCATACATCTGTATTCAGCCCCCTTTACTCTGATACCCCTAACTAAAATCTATTGGAACCAATTACCTTCAAAAGAAGTCACCTAATTAGTAAATAGAGTCCACCAGTGTGTAATTTAATCTCAGTATAAAATACAGCTGTCCTGTGAAGCCCTCAGAGGCTTGTTATGAACCTTTATGAACAAGTAGCATCATGAAGGCCAAGGGACACACCAGACAGGTCAGGGATAAAGTTGTGGAAAAGTTTAAAGCAGGATTAGGTTATAAAAATATATCCCAAATTTTGAACATCTCACAGAGCACTGTTCAATCCATCATTCGAAAATGGAAAGAGTATGGCACAACTGCAAACCTACCAAGACACAGCCATCCACCTAAACTGACAGGCCAGGCAAGGAGAGCATTAATCAGAGGAGCAGCCAAGAGGCTCAAGGTAATTCTGGAGGAACTGCAGAGATCCACAACTCAGGTGGGAGAATCTGTCCACAGGACCACTATTAGTCATGCACTCAACAAATCTGGCCTTTGTGGAAGAGTGGCAAGAGAGCCATTGTTGAAAGAAAGTCATACGAAGTCCCACTTGCAGTTTGAGAGAAGCCATGTGGGGGACACAGCAAATTTTTCACATTCATATTTCTTTTTTATATTCATATTTATTTTTATTTCTCATTTTATTTTTATTTTCCCCATAATTCATATTTGTATTTATTGTAAAAACGCATGTAATTACTCTCTCATATATGTTTATATATTTATCTCCATAAATTTACAATTGAATTTAATATCGCATATATTTTCTACGACTTCCATATTTGATCGTTACCATTTACCAAAATCAATTGCACTTTATTCATTTCTTGCCTTAATATACAAATCCCAATCCTTGGTGAGTTTTATATATATATGTATGTTCATTAATGCTTTACCTACCAACTACATTGCTGACAGTGTTCTAGTGTCTGCTGGTCTCTCTGTGACTCTTATCCAATAGCATCCAGCGTTACATTTGTTCTGTGCTCTGTCCCGGGAGCCTATATAAGACTGACAGCCCCCACGACCAATTCGATCTGATAAAAATGCGGAAGCATTGAAACACTTCATCTGATACGCCCAACGTCACTTCCATTCCAGACTGCATTGAGTGCACTCCAGAACTTTGTTTTATATCAGGTCTCTGTTTCTTAGAGATGATTTACTTCACCATAGATTACATTTTATTTCGCAGATAGCCCTTCTATTTAACACATGTTTATCTATGCATATGTCAATAGCCCCATAACGTTTTGCTTGTACCCATCTTTGCGACATTCTTCCTTGTTTTATTTGGGGACAAAGAAAACCTGTGGAAGAAGGTGGTCTGGTCAGATGAGACCAAAATTGAACTATTTGGTCAAAAAAATTCTATGTGTGGCAGAAAACTAACACTGCATATCACCTTGAACACACCATCCCCACCGTGAAACATGGTGGTGGCAGCATCATTTTGTGGGAATGCTTTTCTTCAGCAGGGCAGGGAAGCTGGTCAGAGTTGATGGGAAGATGGATGGAGCCAAAGACAGGGCAATCTTAGAAGAAAAACTGTTAGAGTCTGCAAAAGACTTGAGCCTGGGGTGGTGGTTCATCTTCTAGCAGGACAACGACCCTAAACATACAGCCAGAGCTACAAGGGAATGGGTTAGAGCAAAGCATATTCATGTGTTAGAATGGCCTAGTCAAAGTATATACCTAAATCCAGTTGAGCATATGTGGCAAGACTTTTGTCAAATTGTTGTTCACAGACGCTCTCAATCCAATCTGACAGAGTTTGAAGGATTTTGCAAAGAAGAATGGGCAAAATGTCCCTCTCTAGATGTGCAAAGCTGGTAGAGACATCCTCAAAAAGACTTGCAGCTGTAATCGCAGTGAAAGGTGGTTCTACAAAGTATTGACTCAGGTGGGCAGAATACAATGGCACGCCACGGTTTTCAGATATTTATCGAAAAAAATTGAAAACCATTTATCATATTCCTTCCACTTAACAATTATGTGCCACTTTGTGTTGGTCTATCATAAAATACCAATAAAATACATTTAAGTTTTTGGTTGTATCATGACAAAATGTGGACAATGTCAAGGCACTGTAAGCGACAGAGGTAACTGCAAAGATGAAAACGTTTATAGTGGCATCACCATCCTGACTATGAAGTACTTTGTAAATTACAGGACAACTTTAACAAAATGACTTCTTTGACAAGTAAAACTGTTCACACGTAAGTATTCCAATGTTCTCAACTTTACCTGTTTCAAGGTCCCCTCAGCTATCCTTATATTCATCAATCCAGCAAGGAAATCTGAGCTGGGTCTGTGCATGCACTCTATATGTTTTATTTAATCCACTGAAGAGTTTGTCCGCCAGAGCAGATGTTACAAACAGTTCATAAATCTGAATAAAAATTAAACAACGCAAGCTCAGGCCCAGCTCTGGAGATTTTAACAAACCATTGCACCGCTTCATTGTACCCAAGGCACGGTCACACTCTAATGCCTAGTACACACGGTGAGAATATTAGATGAAAAAAAAAAAAAAAAAATGAAGCGATCGCCGACAATCTATTCGTTAGTACACAGCTTTAGAAAGCCAAATCACGACAGTTCATGCAAAATTATCCAAATGGACACACACAAAAAAAATTCTCATAAGATAACAAAACAAGCTATTTTTGTGTAATTAGTATAGTATTTGTACAAAAAAAAATCATATGACCAAGACCACGCATGCCTGGAAATGAAAGAATACATTACAATACAAGACATTGCATCACTTCCGAAGTTGTACCTATTGATTTTCGATACGAGACTAGCAAGTGGAAAAAAATAAATGAATGGCCGATCATTCGTCCGATATTGTTAACGGGTATAGTAGCCTTAAATGTCTGCCATGTTTATGTAAAACAAAAACAAAAACAACACTTGAGACAAAAAAAAGAGAAGGCAAACCAGAGAGGATAAGCAAGGTAGGAAAGCAAAGATAACTATTCTACAGTTATTCTTATGCAAGCATATTTGTTGCAAACATGGAATTTGCATGCATCAAGCATATAAAAAAATGTGTATGAAAAAAAAGAAGAAAAATAAATAAATAAATATAAATAAATAAAAAAATAAAACACACATTGCAAGGCCAATTGTTTTCTTATATTCAACCCCCCCCCCCCCCCCCAATTTTTTTTGCAACTTTCTCATCTCTCAGGTATTTTTGATAAAAGCAAAGGTCCAAGCATATTAAAATTAGGTGCACACAGACTAGGATTCTAGGCTGGCTTCTTGAGTTTGTTTAACTGCCTATGAAGTTGTGCATGAATCTGTCCACCCTGCCACACAAATCCCAGCAACTTCTAAACTGAAGAAATCCTTTGTATAAAACATGCTAAATACCTGAACTGAAAATGACAATGAATTATTAAGAACTCCTGGACCAGAGAATGTATACAGTGTCACTCTACTAACTAGATCTCATTATCCTGTCCCTCTTACATCCATAATAAAGAAATACGTTAGTTGAAAAGTTTTCTTCATCCTCCTGTGGATGAAGTGCTATGACAAGAGCTATTACACTAAGCAGAGCCATATATACAACCAACCTAAAGTTCAATAAGTATTCTAGGAAATAACAGCAGACATTGGGCCAATCACAAGTCTGAGATTTTATAGCAAACTTGAGCTTTCAGGCCAACAAAATGTATCAATTATGAAGTGTAAGCACCTACAAATAGCGTGTGGCCAGCATGAAAAGCAACTCTTTCTAGCATATGGTTCACACCAGAAGATTCCTCTACAAGTTTTTTGTTTCAGGTTAAATGCTTTCTACTGGCCACCAACAAGTGCCAATTTGTCTTACATTTTATAACTACGTAACTCTTGGATCACAATAGCTTTATGAAAGAAACTAAGGTATACTGCTTTAGCAAATACTTTTTGGAATTGGAATACAGTTTGGATGAGTGGATGTAACAAAGCTACTATGAAGGGATGAGTTGTTTTATAACATGTGTATGTCTGAACCCACAGAAAAAAAAGGAAGAATTTCAATTTATATGTGTTTAGATTTGGAAATAGCCAGGCTGACACATTTATGGTGGAATTACGTGTATACATGTACTAGGCCCATTTATAACAGATTGGTGAGAATATGGCTTTCTGCTCTCTACTATACAACACAATGATACTCCACACCATGGTCTGAATTTCTTAAAATGCAGGTTGTGATCATGAGCCCGTGGTATACAGCCCGTGGTATACATATTAATGTTGCAGATACAACTCAGCTATTGGATGAGAGTCCAGTCACATGACCAGGCTCTGCGCTCAATTTTTTTTTAACCTCATTTGCTTCAATGGTATTCTACTGGCTTTTGAGTCCATTTGTAAACCATTCAGCTGTGCTTTACAAAAGAACTCACAAGTGTTTACATTTATTAACATGCAAAATTATTTCCAAAATCCTTTTCTCACATTTTTGAGATATCCCTGTATTAGTAATCACTTTTATGAACACATTAAACTTTCCAAGAACGAAGAAAGTTTTTTTTTATGTGCGTTGCCAGTATTAGGTCGGGGGTTCGTTATGAGTTTTTGACTTTTCATTAACGTGTATTCATAAATATACTCATGAATATGGGGCAATAGTGATACTTATGTTAACCTAACATTTAATATCCCTGATATGTGCCTGCTGTACCATGTACCTGTATGAAAAAAAAGCTGGACATAGACGGTTCGAATATCGGCCGGTTCAGCAGGGACTGGCCAATATGTGAACCATGTATGGGCAGGCTGGCTGTACCCAAGTTGATTAATCGATCAACTTGGGTACAACCAGCATGTCGGATTTTTCATAGCCGCTAGCAATAATCACTGTGTTCTCCTGGGAGGGACAGCTCCCCGTGCCCCCCCCCCCCACAGATGAACACAATAGCTCTGTGAGAGGCATTCCCCTATCAACACTGTGTTAATGGGGGAATCGGGTGATTTTCTTTCATGGAACCCGTCTTTGCATCTATCGCACCTATCTATGGCCAGTTATCCTGTTCTCTTTGTATTGTTCTCCTTGTGTGAAATCCCTGGTGTTGCCTGTCCCTCCGATTTCCTATAAAAAAGTAAGCATCATATTTGTGAGTATGTTACTTACCTCGGTTTTACTTAAAAAATATATGTATTGAGGATAATGCGCTAGGCCCATGCGTCCTCTTCTATATTTTCAATGTTATGGACCTCCCCAGTCTTTGGAAGGCAATGAGGTGTGCATTAGCCACTCAAATGTATCATAATAGAATATTGAAATTGTGTTGGGGCTCACTGCAAAGAGCAGGAGATTGATCCTAACCACGACACTACCTGCCTGGAGTTTGCAAGTTCTCCCTGTGCCTGCGTGGGTTTCCTCCGGGTACTCCGGTTTCCTCACACACTCCAAAGACATGCTGGTAGGTTAATTGGATCCTGTCTAAATTGGCCCTAGTATGTATGAATGTGAGTTAGGGACCTTAGATTGTAAGCTCCTTGAGGGTAGGGACTGACGTGAATGTACAATGTATATGTAAAGCACTGCGTAAATTGACGGCGCTATATAAGTAACTGAATCAAATAAATAAACATTGTGGTCTTTTTCCTATAAAGAACTGACCACACTAGGCATGAGAACACAGTGTTCAGTACTGTAGCTGTGCTGGGAACTCAGCCTGCTCTGCTCCAATGATCAGACTTGTCCTGACACGCCCTCCCTGCACAGCCCTCCACTGGGAAGCTCAGTGTGCTGTTGCTTCCCCCCATATTTATGTACAAATGTTTGCCTTTCATTTCTATTTTAGGTGAGGGTTTACAATCACTTTAACACCAAGTACATCAGTGATGGGGGGGGGGGGGTTTGGGATCAGCTCCCAGAAAACATATCACTTACACATGTAAGTGACATATAAATGGTTAAATATATGATGTCATTTCTATTCAGATGTTAAAAAGCTAAGAACTGAAGAACTATTCTGCTTTAATACAGTCACAATGTTTTATGCTGTCTATAAAGATAAAGGGTATTAGATGGTAATGTGAGGGTGACTGGTCCACTTTAATCAATGAAGCATGAACCTTTCTATTTACCAAGCATGCATTCATATTTGTGCAATAAAACATAACCATGTTGATCAAAATGTTTCACATTGAGAAAGATAGATGAAATACAAAGTATATTTTGCATACGAAAGAATCTGATGAACAATTGCCAGAGGCTGTCTGTCATCTCACCATTCTAAACAATGTTCTGTATGTGTAACCAATGTACCCTTCAATGTAAACGCTCCATACACCAGGCATCCATCCCATCAGTGAATTAATGCGCTGTGTCACATGTACAGGGGGATTTCTAATTTTAACATAACACAATTAAGACATTTTTAGCACACTCCTGTCTTCTTTCATATATCACAATGGTTGACTCAGTAAACAATATTAAGCAAAATCACTACACACATCAACCTCTGCTACAAAATATATGAATAGAGCCGATTATTTGTCATGCTTACCCGTCACTGAACAAACAGCCCATTTGAAAAGTGCAGCTAAATTTAACGTATCTGCATTCTTACAATCAATTTCCAATGAAAATCTCAAATAACCAAGCTCGGAGTGCATAAACTAAATAAAATCATAAAAGATATTTAACAAAATAACCCATTTGTAACAACTAACAATTTTTTTACTTTCTCGGAGAAGTACAAAATCAATGAACACTGTGGAGAGGTAATTACAAAAGACCAATACACAGCCTTCTAATCTTAACAGAGTGTAAGTAATATGAAAGTAGCTCTGTGCAGTAAAACGTAAAACAACATCGGATTATGAATGGGTGAAAGGGCAAGACCATCCATCCACAGTGCTTTTGCTATCCACAAAGTATCTGCACCTCTAGCCAAAGAACATGGTGATCATCAGTATGCAGCAGTCAGGGGGACAGCAAAGCCAGCAGGGTGGAAAACTGAACTGCTCAGTAATCACTGATCAATCAGACACCCAAGCCTGTTTATCACTAGTCCATTTACTTTCAGTTACATTAAAGGCATGCATTTAGTTGGAGTGGTGATGCATGTCCAAACATAACAATGAGGTAAATGTGGTTATCAAGAACCAGGAACCAAGTAGATTGGGGTGCCCAACCTGCGGCCCAACGCAAAATTGTAAACCTAGTTAGAAATGTTGATTTTTTTTGGGGGGGGGGGGTTTTGTAAAAAAAGAATTTACACTTCGCGAACACATGCAGCCGAAGAAAAAATTGAGTGTCTCTTTACTGGACTTATAAGTTTTATCTTCCCAAACAAAAATATCCCTCTCTTCACAATCACGCATTATTAACCACATGCTGATCGCCCTATAGCACTTTTACTGCTACAGGGGGCAGCAGCTGTGCACAGGATCACGTATATACAGTATATGCAATCCTGCACTTTTGCCTTTAGGGGGCGCGCGGGACGCTTCTCCTGTGATAATTCACAGCAGAAGCCAATCTGTGGGTCCCAAGGACTCGATGTCCACCGGTACCCGGCGATCGTTAGTATGACACAGAGAACTGAGATTGTAAACAAGGCTTCTCTCAGTTCTGACGGGGGGGGGGAGGATTCTGTGTCCTGTGTGCAAAGCAAGGATTAGAATCGATCTCTTCCCTTGGTGAAAGCAGCACACTGTGTACACAAAAACACTGGCTAGGCACACAGTTCACCCTTTGATCGCCCTAGATGTTTACCCCTTCCCAGCCAGTGTCATTAGTACAGTGCATATTTTTAGCACTGATCACTATATTCATGTCACTGGATCCCGCAACATGTCAGTGTCCGATAGTCCGCCCCAATATCACATTCCCACTATAAGTCGCTGATCGCCGCCATTACCAGTATAAAAAAAAATTCCATAAATATATCATATAGTTTGTAGACGCTATAACGTGTAAACCAACCAATATACGCTTATTGGCATTTTTTTTTTTTACCAAAAACCTTCTAGCAGAATACAAAAATAAATTGGCCTAAATGAATGAAGAAATTATATTTTTTTCTATTTTTTTATTGGATATGTGTTATAGCAGAAAGTAAAAAATATTGTCTTTTTTTTCCCAAAATGGTCAGTCTTTTTTGTTTATAACGTAAAAAATTGAAAATGCAGTGGTGATCAAATATCACCAAAAGAAAGCTCTACTTGTAGGGGAAAAAAATATGACATTCTATTTGCTTTAGTTTTTCAAAACAGTGTCAAATATATCACTCCTTTTATGTTGCTCTCTTTTACTTTTAGGGGAAAAAAAATAACTTTTATTACTCAGATGGGTACATTATCTGTATCAGTGATAGTTAACTTGTGATCTACCCAAACTTTTGCTCATCAACTATCCTAATTCTTAGTTCATTTTATGTGTGGCCCAAGACAATCCCTCTTCTTTCAACGTGGCCCAGGAAGGTGAAAAGACTGGACACCCCTGATGTAGACAATGATGGAGATTTACTATAACTGATGCACTCAGATGCTGGGGCAGCTGTGCATGGCAGTCAAACAGCTTCTAAATCTGCACCAGACTTTTCACTCTCCAGTTTTAGTAAATCACCCCCAATGTGCCTTGGAAAATGACAACTGGCATTCACATACCTATTTCTATAACTAATAGAAAAAAGTAAAAAAAAAAAAAATGAGCACTGGCACCGAATGCTGACTGTATACCAAAGTTGAAAAAGTTTAGACATTAATTTACCAAAGTATCTAAACATGTCATCTGTATCTTATGTTTAAAGCAGTATTACCCCCCCCCCCCCCCCACACACCAAAAAAAAAGTATTACATTGCAGCTCACCAATTCTTAGAAGTGGTGTATGCATTTGTTTTAATTTTTTAGGCTTGTTTTATTATGTTTTCACCTGGTGATTCAGCAAATCCTTTAACAGACCAAGCTGTCCAGACAAAGTAGCATTTAGAGGGTTGAGATAAAAATTACCACTGATAGTGGTGCTTATAATGCTCAGTTTTTAATAATTTATGTATAACCTTGGTCTTAAAGGAAAAAAAACTATTGCTTTAACTTCCTTAACGTGTTAGCTGGAGTTTGGCTTTAATTTGTTAGCCAAGTCCATCTAAATCTTCTAGTGCATCTAACACTACCCTTTCCCCATATTGGCAATGCTGCTGTCCACAAGTGTCTCTACTGCTCCTCCATCCAGAATGCTGACATTGTAAGACAGGAAGTGTGTTACTGGCCAGATCACAAGGTGAAAATAATGGGGGAAAAAGCCTAAAAAAGAAAACTAATGCAGCCACATTTACAGATTGCTAAACTGTAATAAATTAAATGTTTGGTTTTGGTATTGCTTTAAAGTGTCACTAAACTCACATCATAAAAAAAGATCAATAAATGGTGCATTACATGATGTTCATACTCACTCAGTGACCATGAGATTCATTTTCTGTATTCTGCAAAAAACAGGTTCATTCTGCTGCTCTCTCTCTATCTCCCTCTTCTGTCCATGTCCCCAATGCAGCTATGGAGTTTCTATGCTGAGCATTTTCCCCCATACGATTTGAGCAGCCCATGTGACTATAATTCACACATGTGGGTGTATACACAGTGGTAAATGACAGCCCACTCCCTCCTCCTCCTCCTCCTCCTCCATGCCCACTAACCAGCTAAATACAATGGGGCTGGATATTACATGTAGATTAATGGAGGCTTCACCGACACTGCGACTGGCAGAAATCTGCCCACACCATGTTATTGCCAAAAAATAATAGATTTAGTTTCAAAATATATATTTGTATGCCAATTTAAAATAGTTTATTGATATTATTTATTTTTACTCTGTATTACAAAGGCTGTTTTTTTAACATGTGACCAGCAGAAGAGGACTAGAAGCTCCTCCTGCTTATGTTTCCCTGCAGATAGGCTGGCAACAGTCTGGGTCATGTGACAGCTCTATATCGATTAGGAAAAAGGTACTTTATTTATTATTATTATACAGCGCCGACAGTTTGCGCAGTGCTTTACAAACAGTAGGTCAGACAGTACAATTCAATACAGGAGGAATCAGAGGGCCCTGCTCGTTAGAGCTTACAATCTAGGAGGGAGAGTCAAGTGATAGGAAAGGGTAATAACTGTGGGGGATTGAAGTGATGAAGAAAATAAAAGAACAGTTGTTAGGTGGAGGCAGGGTAGGCTTCTCCGAAGAGAAAAGTTTTCAGGGATAACCTAAAAGTAGATAGATTTGGAGATAGTCTAGCAGATTGGGGTAGGGTATTCCAGAGGATACTTAGAGGTTTTTTTAATTAAAATAATTACAGAGCCATCATCCACATACAGAAATAGAAGGTTCAATGTAAATTAAAAAGTGTGTTTAGTATCACTTTAAGTAACTTTCTACTGTGGTCACTTCTCCAGGCTCCCTAAAAGTGCCATCAGGACAGAATGACTCCTAAACTCTGTCTTAGTTCTGCCATACACAGACAACTGCAGCGAATTCAACAATCAAGTACAGAAAGGGACAAAAATAACAAAATTTGGCTAAACTTAGACATGCATCTAAACCTAATGAACGTACAAAAATTTGCGCTGTGATAAATAATGTGCGGCTGCTCTCACAAAGGCAGTATAACAAAAATGTTATACTTGCCTGCTCTGTGCAATGGTTTTGAACAGAGCAGGTAAGTAATGGGGAGCCTGTGATAGATTTTAGGGTGTCAGAGAAAATTGTTCACATAAATACATCACTACCAGAAGTTAAATGTTTTTCTACTATGAATTTGTGTTTTGTCCATGTAGCCTCTAAAAAAAAAGAAACCATCATCTTTATTGAATATGAGATTTGTTTCTAGCAACCTAGCTTTCCGGTTACCAAAGCTGTGCTTACAGCCTACCTACCCTGCTCTCGGCTGGTCCTGCAGGTTTCCCCTTTCTAAATATCACCACCTAGTGGTGGCTGATAGCAGATTGTTGATTGGACAGCAAGCTGTGGTTGAGACAGGGCTGTTTTTATTTAGTAAATATTATCCATCATACAAGTACTAAAATTAATTTCTTCACAGTAAGTCAGTAAAGTGAACAGTAAAAGCAACCATCCACCGCCATATCACATGTGTTAACTCTTCCGAAAGCGCTCAGGAAACCAGCCACCAACTCATTGTGAATTCAACACTCACCAATGGGCTGTCATTATAACAGCACAAACACCTGTGAGACATAAGGAATTCCTCTGGAGTACGTGCAGCGATCAGAATTCAATGGAACTTTCTGATGAACTCCAGCTAGGACAGATAAACCTCACCATGAGCCCAAAGCAACTTCCAATAGTGCATTCGTTACATTAAAATTCAGTTAAAAGCACAAATATGCATGTAAAAGTACAAATCATTCATATTGATAGCCGCTGCCAACCCTGGATTGTGCAGTGGTGTAACATCAGCACTAGAAACTCTGCCATGATGTGGTTCATCCAATCGGATGTTATCAAAGGATCCTGCATTTACTCCAGAGGGATTCCTTCTGTGTCATAGGCGTTTGTGCTGTTGCAACGACAGCTCTAAGTTCCGGTATAAACAGCATAGGAACTTATTTTTAATGTTTTACAAAGCTATACCTGCAAAAGGGGTCAGCCTGAAGTGATCTAACACGACTTAACTTTCTGATGAAGAAAAGGGTGGTGGCACTTTCAGCATAAAATTATTATTTTATTGAAATGCCATTAAAAACGAGGATATGACATGACATGCAGCCAGCTCAAAACGTTCAGCAAATGCGTTTTACACACCTGTTCTTAGTCATTTTCTGACTAAAGTTGCACTTTAAGTAGGAGGATGACAAGAGCCACCAGGCAGAAGGTAGAGAACAGTACTGCTGCTGGCATAGATATATTAATAAACCTGAAAAAAAAATGAAAAAAACGAAAAAAAATCACATGTACATAAGTATTCATAGCCTTTGCCATGACACTCAACATTGAGCCCAGGTGCATCCTGTTTCCACTGATCATGCTTGAGATGTTTCTGCAACTTGAATGGTTGTCAAAACATTGAAGGCCCCAATGAGCACAGTAGCCTCCATCATCTGGAAAAGGAAGAACCACCAGAAATCTTCCTAGAGCAGGCCGCCCAGCCAAACTGAGCGATTGGGGGAGAAGGGCATTAGTCAGGGAGGTGACCAAGAACCCGATGGTCACTCCGACAGAGCTCCAGAGTTTCTCTGTGGGGAAAGGAGAACCTTCCAGAAGAACAACCATCTCGACAGCACTCCACCAATCAGGCCTGTATGGTAGAGTGGCCAGAAGGAAACCACTCCTCAGTAAAAAGGCACATGACAGCCCGCCTGGAGTTTGCCAAAAGGCACCTGAAGGACTCTAAGACCAGGAGAAATAAAATTCTCTGTGTGATGAAACAAAGAATTAACTCTTTGGCCTGAATGGCAAGCATCATGTCTAGAGCAAACCAGGCACCGCTCATCACCTGGCCAATACCATCCCTACAGTGAAGAATGGTTGTGACAGCATCATGCTGTGGGGATGTTTTTCAGCGGCAGGGACAGGGAGATTAGTTAGGATCAAGGGAGAGATGAATGCAGCAATGTACAGGGACATCCTTGATGAAAATCTGCTCCAGAGCATTCTGGACCTCAGACTGGGGCAAAGGTTTATCTTTCAACAGGACGACGACCCTAAGCACACAGAAATGATAACAAAGGAGAGGCTATGGGACAACGATGTGAATGTCCGAGTGGCCCAGCCAGAGCCCAGACTTGAACCCTATTGAACATCTCTGGAGAGATCTGTAAATGGCTGTGCACTTACGCTCCCCATCCAACCTGATGGAGCTTGAGAGGTCCTGCAAAGAAGAATGAGAGAAACTGCCCAGAAATAGGTGTGCCAAGTTTGTAGCATTATACTCAAAAAGACTTGAGGCTGTAATTGGTGCCAAAGGTGCTTCAACAAAGAATTGAGCAAAAGATGCGCATACTTATGTACAAGTGATTTTTTCATTTTGCTTTTAAATACATTTGTAAAGATTTCAAAGAAACTTCCTTCACGTTGTCATTATGGGGTACTGTTTGTAGAATTTTGAGGAAAATAATTAATTTAATCCATTTTGGAATAAGGCTGCAACATAACAAAATGTGGAAAAAGTGAAGAGCTTTAAATACTTTCTGGATGCGCTGTACAGCTAGAAAGATGCCTCTACATTTAAATGTTGCACTCAGTGTTAGATTATCTTAGCCACCCCTGGTATAATAATTTAGAGCATCCCAACACCTACAAGGGGTACACTGCTTTTTAAAATTATGCTGAGTAAGGCACACTTCGTTGTCTAATGGGATTATCTATATGCCTGTAATGAACATAATGTGCTGCTTAATGATGCTAATTATTTGAGAACTGATAATGAGTAAAGTAGCACATGTTGTGAGAATGGGGAGACACTTGAGGTTGGGAAGGACACAAGTTTAAGATTTCACACATGGTATGTGACTGAATAAAGAGCCCTTTACAAGTCTTCTCACAAAATTTAAAAAAAAGGAATTTTAAACATTATGTTGCTGTTCTAAGTAAATAGGTAAAAACCCAGTGTTAGATGCCTTCTTTTTCCACCATCATATCAGTTATCACCAGGTCTATTTTCTGCACAAAAAGGACTAAAAAGGAAGCATCAACATTCGCCAAAGCTATCTTTCCAATGAATAATATAGGCTGTAGGGGCATATAGAATGCAACTGCTCTCTGACACATTAAATTGACTGCTAGTTTATTGACACAAATGATTGTTACCTAAATTTTATACATATTTGCCCAGATCTACATCTAAACAAACCCATCCATAAATTAGATTACAATTTAATCCTTTTTGGGGACTAAGCACCATCTTTCGCCCAAATATACCCCCAGTGACACCTTCTGCTGTTGCCTTATTCAAATCCCCACACTTCTGGGTATGTAGGAATATATTCCATTTCCCCTTCTTCTCATAATACAGCGTTAGCACAACCAATCTATTGAAAGTACAAGCCAAATGCTGCTTTTTAGTATCTACAAAGATTTCCCTAAACGTGAAAAAATACATGCACAAGTTCGTATACCACTTACAAAACTGGGAATCTCAACATTCACATTGTAGGTCCTAAGGTGCCCATAACAGCCCATTCCTGCACCTAAACCTTCAGTGAAAGAATGTGCAGGACAATGGTACATTTTTAAGCCCCAGTAAAGCCATGAATGTGTTTCCTATTGTAATACTTAGTAATACTATTTGCACGTGTAAAAAAGTGGACCTGTGTAACATCACTCCTCTGCATTAAATGCCATAGCTTGGCAGGTCTTAACCAGAAGAAACAGCCCTGTTCCCATAATGCAGCAGGAACCTTGCCTGTTTTGCTCTATTTAGCTGTGCTGTCGATCTGCATGACGTATTGGAGAAGGTAAGGATACATATTTCTTAAGGTGTCAAGTCCTAGATATTCTTACACTGAAAATGAGGGGGGATGAGAAGGTAAAAGGTGACTACAATACTCTTATTTAGAATTGCATCCTTTTTTTCTTCCTAAAATCAGGGTTGTTCATTCATTTAGGAAACTACCATTCCTTATAAAAGTCTGTAAAGACATACACTTGTTGAAGCAACACATATCCTGAATAAAGGTCATCTTTGAACATCAGAGCATACATAACAACCATGTAATGATTTATGGCAGGACAGCTGGTTACGTCACTCAAGAAATAAATATAAATTTTCAAATTTTTCACCGACTCACATTATTTGCTCTTTTACAGTTTCTGTAGTTACAGACTGGAACAGCAGGAACAGATGAACTATACACCCAAACAGCTTTTCTGTGAACGTATCAAATTAGAGAAATACAAGTGACAGACTTGTGTAAGTGTAATTTCAAGCGCCACCAGGGAGCTGGAGATGTTGTGGGTTAAAGAGTAAATACAGTGCTTAAGAACCTGTAGTTTGATCTTTTGTGTCGCCAGTAAGGTCGCTCGCTCTAACTGTACCATGAGGCCACTTGGATTCTTTCCTGGGGAGAAGGAGATGCCAGAGGCCACATTTCAGCTGCCCCCATGCTGCTAGAATCAATGATTTATATTACAGTCCGCTGAAAGACTGCCAACAATATGAGCATCGTGTACAGAAGTCAAACAACAAAACAGCAGGGAAAAGAAATCCAGTGCAGAACTCAACGTCTCTCTTGTACACAGCTAAGCTGCCTGCAGCTCTCACACTGGAGGGGTAGAAGAAAAAAATTATGGGGTAGACTTTATTCTTAAATTCATTCATTTTTAATGATGTAAAGTAATATCTTTGGGCCTCAATTGTTATGTTAACTTTATATGCACTACAATATCAAACACATTTAAAGAGGTTTTCAACAACCATCTACCATTCCCTAAAACATATTCATGGCTAGCCATAAACACACCATCAAAGCAGACTCCTGTCGCAGAGTTAGACATGCTTTGAAAAATCTGGTCCCAATATACCTTGCAATGCCTGCTTTTTCCCCTTGCACATTGTTGGGCTCAGAAGTAGAGAATACATACAGCAGCTGGGTAGCTGAAAAGAAGCCATCACTTCGCTGCTCCTTGGCAACTGAAGAAGGGGTTTTGAATATTTGGGTGGGTCAAATATCTCTTACACCTGCTGTACTCTGTGGTTCCTTCCACTGGCTCCTATGTCTTGTAGTGATATAAGAGATGATGGGAAGAACCATAGCAAGTAGGGTGGAAGCCGGTATTCTGAACCCCTGTAAGCGTGGAATACATACAGTGTGGCTACACACTGGTTGCCAAAAAGATAGGTATATTTACGCTTCTTTTACAGCCTGCATTGTGTAAAGAAGCTATTCTGTGGTGAGCAGGTGATTTTACCAGTTTCAGATAGGAGAAATGTGCACATTCTGGGCCTGGGAGACATCACAACTGTTACATTTCAGCAAAGTCAGAGGGCTGTACCCTCCCCTATAATAATAATTATTATTTTTTCTAATTCAGTCCTGGTGGGTTTTATCACTGCAGTGATTACCAGTTTAAAGATCAGGCATCCTGAGTGAGTGAAGACGTTTCTGATTGGGAAACGAGTTCTATGTGCTGAAGAACAAAAAGCCACTGTTATAGGGCGTACACACGGTCTGACTTTGTTCGGACATTCCAACAACAAGATCCTAGGATTTTTTCCGACGGATGTTGGCTCAAACTTGTCTTGCATACACACGGTCACACAAAGTTGTCGGAAAATCCGATCATTCTGAACGCGGTGACGTAAAACACGTACGTCGGGACTCTAAACGAGGCAGTAGCCAATAGCTTTCATCTCTTTATTTATTCTGAGCATGCGTGGCACTTTGTCCGTCGGATTAGTGTACATACGATCGGAATTTCCGACAACGGATTTTGTTGTCGGAAAATTTTATCTCCTGCTCTCCAACTTTGTGTGTCGGAAAATCCGATGGAAAATGTCCGATGGAGCCCACACACGGTCGGAATTTCCGACAACACGCTCCGATCGGACATTTACTATCGGAAAATCCGACCGTGTGTACGGGGCATTAGGCTGGATTCACACCTATGCATTTTTAGTGCTTTTTGCATTTTGCAGATTTGCACAACAGAACGTGTTCCA
The DNA here is from genome assembly GCA_037952925.1 of Lithobates clamitans. Taxonomy (NCBI): domain Eukaryota; kingdom Metazoa; phylum Chordata; class Amphibia; order Anura; family Ranidae; genus Lithobates; species Lithobates clamitans. The sequence continues at coordinate 1,364,832 of JBBGZY010001049.1, read as the reverse complement.
TAGAAAACCATGGTAAAATGGACTGTAGTGCAAATCTGCAAAATGCAAAAAGCATTAAAAATGCATAGGTGTGAATCCAGCCTTAGGCCTCGTACACACTATTGGACTTTAAACAAACTTTTCCGTGGATTTCTGTCCAAAGGGTGTTGGCCTTGAACTTGTATTGCATACACACAGCAGGACTTTTTAGGCAACAAATACGAACTTTCGTTTCAACGTACTGATGACACTTCAAAAGAGGAAGTTCAATTCTCTGGCGCCACCTTTTGGTCAACTTCTGTATTGTTGTCTGATCTTTTGCATTGGTTCTGAGCATGCATGTTTGTTGCCACTAAGTTTGTCTGTTCGCACAGCCAACATTTGTCCGATGAAAACCAAAAAAGTTTGTCCGATGGAGCGTACACACAGTCGGATGTTGCCTTAAAACAGCTAATTTGCATGTTTGTTGTCAAAAAGTCTGATCGTGTGTATGGGCCTTTATACAGTATGTCCCTGTAAAAATGTGTATAAAAGGCCCATACACACGATCGGACTTTTTGACAACAAACATGCAAATTAGCTGTTTTAAGGGAACATCCAGCAGTGTGTGCGCTCCAGCGGACAAACTTTTTCGGTTTTCATCAGACAAATGTAGGCTGTGCGAACAGACAAACTTGGCGGCAACAAAAGTCCTACGTCAGCTAGTCCGATCGTGTGTACACAAAACCATCGGACTTTAGTCCAAAGTACAAACAGGCATGCTCAGAACCAATGCAAAAGATCAGACAACAATACAGAAGTTGACCAAAGGGTGGCGCTGGAGAATTGAACTTCCTCTTTTGAAGTATCGTCAGTACGTTCGTGTTTGTTGCCTAAAAAGTCCTGCTGTGTGTATGCAATACAAGTTCACAGCCAACGCCCTTTGGACAGAAATCCACGGAAAAGTTTGTTTAAAGTCTGATTGTGTGTACGCGGCTTAAGGTTGTCTGAGTAGAACCCATGTAACCTCTTCATTTTTGTTGACCAGTGTGGAGGGATTCTTCCTCAGTTTACAGGAATTATACATTTGGCAGATGACAGGGCTTTTCTACCACCCCTTCAAAGATAAAGGTTATTTTATGAAGTGAAGTTGGCTGCAGCTGGGATAAGTAGTATCATGAAGGAAAGTGCTTCAGCAAGTGAAGGAGAGGAGTGCAGTGCAGTAAACTAGCGAGTAGATGCAGGAAAGGAGCCAAGAGGATGGGGGGAGGATGTAAGCCAACAGGAGCAGGCTCTCTTGCCAAATGTTTTTTTGTGCTGTTGTATCCTACATCTCAATCTGTTACTTTGAAAGATAAGTGCACCACCTTATTTTGTTGTGCCCCCAAATGCTGCAGATTGCTAATTATGTGCTTTATATATTCCACAACCCAGCCTCAGCCTCCGATGCTTGAAGCAGTGCTCTGCATTTGGGAAGCACTACAAAATATCACCGTAGTCCTGTAAGTAGCATACCGTAACACTTTATGGTGCTATTTTGCACATAAGTGGGAGCATGCACCATTGTGGACATCAAGGGCTCATGAAAATTCCATACAAAGCACATACAATGAATAGACATTAAAATGCGAATGGTCCTGGGGGTTCTTTCCAAGACTATCATGCTCCATTTCTGAACCTGAGCTCCTATCTCTCAGGCCATGCCTGCCTAGCTACAATGACAAGAAACAAATCTCTGTGAAATGATAAGTTCCAGGATGCCATTAAAAGGGGTTGTAAACCCTCAAGTCGCATTCTATGCATTAAGGTGAAAAACCATCTGTAGTGCAGCAGCCCCCCAGAGCCCCCCTTTTACTTACCTGAACCCAATCCTTCCGGTGACGGGAACGAGCACAGCAGCTGCAGCCACTGTCTTGGACTCCACTGGATAAATTGATAGCAGCAGGAGTCATTGGCTCCCGCTGCAGTCAATCAAATCCAGTGACACAGAGGGGCGGGGCTGAGTCCTGCTGTCTGTGTCAATGAGAGCGCCCGCACGAGTGCCCCCTGGGAATGCAGCTCTCCGTAGGGGCACTCGAGAAGAGGAGGAGCAAGGAGCGCCGCTGGGGGACCCCAGAAGAGGAGGATCGGGGCCACTCTGTGCAAAACCCTTGCACAGAGGAGGTAAATGCAACATGTTTGTTATTAAAAAAAAACCTTTACAATCACTTTAAGTCATAATTAAACAATATTGCCACATACTGTGCAGAACACATGGAAATCCCCCAAAGGGGTGTTTGTTGCACTGAGCCCATTGAGTCTAAAATGGAAACTCTTAAATAAATGTGGTTCAAACACTAAATAATCAAGTTCTATGGTTCTACACTTTTAATAGTAAAGCCCTTTGACTACAAAATCACACAGGGCACTCAATACTTTGTGCAATCAATCACACACACACTCCCTAAACAGATGTCAGCCAGTGAACCCAATATAGATCAGACATGTGTTCCGCTCATCTTTAAGTACTCAAGTGCTAGTAGTTTCACAAACAAAAAAATCAATTAAGTCATGTAATATTTAATAGCCATCACAAAATATGTGCAAGAACATTCATCCTGACTAGTCTAAAAAGAATTTAGCTCACTTTACCATCTGGCCCCAATCAAATGGAACTGTGAGCACCATTCACCAACATGATACCAATGGATCAATAAAACTAAGCTGCAGCAGCTCGAACTTTAAAAAACACACGCCAATGATTTTTCTGGTATAACAAGCTGGAACACACTGGGTAGGCTTGTATTTCAAGACAGCTTGCAGCTTAAAATGCTAATATACTAGCAATATCACAATACGATACATATTCTAAAAGCTTGCATTTGTCATAACAATGGAGAATATGTAAAGAATAACTATACAGAGCATAAGATTATGCTGAAAGTGTATCTAAACTCCAACATTTAAATCAAATATGTTGTTGTTCAGTTCATGTTCCTGTAAAGTCAAACGTTTATAATGTCAAAAGTTTTTTTTTTTATAGTCTCTTCTTTCATATAATCATATCTGGTGATCCTACCAACAAAGAGTACCCTCGGGCCCTTCTTTCTTTTTTCCTAGGATGACAAGGCTTACTCTTCAGCTGCAGCATTCTCGCTTTTTCTTACACATTCTTAAATTGGATTATACAGCATCTCACAAAAGTGAGTACACCCCTCACATTTTTGTAAATATTTTATTCTATCTTTTCATGTGACAACACTGAAGAAATGACACTTTCCTACAATGTAAAGTAGTGAGTGTACAGCTTGTATAACAAAATAACTCAACACACAGCCATTAATGTCTAAACCGCTGGCAACAAAAGTGAGTACACCCCTAAGTGAAAAAGTCCAAATTGGGCTCAATTAGCCATTTTCCCTCCCCAATGTCATGTGACTCGTTAGTGTTACAAGGTCTCAGGTGTGAATGGGGAGCAGGTGTGTTAAATTTGGTGTTATCACTTTCACTTTCTCATACTGGTCACTGGAAGTTCAACATGGCACCTCATGGCAAAGAACTCTCTGAGGATCTGAAAAAAAGAATTGTTGCTCTACATAAAGATGGCGCCGCCCACTCGTCCTGACACCTGCAGTGCAGTGCGGAGTCATCTCTGAGGAAGGGGTTGAGAGTCTCTCTGCAGAGTGCCAGGCAGCGTGGGTCACGGCGGGAGAACAGGAGGAAAGACTCCAGAGGAACCAAGTGGAAGGCAGCTCGCCTCAAGCCCAAGGAGCCGACTGAGTTTGTCATTGTCTGCTGAGAGTGAGACTGACTCCGAGACTGTGGAGAAGAGCAGAGTAAGTTAACTTGTTATGCGCAGTGTGGACTCACTGGTCACTGGAGTGGACTTAACACCTCAGCAATAGCCAGGGAAAGTCACAGGAGGGAGGGACTGGGTGGTCTGGCCTGGGACTGGGGCCTGCCTGGGGGTCAGTGCAGTGGCTGCCCCAGCATGGGAGAAAAAGTACAGAGCTGAGGATGAAACAAGGAAAGAAGGTGCTGCTGGCCTGGGTACCTACCTAGGTGTTTTAGCATGTGATATAGATAATATTAATGATTGCATAAACACAATTCAGGAAAACATGGGCTGCTGCATCACTAGTGCAGATTTGCAGAAGCTGCAGGTTTGTTTGATGCAGTGCCAAGCAAAGCAGTATGTATGCAGTCTCTGATCCACTCTTGTACCATGTCTGCGGTCTCTGATCCACTCTTGCACCATGTCTGCGGTCTCTGATCCACTCTTGTACCATGTCTGCTCAAAGATGGTGGGGAAAACACCTGTCAGAGGACAGGAGGCTGTGTGTGGGGTGTAGGGAGATGGAGGATCCCTTTGATAAGGGATTGCAGGGGGGAAGGGAATAGGGGTCAGGTATCGGAAGGATGCAGCAATGAAAGGCTACGATGTGGTTGTATGCAGAAACAGTGGTAAAACTTAGGGTGAGGGCTGTGAGAGCATGGGCAGTAGGGTGTGCAGGTGCAGGAGGAATCTGGTCAAGCCCTGCAGTGAGGGTGAGACAGGGTGCAGGTTTGGTGAGGAGTTCCGGAGACAGGAGGTTGACCGGGCATGGTGCCAACAACAGGGCAGATAATGGGGGTCAGGCAGATCCAGTACCATGGTGAGGTGGGCGAAGGTGCAGACTTGGTGGCGATAGTGTGGATGGTATTCATGCAGGCATAGCGATCACAGTGGGGGAGATGTTCTGACAGGCATGTGGTTGTAGAGTGAGTTGGTGAAAGGTGTGCTGATGGCAGCTGGAAGAGGGTGTGGTGGTTTACTGGCAGAATGGTGGGGGCAGGAGATATTAGTAGCAAGGTGGTGAAAGGACTATTGGCATCATGTTGGTAGGTTAGGAAAAGGAGCTGCTGGGAGGAAGCAGATAGGTGTCATGTTAGCGGCTGTCATCAGCCTCCCAGGATTGTTTTTCAGGGCCAATTGGCACAATATTGGTCTTCTGCACATGTAAAATATGAAAAAGTAGTTGACAATATGGGCATGATAACCCACATATGCTTAGTAGTGAGCAATTTTAGCATGGCTACCACTCATGTGCGCTTTCTCGCTGCCATATTGCCACACATGAGCAAGTACTGCTGACTGCTTTTTCTGCGCATGTGTGGGATACGCCTACCACCTTGATGTCAGCATACCGAGACTGTACCAGCCTGAGATGAGTGAATCATCCTGTGATGACTCAATACTGCGCATGTGTGGGTACATGGGTGAACTTTTAATGACTTCTACCTTGGATAATGCGCATGAGTGTACTCTTAAAGTGATAGTAAACACACACAGTTTAATTTACATTGTCCCTTCTATTTCTGTATATGGCACTGTATTTATTTTAATTTAAGAAAAAAAAAACACCTAAGTACCTTTTTTCCTAATTGATATATACAGCTGTCACATGATCCAGCTCTTTTCCAGCCTGTCTGTAGGAAACATAGGCAGGAGGAGCTTCTAGTCCTCTGCTGCTCGTCACATGTTCAAAAAAATAAAAAAACAGCCCTTGGAGTAAAAATAAATATCAATACACAGTTTTAAATCATCATACAAATCTATATTTGAAATCAAATCTTTATTGATTTTTGGCAATAACATGGTGTGGGCGGATTTCTTCCAGTCACTGGCTGTGTCACGCCCCTCTAGCCTGTGTCTTAGAATAACAGTGAGAAGAAGCCTCCATCAATTAAAAATGTAATATCTATCCCCCATTATGTTTAGCTGGTTAGTGGGCATGGAGAAGGAGGAAGCAAGTGGGCTGTCATTTACCACTGTGTAAACGCCCACATGTGTGACTCTATAGTCACATGGGCTGCTCAGATGTGATAGGGAGAAAATACTCAGCATAGAAACTCACTGAAAACTGAGCATGTGCAGATCTGCCAACACTGCTCTGCCAAATCCCCAACTGCAGTGGGTACATTGACAGGAGGGGGGGGACAGAGAACAGCAGAATCAAACAGGTTTTTTGCAGAATACAGAAAAAGTAAGTAAGTAGGAACAGAATGCAATATAGCATGTATTGATAGTTTTTACGGACAGTTGACCACCCACCATATTAAGACCAGTGTTCATTTCGTCGACTAAAACGACTAAAACATTTTAGTCGACTAAATGAATATTATTTTAGTCGACTAAAATACGACTAAAACTAAAACAACTGAGATGACTAAAATACGACTAAAACTAAAATGGCATTTTAGTCAAAAGACTAAAATGGGACTAAAACTAAAATGGCATTTTAGTCAAAAGACTAAAACTAAATTGAAATTTGACTTCAAAATTAACACTGGTCTGTAGTGCATGTTCATACCTCAATACCGTAATAAATAACATATTCGATTTTTAACTCCAGCAGTATAAAATGAGTTTGGAAATTGTAGAGAAATGTTAACTAATGCATTACAATTTAATTACACCCATTAGATTTTAGACGACTAAAAATTAGTTTTAGTCGACTAAAATGTACTGGAGATTTAGTCAAATAAATATGACTAAAACTAAAACAATTGCAGAAGACTAAAATGGGACTAAAACTAGAATGCCATTTTAGTCCTAAGACTAAAATTAAATCGAAATTTGCTGCTAAAATTAACACTGATTGGGACAGAACCCAAATGTCAATTTGGAAAAAGTCCAGAGGGTGAAATTATTCTGTTCATGAATTAAATTTTTTACTTCACCTGCAAAACATTATTTACCTGTAGAACGTTTATTCTATATATTATTTTCACCATTAAATCTCAGAATTAAATTTCAGAGTGAAACAAACTCCCTTTTATTCTTATTTTATAATATGTATAGAATGCTCCATAAGCCAAGTACTGTTTTGTGAGGATGAAGTTTTACTGTACTTCACACAATGTGCATTAGAAGCTATAGCAAGTCAGAAGGAACCCATATTATTTCCTGGCTGGGAAAATGTTCAACATCATTTAGCCCTTTTTCCCAGTCTGATTGTCCCTGGTCTGCATCTTTCACTTATTTTCTTTTCAGTTCTTTACATCATGAAGGCTCTGAATCACATATGGGCATTAGCTAGGGCAGTCTTCATGAAAATGCAGCCTGCCTATTAATGCCCACCCCTCCAGACTGACATATGCCCATCAAGGCATTTTGATATTTACAAAACTCCTCCCAAAGTACAGCCCACTGTTTGTATCAGGGCTAAGGGTTCCTAAGAGGAGTACCGAGACAGAGTGCTGTTTTCAGGAAGCTATGTACAGCACCCTAACAGCCCCTCCCATCTCCCATGATCTGCCTGTGCCGTATAGAATAGTACAGAGACCCAGTGATGATGTCCCAGAGTCTATAAATGAGGCATGTATATGATAAAAGCAGAGCGGTTTTACTTAAAAATGTTATTACAATGTTGAGGGGGAAAGGAAGAACCAGGGAAGGTAAAATAAATGTAATTTGTTTAAAGTAAAACATTTTTTATTTTTCATTTGTTGATAGAAAGTGAGTCAGAAACTCAGTTTTGTTGCGGTGTATTTCTGAATTATTCATTTTATAGAAGCAATTAGAGGGTGTGAACAGAAGGAGTAACAAGCTCATGTCAGAGAACAGTTGTTTTCAGTCTAGCTGCTGCAGTCTGTACTAAACTGTGTTGGTTGCAGGTCCAGGTCTTTTTCTGGTAGTCCAAAGTGTATATAGTAGTTAGTTTTAGTAAAACCTTGGAGGGGAAAAAGTGCCTAAGTACCTTCATTTTTCTGATATGCTAAATAGTGCAAGATATCCCTCCAACAACCAGGCTAAAAGAGAAGATATATATATATATATATATATATATATATATATATATATATATATATATATATATATCTATAAATAGTGAAGTACCAATTCATTCATCAAAACAACTTAATAGGATTATTAAAGATGAATTCCAAGTATGGACAGTAGCTTGGACCAATGTAACTATGCATATTTCATTCTTTTGGCGCACATCTGTTTACACGGAAAAGGAGAGATATTTTGTACATTTTCTGACTGTTCACTTTTTGGGGATTTTTGTATATTACGTGATAACCTGTAATATGAGTTTTCTTCTGATTATATATAGTTTTTTTGAGTCATGAATACGCATTCATTTTTGATTTGAAGAGCACATTACAACTTCTTGGTAGTGACAAAGCTTGCCTTTCCCTTTCTTCTTTCCAACATATTCCTATTGGTCTGTGAGCCAATCCATTATCTGTTGGGCCAATGAAAACTGAAAAATAATTTCAAATAATTTCTGAAAACATTTAAAATTACAAAAAAAGATTGTCTAGCAATTATAGGAGATATATATATATTTTTTTAATAAAGGATACTGTATTATGACAGTCATCTTTGATGAAAACCAAAGAATTTCAGAAATCTTCTTAAGAAGAAATAACAAGTGTCTATGATCCAGTGAACCTTACAGAAATTAATTAATGTCGATTTGGTAAAAAAACCTATGGAGGTGACACATTGCATAAAGTTTAATGGAAACTGCTAAATCAAAGTGTATGGAAAGGGAAAACATTTTTTAATTTTGAATTGAGTAGTGAGGGGTTAGATCTTCATCCAATGATTTATTGCTGCCCGTGTCCCGGTCTATTTGACCACTGATACAATACAAAAAATCTATTATAGTGACAAGTGTCTAAGATGGGAGTACTTCTCATCTGGAGAAATTTCCTTTCACTTCCTGTTGCATCCCTGTCACAGACTTGAAGAAATATATCCCTAAAAAGGATACAGACAGCAAAAAATATTCTGATGGGTTTTACCCTTCCCCTAATCCATTCAAACTAAATAAAAAAAAAAAAATAAAAAAAAGTTTGGCTTCTTTAAGGAATCTTACAAATACGTACAAAAAGTGTAAGCACCGATAGGGGCCAGTCCACTGAACCCATTATTGTGGTTTTACAGTAGATATCAACTAATGGATTCACTAGGATATTTTTACCAGCACGCAGTAATGCCCCGTACACACGGTCGGATTTTCCGATGGAAAATGTCCGATCGGAGCTTGTTGTTGGAAATTCCGACCGTGTGTGGGCTCCATCGGATATTTTCCCTCGGATTTTCCGACACACAAAGTTGGAGAGCAGGAGATAAAATTTTCCGACAACAAAATCCGATCGCGTCAATTCCGACCGTGTGTGGCCTGTTCCGACGCATGCTCAGAAGAAATTCCAAGACGGAACAGCTCGTTCTGGTAAACTTAGCGTTCGCAATGGATACAGCACTTTCGTCACGCTGCAATGTTAAAAATGGTTTAATACAGCGCAATCTCTTCTTCTTTATAATGTGACAAGAATTAAGTAGTTTTGCTGCTCATATTCACACACACTTCTCACAAACTTATTTTGTTACTATTTATCGTGATTCTCTCAATATATTTTGATTTCTCACATCTGACAACATATTTTTGTATATTTTTTGGCTTTAATGTAGATTCTTTTTTTGTGTTTGTATTTTTTTTATTTATTTATTTTTTTGGGGGGATTTTGATTTGTACTCCCGAAAATGTTTGTGTGTGTTTTTTGTGACAAGTTCCCACAACACCATTGATATGTTGTTCTATTTAATCTGTAGGAGATTGTTTGGTGTTGGTGTCGCTTGTTAATTTCACATTTTATGTTAGAAATGTACCTGAATTGTCACCACCAAACTGTCCTTTTTGGATGAAAACACACACAGGAGAGTATAATTTCCCCCAAAAAATTTTAAGGGCTCACAACTAAACAAAGAGGGAGGCAACGCTGGAGAAACTGCAGAAGTGGGTGAAGCCTTTGACCCCCAGGGCAGACATCAACTATTTTTACGCAAAATTGGTGGCCTGAGGAGTCCTTATCTAAGGGAGGGCAGTGTTGTCCAGAAGTCCCAGAGATCATGAACAGCAGCAGATGACATCTGTGTCCCCAGGCTGTGGTCATACGAGAGCTTGCGTTGACCCTCCTGCATGCCCTGCAATTTGGTGGCAGCCATGCAGGCAAAGGCCTCTTCAGGAGTGGGTAAGGCTCGTAGGGACGCCGAAGCCTCCTGGATCAGCCTGAACGCTGAATCCTGCACGGGACTCGGAGTGGCCTTCCTGGCTCGTTTATATGGCAGGCGGAGGGGAGGGACCTGAGACTCAGTCAGGCTGCGACTGGTCCCTGGCTTCTCCTGGCTGACACTTAGCCCCGCCTCCTCCTGGCTGCCACTAATCCCCACCTCCTCCTGACTGCCACATTCCACAACCTCCTCATGGCTGAGGTCTTCCTGTGTATGAACAAGGGACATAGTTTTAGTATTTTCTTCATCAATCACACACAATTTTCACCTCCTGACTGCTGCAAATTGAATGTTAACAAATATAACAGACTATCCTTCTGAGCCCAGCAGTTTTCATTCTTGTCCCAATTTTGGGTGTCCACTACTGTCTATTGATATGTAAAACACTTTCAAGCAGCAATTAGTGATCAATAATAACATCTAGTAAACATAATTTCTTTATTGACCAGAAAAATGTTGAACAATGCTATACCTGACTCCAGCTGGGCTCCTCCACTTCTTCCTGGCTGGAAGGCCCAGGTTTGACATCGGAAGCCTCAGCTGGTATGGAAGGATGCGTGGAAGGAAGAGTAGAGAGGGATTCCCTGACTTCAGTGTGGTCTGACAGAAATCGCAGTCTCTCATAGTACCACAGCCTGGGGACATAAACGTCATCTGCTGCAGCTCCGGACCTCTGGGAATCTGTGACCTTCTTGCGCTCCCTCAGATAAGTGCTCCTCAGGCCACCAATTTTGGCTTTTAAATAAGGGATGGTTGCTGTGGGGACCACCGGCTTCACTAACTCCAGCAGTTTCTCCAGCGCTGCCTGCCTCTTCTGTTTGTGATTATAGTGGGGGTGTCTCACTTGCCACAGACAGGGCAGCTCCCTGTATTTGTCAATGAACAGGGGCAGGAAATTGGGGTCATTGAACCCATCCATTTTCTCTGCAAGACACAACACAAGACAAACCCTGTCAGGCAAAACTCCCCTAATCTTGTTACAATATAGGCTTCCATTTCGAAGCAGCATAGGCGCAAGTTTAGATCTTACCTTCGTTATCACGATCGGCGTCTCCGATGCTCCTTCCTCCGCTCACAGATCGTACGTATTATGCACGTGTTACGCTTTATACACACTGCGCATGCGTATAACTCCGCCCGCCCCTGACGTACTTTCTAGTCTATTCCCCGCCCCTTTTCATTCGGCGCAGTGGGGGAAGAGCACATGGCGGATAGACAACAGGTGCGTGCTAATTTTAGCAACGAGGACGAGGAGGAGGAGGTAAGGCCGGATCCGGACACGTACCGATCCAGAAGGAGATTTAAGGACTCAAATATGTCCTTTGGGGAGATGTTGGAGATGGTGGACATCCTGAAGAGGGCCGACTATGATGGAAAGTATGGGCCTTACCCCAACCCTAATGTCCAAAAGGCCAAGATCATTGCCAAAGTGGTCAGGAGTCTGCACCGGAATTTCGGGGTACGACGATCGAAAGATCAGCTCAGGAAGCGGTGGTTGGACCTCAAATTACGAGAACATGAGCAGTACAGAAAGATCCGGAGAGTGCTGCAAAAAAGTAAGTAGTTGTGCTGTGTTCCTATTCTTTATGTTTATTACGTTCGTGCTGCTCCAAGTGCTTTTTGGAACTGTTGTACAGTTTAAAATGGCAACTTTCATGTTCATGGGCACATTATTCGTTCGGATCAAACATTTTTCGTTCCAACTATAAAATACCATTGTTTAGCCCATATGCATTTGGCCACCATTTTGACGCCCTATACTTGTCTTCAAAGAATTGGGTTGTGTAGATGGCTTTGTTACTAGAATGAAATGCAAACTAGATTCTGTGTAAGGAGAGGACACTCAGCAGCTGTTTACACATCTGGACACTGGAGCACTAGTGTGGGACAAAAGAACACCATTTTTATTAGGGGGCCACACAGGTGCTCCAGTGTATACTATAGGGGGGGCTACATCTGTGAAGCTTGTACAAAACAGGTAAAGTATTGCATGTTGACAAAGGACACTAAAAAAGCTACATCTGGAACTACATGGAACTCTGCTAAAATTGACAATTGTACCCCACTTCCAAGCAATGTTTCATCTTTATAGTTCTGCCATCAAATATCTGTGTGCTAAGTATACCATTTTTGTTTTACATAGGGGATAAAAGACTCTGAGGACACCCCTCATCCGAGGAGACCAGAGCCGCCCCCCCCCCCCCCCAACACAATCTGAGCAGGAGGAAGAAGACGTGGTGGAACTAGTCACCACAACAGGTGAGTGTCTGCGACCACAGGCTCAGATAAGAGATGGATGGCGGCATTTTTTTGAAACCTAATTTATTTTGGGGTTCCTCTCTTTTTAGGTGATCGTGAGGGTGTGGATCCAGATCCTTTTACATCCAAAAGTGCCCAGATCCTGACCGGGGAGATCATGGGGTGTAATTTACAGTTGGAAATCATCAAGCAAAACATCAATGAGGTTATTCCAAAAAATAAAAACATCATTGATGTTTTGGGGCGAGTTTAAAGCCCCTCCAAATCACTTTCTTCTTTTGTGTGCTACAATGTGCTAAATGTTTTTGTGATTTTTCCCAAAGCCAAATTTGGAGGATGCACACAGTGTGTCAACATGTGCTATCTGCCATCACGGGAGATCAATGGACGTGTTTTGGGGGTGCAACCCCTTCCTCAAAAATAAAGTAGCTGAGAGGAAGGGCTTGCTCCCCCAAAACACATTCCTTGATCCCCCGTGATGGCAGCTAGCACATGTTGACATTGGTAAATTGGTGTGCATCTTCCAAATTTGGCTTTTCCAGGGGTGATTTCCCCCCATCTGAACGCAATATCAAACACAGTTCCTAAATACTCATGTCTGATATTGCCTTCAAATTCGACCAAATGTGACGTTTGTAAGTTCAAGATTTGTGTCTTTTCTTGTTGGTTTTACACATGCCTGTTTTATCTAAAATGGACATTTTGAGTTTTGATAATGCCACCACAAAAATTGGTATACCACAAACATGTTGGTTTGTTTGAAAAACCTTTGGTAAATGCACATGTGATTGTGCAGGTATTAAAAAGATTGTTAATCAAGAATGTGTGGATTATTGTCTCAACGCTACAACACTTTTGGGGTGATGTAATTATTGTTTTCTGAGAAAATGGGGGTTATTTCCTAAGGGCAAATCCACTTTGCACTACAAGTGCAGGTTCAGTGCAGTTGCAAGTGCACTTGTAGTGAAATGTGTTTTTGCATTTAGTAAATAACAGCCAACAGTGCTTTGTATAAGGTTACACAATCACGCCATTGTCTGCACTCAAAACATTTCTGTCAGGGTCAGCTAAAACAAACACAAGCAGTAAATGTCCACAAAGAATTTCTTTTTTTTTATTATTATAAAAAGGCTTCACAGATTTGCTGGCATATTGATAGCCCCCCTACCCGCAAAGAACTCCAGGTAGCGTAACCGGACATCACGGGCACTCAGGGAGGGCAAGCCAGGACGGCCACTTTCAAGCGCTGTCAGTGTGGTTTGATGTATCATTCCGGCCTCAGGCCCAACTGAGCCAGCATAGTTGGCCGAATGTTTCCTTAAAAAGTTATGGAGAACACAGCATGCAAGTATAATATGGTTCAGTTTATACTCCACCATATGGAACTAGGCGGAACCGGCTGGCCAGGATTCCAAATGTGTTCTCCACCACTCTTCGGGCTCTGGCCAGCCGGTAATTAAAAACCCTCTGTTCGGGGGTGAGGGTCCTCATTGGGAATGGCCACATTAGGTGGTCCCCCAGCGCAAACGCTTCATCAGCAACGAACACAAATGGGAGTCCTTCAACATTGTCCTCTGGAGCTGGCAAGTCCAAGCTGCCATTCTGGAGTCGCCTGTAGAACTCCGTCTGGGCGATGACTCCACCATTGGACATCCGGCCATTCTTCCCCACGTCCACATACAAGAAGTCGTAATTAGCCTACACCACCGCCAACATCACTATACTATTGAACCTCTTGTAATTATAATAGTACGACCCCAAGTTGGGTGGTGGGACGATGTGGACGTGTTTCCCATCAATTGCCCCTCCGCAGTTAGGAAAGTCCCACCAAAGAGTCCAAAGAGTCCTCAGACTCAGTGTAGGGATGGTTTCTCTGGGTTGCGGAACCTGCGATGCATACTCACCCCCATACCAGCATTGCAGGTTCCGCAATCCGACAAAGCTTAAAGTGATTGTAAAGTCTTGTTTTTTTTTCCTATAAAAATAACAAACATGTTATATTTACCTGCTCTGTTGCAGTGGATTTGCACAGAGCAGCCCAGATCCTCCTTCTCTCGGGTCCCTCCCTCCTGTGCAGTGCCCCCTACATCAAGCAGCTTGCTATGAGGGCACCTGAACTGAGTCACAGCCTCCTGTGTCCATTGAGATATGGAGCCCCGACCTGGCCCTCTCTCTACCCTGATTGGCCCAGATACAGCAGAGGCGCCATTGGTCCCCACTGCTGTCAATCAATGTCAGCTAGCCAATCAGAAAGGAGAATCTTGGAGGGCTAAGACACTCGTAGATATCGCTGAACAGAGAAGGACCTCAGGTAAGTGTTAGGGGGGCTGAGGAAGGCTGCTGCACACAGAAGGCTTTTTATATTACTGAATGCATCAAGATAAAAAAAACCTTCCGCCCTTACAACCCCTTTAACATTAGTGTCCTTTAGCAATAATTCTGTGCACAGCATGCCTAAGTAATTACAAATGTATGGAGAAACTGATGGGGAGGAAACAAATGTGCAAGTTGGAGAGGTGTTGGCTCTGATGGGGAAACCGTTATGGGGGTTGGATGGCACTGAAGGGGACACAGTGGTGTGGGGGGGGCTGATGGCTCTGATGAGGACAGAGTTGTGGGGGGATTTGATGGCACTGAAGGGAACATCCTTGTGGGGGGGGGTTAAGACTCTGATGGGGACAAAGTTGTGGGCTGGCTCTGATGTAGACACAGTTGTGTGTGTGGGGGGGGTTGATGGCACTGAAGGGGACATCATTATAGGGGGGTGTGATGACTGATGGGTACAGAGTTAGGGGTTTGGTGACTCTGATGGGTACACAGTTGGGGGTTTGGTGGATCTGATGGGGGCACAGATGTGGGGGGGGTGAAGGCTCTGAGGATGACACAAATGTGTGTGGGGGGCTCTGATGTAGACACAAATTTGCTGAGGGGAGGGTTTCTGATTGAGACACAAATGTGCGGGGGGGGGGGGCTCTGATGAGCACACATATGAGCAGGGGGGATTCAGATGGGGATAAAAATGTGTGGGAGGATTCTGATGGGGACACCAATTTTCTGGGGAGACTCCGATAGGGGATGGGGGCACAAATGTGTGGGGGCTATGATAGGGATACCAATTTGTAGGGAGACGATGATTGATGGGTACACAATATGTGCAGGGAGATTCTGATGGGGACACAGATGTATGGGAAGACTGAGTGGAACACAGATGTAAGTCCCTAATGCACACTGTTTTACCCGCTGCATGAGCCTATGCCATTTAGGTGCGGGCAGCGGATACAGGTGCACTATTCAGCCCCACTGCTGGCAGTCTAGCAAATTTTTATTTAATTTCGCTGCTGCAGATTTATCTATCTTTTTTTTTTTTCGGCCCGTGAATACATGTAAAATATACAATGTGCCCTCGAAGTGAAAAGTTTGGAGACCCCTGTTCTAAAGCAAAAGGTCTCTTTAGCTGGATTTCCAAATATCACAGCCTATATGAGGGGTCTCACTCTCCCTGTTGGGATTTTTAATTTATTACACAGTATAGAGAAAAAAAAGAGGAAAATAGTAAAGTAGCACACTTGGTTATATTGTTGAGGAGATCGCCATGGATAAAAAGAAGCCTACTATAACCATCATGTTTGGGTCAACTTAGCTTTTAAACTTGTATGTACAAATACTACCAGTTTACTTTATCCCTTGGTGGGCAACAGTCTTTCAGTCATAAGTTGGTATATGACAGTTATTCTTTATGGATGTGAATTTGTGTTCCCAGCTTGTATTCACTTACAAAATTCATTAACAAACAAGTAACCACAAGTGGCAATACTTGTAGTCATAAAACTAATATTTAGACTCATAAAACACTAAGCATCATTGGTTTTTCAATATAGCCCTGACATTTTTGACGCATTCCCACTAAGGATTTTGCTCCACTTGGTAATGGGTGAGTTAAAAGCTTCCAGCTAAGAAAACCAAAAGTACATTATCTTTCTATCTATTATAACAGATATTAAAAATGTTGTCTATATAGCATGGAGGCAATGACTGTGACAGGCCACTTAAAGACGTGCTGCCATCAGATGCTTGTCTCTGTGGGAGGCAAGTATTTACTATGTGAGTGGTCCTCACACACATAGCAGCCTGGCTAGCATATGATGGATGCTTCATGTCAGCTCCTCCTAATTTGGAATCAATGAGAAGTGTGGAACACAACAATGCACGAGTCACCACCAATGCTAGGCTCAGTATTGGTATTGTAAAGAAACAGACCTAAAGATTTATAGCAAAGAGAAGAAATGTGTCTGTACCCTAAGGAGTATACAATCTAATTCCGTACAATGTGACAAAGTGACTTGTCCAAAGTGAAATGAAGTTGGGCTTGAATTTTAGTCCCTCAGGTCACTGGCATTCACAAGATAATTGGCATTGGCCAATTTGGGTTCCAAAACCAAAACACAGACACTTATCGTAAAAAGAAAAATCATGTTACATCCTCGGAAACACACAATCTGAGAAACACAATAATAAGAATACGAAGTTGTTCCATGTAAAGGCATAACAGCTCATTTCATCATTACAGCTGTGGTCAATGGTGCAGGCTGTCCATTCCCATCAACATTAGTCTCCATGGGGGAAAGGGTTTGTTGTACTAAACAGCATTAAGTGCAAGTTTCTGGATTTGACTTGGTATCAGCCTCTTGCAGTTCCTGCACAACAGAGCTCAGATAAATATATATTAAAGTGGGTATAGAAAAGAATCACCCCTGCAATAATAAAATAATCACAGTTTGTTGCTTTGCAGCCTGAAATGAAGACAGACACATTTTTTGTTTTATCCAACTTTACTCAACTTATAACATCCAAGTGAAATATATAACACCAACATGTTATAATAAAAAAAAATTCAAAAATAGAATCAGAGTTGGAAAAAGGATCACCCCCCGACTTTGCGGCGCCACACCGATTCCTAAAAGTAGTTCCTGTATTACTTTTTGCGACTTCAGGGGCGATTTGAATAGACATCGGCATAAACCCGCACATATGTCTGTCAAATTTAACTAAAGTTGAGCAGTCCTGCAAAGAAGAGTGGGCAAATATTGCAAAGTCTAGATGTGCAAAATTAGTAGAGACCTATCCCAACAGACTAAACGCTGTAATTAAAGCAAAAGGTGGTTCAAAAAAATACTGATACAAGGGGGTGATCCATTTTGCAACTCAGCGATTCTGTTTTTGATTTTTATTTCATTTTTTTCTGACATGTTGGTGTTATCTTTCACTTCGATGTAATAAGTTGCACTGAGTAAATACAGCTGGATAAAACAAAAACTGAGTGTCTTCATTTCAGGCTGCAAAGCAACAACACAATTTGATTATTTTAAAGGGGGGTGATTCTTTTCTTTACCCATATACCCACTGTGTGTATATATATATATATATATATATATATATATATATATATATATATATATATATATATATATATATATATATATATATATAATATAATATACATATAATATACACACACACACACTGTATAATATACACATACACACACAGTGGCCTTGTCTTCTTCATGAAGTGATTGTCAACTTATGAGCTAAAAGTGTCTAAAGGGGGTAGCACTCTCACCTAGCAGTAAGAAGGGTCGCTGGTTCGAATCCCGACCACGACACTACCTGCCTGGAGTTTGCATGTTCTCCCTGTGCCTGCGTGGGTTTCCTACGGGTACTCCGGTTTCCTCCCACACTCCAAAGACATGCTGGTAGGTTAATTGGATCCTGTCTAAATTGTCCCTAGTATGTATGAATGTGAGTTAGGGACCTTAGATTGTAAGCTCCTTGAGGGTAGGGACTGATGTGAATGTATAATGTATATGTAAAGCGCTGCGTAAATTGACGGCGCTATATAAGTACTTGAAATAAATAAAAATAAATAAATAAATAAAGGGTAAAAATGCAGCCACTGACATTACCAAAGGGCTGCACATAATGTTCAATATATGTAATGCTTGAGGACTAGAGATGTGAAAGCCCGGAAAAAAAACGGAAAAATTCTTGGGAAAAAAAAAAACGTTTTTTTCCTGAAGGCTTTTTTGTTTTTTTCTAAAAAATTGAAAAAAGAAAAAAAAATTGTGGAATATTTTATTTTAACATGATGAATAAAATATTTTAAGACAGGGTGTTCACCTTAAGTTTTTAGAAGTTCCTAATTGTGATGACGGACAAAAAAGAGTATCTGCAGAAGCAGAGACGGATACTGACAATTTCAGCTCAGAAAATGATTCTGATTAAATTTCCATTGAAACTTAGTCCCACTCTCTTCTTAACACTTCCCCCATCTTCAATTCTTTTTATGAGAATGGGGTTTTTATTTTTATTTAATACTGTGGAGAGGAAATATGAAAAATGTTTACTTTTGGTTTTGGAAATTGTTTTGTGGAGGCTTTTTGGCTGTTCCACATAAACTAGTAAGCAGTTCAGGAGATTGTTGCTCCCTTTGTTACAAATAAATAAAATAAATATTATAAAAAAGTCAATTCTGTTTGTGATAATTGTTTGGCTACACTATATTTTTAATATGCTAGTTGTGATAAATTTATGCCAAGTCAATTTGTCCATAGTCATAGTTTATGTTCCTAAAGTAACAGATTTAAAAAGACAAAAAAGTGCTAATGTAGCATTTTTTAAATTTTTCAGAAAATTTACGTTTTTTCCCCCCAAAAAAAAACGGAAAAAACAATGGGTTTTTTTCAGAGCTTCAAAATTTCCGGAAATTTTACATCTCTATTGAGGACTGTCAGAAACTGCAGACCTAATAGGGGAAATGAGGGTCAGAGAGCGTGGACATGCTACATTTTTGGTTTGGGATATGCTGCAGAAGACAATATGAAACCGGGAACATGTTACATGAGGCTAAGAAGTGAGAATGACAGGGGGGTGGAGGCGGGAGTTGAGGGCGTTTTTTTCCTATAGATCAGTTTTAGAGGAAAATGCTCTTCTTCAGTTTCTGTCAGTCCTCTCAAGCATTATATATATTGAACATTATGTGCGGCCGTTTGGTGATGTCAGTGGCTCCGGTTGAGAATATTAACTGCCTGGCTATTATATTGATGCTTTTGGCTTCAATATGTTTGAGACACTTACCATGAACAAGTGTGCCAAGGGTTCTAACTTTACTAGCTGCATCCTTATTTTAAAGCCCAAGTTCACCTTTCTGAACATGTTACATGTTACACCTGTATTTAGGATATAACATGTTCAGCATGCATCCCCTTCTCCCTCCAATGCCCCCTCCCTGTGACAGCAGGCGGGAATCGCCTCTCCGCACCCACTGTCAAAATTTGAAAACATCGCAGCTCCGCACACACAGCCATGTCATTCATTCAGTTTCCGGTTTCCTTTGAATGAATAAACTACAAGTATCATCAGCCATTGCGGCTGATGGCTTGTGGTTCTCAATGAACTGCAAGGGTGCTGGTGAGCGCTTGTGACATAGCTTGTGATTGAGAGCCTCAGCTCTATTCCTATGTGATGTGTGAAGGGGGGTGTGTCCCTCATCTCCAATCAGATCTCAGAGTTCATCTACAATGTTTAACTGCAGCTCTCCGCCCCCTGCTTTGCGACTGTGAAATATCCTTTTCATCTCTGAGTTTTACAAGGATGTACAGGCCAAATTGCTTCAAAATCAACAGACACAACTTATGTAGGAGGATTTGTTTCATCTCTGTGTGTCACCTGAGGCTAGTCACTTCACTGGGTATATGTAAGGGTTTAGCAATCACTTTAATATACATCGTTCTGATAAACAATTATGGAAATCTGAATTAATTCCTTACAAAGCTTGGCAGACTGAACTTTCCCCAAGCACAAAAAAAAATTAAATTAAAAAAAAAAACACTTAAACCTGGTACACACAGGTTTTTTTTCATTCAACCCAGCCGGCTGAACAAAAAAAGTGAGCAGCCTGCCAGGAGCTCACTGTACTGACTATGCATGCTCCGTAATGCCTAGACACACCAATACACCGATCTGTGCCACGGAATTGACGTCACTTCCGCCCCTGCGCCGAAAGTGTGACCCAAGCTGGATTGCATTACTCTTCCTCTTCCTGGCTCTGGTTAGTGAGCTCTGGCTGCTACAGTATCCACACAGAGACAGAGCGATGGCTGCCTGGCACACAGCGGGAACCTGGGACTGGGACTACAGCGCAGTTTACCCATTTTTGATAAGCAAGTTGCTGGTTTTAACATGTGAGTTGTGAGAATTTATGAGCTTAAAAAAATGTTGGTCTGCTACACTTACAATGCCTTGAAAAAGTATTCATACACCTTGAAATTGTCCACATTTTGTCATGTTACAACCAAAAACGTAAATGTATTGTATTGGGATTTAATGTGATAGACCAATACAAAGTGGCACATAAGTTGTGAAGTGAAAGGAAAATGATAAATTATTTTCCAATTCTTTTTTACAAATATGTGAAAAGTGTGGTGTGCATTTGTATTCAGTCCCCCTGAGTCAATACTTTGTAGAACCACCTTTTGCTGCAATTACAACTGCAAGTCTTTTTGGGGATGTCTCTACCAGCTTTGCACATCTAGAGAGTGACATTTTTGCCCATTCTTCTTTGCAAAATTGCTCAAGCTCTGTCAGATTGGATTGAGAGCGTCTGTAAACAACAATTTGACAAAAGTCTTGCCACAGATTCTCAACTGGATTTAGGTCTGAACTTTGACTAGGCCATTCTAACACATGAATATGCTTTGATCTAAACTATTCCTATGTAGCGCTGGCTGTATGTTTGGGGTTGTTGTCCTGCTGGAACGGGAACCTCACCCCAGTCTCAGGTTTTCTTCTAAGGTTGCCATGTATTTGGCTCCATCCATCTTTGTATCAACTCTGACCAGCTTTCCTGTCCATGCTGAAGAAAAGCATCCCCACAACATGATGCTGCCACTACCATGTTTCACATGGGGATGGTGTGTTCAGGGTGATGTGCAGTGTTAGTTTTCCGACACACATATGATTTTGCTTTTAGGCCAAAAAGTAAAATTGTGGTCTCATCTGACCAGAGTACCTTCTTCCACATGTTTGCTGTGTCCACATGGCTTCTCGCAAACTGCAAACGGGACTTCTTATTGTTTTTCTTTCAACATTGGCTTTCTTCTTGACACTCTTCCATAAAGACCAAATTTGTGGAGTGCACAAATAATAGCTGTGGACAGATTCTCCCAGTTTAGGTGGATGGCCATGTCTTGGTAGGTTTGCAGTTGTGCAATACTCTTTCCATTTTCAGATGATGGATTGAACAGTGCTCCGTGAGATGTTCAAAGCTTGGAATATTATTTTTATAACCTACTCTGCTTTAAACTTCTCCACAACTTTACCGCTGACCTGTCTAGTGTGTTCCTTGGCCTTCATTATGCTGTTTGTTCACTAAGGTTCTCTAACAAACCTATAAGGGCTTCACAGAACAGCTGAGATTAAATTATGCAGAGGTGGACTCCATTTACTAATTAGGTGACATCTTCTGAAGGCAATTGGTTCCACTAGATTTTAGTTAGGGGTATCAGAGTAAAGGGGGTTGAATACAAATGCACCCACACATTCCAGATATTTGTAAAAAAAAAAAATTAAAACCATTTATCATTTTCCTTCCACTTCACAATTATGTGCCACTTTGTGTTGGTCTATCACATAAAATCCCCAAAAATTACATTTACGTTTTTGGTTGTAACATGACAAAATGTGGAAAATTTCAAGGGGTATGAATACTTTTTCAAGGCACTGTAGCTGGCGCTTCCCTCTTTCTGCTTGCATCCAGCTTCTGTCTGACAGGCTGCTGTACACACTGGATGAATGTCAGCCGGTTTCTGTTGAACCAGCCGATACTGGCAGATATTCAACCCATGTGTTCCAGCCTTTAGAAAGTCAATATGAGGCTCCAGATAACCATCACTGCTTGAATTCAGATTGTGCAAGTTGATATCTCACCTTCTATAGCTACAAGGTCAGTTTCTTGAGTAAATGTTGGCCTGGAGCTTGTGGGTAGTCTTTGAAGCCTCTGCTAGCAGTGTTTGCTGGTGAACAGATTGTGGAAGAAAAGCTTTTTTTAGACCTCATTCACACGAGGCGGATCCGCTGCCACAGAGTCTGCCGGCTCAGCGGGAGATCTCTCCGTTGATCTCCGCTGATCCGGCGGATGACAGGTCCCTCCCTGCTCACTGAGCGGGGAGGGGCTTGTCGAGCGCCGCTGGTCGCTATGGAGACATCGGACGAACACGGACAGCATGTCCGTTTTCGTCAGATCTCACCCGATCTAATGTGCCAGGGACGGATGCGAACGTAGGGCCATCCGTCTGATTTTGGCGGATCGGACCGGGTCAGATGTCAGCAGACATGTCACCACTGACATCCGTTGCTCCATAGCCTTACATGGAGCGCCCGTTCAGGTCCGCCGACAAAACTGACAGGTGGACCTGAATGGTCCGACCGTGTTAAAGGGGCCTTACATCCTAGGGACCTTCCACTTAATCTGTAGTTCAGTGAGCAGGAAAAGACCCTGCAGATTGATGAGACAAAATGCCAGTACCAAGTAGCAGGACAATGGGGGGGGGGGGGGGTTTAAAGATGTTTTGGGCAAAGCTATTAATCACTACCAAATTATTAGGACATGTCTGAGACTATCAGAGGGGGGTGGTCCCAGGGTGAGGACTGTCATTTCCAAGCCTATTGACATGATGCACAATAAACGTGGATACCAGTTTATGAGTGGGGACAGCCAGAGAGACAGTGACAAGTGGGAAGGAATGATTTGGAGTTCAGCTGCTTACAGCAGGACACTGCCTATTATGCTCTTATCCAAACATATCTGAGATTGTTAGTATTTTTACATTAATCATATGCTCTCTTGCAATCAAAATTTAAAGTACAATTTTGGGCTAAAACTATCTAATCTTAAAAATACCTTCACTCTGCCATGTACATAAACAAGCTTTAAATTGATATTAAAGGTTCAATTTTTATTTTTCCAAAATATTAAACATGTTATACTTATCTGCTCTGTGCAATGGTTTTGCACACAGCAGCCCCAATCCTGCTCTTCTGGGGTGCCCTGCCGATGCTCCTGGCTCCTCCCCACTTCGAGTACACCCCCCCCAGCAAGCAGCTTGACACACATAGTGCAGCTTGGTCCCGTCCCCACACAATTGTCACTGGATTTGATCGACAGCAGCAGAAGCCAATGGCTCCCGCTGCTCTCACTGAGTCCAGTGAGGAGAGAGAGCAGAGCCACTGCTCTAATGCACAGAGAGTATGGAAATTGGGCTCAAGTAAGTATTTAGGGGGGCTAGGGTGGAGGCTGCACCTAAAAGTTTTTTTTACCCTAATGTGGAGAATGCATTAAGGTAAAAACCTTTAGGGCCAGTTCACACCACATGCACTCCAGTGAGTTTTTGTTCTGCATCAAAAACGCATGCAAAGTAGGTTATATGGTTTCCAATGGCATAGTTCACACCAGTGTGGTCAGTTCCAGGGCTTTTCAGTTCCAGAAAAAAAAAAGTAGAACATGCTGCAATTTTCATGCCCTGGAATGCAGTAAAACGCATCAAAAACGCACTGGACCCTAGTATAGTGAACAAAACACTGGAAAAAAAGAAAAAAACCTGTAATGCACCCGAAAACGCATCAAAAACATGCATGCAGAAACACATCCGGAACGGATCTGGAGTGCTTTTTTGTGGTGTGAACCGGCCCTCAGACTTTACAACCACTTTAAAGCTACAAGGATAACGATTCACATTAAAGTGGTTGTAAACCCTTGCATACAGTAATGTGAAAAAGTATTTGCTCCTTCCTACTTTTATTTTTATTTTTTCATATTTGTCACACTTACATGATTCGGAACATCAAAATGCAGTTTTTAAATGATGATTTAATTTATAAAAGGAAAAAAGCTGTCAAAACCTGCCTGGTCCTATGTGAAAAAGTAACCCCCCCCCCTATACCCCCCTTCACGAATGAACTGTGATTAACCACATTTTTTGGAAAGCTGAATTAAATTTCACTTGTCACAACCAGGCCTGATTACTGCCAGACCTGTTGAATCAATAAATCAGTTAAATAGAAGCTGTCTGACAAAGTGAAGCACGCTAAAAGATCTAAAATAGCAACACATCATGCCGCAACCTAAAGAAATTCAAGAACAGATGATAAACAAAGTAATTGACATGTATCAATTTGGAAAGGGTTACAAAGTCACTTCTAAGGCTTTGGGACTTCAGCGAACCACAGGGAGAGCCATTATCCACAGATAGAGAAAACTTGGAAAAGTGGTGAACCTTCCCAGGAGTGGCCAGCCTACCAAAATGACTCCAAGAGCACAATGATAACTCATCCAGGAGGTCCAAAAAAAATTAAACAAACCCAATACATCATCTAAAAGAACGGCAGATATCACTTGCCTCAGTTAAGGTTTGTGTTCATGATTCAACAATAAAAAAAGAGACTGGGCAAAAACGACATCCATGGGAGAGTTTCAAGTTGCCACTGCCAACCTTTTTGAACACAAAAACTCATCTCATATTTGTTGAAAAACATCTTAATTATCCCCAAGACTTTTGGGCAAATATTCTGTGGACTGAGGAGACAAAAGTTTAACATTTTGGAAGGTGTGTGGCCCATTACATATAGCATAAAACTAACACAGCATTTCATAAAAAGAACATCATACCAACAGTCAAACATGGTGGTGGTAGTGTGATGGTCTTGGGTGGCTTTGCAGTTTCAAGACCTGGACGACCTGCCATAATTGATGGAACCATGAATTCTGGGCTCCACCAGAAAATCTTGAAGGAGAATGTCCGGCCATCAGTTCATGACCTCAAGTGCACTTGGGTTATGCAGCAGGACAATAATCCAAAACACACCAGCAAGTCCACCTCTGAATGGCTTCTAGTGCTCTGTTCACAATAGTGCTACACTGATTTCAATGGAATCCATTCCAATCTATGCACCCCTATTCAATCTGCAGTTGTCATGGTGCTGCACATGTAGGGCTGGGGAAAAAATCGATTTGAATCTTGAATCAAGTTGAGAGGTCAAATCGATTCAAATTTTCAGCAAATCAATTTTTTTTTATTATTTTCTTTTTTCACCAGGACCGGTGCTGACACCGCGCCGGTCCTGAGGAGCTGCGGGCAGGAGTTTTTAGGTGAGGCCGCAGCTTCGGTCTAGTCAGCGAGGCCGGACGCCGCGGCCTCACCTAAAAACTCCTGCCCGCAGCTCCTCAGGACCGGCGCGGTGTCCATCAAAAAAAAAAAAAAAGGACATACACTTTGTATGGGTACAGCATTGCATGAACGCGTAATTGTCAGTTAAAGCAACGCAGAGCCGTATCGCAAAAAATGTCCTGGTCATTAAGGGGGCAAATCCTTCCGGGGCTGAAGTGGTTAAAAGGGTAACTCCACTTTCGTGGGGAAAAAAATAGCAAATAAAGAAAAGAATATTATAGAATATACAATTGTATCACAAGTCATATTGTAATTGAAGGTTATTAAAAATTACCTTTCCTTTTCAATCTGCAGCTCTGTAATTTTCTGAAAATGCAATATAATGCAATATGGCTATCTGGAGGAAACATAGTTTTCTGCTTGTGTGATTGGCTCACAAATTTTCCAAGTCAGATTTCAGGCATTCCCTGCGACAAAAATGAAGTTTTTGGTGAGCTACTCCCAATAGGAAATCATGTCTAAAGGGATGCAGACCCTGCAGTATTCCTCATTAGAGACCTGCAGGTGCACAGCTGGTTGATAATTAGGAAGCCACTCCCGTTAGGGCTCTTTCATACGGGCGGTCCGCCCGACAGACTCCGCTTTGCTCAGCGTGGGATCGATCGGCTGATCCCTGCTGAGCAGGCGGATGACAGGTCGGTCTCCACTCACTGTGCTGAGACGGACCTGTCAGAGCCCCGCTCTCCTCTATGGGGAGATCGGATGAAATCGGACTGCCTGTGTGTTTTTATCCGATCCGATCCTCCAGACGGATGAAAAATAGGGTTTCCATCCGTCTGGTTTTCACGGACAGGTTCTGATCGGATAGCAGCGGGTGTCAGCGAACATGTCACCGCTAACATCCACCGATCCATAGAGGTGAATGGAATGCCCGATCAGGGCTGCCTGAAAAACTGACAGGCGGACCTGATCGGAAAGCCCATGTAAAATTTAGAACATGTTCTCTTTCTAGGTCCGTCAGAATTTTCGACATAAAAAGTCCGATGGTGCATACACACGATCGGAATATACGATGAAAAGCTCCCGTCTGACTTTTTCTGTCAGGCATTCCGCTCATGTGTACATGACATTAGACTTACTTTCCCACATACAGTGCCTTGAAAAAGTAGTCATATCCCTTAAAAGTTTCCACATTTTGTTATGTTACAACCAAAAACGTAAATGTATTGTATTGGGATTTTATGTGACAGACCAACACAAAGTGGCACATAATTGTGAAGTGAAAGTAAAATGATAAATGGGTTTCAAATTTTTTTAGAAATAATTATGTGAAAAGTGTGGCGTGCATTTGTATTCAGCCCCCTTTACTCTGATACTCCGAACTAAAATCTAGTGGAACCAATTGCCTTCAGAAGTCACATAATTAGTAAATAGAGTCCACCCGTGTGTAATTTAATCTCAGTATAAATACAGCTGTTCTGTGAAGCCCTCAGAGGTTTGTTAGAGAACCCTAGTGAACAAACAGCATCATGAAGGCCAAAGAACACACCAGACAGGTCGGGATAAAGTTGTAGAGAAGCTTAAAGCAGGGTTAGGTTATAAATAAATATCCCAAGCTTTGAACATCTCACGGAGCACTGTTCAATCCATCATTCGAAAAATGGAAAGAGAATGGCACAACTGCAAACCTTCCAAGACATGGCCGTCCAAATAAACGGACAGCCTGGGCAAGGAGATCATTAATCAGAGAAGCAGCCAAGAGGCTCATGATAACTCTGGAGGAGCTGCAGAGATCCTCAGCTCAGGTGGGAGAATCTTTCCACAGGACAACTATTAGTCGTGCTCTCCACAAATCTGGTCTTTATAAAGAGTGCCAATAAGAAAGCCATTGTTGAAAGAAAGCCATAAGAAGTCCCGTTTGCAGTTTGCGAGAAGCCATAAGGGGGACACAGCAAACATGTGGAAGAAAGTGCTCTGGTCAGATGAGACCAAAATTAAACTTTTTGGCCTAAAAGCAAAACGCTATGTGTGCAGAAAACTAACACTACACATTACCCTGAACACACCATCCCCACCGTGAAACTTGTTGGTGGCAGCATCATTTTGTGGGGATGCTTTTCTTCAGCAGGGACAGGGAAGCTGGTCAGAGTCGATGGGAAGATAGATGGAGACAAATACAGGGCAATCTTAGAAGAAAACCTGTTAGAGTCTGCAAAAGACTGGAGACTGGGGCAGATGTTTATTTTCCAGCAGGACAATGACCCTAAATATACAGCCAGAGCTATAATGAAATGGTTTAGAGCAAAGCATATTCATGTGTTAGAATGGCCCAGTCAAAGTCCAGACCTAAATCCAATTGAAAATCTGTGGAAAACTTGAAAATTGCTGTTCACAGACGCTCTCCATCCAATCTGACAGAGCCCAAACTATTTTGCTCAGAATGGGAAAAAATGTCACTCTCTAGATGTACAAAGCTGGTAGAGACATCCCCAAAAAAGACGTGCATCTGTAATTGCAGTGAAAGGTGGTTCTACAAAGTATTGACTCAGAGGGACTGAATACAAATGCAAACCACACTTTTTACATATTTTATTTGTAAAAAAAAAAATTGAAAACCATTTATCATTTTCCTTCCACTTCACAATTATGTACCACTTTGTGTTGGTCCAACACATAAAATACATTTACATTTTTGGTTGTAACAATGTGGAAAATTTCAAGGGGTGTGAATACTTTTTCAAGGCACTGTAGATACAGACAAACACACAGGGATTGCTTCAGAATAACAAAAGGTAGGAATCTGCAACAAAGATTGGTAAAATCCTTGTAATGTAGATAAAATTACCCAGAGGGGAATATTTTTTTCTCAACAAAAGTGGAGTTACGCTTTAAGGGAGGACTAGAAGCAGTTACGAGGAAAAATAAAAAACCTGTGAAGATGTGTGCCGGTGTCTTGCTGAAAATGTTCCCCCGGCGGATAAGGACCCCCCTGTACTGCGCAGGCGCAGCGCTTGCGTGGTACGGTGTCTTGCCGAAAAAGTTCCCCCAGCGGATAATGACTCCCATGTAGTACAAAGCACTACCGAGCCGAAAATAGCCGAACATACACAGCTGAGTGTCAGTTGTACACCGCGCCTGCGCACATTTAACACATTCTACCACATGCTCCCGATGCTACTAGACAATGCCGCACGCTCCCGATGCTCGTGCTACTCTGCAAGGGGTGGATAATAAACACATTATCACAGTAATACACCCGCCCCTTGCAGAGTAGCACGAGCATCGGGAGTGCGCGGCAGCGTCGGCCACAATGTCCTGCTCATTGCGCAGGCGCCGTGTACAGCTCACTCTCAGCTGTGCCTGCGCAGTACAGGGGGGTCATTATACGCCGAGGGGACCTTTCTTGGCAGAACACCGGCTCCTAGACTGAATGCTTCCTGAATCCTGCATTCATTGGTCCTAATGAGCTAATCTAGTCAGATCTCAGACACATAAAAGGTAGCCATACTTTTTTTAGTTCGTCCTTTATGAACTATATTCCTTATATGACCAAAAAAAAAATTTAAAACCACGCTCCCTGTGTTTTGATGAAAATGTATTGGTGTTCAAAAAAAAAGAGTTAAGTCATCTTCACACTTTATGTTATAGCCACCAATAGCAGAGAGATAGTAAGAAAGGATGTTATCTTTCTCCTCCTTCCATATCACATTCCAGCACAAAACACTGAAACTGTTAGCTGAGTGAATCGCTCCCAATTTGATAATTACAACCAAGCAGCTCGTTATGCCAGAAAAACCACACTGGCTCCCTCATGTACCTTTTAGTTACTGGTATAGCCTTGGCCCGTTTGCCAGCTTAGCTAAATGGACCCTGAAGTGCAAGCTAATGCTACATGATATTAGCTTCCTCTTCAAATACTCTGGATGAGTAAACACAAGCACAGCCTTTGCCAACATTTTTCTGGCAGCAGAACAGAGAAGAGTTTTTACTCTGCGACTTGGAGATTATCACGGAGAATATAACCCATCGCTTTTATAGCTTCTGGGCACTGCCGGAGAGAGGTTACCTCCACAAAATCACTATTCATGGGGGGCAATTTGCATAATAACTCTAACAATCCAAATCATTTCAATTAACCCCTTTGGTACCAAGCCAGAAGCACTTTAGCTGAATATGACTTTTATTCTGCTTAAGTAGCGGCCATAGAAACACTGCTGCAACCAATGTATACAGAAATAACACAGCCTTTTCTGATCCTGGCCTATGCAGCTGAACAGCGAACCACTTCTAATAAAGACAATTTTTCCATTTATTAGGTGGAATCTGCCGAGTTTTGCATTCACACCTGAGCAGAGCGTATTCCTTATTTTTCAAGTTTTTTTTTTCTTTTTATTTCAGGCATTTTACGCATGAATCAAGATTCCGGTTTTGTTCCTTGGGCTGGACAAGGGGAGGAGAGCAGCTCTAGAGGCACAAAATGTAAGTACAGAATTTACAGGCACTCCCATTGTCTATGGGGCCAAAAATGCCAGAGTATGCTTGAAAAAATAATAATAATGTATTAATGTACTTTTTGGAGCGTAGAAAGGCTGAGCGTACAAGTGCGAACAGGTGGCTAACACAAAAAACTCAAACACGACTAGTGCTTGCAGAAACTTGATTGATTTTGCACTATAAAGGATTTGGCTGCCTACAAACAAGCATCCCTGCAAGAATGAGACGTGTCGGATGGTAAAATTGCTGAGAGGATAAAGTGCAAGTTCACCCAAAACGTATAGATTTCATTTTTTTGGTAAAAACAAAATGGACCCAAAAAACTAATGGTGATGTGCCAAATATTTGGCACTTGGAAAATTGATTTATGGAATGTGTTAGATAATTGTTCCAGTTAAAGGGTTTGGAAAGTATTGCCCCTTTCACACTGATGTGGTGCAGTTTGACTGCAGCATACCCGTGGGTTAGCTGCGCCTTCCCATGGAGTTCTATTATGTCCTGTGGTTTTGATGTTTTCTGAAAGCGCACCAAAACCACGGGACATATTAGAACCCTATAGGAAAATGCAGCTAACCCACTGGTACACTATACCCCGGGTGAGGTCAAACTGCACCACATCAGTGTGAAAGGGGCGTAAGATGGGACTAGTGCACCAAATGTTAATAATCCCAAAAAGCACCGATATGGTGACTAGACAGCCACTGTTGGTCTGCTAGCTCCATGGCCAATAGTCAAGAGCTTCAGGCTGTTTGTTATATTCCACATATTATTATACAGGATTTATATAGCAGCAACAGTTTGTGCAGCACTTTACAACATGAGGGCAGACAGTACTGTTACAATACAATACAGGAGGAATCAGAGGGCCCTGCTGGTTTTAGCTTACGTCTTGTCTCTGCAATGGAAGAAAGCTCTGACTACCGCTTACACAACTACATGTTCAGATGTGTACCCCAAAAGAGAATATTGTAAAAAAAAAAATCCCAAAGTACGACTAGCTGTACAAAAGTTGCACAATCTGCTCCAAAATAAACAATGTTCAGAAAATAAGTTATCAATGTTTAGAACAATGTTGTGCAGCAATGCGACAAGAGGATGATGTCGCCCGACAGTCAAGACCATGCTTTCTAAACACATTGGAGTATGTTT
This sequence comes from Lithobates clamitans, assembly GCA_037952925.1. Lineage (NCBI taxonomy): Eukaryota > Metazoa > Chordata > Amphibia > Anura > Ranidae > Lithobates > Lithobates clamitans. Next base: position 1,333,702 of record JBBGZY010001049.1, on the reverse strand, counting down.
GGAGTGCAATTGTTAAAGTAGACTAAAGGGCAAAGCTTTTTTTTCTAATAGTTTTGGATAGAGTGGAGAAAGCTTAGATCACCTGTCAGATTTTTATTAGTTTCTCTGCCCCCGTTGGAGAGATTCCCCCCTCTAGTTGTCCTGTTTACCGTTATCACCATTAGAGAAAACGAAAGAAAAATCACAAATTGTGAGTTGTCACCAGAACAGGAATAGAGGGGAAATCTTCCAATAGAGGCCCTAGTTTCGGTGACAACCAGGGATTATCTCACTTTGGAGGGATTTCCTCTCACTTCCCGTTTGGCTATACATACATATTTTGAGTGTTTGATCATTTTTATTTTTTGTGACTGTGTATTCGCTTTACATATTTTATTGCTGTGCATTAGTTGATTAATTTATGATCATGACCCCTGGGTGTCACTGATTATAGTCTTTTATTCATTTATTATTCTTTGAGAATATATTTTTTTTTATTTATTTTCACGGTTTGTGTAGTCTATGATGATAAACATTTGTTTTAATGCTATTGTGTACAAACTGTAGTATTGCTGGTCACAATAGTCCTCCAGCTGCCGACCAACACCAGGTATATACAGTATATAGAACAGTAGAGCAATACCATCTTAGGCCTATAGAAGGAGCTGAAGCTCTGAGTGCACAGCCTGTTGTCCTACACTGACCTATCCTTCCTGTGACGTCACACCCGCCCATGTGTGCACTCCATGCTGGCCCTGGAGACATCCTGGTTCCTACCTAGTGTCCTGGCTTCCATCTGACCATCCACAGTGACAGGAGTCCCTGGTAGGCCCTGTGAGGGAATACCTCAGTTTCATCCAGTGAATTTTTATGACCATTTGTGAATAAATTGTATTTTAATACTGAACTTAGATTGTGTAGATAAAAAGGAAGAGAGGGGAAGCACAATCTCAATCTGCAATGGGGACACAGATAGCTGAAGGCAGGATTAACTAGGTATATTTCACTCTACAGAAAACAAATGCTTTAGTGGCCTTGAGCATGCACACACTGTTATATAGCATGTAATGAAAGTTTCTCATAGTCTGGGTTTAATGACACTTTAAAGGTAGTTGGCATCAGTAAAACGAAAGGCTACTGCAAAAAAAAAATAAATAGCAATACAGTACACATTCAGATACAGTAGTATGAATTGCATGTATTGTATGCAACAGTTGCAATGTTAAAACATATGAAAAGAATAATAAAATAGAGAATAAAATGGCGATTGTTGCAATATGTTAGGTCACACTGTATTTGTGCAGCGGTCTTTTAAACGCATTTATATTGGGGAAAAAAGACACTTTCATGAATTAAAAAAAAAAACAAAACAAAAACAGTAGTTAGCCCAATTTTTTGTATAATGTGAAAGATGATGTTACGCCAAGTAAATAGATACCCAACATGTCATGCTCTGAAATTGTGCACACTCGTGGAATGGCAACAAACTACAGTACTTAAAGAGGAGGTCCAGCCTGGGTGTAAAAAATTTTAAAAGTCAACAGCTACAAATACTGTGGCTACTGAATTTTAATATTAGGGCATTTACCTGTCCAGGGAGCCCGCTATGACAGCACCCCAGCCGATCTTCGGATCGACCCCCGGGTGCTGCCACCGCCATTCCTGGTAAGGGAACCCAGTAGTGAAGAATTTCGGCTTCACAGCGGGTTCCCTTGAGCGCATGTGCGAAGCCCGCGGCCCATCTCTGTAAGTGGGGAAGGGAACCTGTCAAAAACAGGTCCCCCTTTCCCCCCTGAAAAGGTGACAAATGTGGCACCGGGGGGGGGGGGGGGTATAAGCGAGAGTTCCACTTTTGGGTGGAACTCTGCTTTAAAAATCTCCATAGGCGACGCTTTAAAAATTTCTACAGGCTACCAGTTTAGAGTTACAGAGAAGCTCCTGTGCTAGAATTATTGCGCTCGCTCTGACGATTGCAAGGATACCTCACATGTGTAGTTTGAACACGGTTCACATTTGCGGGTGCGACTTACGTATGTGTTCACGTCTATGCACGTGCACAGAGGGACAGGGCATTTATATACAAAATAATTCTGCGCTACCCAAAAAAAAGGAAAACAAAAGCAGCCAACACGACCAACAAAGTATAAATGTGAAAAACAACAAAAAAGTGTAGTGCTAAACAATATTAAACATAAAGCAACTATGGACCAGTCAATGTGCAGTGAAAGGGATCAACTGTATCTGAGAAATGAATCTTATAAATAGGTAGTCCTCATGTAGACATTGTGACTGAACAATAAAGGTGAGTAGTCCTTATAAAAACATGTTATAAAAGAAAAAAAAAAAAAAAGGAGGGACAGGGCACTTTTTTTTTTTTTTTTTTCTTATTATATTTTTTTTCTGTCTCTTTAAAAAATAAAGTCTGATAATTTTTATTGCTGTCACAAGGAATGTAAACATCCCTTGTGACAGTAATAGACGTGACAGACGTGCCAAAATCAGCGTTTTGGAATACTAGGGATTTTTTTTATAATTGGCACCATTGACAGTCATGACATCGATTCCAGGTTACAAGATTGGTCACCCGTTTCTGGCTTCATTCGAGTCTTCGGCCAGCTGGCGGACGTGTCGGCTGGTCGCCCGGGCCTCCCGGTGGGACGGGAGAGCCGCGTAAGGCGGCGGGAGGGGGGGGTTGAAGTCCCCTCCCGCTTCGTAGGATAACAGCCGAGCGGCATCACCCCGATATTACCCCTTCAAGCCGGGAATGCAGCGTGAAGGGGTTAAAATGCAATGTGCCCACTGACTTGGAGTGTTTTCTCTCCCAGCTGGCCAGACCGGATTGCCCCCTATTGCATGCTTTTAAAATCATTTGTCTTTAAAGCGGAGGTCCGCCAAAATATTTTTCTTTTAAAAGTCAGCAGCTACAAATAGTGCAGCTGCTGACTTTTAAAATAAGGACACTTACCTGTCCAGGTCGCCCGCAATGTTGGCACCCGAGGCCTAACCGTCCCTCGGTCCTCGGGTGCTGCCGCCGCCATCTTCGGTAAGGGAATCAGAAAGTGAAGCCTTGTGGCTTCATTTCCTGGTTCCCTACTGCGCATGCGCGAGTCGCACTGCGCAATCCGAATGGTCCCTGCTGTCCGCGGGAGTTTATGCCAGGAAGTGGGTGCAAATACCTGTATTATACAGGTATCTACAACCCCCTCCCCCCTGAAAGGTGACAAATGCGACACCGGAGGGGGGGAGGGTTCCGAAAAGCGGAAGTTCCATTTTTGTGTGGAACTCCGCTTTAAACATCAGCTTGACTATATACAGTGCCTTGAAATGGTATTCATACCCCTCAACATTTTCCCCATTTTGTTATGTTACAACCAAAAACGTAAAATGTATTTTATTGGGATTTTAATGATAGACCAACACAAAGTAGCACAGAATTTTGAAGTGGAAAGAAAATGATAAATGGTATTCAAACCTTTTTACAAATAAATATCGGAAAAGTGCGGTGTGCATTTGTATTCAGCCTCCTTTACTCTGATACCCCAAACTAAAATCTAGTGCAACCAATTGCCTTCAGAAGTCACCTAATTAGTAAATAGAGTCCCCCTGTGTGTAATTTAATCTCACTATAAATACAGCTGTTCTGTGAAGCCCTCAGAGGTTTGTTAGAAAACCTTAGTAAACAAACAGCATCACGAAGGCCGAGGAACACACCAGACAGGTCAGGGATAAAAGGTGTGGAGAAGTCTAAAGCAGGGTTAGGTTATAAAAAAATATCCCAAGCTTTGAACATCTCACGGAGCACTGTTCAATCCATCATCCGGAAATGGAAAGAGTATGGCTCAACTGCAAACCTACAAAAGACATGGCCGTCCACCTAAACTGACAGGCCGGGCAAGCAGAGCATTAATCAGAGAAACAGCCAAGAGGCTCATGATAACTCTGGAGGAGCTGCAGAGATTCACAGCTCAGGTGGGAGAATCTGTCCACAGGACAACTATTAGTCATTCACTCCATAAATATAGCCTTTATGGAGGAGTGGCAAAAAGAAAGCCACAAGAAGTCCCGTTTGTAGTTTGCAAGAAGCCATGTGGGGGACAACAGCAAACATGTGGAAGAAGGTGTTCTGGTCAGATGAGACCAAAATTTTAACTTTTTGGCCTAAAAGCAAAACGCTATGTGTGGGGGATACTTTTCTTCAGTAGGGACAGGGAAGCTGTTCAGAGTTGATGGGAAGATGGAAGGAGCCAAATACAGGGCAATCTTAGAAGAAAACCTGTTATAGTCTGCAAAAGACTGGAGACTGGGGCGGAGGTTCACCTTTCAGCAGTACAACAACTCTAAACATACAGCCAGAGCTACAATGGAATGGTTTAGATCATACTTTCTCAACCTTTTCAACACAGAGGAACCCTTAAAAAAAACTTTCCAGTCTCAGGGAACCCCTACTAAGTGTTTACTATATCTACAACTCATGATACATTAGTGTGAAGTGGGAAGAATGCTCCTTACACTTGTGGTCATTGGGAAGAATTACCCCTTTACAGATAGCTAAAAAGATCAATGGTGTCAGTGGGAATTTATCTGAGAGGCAGAAATTGGTCATTGCTCAAGGAACCCCTTGCCACCTTTGGAGGAACCCTGGTTGAGAAACCTTGCATTAGTGTGATAGTCAGTGGGAAGAATGTTCCTTACATTTGTGCACATTGGGAAGAATTACCCCCTTACAGATAGCTAAAAACATCAAGGGTGACAGTGGGAACTCAAGGAACCCCTAGCAACCTCTGGAGGAACCCTAGTTGAGAAACCCTGGTTTACATCAAAGCATATCCATGTGTTAGAATGGCCCATCCAAAGCCCAGACCTAAATCCATTTGAGAATCTGTGGAAAGACTTGAAAATTGCTGTTTACGGACACTCTCCATCCATGCTGACAGAGCTTGAGCTATTTTTCAAAGAAGAATGGGCAAAAATGTCACTCTCTAGATGTGCAAAGCTGGTAGAGACACCCCCAAAAAGACTTGTAGTGGTAATTGCAGCGAAAGGTGGTTCTACAAAGTATTGACTTAGAGGGGCTGAATACAAATGCACACCACACTTTTCACATATTTGTAAAAAAAATGTTGAACACCATTTATTTTCCTCGCACTTCACAATTATGTACCACTTTGTGTTGGTCTATCACGTAAAATCCCAATAAAATACATTTACATTTTTGATTGTAACATGACAAAATGTGGAAAATTTCGAGGGGTATGAATACACACACACACACACACACACACACACACTAGAGAGCCAAACCCACTCCACTGTTTATTTTAGCAGTTTACACCAGACTTTGGAGAGGCAGGGACGCTGATTGCACAGGTGTGGGCTGGATTCATAATAGACCTGGGGATAGAGCTCAGGGCCCCACCCAACAGACAGGAGGTCTGTGTATGGGAGTCAGGAGGACTCTCATCCTCTCTAGGAGTCAGAGAGGTTGTATTGGGCAGCCAGAGTGTGCATGTCTGCAAGAGGTAGATGTAGTCAGTGACAGAGCAGCAAGGAGCTGATCGTGAGTAAGCTATGAGAGAGCTTGACTGGAAGGAAACCATTGTGTTGGTCTGAGGAGCAAACCTAAGGCCTAGGCTTGAGGCCTGAAGCTGCCATGTGGCAAGTGAGTAAGCCAGGAGACTGAAGCATTGTGCAAGTTACAGTAATGGTGGAACCCCTGCGTGGGAAATTGCTGTCCTCTGTGAATTTTTCAGTTTCCTTAAATAAAAGTGGGCTACCATGCCCTTAAAAATTCAGTTTGGGCTGGCGCAACTTCTTGAAAATGCACACAACACTCACACATTTTGAATGAAGTGTCGAGTTTGATCCAAGTTCTATTGGCGAATCAGATTCTTTCTGGCAGTGGATCTGGACCAAGCTCTTCACACAAGGTTTGAGTGTATGTACTGTGTACTGGTTTTCTTTGTGGTACCAGCTGAGTACTGTTTTTAATTGGTTAGTTCACCTGCATCCTAATGATGATTCATTAGAGCAGTATATACTGTAGGTGATTGTGGGGACTAGTTCCAATAGGTAATTACTAATCGCTGATATTTGTGCAAAACCCATCTACCCCCTTGTCCCCTGCTCCATCCACCTGTCACATGAGCTTCAATAAAGAGGATTTTTGGAAGTGCAGCTGTCCAGAATCATTTGCTTTATGTAGCAAATATTATTGAAGGCCTTTCTACCACATACTCCCCATTTTATGATGAAATGGGAACAGGAACTAAAATATTTCTTCTGAAAAGTCAGATCGGGTCAAAATATTGGCGTTTACATAAAAAAAAATCAGTCTCCTCTAGAGCACATGAGCCTAACTACTAAATTTTTACCAGATGCTGTCGATGTCCAACTACCTTTACATGCCATAGACCCGCATATCCCCAACACTTGCTGGAGAGGTTTACGGGACCCGGTCACTATGACTCATGTTTGGCGTGACTGCCCTCCTATAACTCTCTTCTGGGACAGGATATTATGTCTTTATTATGACCTCGGAGTCTTATTAATTTGCTCTTGATGTTTCCCGGATCCTATAAACAGGACAAGAGTCTCCTCCGACACTTTTTAACCTCTGCGTGTACTGTGATTGCCAGGACTTGGCATAAAACAATTGCACTATCATTTGCTGTATGGGCCTTTGAAATGGATTCTATTTCCCACGTGGCAAGCTGATTTCCTGCGAAACAGGAACAACTGACAACTACACGCTCACATGGTCTGTTTGGAATCACTTTAGACACTCCCAAAAGTTTGCCTCTGATCTATGATTTCCTTGCATTATTACCTGCAAGTCTCTACTGGCCAACTCAATCTCAATATGACATGGCGCTCCGGACCTTTATTCCCCCCATTCTTCTCTACTATCTATTTTTTTTACTGCTCTATTCCCTATATATTTGTTCAATGGTTACCCTCTGGATTTATACTTCATAGCCATGTTGCTACCATTTGATGGTTACATGTTTACATGTTTACTGAATAGTAATGGCTGTATAGATGTTAGAGTTTGGCCGACTCTGTGCTCAGTGTGTGAAATGGATTTGCAATGGAATGCAGAGAGAGGAGCTGTCAGAATTCAGCGTGATGTCGGGGGTGGGCAGGACCCAGATATCAAACACCAGCCAATGGAATGGGATCTGGGCGGGCAGCTACGTGTATGTGGCCCCACCCACTCTCATAGGCAGCCCAATCATTGGCTGGTGTTTGATAGCTGCAGGGCCCCCACCCACCCCGGGTCCCGCCCACCCCCGACATCACACTGAATTCTGACAGCTGGTCTCTGCATTCAGTTACATATAGTGTAACTGAAACTGACAAATCGGCTCAGTGTGAAACCTGCCCGTTCCAACCAGTGCCAAACAATGCCACCTGCCAGTGCCAACCAGTGCTACCTATCAGTGCCAACTGCCAGTGCCAATCAGTGCCAACCAGTGCCACCTGCCAGTGCTACCTACCAATGCCAATCAGTGCCACCTGCCAGTGCAAATCAGTGGCAACCAGTGCCACCTGCCAAAAAAAAAATATCGGCCGCAAAAATCGGCATCATACATCGACCATCAGCCGGCCCGATTTCTAAATATCGGCATCGGCCAGAGAAAAACCTATAGCGGTCAACCTCTAATAGATGTTGCTAATGACCTTGTGCTACCCTTGATGCTTTTGGGTGATCTTTGTACACCACTTCATGTAGTGTTGTTTATGCAATACATTTTTCCAGATTTTCCTGTATACCAATATTGCCTTAGTTTATACCCACGGGGGTGTCTGTCTGAGAATGCTTTGTGTGCTCGCTTTACTCTCTTTTTATATATATATATATATATATATATATATATATATATATATATATATATATATATATACACACATATACACATAAGCACACACACACACATATAATATCTCACAAAAGTTAAATTTTTGTAAATATTTTATTATATCTTTTCATGTGACAACACTAAAGAAATGACACTTTGCTACAATGTAAAGTAGTGAGTGCTTGTATAACAGTGTAAATTAGCTGTCCCCTCAAAACAACGCAACACACAGCCATTAATGTCTAACCGCTGGCAACAAAAAAGTGAGTACACCTCCAAGTGAAAGTGTCCAAATTGGGCCCAAAGTGTCAATATTTTGTGTGGCCACCATTATTTTCCACCACTGCCTTAACCCTCTTGGGCATGGAGCATACCAGAGCTTCACAGGTTGCCACTGGAGTCCTCTTCCACTCCTCCATGACGACATCACGGAGCTGGTGGATGTTAGAGACCTTGTGAGAGACCTCCACCTTCCGTTTGAGGATGCCCCACAGATGCTCAATAGGGTTTCGGTCTGGAGACATGCTTGGTTAGTCCATCACCTTTACCCTCAGCTTCTTTAACAAGGCAGTGGTCATCTTGGAAGTGTGTTTGGGGTCATTATGTTGGAATACAAAATTGTGAATACCTCTAGATGGGATTTTTAAGGCAATTTTAGAAAAATAAAGGACTATAATTATTTTGAAAAAAATAGAAATTTATTAATAAAAAATATTATTTTACATGATAAAAAGATTCCCAAATGGGATACCCAGACAGAAAAAACACATGTACATGTATGATGATACAATTTATATCACAATTGGTGAAGCCCCACTACACGTAAGTATACCATCTATACAAATTACAGATGATGATAGGTAGTGGGAGTATCCAACGCGTTTCAACATATGTATGAATCATATTCTTCTTCAAGGACTGATACCACTTCTGAAAATACAGAGTAGAGTATAAATACATTTTTAGAGACCAAACAAGCATCAAACTTACATATCAATTGTATTATTACTGGAGAGAGCATACCCCCCACTGATGATCATCTTAAAAGTCTGAAGAAAATACGCCTTTCATCACATAAGGGGACCACTGGACAAATCCAATAGGGGCACCAAAAATTAGGAAAAAGGGGGGGGACCCAAAATTTCCAAAAAAGAAAGGGTCTATAAAATATATACACTCAATTCTAATTTATATATATATATATATATATATATATATATATATATATATATATATATATATATATATATATATATATATATATATATATATATATATATACCGTATTTATCGGCATATAACACGCACTTTTTTTCCCCTGAAAATCAGGGGAAAATCGTGGGTGCGTGTTATAGGCCGATACCCCCCCCAATTGTGTGTGATCGGAGCGATCGCGGCAATTGCCGCGATCGGCGCCGACATACACAGCCGTGTGGAAATTCAAATACGGCGCCGAGACTGCAGTGTCTCGGCGGAGCGGAGCTACACATAGCCGAGAGTCTTCGGGTTTTCTCGGCGCCGCTTACAGTCCCGCCCATAGGGCGGAACTGGGCGGGACTGTAAGCGGCGCCGAGAAAACCCGAAGACTCTCGGCTATGTGTATCAGCGCTCCGCCGAGACACTGCAGTCTCGGCGCCATATTTAAATTTACACAGGGCTGTGTATGACGGCAGGGATCGCGGCGATCCCACAAAGCTGGACGGGGGCAAGGCTGCACGGGGGGGCAAGGCTGCATGGAGGCAAAGCTGCACTGGGGCAAGGCTGCACTGGGGCAAAGCTGCACTGGGGCAAAGCTGCACTGGAGCAAGGCTGCACTGGAGCAAAGCTGCACTGGAGCAAGGCTGCACTGGAGCAAGGCTGCACTGGGGCAAGGCTGCACTGGGGCAAGGCTGCACTGGGGCAAGGCTGCACTGGAGCAAGGCTGCACTGGGGCAAGGCTGCACTGGGGCAAGGCTGCACTGGGGCAAGGCTGCACTGGGGCAAAGCTGCACTGGAGCAAAGCTGCACTGGAGAAAAGCTGCACTGGAGAAAAGCTGCACTGACATGGCTGCACTGACATGGCTGCACTGACATGGCTGCACTGACATTGCTGCACTGGGGCAAAGCTGCACTGACAAGGCTGCACTGGACACTGGGGCAAGGCTGCACTGACACTGACAAGGCTGCAGATGGACACCGATAACGCTGCATTGATGGGCATTTTAATGTAAGTCTTTCTTCCTTAAACTTTACTCCTAAAAGTTTTTTTCCTTAAAATTCCCTCCTTAACTTGGGTGCGTGTTATACGCCGGCGCGTGTTATACGCCGATAAATACGGTATATATATATTCTGATACAGTCTAAAACCTCCTCTTTAGCCTCTTCCTGTACAGATCGCCCTTTCAGAAAGCGAAAGGGCCCCTTTGCCAGGTGGCAGGACATGGAAGGGGAACTGCAACAGGCCAATAAGAAACTAACCACGGAAACACAACATATGCACCCAGCACGTGGAGGTAAAAAGGTGGTGGGTCTTTAAGACACACTCAGACAAACAATGAAAGCATCAAGAGTGCCAACACAGGAAAAGGTACAATTAAATAAAACTAATAAGGATTCTGGCACAATCCTTAAAACACAAAAACACAATTAGATGATTTTTTAGACAAAATCAGCACAACACAATCATCCACACTGCAGAAGAAACAGGAACCCACCACAAAAAAATTACTCAGAAGGAAGATTAAATATTACGAATTTGTCATCACATGTACTTACACAGGCCGAAAGTCGGGTGCTTTCATTGGGACTGTCTTTTTGTCCTAACAAAAGCTTGGATAATTTTGAAAGAGTAAAAGATATACACCTGTTTGCTAGAAAATGACTATTTAAAAGCATTTATCGCAGGCGATCTGTGCAGGAGAAGGTTATTGCTCCCAATCTTACAGCCGCAGATTTTAAGGCCCTTTACGACCTTAATCTGCTGCTGCAGGAAAATGAGCTATCCAATGATGTCTGGGAAAACGACTTGGATAGTGAGGATTATGAGGATGGTAAACATAAATAAATTCAAGAGGAAATCGCACAAATTTCCTCTGTTGAATCAGAACCCAGCCTTAGCACTTTTTGTTAAGCAAACAACCAAAGAGATAGAGGCAATTAAGAATGATACGACAGTTGGAAATCTTAGTCCTGAACAACAATTGGCATAAAAATCTTTAAAAGATAATGTTGAAATCACAATTAAGGGGTCTGATAAAAGGTGGCAATATTGTATTGATGGATAACGCCATGTATGAGAATATGTGCCTTAAAATCCTCAACAACCGAAAATGTTACCGTAAAATCTCGTCTTCCTTGGTTGACAAATTCAGTCAAGAGTTCTATTCATTGATACATGAGGCACATGGATTGGGTATTTTAACAAGCGAAATGTGGGAATTTATTTGCACTAAACACCCTTGCACACCCACCATGTATGCACTTCCGAAAGTGCATAAGGACATCAAAAATCCCCCTGAGAGACCCATTATCTCTGGCAATGGATGTATCTCAGAGGGGATTAGCCAAGTCATTGACCAACATCTAAGACCATATGTAATGGAATTGGTGTCCTATACTAAAGACACAATTCATTTATTACAATTATTGGAGAACATGGAAGTTTCAGATTCATCAATTCTAGTAACAATAGATAGAGTCTCTATATAATAGCATCCCCCACGACTTAGGAGTTGCAGCTGTGGGTCGTAAATTGTAGCAAAGAGCAACACATGAGTGGAAATTTAACAAATTCATACTCCAAATGTTGGACTTTATTTTGAGACATAATGTGTTCATGTATAAGGGTTCCCACTACCTCCGGGTAAAGGGTGTGGCTATGGGGACGTGTTGCGCCCCTTCTTACGCCAACCTGTACCTGGGGGAGTGGGAAAAGGCTTTTTTGCTGAATGACCAATTGACCACCTACACACGTCATATGGCAAAGATACATAGACGACATATTTCTTGTGTGGGATGGTCCAAAGGACACCCTTAAACAATGTCTGAACTAAATGAATCGCAATGATTTTAATCTATAATTTAATAAGGGTTTACGATCATTATAAAGTCAATCTTTTGGATACAAGCATCTTGAAAGATCAGGATGGTAGATTAATTAGAAGATTGTTCAGGAAGGATACTCTACTGCACGCGGACAGCTTCCATCCTGAACTATTAAAAAAAGTCTATACCCTTCAGTCAATTCTTACGCTTAAATAGTAATTATACTACCTTTGAAGCCTTTCTACAGGAGGCTGATGAGTTCAGCAAAAGACTATTAGCCAGAGCTTATACTAAATCTTCCCTCAAAAAGGCTTTTTAATCGAGTGAAGGATGAAGATAGACAGGATCTTATTTTTAAGGCCAAAAAAAAGGAAAAAAAGAAGATGACGGCAGAATCCATTGGTGAGATGCTTGCACAAAGTGAATACAGAGGAAATTTGAGAAAGGACTCCTGTAAGACTTGGGGCACGTTCCCTTGTGGGGCTTACTCTTTTGAGAGGTTATTGGTAAGAGGACTTTTTTTTACACTTTACCAAATGGGGAATGCTTTCGTGTTAAACATTTTGCAAATTGTAAGACGCAGGGTGTGCTCTATCTTTTACAGTATCAATGTGGAGCCTTTTATGTGGGCAAGACACGACAGGAACTTGGACGAGATAGTAAGCATATGCTTAGTATGCAAATTGGTAATCTGTATCTTCCTCTTGGCAGACATGTGGCCAAGAGACATGGATACAGAGTGCCTAGGGTCAACTTTACAGTGTTGGATTGAGTACATATTCCAATTGGGGGGGCAATTGGAATAAGATTCTACTCCAGCGTGAAATGCGCTGGTCTAGATATCTGAATGCCACTACCCCCCCCCCCCCCCCCCCGCCTCAATGAGGCTGAAAGCTTTAGACCCTTTTTAGAAGGATTTAGCTCAGGGAAAACTGACTGAGGTTTAAAATAACATGGGACTTGCTCCAGGCCCCACTTTTTATATTTATATAATATTCGGTCTAGGACTAATTAATTAAATATTTTTCTTTTTAATGAAACCTTGTTTGCTTTTCAATCATGTTTTGTCAAGCTACATATTGATGGTTAATATCTGTCTTTTGGATGTAACTTTCTGTTAGGTTCCCTTAACTGTGGTATTTGTCTATCCCTGTGTCCTATGTGATGGATTAAAGTGCCTTTTTCTATTGGGTTTTTAGTTGTATAATATCATGCCGATTAACATTTGCGATGTCCTTCGGCTATATATATATATTTTTTTCATTATTTGTAATGGAGGGGGCCTTTTCTCCGCCATTATGATCATCTTTGTCTGCAAGCCTTCATCATATACCCGGCACACTCAACCCCTTATGTTATATTACATTTAGGCTTTTTTTTTTCCTATCAGTTTTTTTAATATGGTGTCCTTTGGCGTCCCCTCAATGACTACAGGGATGTTTTTGTGTCGGGGGTTTTAGTTCCCCTTAGGGCCGTTTCTCTTATCCTCGGATATGCATGTCTGAATTTTGGATGGAGTGCGGCCTATTTGGTGCTATGGATCTTTCCTATGCACCTCATCTCCCTCTGTGTAGCTGGTGGGCTGAGATTGTCATCATGCGCTACGCATGGCGTCACCCTGCTTCTTTTCTTCCCTGCAGGTGGCGTCATCATGTTTGCGCCCTCTGCGGCGTGACCGTGCTATGTGCAGCATCTTCACTGCCACATTACACATGACGTCACTGCTGCTGGTCTGTGTCTTCGCCGTCGCATTACGCACATCACCACCACCGCCTTGCGTGCAGCATTACTTCCGCGGTGCCACGTGCACCATCATCCACGGCGGCTTGTTTGGCGGTCCACATGGTGAGATATAAGAAGGACGCCAGGGACCATATCGGCACCATTCCTCTCACCTTTTCGTTGGGTGACACTGCAGTGAAGCAATGCCTCTTCCATGGGGAGCTATGCAAGCTTTCACAACCTATCTGGATTGATCCTTTGGTAGCCACATTGCTCAGCCCATTGTGGCTGAACATATGAGATTCACTCAGTAAGTGGCTGCTTTATTATTTATATATTTTTTTCATTTTTCGTTTTATATTGCCTCATGACCAGGAGGTTCTTTTTCCTTAGGGATTAGGCGACTCCTCATATAGGGTCCCCTTCCCTTGTGGATTAGGTGCTTCCCTGTTAAGGATCTCCTTTTTCCCTTTGTGGTTCAGGGGAATCCTTGGGAGGTACATATATATTCGAAAAATTAGAATTGAGTGTATATATTTTATAGACACTTTTGTAGTTTTTTCAGTTGGAAATGTTGGGTCTCCCCCTCTTCTTCCTAATTTTTGGTGCAGCTATTGGATTCGTCCAGTGGTCCCCTTATGTGATGAAAGGCGTATTTTCTGCAGACTTTTAAAGATGATCATCAGTGATGAGGGAATGCTCTCTCCAATAATACAATTGATATGTAAGTTTGATGCTTTGAAAATGTTTTTCATGTTTCATATGGTATCCATTTGTTTGGATTCTAAAAATGTATTTATACTCTACTCTGTATTTTCAGAAGTGGTATCAGTCCCTGAAGAATTTAATACATACATATGTCGAAACACGTTGGTTACTCCCACTACATATCATCATCTGTAATTTGTATGGATGGTATACTTACTTGTAGTGGGGTGACACCACTTGTGATATAAATTGTATCATGATATATGTACATGCGTTTTTTCTGTCTGGATATCCTATTTGGGAATCTTTTTATCATGTAAATTAATATTTTGCATTAATAAATTTCAATTTTTTCAATATAATTATATTCTTTATTTTTCTAAAATTGCCTTAAAAATCCCATCTAGAGGTATTCACAATTCTATATATACACAGGGATGATGGCAATTTACACGCCAATTTGTAGGAGTCTAAACATTTCCTTATGTTGGAATACTGCCCTGCGGCCCAGTCTCTGAAAGGAGGGGGATCATGCTCTGCTTTAAAATGTCACAGTACATGTTGGCATTCATGGTTCCCTCAATGAACTGTAGCTCCAAAGTGCCGGCAGCACTCATGCAGCCCCAGACCATGACACTCCCACCAACATGCTTGACTGTAGGCAAGACACACTTGTCTTTGTACTCCTCACCCGATTGCCACCACACACGCTTGACACCATCTGAATCAAATAAGTTTATCTTGGTCTCAAAAGCACAGGACATGGTTCCAGTAATCCATGTCCTTAGTCTGCTTGTCTTCAGCAAACTGTTTGCGGGCTTTCTTGTGTATCATCTTTAGAAGAGGCTTCCTTCAGGGATGAAAGCCATGCAGACCAATTTGAGTGTGTGGCGCAGTGTGCGGCGTATGGTCCGAGCACTGACAGGCTGATCCCCCACCCCATTCAACCTCTGCAGCAATGCTGGCAGCACTCATACGTCTATTTCCCAAAGACAACCTCTGGATATGACGCTGAGCATGTGCACTCAACTTCTTTGGTCAACCATGGCGAGGCCTGTTCCGAGTAGAACCTGTCCTGATAAACTGCTGTATGGTCTTGGTCACTGTGCTGCAGCTCAGTTTTTGAGTTTTCTCGCAATCTTCTTAAAGCCTAGGCCATCTTTATGTAGAGCAACAATTCTTTTTTTCAAATCCTCAGAGAGTTCTTTGCCATGAGGTGCCATTTTGAACTACCAGCAACCAGTATGAGAGAGTGTGACTGATAACACCAAATTTAACACACCTGCTCCCCATTCACCAGTGTTAATTTAGTAGATTAAATGAATACTATTTCAGTCGACTAAAATACAACTAAAACAATTGAGATGGCTAAAATACGACTAAAACTAAAAGCCATTTTAGTCCCAAGACTAAAACTAAAATGCCATTTTAGTCAAAAGACTATGACTAAAACTTAAAACTAAATTGCAATTACTGAAATGTACAGGAGATTTTAGTCGACTAAAACATAGGACATTTTAGTCGACTAAAATGTACTGGAGATTTAGTCGACTAAATACGACTAAAACAATTGCAGAAGACTAAAATGGGACTAAAACAAAAATGCCATTTTAGTCCTAAGACTAAAATTAACACTGCCATTCACACCTGAGACCTTGTAACACTAACAAGTCACCTGACACCGGGGAGGAAAAAATGGCCAATTGGGTCCAATTTGGACATTTTCACTTATGAAATGGCTGTGTGTTGAGTTATTTTGAGAGGACAGCAAATTTACACTGTTATACAAGCTGTACACTCACTACTTTAGATTGTAGCAAAGTGTCATTTCTTCAGTGTTGTCACATGAAAAGATATAATAAAATATTTACAAAAATGTGAGGGGTGTACTGACTTTTGTGAGATACTGTACACACACACACACACACACACACACACACACACACACACCCCATTATTACCTTTAGACCTCTTTTGCTATGATGATGGTAACGTGTATATTTGCAGTTTGACATTCTTTTATTTGTTCTCTTCCGTGTCAATTTTTTTCAAACGTAAAAGAAACAGATTACACATAAAATGCAATGTGCCAAAATCAGATGTAACATGCAATAACTCACATTTCTGCACAACCACCCATCACAGTCTATTGGACCCAATCTCTTCTGTTACAAAGTTGAGTCACAAGGTTGAGTCACATTTCTCCAAAAAAAAAAAAAAAAAAAAAGCACAGCAACTCCCACCAGTACCAGCTTCTGAGTTGCATCTGGGGGGGGGGGGGGTTTACATGTTATAGTAGCCAAAAAAGGACACATCTAGAATGGAAAGAGCAGCTTACATTTCATTCTCTGTACAATATGGGGAGTGGATACCGTGTGGGTCTTTCAAGGAGGCTAATAATCCTTCACCCTCTATTCCTGCAAGATATAGGGATAGAAAACCCTCTTCTGTGCACATTCCTCAATAACAGTGGCTTAATGTCATTGATGACAGGACTAAACCTTGCCAACTGTAAATTTCATGACCCATGGGATTACTATATGAGTACTTTAAAGGATAACTAAATCTGTGAACAAAAAGGCAATATGTTGCAGCTTACAGTCCTTAAATATTGAAGCGGCATTAGTTTTCTTTTTCCAAGCTAAAACATTTTAGGCAAATACAGAAGATACCTTTTGTTCTTGCCAGAAATTCAGTGTTCCTATCACTTCCTGTGCCCTACACTGAATAATATCTTCTTTCCTGGCTATCTTATGTAAACCACCAAGTGCCCTGGCCCCAAAAAATGAAATTAAAAAGATACAGATATACGTTTATAGACCATATCAGAACAGTGCAGGGTGGCAACCATTGTCCCCTCCACAGATACAATGAAGGAGTGACTTGACCACCCAGGGACAGGAAGTGTGTTATTTGCAGGATTATGGGGTGAAAATAAAGCAAAAGAAGCTTGAAGAAAAAGTAAACCAATGTAGCCATCACACCAAGGACTAAGCTTCATTATTTTACATTTTTGGTTCTGAATTTAGAAACACTAACCAGAACTAGAAAAAAGCAATTGGCATTAGCTATGAAGTCAGGGAAGTTAAGCCACTAGTAACATAGTCAAAGTTGTTTCAGAGGGGGCACACTCTTTAACCCCTTGACGCTGACGTAGTCCATATGTGTGGCCCCACTGCACTGGGCTTATTTCTGTGGGACCACATATATGCATATCTCCCTTTGTGCTGGAAAGGCGTCACACAGCTCGCTCCCAAGACAAAGACCGGGTTCTCAAAGATACAATGTATCTTTCGCTGTCCTTCCAGAGAGGAATAAAAAGTGGGCGTGTACCAATAAATAAAAAATAAAATACCTAGATCAGGTAAGGGTCAAAAGGTCAAGGTCGGAGTCAGTATATTTTGGACAGAATTTTTTTCTTTAAATTAGTGTCAGTTAGTGTCAATGTGTTTTAGGTAGGGGGGAAAAAAAGCCAAATGCACACTATTGTTTCTGGGCTGTACTATGGGTACAAACAACAAAGAATATACACATACTGTATGTGGTATTGCTGTGATTCTCAGGAGCAGGAGAATTTATTTTGGGTTGTTCTTTGCTGATAGGTTATGGTAGTAACCAGAAATACAGAAATATACAGCCAGTGTACCTGGCGATAACTATTTACTACCAAATGAAAGCCCAATTTGCCACAAAGTAGTTGTGATGATCTGTACGGTTTTACAAGTCAAAGTTGCAAAATTGTGCTTTGGCAGTAAGATCTGTTTTAGCCCTCATGCACACAAGCTGTTGAAAAAACATTATGAAAACGCCAGTATCTTTGCAGTGATTTTTTAAAACTTTTTTCAGCGTTTTTGCAATAGCGTTTTTTAGCGGTTTTTAGCGTTTTTGAGCGTTTTTCCGCGTTATCGTTTTTCCGCGTTTTTTTTTTTTCAAATTTTTTTTTTTTTTTTTTAATGGATCAAAAACGCTAAAAAACGTTGGTGAATGACGTTTTTGAGCGTTTTTCAGCGTTAGAGCGTTTTTACAGCTGAAAAACGTCTTTCAGAACCCACTGGTGCTGGGGTTTTTTTACAGCTTAAAAACGCCTATGCCACTTGCAGCTCAAAAACGCCTAGGTGGGCATGAAGCCATAGACTAACATAGACAGGCCTTTTTAAGCTGCAAAAAAAGCTAAAAAAAGCAGCTGTAAAAACATCCGTGTGCATGAGGACTTACCCTTAGGCGTCAAGGGGTTAAAGTTCACTGAAACCTGGAGCTCTGCTTAAATTGGCTGACCGGTTTGCTTTAGGAAGAGCCATAAACATGGTGTCAAAAGTGTCATGCACAGTCAAAACTCAACAAGCAATGTATCTGGATATAGAATGGATAGACCACATTTAAAGTGGTTCTAGAGTCATAGCGTCTTTTACCTTAATGCACTAAGGTAAAAAAAATAAAATAGCTGATGGAAGGGATAAGTACAGCACTGCGCTAAGAAAAGGGGGAGAGCACCAGAGCAGCAGCCAACACACCCGTAGACTCAGGGTAAGAAAACAACAAAAGATTAAAAGTGTAGCGCTATAAGCTCAATGAATGTGTACGATGACCAACAGGTCTAGGTAGCTTGTCTGGTCAGATGTCATCTCCTCTCGGTAAGAAGGAAAATCAGCACGGCTTCCACATCAATAGATACACTACCATAGGCCAAATTCGTATTGCATAGAAGTAAAAATACTCACATAGCGTGATAACGTTTAACTTGGATTTATTAAAAAGTAATAAAAAACAAACTCACATTTTCAGAAGATATGAAACAGCCGAAAAATCATATAGCAGCAGTAGTGAGGGATCCACCCGACATGTTTCAACTAAACAGTCATCATCTGTTCATCAATAGGAGAGGAGATGACATCTGACCAGACAAGCTACCTAGACCTGTTGGTCATCAAGCTTTTTTGACCTGTATGGCGTATGTCATTTCAGGCCATTAAACTCTGGTAAGCCTCCATAATCTCCTGGTGATGGTCCTGGCACTGATTTCAACTTTTCGTGCACCTTCGGTTTTACCACGGTCCACTTACCTGCCAGATTGGGTCTAATCATCCCCCTGTGTGTTTGGGAGGCATTCGTTTTTGCACTAGCACCATAGACTTTTTTGATCTTTTTCACTTATCTGATATGGACTATTATATCTTTTGATGTTATTCACTAATTATTTGAGGTGTCATATACACATAAGTGTTATTGCTTTTTTATAACAGTCACTGTTATATTTGTGTATCTGGTGCACTACAGTCTCACTTAGTAGTTGTATTAATTGTATAAGGTTTTTTACTTCTCACATCATTTTGATATATTTAGTTATCGTACACATTCATTGAGCTTATAGCGCTACACTTTTACTCTTTTGTTAAAAAAAATAAATAAAAAATAAATAAATAAATAAAAACCTAAAAAAAAACTGACAGGCGGACCTGAACGGAAAGTCCATGTGAAAGAGGCCTTACAGTGTCTGTTTCCCCCCAGACCCTCCCCCCCCCCAAAAAAAAAAAACTTAAATCATGTCCTGTATTGATCCCGCTACATGCTCGTCTGCAGGTCTTCCCTTCTGTGCCAATCTCTCATGGGCTTGGCTGAGAGCAACAGGAGCCATTGGCTCCTGCTGCCGTCGGTCAATTTCAGTGAGCAGAGAGTGGGATTGAGGCGGAGAGACACAGCCCGACCTGGGAGTGGGCGTGTATGTCACCATAGACAGCGGCTTCAGCCCGGAGTGTGGGGGACTACAGAAAAGGAGGTTCGGGGCTGCTGTGTGCATGCAATACCAATGAACAGAACAGGTAAGTAAAAATTTATTTATTTTTTTTAGGAAAATTAAGTTAAAATTTACAACCGAAGAAGAAAGAAGAAAAAAGAAGAAACAAATTAAAGAAAGCTTTACTCACCAGGGAAATCTCTCCTTCAGCTTCCTCATACATTGCCGTGTAGGTTTCAATGTGCTGATAAAACGGGCAATCTCATCATACTGTGCCTTAGTTAACTTCATCTCTGTGATATAAACAAGCCATCAGTACATACTGCAATATTATTTACAATAAAACTAAAACTTATTATTATTCTAAAAGTTATCCATAGTAAAACTGCCCCGTTTAGCATAAATATACTTTAAAAAAAAAAAATGAGGGTCAGAATAGTAAAACGTGCTGGAGAACCCCCCCAATATAAAACAAACATACTTGAAGAAATTCTCTAACTACTAATATATAGTTTTCTGCCTTAGGGGTATAAGGCCGGGTTCACACTGGTACGACACGACAGTCATACGACACTGGATCCGACTTTGCCCTGCGACCTGCCCAGCTTCAATGAACGGGGATCCGACTTGGTTCCCGAAAATGCCAGGCACTCGGTGTCTGGTATGGATCTTTAGAGGGAACTCCACTTCTAATAAAAAAAAAAAAAAAAGCGGCATGGGTTCCCCCTCCAAGAGCATACCAGGCCCCTCAGTCTGGCATGGATTTTAAGGGGAACTCCCCACGCCGAAAAAACGGCATGGGGTCCCCCCGAAAATTCATACCAGACCCTTATCCGAGCACGCAGCCTGGCAGATCAGGAAAGGGGGTGGGGACGAGCAAGCGCCCCCTGCCCCCCCCGAACCGTACCAAGCCGCATGCCCTCAACATGGAGGGGTGGGTGCTTTGGGGCAGGGGGGCCTTGTGCCCCTCCACCCTGGCCGTTGGTTGTCGGGGTCTGCGGGCGGGGGGCTTATCGGAATCTGGAAGTCCTCTTTAACAAGCGGGCCCCAAGATCCCTGCCCCCCCCCCTATGTGAAGGAGTATGGGGTACACTGCACCCCTACCCATTCACTAAAAAAAAATAAAAAATAAAGAAAGTGTCAAAAATAAAACGCAGTACACAGGTTTTTAAAGTAATTTATTAAGAAAGCTCCGCCGTCTCTTCCGATTTCTTCTCCGCTGATGTCTTCTGCCTCTGCCGGTTCTTCTCCGCTCTCCACTGATGTCTTCTAGACCTCTCCAGTTCTTCTCCCTCTGTCTTCTGCCTCTTCCGATGTTGACTCGGCGCTCTCTCCCGCTTTAATGTTAGGTGCGCCAATACTTATATTGGCATGGAGCAGGGTCACCGGGTGACATCATCCAGACGCCACGCCCCTTATGATGTCATTGCCCCATCATGCCCTGGGCGGTGACGTCATAAGGGGTGTGGCCTCCGCATGACATCACCCGGTGACCCCACCCCATGCCACACCGCGTACCCAGCATTAGAGTGCGAGAGAGCGTCGAGTCAACGTCGGAAGAACAACAGAGGGAAAAGACAACGGAGAAGACCCGGCAAAAGAGCGAGAGTACACCCCTCACATTTTTGTAAATATTTTATTAACTTTTTATTTGACAACACTGAAGAAATGACACTTTACTACAATGTAAAAGTAGTGAGTGTACAGCTTGTATAACAGTGTAAATTTGCTGTCCCCTCAAAATAACTCAACACACAGCCATTAATGTCTAAACTGCTGGCAACAAAAGTGAGTACACCCCTAAGGGAAAATGTCAAAATTGGGCCCAAAGTGTCAATATTTTGTGTGGCCATTATTTTCCAGCACTGCCTTAACCCTCTTGGGCATGGAGTTTACCAGAGCTTCACAGGTTGCCACTGGAGTCCTCTTCCACTCCTTCATGACAACATCACGGAGCTGGTGGATTTTAGTGACCTTGTGCTCTTCCACCTTCTGTTTGAGGATGCCCCATAGATGCTCAATAGGGTTTAGGTCTGGAGACATGCTTGCCTAGTCCAGCACCTTTACCCTCAGCTTCTTTAGCAAGGCAGTGGTCGTCTTGGAGGTGGGCTTGGGGCATCGGACATCCAGTAATCCATGTTCTTAGTCTGCTTGTCTTCAGCAAACAGTTTGGGGGCTTTCTTGTGCATCATCTTTAGAAGAGGCTTCCTTCTGGGACGAAAGCCATGCAGACCAATTTGATTCAGTGTGCGGCATATGGTCTGAACACTGACCCCCCACCCCTTAAACCTCTGCAGCAATGCTGGCAGCACTCATACTTCTATTTCCCAAAGAAAACATCTGGATATGACGCTGAGCACGTGCAGTCAACTTCTTTGGTCCACCATGGCGAGGCCTGTTCTGAGTGGAAGCTGTCCCTTTAAACCGCTGTATTGTCTTGGCCACCATGCTGCAGCTCAGTTTCAAGGTCTTGGCAATCTTTTTATAGACTAGGCCAATTTTCTGTAGAGCAACAATTATTTTTTTCAGATTCCCAGGGAGTTCCTTGCCATGAGGTGCCATGTTAAACTTCCAGTGACCAGTATGAGACAGTGAGAGCGATAACACCAAATTTAACACACCTGCTCCCCATTCACACCTGAGACCTTATAACACTAATGAGTCACATGACACCGGGAAGGGAAAATGGCTAATTGGGCCCATTTCAGACAACTCACTTTTGTTGCCAGCGATTTAGACATTAATGGGTATGTGTCAAGTTATTTTGAGGGGACAGCAAATCTACACTGTTATACAAGCTGTGCACTCACTAATTTACATTGTAGCAAAGTGTAATTTCTTCAGTGTTGTCACATGAAAAGATAATAAATTATTTACAAAAATGTGAGGGGTATACTCACTTTTGTGAGATACTGTAGCATGTACATAGCAAAAAAAAGACCCCAAAATACATTCTGCTACTCCTGAGTATGGCGATACCACATATGTGAGACTTTTACACAGCCAGGCCACATACAGAGGTCCAACATGCAGGGAGCACCATCAGGTGTTCTAGGAGCATAAATTACACATTTAATTTGACTACCTATTACACTTTTGTGAGACACTGATGGGCACTGTAGTGCCATGGATGTGGCAGGGATGAGTACCGATGTGGCATGGACGTGGCACAGACAAGCACTGATGTGGCATGGACGTGGCACAAACGAGCACTGATGTGGCATGGACATGACACAGACGAGCACTGATGTGGCATGGAAGTGGCACAGATGAGCACTGATGTGGCATGGATGACACGCCGGTTCCAGAAGACCTGATGGTCATGGACATTCCTGGGTGCGCACTGGAGTGTGATTCTGGGAGGACATTATAGTACGCCCTCCCAGAGTTATCCGACTGCGCTGTATTCGGCTATGGCCCGGTCGGCAACTGGTTAAAGGCCACGGCCTACCTGAGTATTGTTGCTGACCATGTCCATCCCTTTATGACTACAGTGTACCCATTTTCTGATGGCTACTTCCAGCAGGATAATGCACCATGTCACAAAGCTCAAATCATCCCACCACTGGTTTCTTAAACATGACAATAAGTTCAATGTACTTCAATGGCCTCCCACAGTCACCAGATCTTAATCCAATAGAGCACCTTTGGGATGAGGCGGAACAGGAGATTCGCATTGTGGATGTGCAGCCGATAAATCTGCAGCAACTGTGTGATGCTATCATGTCAATATGGACCAAAATCTCAGAGGAATGCTTCCAACACCTTGCTGAATCCATGTCATGAAGAATTAAGACAGTTTTGAAGGCAAAAAGGGTCCAACCCGGTACTAGCAAGGTTTTCCCTAATAAAGTAGCCGATGAGTGTATATGTAAAATTTTACGCCTGTCAAATTATGATAAGCAGCTGTGTCCATACAGCCTCTGAATCCCCATGGACTTACATGTGCTGTCGGCACGCAGCACCTGGTGGCTCCAATTGCATAAACACACAACCAGTTCACAGCGTAAGGTCCTAAGCGCCCATGTGACTGAGGCCTTAGAGTGAAAATCTGTCTTATCATCAGTGCTAAAATCTGTCTCAGACCATGCAAATCTGCTGCAATTGGCTGGCCAGGATTACAGGTGCAGGTGTCACAAATAAACTTGCAAGGGAAGCTTACTAAAACTGGAGCAGACAGAATCAGGGCCAGCTGTGCATAGTAACCAATAGGCTTCCATCTTCTTCTTGTCTAGTTAAAGCAGTATTAGGCTGGATTCACACCTATGCATTTTTAGTGCTTTTTGCATTTTGCAGATTTGCACTACAGAACGTATTCCATAGGAAACCATGTTAAATGGACTGTAGTGCAAATCTGCAAAAAGCACTAAAACTGCATAGGTGTGAATCCAGCCTTAAACTCAAAAGCAAACATTTTTTAAATTGCAGATTACCAGTGCTTAAAAATGATGGCAGCATTCGCTTTCTTTTTTTAGGCTCTCTTTCTTCCAGTTTCATCAAGAGATCTGGCCAATAAGTCTTGTTGTTTTTCAAGAAAACAAGCCATCTTCCAAAGGTATCAGTTACAGGTATGAGACAAACCACTTACAACTCACAGGGGTGCTTAGAATAACCCCGTTAGACTTACCGGTAACTGTATTTCCAGGAACCTTCCAGGACAGCCACTTGAGAGATGATTAGCTCCGCCCTCTACAGGAAACACAAATCAGATACAATTTAAAAAGACCCCTCACTTTCCTCTGACCCTCATTTGTTTAGAAGATCAAGTAACCTCCACCAAAGGTGCACTCGGCAGAGGAAAAAAACAGAAATCATAAAAAACACACCACCACCAGGTAAACAAGGTCGGCCAGGGAAAAAATAGAATAGGGTGGGAATATAGACGCTGTCCTGGAAGGTTCCTGGAAATACCATTACCGGTAAGTCTAACGGGGTTTTCCCCCCTCACCTTCCAGGACAGCTACTTGAGAGGATATGCAAGATTCTATACCTTAGGGAGGGACGACAGCCTGAAGCACTTTCCTACCAAAGGAAAGGTCCTGGCTGGAAAGCATCTGAACTCTATAATGTTTGACAAATGCTTGAGAGGAGGACCAGACGGCAGCTTTAGAGATTTCTTCCCATGAAGCCTCCGCTCTTTCTGCCCATGATGTGGCCATGGATCTTGTTAAATGGGCCCTAATTCTATAAGGAGGGGTGCGACCTGACGCTTTATATGCCTCACAGATAGCTCCCCTAATCCACCTAGCAATAGAACTTTTAGATGCTTTGGACCCTTTCTTGGGGAAATTGAACAAAACCAACAGTTGGGAAGAACTCCTAAAACCACTGGTCTTTTCTAGATAAAACAGAAGACATCTTTTTACGTCTAAAAGACCAAACCTTTCCTCTTCAGCATTTTTGGGAGAGGTGCAGAAACTAGGAAGGACTATCTCCTGGGACCTATGAAAGTTGGAAGAAACTTTGGGTAATTAGAAAGGATCAAGTCTAATCACTACCCTGTGCTCTAGAATCCTCAGGAATGGGTCTTTATAGGAAAGAGACTCAAGAGCAGAAATCCTTCTCCCTGACGTAATAGCCAAAAGAAAGGATAACTTCAAAGAAATAACTTTCAGGGAAGCCTCATATAAAGGCTCAAAAGGAGCCCTTGTTAGTGCATTTAATACCAATGACAGATCCCAGGGAGCAACATGTTTGATGACTATGGGAGTATGTCTAGATCTGGCTGAAAGGAACCTCCTGGCTAAGGGATTTTCCGCTAGTCTTCTCTCTGTAAATAAAGATAGGGCAGCAATCTGAACCCTAATGGTGCTGACAGAGAGCCCCTTTTCCACCCCCCCTGCAAAAAATCCAATATACAGGGAGTGGAAAAAGAATCTAAAACAGTTTTCCTTTGCCAGGAAATAAAAGTTTTCCAAACTTTCCCATAGATTCTTCTCATGACCAACTTACGGCTGTCCAGGATAGTTTAAATAACCCTCTCTGAACACCCCTTTAACTGTAGGATGCGGCGCTCAGCCTCCAGGCCATCAAATGGAAGGTCTGAGGGTTTGGATGTAAGACCAGTCCCTGATGGAGCAGATCCTTCCGAACTGGTAGGGGCCAGGGAGGATACACAGATAGGGCCTTCAGAGAGGAGAACCAACTCCTCCTGGGCCACCAGGGGGCAATCAGAACAACTTCTGCCCGGTCCTGAATAATTTTCCGAACCACTAGGGGTAAGGGGGGGAAAAGGAGGAAAGGCATAAGCCAAAGTGAAGTCCCACGGGAAGGACAGAGCATCCGTCCCCAAGGACTCTGTCTCTCTCTCCAGAGAGAAGAACGTTGAGACTGGAGGCAAAAAGATCCACTGTGGGGAGACCCCATCTTAGCATCACCTCCTGGAGCGTGCCTTGATGTAGTTCCCAACCGTTGGAACTGATGCTCACCTTGCTCAAATAGTCCGCCAGCACATTTTCTTACCCCTTGATGTGGACTGCCCTTACTGAAGTGACATAGATCTCCGCCCAGGACAGAACCTTGCTGTGTTAATGACAGAAGCGATTCTGAGTGAGTGGCCCCTTGCTAGTTCAGGTACACCACTGTTGTGGCATTGTCTGAAAAAATTAAATAGGTCTTTTGAATAGACCCTTTCTTCCAGAGATATAAGTTCTTTCCTCACAGCCAGAAGTTCTCTGAAATTTGAGGAGCGACCTGCTTCCTCTGGCAACCAGGCTCCCTGTGCTTGCCAGTCCTGTAAGTGAGCACCCCAACCCCACAGACTGGCGTCTGTGGTAATTGTGTCCAATCCTTCCCTCCCTGCAGATGTTCTCGCCGCTCCCACCAGGCGAGATCGAGAAAATTCCCTTCTGGTAGTTTTACCAGCTGATCCAGAGAATCCTTCCTGCGATCCCAGTGGAGTAGAATAAAAGCCTGAAGGGGTCTCGAGTGCTTACATGTTTCGCTATGTTACTAGCTTCTTCAGAGCTCTGAAGAAGCTAGTAACATAGCGAAACATGTAAGCATCAGGACTATATGGTAACCGTGAGGAGGACATCGGGATGGCCATCTATTTGTCCAGCTTCCTTCCCCCTCCCCTCCTCTAAATTCCTTCGGTCTGACAGCTAACACCAGAGACTGAAAATTGCAGCTATCCTCATGGATGACACCTATGCAGCATCATTGAGGATAAGACTTCCTTAACAGTTGATCAGTGTATCCACCACTAACGGAGGAAACTGTTCTATTACTAATGAATTGGATCTCTGCCGCAGCGGCTGTGACGGTAACTCATGGATCGCGATGATCCCGTCTAGATGCCAGAGACTGCAAAATTTCCTCAACTACAAGATACGGTGAGCCGCACGATGTCTATCTATTGCTGCTGGTAAAGTCAGATATATCCAACAAGTACAACATATGTGCTACATTCAACTCGATACGTTGTATCATTTACCGGTGATCTTTAACCATTATGTGCACATATCTTAGTATGTAAGTTATCTTTGCAATAAGTTAGTGTAACGGAATCCACAAGGAACTTGCACACAACACCAGCATTATTTACAAACTTTTCTTTCATTTTTTGAAGAAAAATAGCCATGAACACGTGTATATCATTAATGAGGATAACTCAGTTACAAATACCAGCTTTTTTCCTGTGTTCTAGGATATCCATACCAGCAATCTCTATTGATCTGTTGATCGATTGAGATCTGCATGTGTGTGCGAGTGTGTGAGTGAGGGATATGTAAGGTGGAATTGGAAAATGGTGGCCACTGATGTCCTATTGAGACATTAGGTCTTTTTAACATGTATTGGGAATAGGGATATACTTTTTTGTACTGTATTTTGTGCTAATGTTTGTTATAAAATTTCTGGATGTTTTTCAATATGGATAAACAAATAAATGATTAAAAGCTTCACCACCGACTTGTCCTCTCTGAAGAATTGCTGTGTGATTTTCACAAATTGTTTCTATAAGTATATGTTTAATTCAGAGGACAACTACATTTGGGTGTCTCCAATATTTAATTCATTTTTGGAAACACCCCAATTAGACGGTGGAACCGGTCGAATCTCTATAGGGTGAGGCTGACCTATGGCCAAACATTACCCACATAAGAACACCGGACGCTATTAAGGAGGAGCTGAGATCCCTCTCCCTTCTCTTTTTTTGCTTCCCTATACATTTTATCCTGTACAGATTGGGCTTGTTGTGGCATGTCAATCTGCTCTGAGGTATATATTGCTTTTTGTAGTTCATCAATATCCTCAACTGGGAAAAGATACTTAAATGAGCTACCTGTATCCTCCTCTGATGCAGACTTTTCATCAGATGAAGAAACTGGATTCTCACCTTCTTCTAGATCAGAGGTATCGCGTGAACTAATAGTCTCAGATACTAACAAGGGAAGGGACCTGGCAGAGGTTGAAGGGTCTTGAGCTATGGGTCTAGATGAGGAAGAGCCTAGACTAGTAACCCTGTCATTAAGTGACCGAAAGGAGTCCACTACCTCCTTCGTAGAACTCATTAACTATTTAAAAGAGGAAGACTCTGAACTAGCTTTGGGTGGAATACAATCCTCACAAAATAGCTTTTTATAACTATCAGAAAGCCTGGTCCACAGTTTCCACATTTCTTCTTCACCGGTTTGGCCTAGAAAAAAGCAGGAACAAGGACCACAAATAAAAAGGTTCCATACAAAAAGTCCCTTGCTGTAGAGCTATCCACAGACAAGGGCTTACCTTGGGGGCAGTATGGGACCCGGATGCTGCCGCTGGTTCAATACGATCGGATGCTCCATCCTCAGACCTGTCCCCAAGCTCCATGAAGCAAGCGGAGATTGGCCATAGAGAAGACTGCTGCTGTACCGCAAAACTGCACTCAGATTGGCGTTTTTAGCAGACTACTCCCTTGCAGCATGTCCTCACTGTCTCCACGCCATGCTTCTTTAGAGAAAACGGCATCCGGAAGTGCGTCATGTGACTTCCGGTTCCGGCGCCATCTTGGTACACTGAAATGAAGCACTAGGAGGACACAGTCCCACACAGCAGAGCTGGGAAAAAAAATAGAAGTGAGTTGCCACTACTCACATCACAGGTTAGGCAAGTAACCCTTAGAAAGGAACCCTTCTGGTAAAGTACAGACTATCATCCAGGACTTGGCCACAACTAGTCCTGGATGAAACCAGAAAAGGGGGGTCCACCAACCACAGTTACCAGACCTTAAGAAAACAAAAAACGTGTCGGTGCTCCTGGAGGGTCTGGAAACACAAAACTGAGGGTCAGAGGAAAGGGAGGGGCCTTTTAAATTGTATCTGATTTGTGTTTCCTGTAGAGGGCGGAGCCAATCATCTCTCAAGTAGCTGTCCTGGAAGGTGAGGGGGGAAAATCAGCTTTTATTTATACAAAACCTTTATCCCAAAACAAAAACAAAAAAACTGTTTGCTGTATTTGAATATAAAGTATTAGGCCCCTTTCACACTTGTGCGACTTGTCTTGGGACTGCAAAGTCACATGACAAGTCATACCCCATGATTTCTAATGAGTACCATTCATATCTGTGCAACTTCAAGTCGCACCGACTTCAAAGTAGTCCCTGTACTACTTTGGTCTGACTTTGATGCGAGTTGACACAAGTTTACACAGGCATTCCCTGAAAAAGCGGTAAAATCGCACGGCTTTGAAGTTGCAGTAGTGCGAAAGGGGCCTTAGCTGGAGTTCAGCTTCAATTTGTTAGTACTGTATACTTAAATCTGCTAGAACCTCAACACTCCCCTCTCCCCAGACTGATAGTCAAAAGTTGTCCCCTGTGCTCCTTCATCCAGAGTGGTGTGTTACTGGCCGGATCAGCGGGTGAAAACGGGGGGGCCTAAAAATAATAAAAATAAAACAACTAATGCAGCCACCACATCAAATGATTGGTAAGCTGCAATATACTACATTTTTGGTTTTGGGTTTATTACCACTTTAACCTTATGACCTCTGGAAGGTTTTATTCTCTTCAAAACCAGGGCATTTTTTGCTATTCCGCACTGTACTACTGTAACACAAATAGCATTCTTTTGGTGGTATTTAATCATCACTGTGTTTATTTTTTTGCTATATAAACAAAAAAAATCTGAAGTGAACTATATGTATTTCTACTGGTTGTCTGTACAATTTTGTGACATCTCAAACCTTTAACGGATTTTAAAAAATAATAATAATAAAATACAGAAAATGTTGAAAACTATTTTTTTTCTTTGTTTCTGTTATAAAATTTTGCAAACAAATAATCTTTCTTTAAAAATGTAGGCCAAAATATATTCTCTTACATTTCTTTGGTATAAATGACCAAACTCAGTGTACTGTATATTAACTGGTTTGTGTGAAAGTTATAGAGTCCACAAACTAACTAACCATATAGATATCTATATGGATATATTGTAAATGTTCGGGGTGATAAGACTCTAGTGGTGCATGCGATTATCAGACGTGCCATTCCAGACTGCATTTTTTAGGGCATGGCAGCCCACTTTTATTTAAAGGAAACTAAAAAATTCAAACAAACAATAAACCAGGGGGTTCCACCATCACTGTATACCCATCCTTCAGCTTTAGCTTCCTGACATACTCACTCTCAGCTTTGTGCTGCTCGGTCACCATAGTGACACTGTACTACTTGGGGGGGTGTGATCAGGGATTTATTTTTTTTATACTGTGATGATCACTGTAACAACAATCGTCTGAACTGTCATTAATGGCTTTCAATCATTACCCCTTTGTGTACTATTGTGATGCTGTGATTGCCCCACAGCTATCACAAAGTACAGGGTGCTGGGACTGGCCCAGGTATCATGTGATAACTGGTGATCAATCACAGCTCACGTACAGTAGTAAACAATGATGTCATGAATGGATTCCATTACTACTTGGCTGTTTTGACAGAACACTAGCAGCATATACACTATGGTATACAATAAAATGAGTGGACATGGTCAGTCCGCCTGCTAGTAACCAACAACATGGCCGCCTCCAAGGCGGCAACAGCTTTTTTACTCCTTAGTCAGGTGTGTTCGCAAACAGCATGTGCAGAGCCCGCCAGGAAGTCGGCACTGCACAGCGCTAATCACAGGCAGTGAGACATTTCTCGATTTCTGCAGCTGCGCAGCAGGAAAATGTTTCACTGCCTGTGATTAGCAATACGCAGTGCCGAATTCCTGGCAGGCTCTGCACATGCTGTTTGCAAACACACCTAAGCTCATCCTTACTCCTTAGCCAGTGTTCTGTAAAATCAGACAAGTTGTCGAAATGTGCAATTACTGGTGCTGGAGAGTCACCGGAAGTGACGTAATTGGAGATTTTGACAGAACACCGGCACTGAGAGGTGGCACTAATGGTTACTGGTAGGTGGCTTTGATGGGCAGTACTGATGAGACACCGATAGGTGGCATTGGTGGGCAGCAGTGGCTGTCACTGTGTAAGACTGATGTCCCATTTATACAAGCCGGTAATGGGCTTATTTTTTTTTCTCTCCTCAAGCTGCCAACATGAGGTGGAATAAAGCAGATTACAGCTTTATGTTTACATTATGTGATCACATAATATAAACATAAATTGGTAAACTGCAGTTTTCCACCTCATGTTGGCAGCGTGAGGAGAGAAAAAAAAAATAAGCTGGGCATACACGGACGTCCTACCGTAGCGCTAATCACAAGCAGCGAGACATTTTCCTGATGCGCAGCTGCAGAGATCGGGAAATGTCTCACTGCTTGTGATTAGCGCTGTGCAGTGCCGACTTCCTGGCGGGCTCAACATGTGCTGTTTGCGAACACACCTGAGCTCATCCTTACTAAGGAGTAAAAAAGTCATTGGCTGACAGCTGTTCATGTGGTAAAGGGCTGAGATCGGCCCTTCACTCTGATCTGTGATTAGCCGAGTCCCAAGGACTCAGTGATCACAGAGCGCGCTGCAGGGGGCACACGGGCACAGTACGACATCCATGTACGCCCTCCTGGCAATCTAAGCCCACGCTTTAGCTGTCTTTCGGCTATAGCGCGGGCATCAAGTGGTTAAAATTATATTTACATATATAGTTCAGAAAGTGTCACCGTAGTTGCACTGTAAGGATGAGCTCCGGCGTGTTCACATGCTGCACGTGCCGAGCCCGCCAGGAAGTTGGCAATGCGCTGCTCTAATCACAGGCAGTGAGATATTTCCCGATCCATGCAGCCGCACATCGGGAAATGTCTCACTGGTTGTGATTAGCGCTGTGCAGTGCCGAGTTTCTAAAGGGCTCGGCACGTGCAGCATGCGAACACGCCGGAGCTCATCCTTGTTACACTGTACTACTCGGGGGGGGGGGGATGGGGGTGTGATCAGGGATTTTTTTTTTATACTGTGATTGCTTGTTACAGTGATGATCACTGTAACAGCAATCGTTTGAACTGTCATTATTGGCTTTCAATAATCATTACATCATTGTTTATTATTGTGATGCTGTGATTGGCCCCACAACTATTACATAGTACAGGGTGTTGTGATTGGCCAAGGTATCATGTGATCACTGGTGACCAATCACAGCTCACATACAGAAGTAAACAAGGACGTCATGAATGGATTCCATTACTACGTGTAATGCGATCACACAGCAATCACGTGGTATCTGGGTCACATTACACATACCAAGCACTACAATCCGCTGCGTCAGATGGACAGAGCGGTTACAGAGCATGCCGTTGCGTGCACCAGAGGAGACGCACAGTGCACACGTGCACCACGACATACAAGTACAATGAGGTGCCTGGGGGAGCCACTAACTGTACTGCTGCCAGTAAACAAGTAGTTATGATTTGAGAATAAAAGCTAGAAGTTGTCAGGTTGCTATGAACAGCAGCTCTAGTCTTAGTACATTCCCCTCTGTGTATCTGGTGTACAGACTCTACAGCCTGATTTCAGTGTAATTGTGTCATGAATTGATAAATGTCCCCAAGGATATTGAATGCTTCACCTAAACCGTTATAAACAGCCCTTAAAATTCCTAACAGAGTCACAAGTTTCTGTATCTATGTATATGTACTGTGCCTTATGTTTACTTCCCCTATTATCTTATACAATATAACAGTACTTTCTCAAATGGAGTTTTCTCAGCTCTTACTTCTCTCTCTGCAGAGACGTAGAATTCATTCAGTTGCCTCTTCCCTCCACAATTCTCCAGTCTCTCTTGGCTCTCACCACTCCTTCCTGCTTCCGCTCTCCAAGCCTCGTTCTCGCCTCCACTCAGCGTTCCAAGTTTCGTTTTCGTCTTTACTTTGCATTCCAAGCCTCGTCCTAGATTTACTGTGTTTCGAGCCTCGTTTTTGCTTTTGCTCTGAGTTTCAAGCCTCGTTCTCGTTCTATTTTGTTTTCAATCTACAAGTTTCATGTCTTTACGTTTCCTAGTCACATGACTACAAGTACTAGAAGAAATAAAAGTATATACCTATTCACATTATTAGTGTGACAAACAGACCTGTAAAGGTAGCCTCAATTAGGATTTTGCCTGTATATATTAACCACTTACGGACCGAGCCTCTTTCTGAGCTTTGTTGTTTACAAGTTAAAAACAGTTTTTTTTTGCTAGAAAATTACTTAGAACCCCCAAACATTATACATTTTTTCCTAACACCCTAGAGAATAACGTTGCAATACTTTCTGTCACACCGTATTTGCGCAGTGGTCTTACAAGCGCACTTTTTTTGGAAAAAATACACTTTTTTGAATTAAAAAATAAGACAACAGTAAAGTTAGTGCAATTTTTTCTTTTTATATTGTGAAAGATAATGTTACGCAGAGTAAATTGATACCCAACATGTCACGCTTCAAAATTGCGCCCGCTCGTGGAATGGAGACAAACTTTTACCCTTAAAAATCTCCATAGGCGACATTTAAAAAAATTCTACAGGTTGCATGTTTTGAGTTACAGAGGAGGTCTAAAGCTAGAATTATTGCTCTCGCTCTACCGATCACGGTGATACCTCACATGTGTGGTTTGAACACCGTTTTCATATGCGGGTGCTACTCACGTATACGTTCGCTTCTGCACGTGAGCTCGTCGGGACAGGGCGTGTTTAAAAAAAAAAAAGTATTATTATGCATTGAACGATTCAGCATCGATGCAGAGAACGGCTGCTTTGCAATTGCGCGAATGATGTCATCCCGGCACACCCTCTCCTGGGAGGGAGGGAGAAGAGCTGCACCAGAGCAGACCTGGGAGCTGTATTGTGGTTATTGGCCGGTACACGGAAGATTGCTGCGGCTGGTGTAGAGTGCTGGGGAGTCTCTGTGATGCCATTTAGTATTTACTGTTCAAAACAAATACTGTTGTTGTCTGCTGTGTTCAGACTTTGCTACATGCAGGGAGTGTCCTGCAGATAAAATTAAAAAATGAAGTTCTTCTGACTGCTTGAATTTTTTTATGAAAACCATGGGCAGTAGTCATGATGCATCGCGGAATCAAATCGTTGACAGGCTAATTGTAATCAAATCAAATTGTGAGACCAGTGAAGATGTGCACCTCTACCCAGAAGTGATGTAATCTCATCACTTCCACATTCACTCACCTGAAGGGAAATCATCTAATTGATGTTCACTGATCTCTCTTATTTCCATCTGCCAACACCCGTTGTGCCTGAAAGAGGGGCAGCAGATCCTGGGATACATGGCGGAGCAGTTGGGCCTGTAAGTGTTGCCCTCAAGAATATGTGGAAGTGGTTAGGTGGCTTTTCAACAAAAAGCAGTCAGCTTGACAATACAGCCCAAGCTTCAACAACAGCCAGGTTCTACCAGCAGTAGTTTACAAACTGCACAAATAGACAAGTGGTTAAAGTAAAATTGCTAAGCATTTAAAACTACTTTAATTCCCAACCATACCTGGTAAAATATCATGTATGAGATGTAAATAGCACAGAGAGTAACCAGTGGGATTATAGCGGTGCCAAAAAACAAAAACAGGTTAAAACTTACCAAAGTTTATTCAATACATGATGAAAATGTATAAAAATGTGATATACTTGTTTTACACATATCCAAAAGAAGGTCATCATAGGTGTTCACTTTACACATATGGTAGAAATGTAGTGTCTAATCCCAACATGTTTCGCCAAAATTGGCTTCCTCAGGGGATTAATAGAAGATCACTAACAGTCAACCAATTGATCACCAAAGATGGATAGCATGACCAACCACACCACCTTGGGGAAGGACACCCAGTGACCGCAGGAGGCACAAAAAAGATCAGGAAATTATATCATTTAGGAACTAGAGAGTCTATGAGTGCATGGCTGATGTCAAAGGAGGCACAGACTACGGTAATATAACAGTGTGAAAAGTTCACCCCCACCGTCCCATTATGCATGAGATGTTGAGCAACCAGTACTACCTTAGAGAAACCAGTGTTGAGAGAAATATGGGGACTGCCACTGTTGGCCTCCATATGCTTATAGCTGAATTCCAAGAAATAGCTAAAAAAACAAAAAAAATACATATAGGGGACATGTTTTTTGCCCACCAAATGATTTGTATTTCTTCCCAATCAGTCCTGAGATTTAAACAACAAAGCCCTGGCAGGGCAGAAGACCTCATTTTTGTTTGCTCTATTTAAGTAGCACCTAAAGGTCTTTTCCCTCCCCCAGCCTGTGACTGGGCAGTGAAAGAAAAGCAGCAGACTGATGAGCTCATCTCTGTCACTCTGCTCTTTCCTCCTAGGATGGGCATAGATGACTCTTTCCCAGTTGGAGCTCTGCTCCACAGTGGGTTGCAATAGGCTGATGCCAAGTCGAATTGAGGTGCTTACTGTACATTAAAAAATAATACCAATGCATACAGAGTTGCATTCATTAGTCTTTTATGTCTGCTTGAAGTCCAGCTTTAAAATGCAAGCTGTCTGTTCTTCTCTGACTTAGAGCACAAATCATCACTAATCACTTCCTCTAGTGACTACTGCACATCCAAAATCATGTCGAATTTACAAAAAAAAGAAAAAAAAATCAGGCAAACAATTGGGGTGGATTTAATAACACTGGAGAGTGCAAAATCTGGTGCAGTTGTGTATGGTAGTCAATTAGCTTCTAACTTCAGCTTGTTCAGTTAAGCTTTGACAAAAAAACGTAGAAGCTGATTGGATCCTATGCAGAGCTGCACCAGATTTTGCGCACTCCAGTTTTAGTAAATTAACCCCTCATTGTATCGCTTCTCCTGTGAAATGAGCAGAAAGCACACCTGTATAGTATGCCATCCTCACGAAAACTTTAAAGCGGTATTAAACCCAAAACCAAAAATACAATATAAAAGCCAATTACTCCACGCTTAGGAAAAAGGAACTGCGCCCCCCCCCCCCCCCCCAATGGAGAACATCACCTCAGTGAAGTTCAAAAAATGAGAAATACTATTACAGGGGAATCTGCGCCAATTCCCCTGTAATAGTATTTCTCAAAAATATAATATATTACAGCTTACAGAAATGTGATTTTTACACAATTGAATGTTGAAGTGAAAGTTCGCACAATTCATTTTGTTTAGATTCTCAACTCCTTTAGTAAATCAGTCCAAATACAGTATATTGCCAAAAGTATTGGGACGCCTGCCTTTACACGCACATGAATTTTAATGGCATCCCGGTTTTTGTTCATAGGGTTCAATATTGAGTTGGCCCACCCTTTGCAGCTATAACATTTTCTACTCTTTTGGAAAGGCTGTCCACAAGGTTTAAGAGCTTGTCTATGGGAATGTTTGACCATTCTTCCAGGAGCGCATTTGTGAGGTTAGGCACTGATGTGGATGAGAAGGCCTGGCTCGCAGTCTCCACTCTAATTCATCCCAAAGGTGTTGGGTCAGGACAATCAAGTTCCTCCATCCCAAACTTGCTCATCCAGGTCTTTATGAACCTTGTTTATGCACCGGTGCGCAGTCATGTTAAAACAGAAATGGACCATCCCCAAACTGTTCCCATAAAGTTGGGAGCATGAAAATGTCCAAAATGTCTTGGTATGCTGACGCCTTAAGAGTTCCCTCCACTGGAACTAAGGGGCCAAGCCCAACCCCTGAAAAACAATCCCACACCATAATACCCCACCACCACCAAATGATTTGGACCAGTGCACAAAGCAAGGTCCATAAAAACACAGATGAGTGATTTTGGGGTGGAGGAACTTGACTGGCCTGCACAGAGTCCTGACCTCAACCCGATAGAACACCTTTGGGATAAATCAGTGGAGTGGAGTGGAGTGGAGACTGCGAGCCAGGCCTTCCCGTCGACATCAGTGTCTGACCTCACAAATGCACATCTGGAAGAATGGTCAAAAATTTCCAAAGACACACTCCTAAACCTTGTGGACAGCCTTCCCAAAAGAGTTGAAGTTGTTATGGCTGCAAAGGGTGGGCCAATTAATATTGAACCCTACAGACTAAAGCTGGATACACGCTATAAAATTGTCTTCCTTTAGATTTACCAAAACCATATAATCTGAGGTCAAACCTAATCACTTTCAGTCAGGCAGGCCCTTGCACTACATAGTTGAAGGTAGATCTAAAGGAAATTAAACAACAAAAGTTGTATAGTGTGTATCCAGCGTAAGACTGGGATGCCATTAAAGTTCATGTGCGTGTAAAGGCAGGCGTCCCAATACTGGTAATACACTGTATATAAAAAATGGCCCACTTATACTTATCAGGATTTCCCCTTTATGTTTGAGTCTACTGAGCATAATATTAGAATCCAGATGGAAAGATAAGAGCATAAGCATATTTGTATTCAAAGTCGTTATTCTGAAATCTTCACATAGAATTAATGTCCATTGGAATAGTATAAATGGGTGCCATCAAAATAATTTCAAGAAATTAAATAGCCATGGCCCACTTGAGCAATAACTGGTGCTCTGAACATCCAAGATAATTTTATAACCAGCTTGAGCAATAAACATATTGATCATATTGTATGTGATATAAAGGTCAGCTAGAAATAGTAGCATAAGAGCATACGCACGGTTCAACAACATAGCATTGCACAATCCACATGAGAGTCTTTCCCTGTAATGTATCTGACTTGTAGTCTACCAGATGTGTGGAAAATTTGCTTGTGTCGGTAATTAACTCAAAGAGTAAACATATCTCTCTAATAATCTTACTTAGAGTGCCAATTCACATGGCAGCGATTCTCCTTTTCCATAGAAGGGAGTAGGGATGAGGTTCAGGTTCACTGCTTTCATGTGTACAGAGCAAATCTTGTGGATTTGAGGTTCATGGTCCCACCAAAGTTTATGCAGATTCTCACCCTAAGGTCCATGCTAAAGGACCTTATTTTGTACAGTAAACGTTTATGGGGAACTGTGTCAAATGCTTTTGCAAAATCCAGATACATCACGTCCACGGGCCTTCCTTTATCTAGATGGCAACTTACCTCCTCATAGAAGGTTAATAAATTGGTTTGGCAAGAACGATTCTTCATGAATCCATGCTGATTACTGCTAATGATACCGTTCTCATTACTAAAATCTTGTATATAGTTCCTTATCATCCCCTCCAAGAGTTTACATACTATTGATGTTAGGCTAACTGGTCTGTAATTGCCAGGGATGTATTTTGGGCCCTTTTTAAATATTGGTGCTACATTGGCTTTTCTCCAATCAGCTGGTACCATTCCAGTCAGTAGACTGTCAGTAAAAATTATGAACAATGGTCTGGCAATTACTTGACTGAGTTACCTAAGTACCCTCGGGTGCAAGCCATCTGGTCCCGGTAAAATATTAATGTTAAGTTTCCCAAGTCTAATTTTAATTCTGTCTTCTGTTAACCATGGAGGTGCTTCCTGTGATGTGTCATGAGGATAAACACTGCAGTGTTGGTTACTGAAGCCCCCCGATTCCCTCGTGAAGACTGAGGAGAAGAATAAATTCAATACCTTCGCCATCTCCCCATCCTTTGTAACCAGATGTCCTTCCTCAATCTTTATGGGGCCAATATG
Organism: Lithobates clamitans; assembly: GCA_037952925.1. Classification (NCBI taxonomy): domain Eukaryota; kingdom Metazoa; phylum Chordata; class Amphibia; order Anura; family Ranidae; genus Lithobates; species Lithobates clamitans. Next base: position 1,294,719 of record JBBGZY010001049.1, on the reverse strand, counting down.
GTCTGTCCTCCCTTTTTTACTGTTTACATACTTAAAGAATTTCTTGGGATTCTGAAACAGAAGTAGATGCTGAAACTGGATGATACCTGAACAAAGATGGCCATATCTGTCTGAAAAGAAAAGCAGATGAAGGCGTTGTCATGGTCAGCACTGGAATAAGTAAAGGAAGTGTTGCACTTACATATTACTTGTGTAGCATGTGTAGCACTCACCCCCTAAAGTGTCCGCTGACCTGTCCTTTCTAAAGCTAGTGTATATGCAGACAGGCACACTGTCTCAGTCACTCTTCTGGCTCAATGAACAGTCTAGGGGTATTCTTTTTCTGATGCTTTAATATAAGTTGAACTTGGATGGGGTGTAGGGTAACTGTGGGATACACCAGTAATGCAAAGTAGCAACTTGAGACACTCGTCTCTTTCTCAAAGCTTCCTAGCACAGTCCTTGCTGACTGAACTACACAGGGACACCATGTGAAATGTCCACCTTACACACAGGCTGACAATGATGCAAGAGGGATAGTTGCAGCACTCATTCACTGGAATCTCACTCACTGGTCTGTGTTCACAAATGTCTCTGGTTATTTGGATGCCTCCTTCCAATCCCTGGCAGATATGTCTCCTGGGAGCCCTCCAAACCAGATCCCCAGATAAATCCCTCAGTCAGCTCCAGCAAAGATTACTAATGTAGACCCTCAGCTCAAACACAGCTGGGACTTAGATGAACAAGTGTAGAAGCACAGCTGGACTGCCCAGAGGGGCAGCAGCTCTTTAGGCTGGAATCTTCTCCTCCTGGACAAGAACCCCCCTGCTCCAGGCCTCAGACCATTTATGCACTCTCCCAGCCACCTATTAGATATCCTCCCTCAGGGATTGGCTAGGACCACATACAATTTCAGGCTGTATATTTGAGTGTCCCAGCCCAATACCTTCCAGAACCCTCCAGAAGACAGAGGGAAGAAGTCAAACACACAACCAGAGAAACTCAGAGCAGCCCAAAGCAAACTCAAGCTGCTCCACTGATTACAGCAGAGCTGAGGAATTCAATTTATCTAAACTAGCTAGCACCTATCTAGGAGGGTGCTACACATACACTAATGTTATAGGGGTCCTGCGCAGACCTGAAATGCTGCTGTTTTGTCACAAATGTAAACATTTGCTGTTGCATTTTCAACATATCTGTGTGCATACCCACTACATACAATATCTCACAAAAGTAAGTACACTCCTCCCATTTTTTATAAATGTTTTATTATATCTTTTCATGTGACAACCTGAAGAAATAACACTTTGCTACAATGTAAAGTAGTGAGTGTACAGCTTGTATAACAGTGTAAATTTGCTGTCTCCTCAAAATAACTCAACACACAGCCATTAATGTCTAAACCGCTGACAACAAAAGTGAGTACACCCCAAAGTGAAAATGTCCAAATTGGGCCCAAAGTGTCAATATTTAGTGTGGCCACCAATATTTTCCAGCACTACCTTAACCCTCTTGGGCATGGAGTTCACCAGAGTTTCACAGGTTGCCACTGGAGTCCTCTTCCACTCCTCCATGACGACATCACGGAGCTGGTGGATGTTAGAGACCTTGCACTCCTCCACCTTCCCACAGATGCTCAATAGGGTTTAGGTCTGGAGACATGCTTGGCCAGTCCATCACCTTTACCCTCAGCATCTTTAGCAAGGCGGGGTTCATCATAGAGGTGTGTTTGGGGTCGTTATCATGTTGGAATACTGCCCGGCAGCCCAGTCTCCCCGAAGGGAGGGGATCATGCTCTGCTTCAGTATGTCACTGTAGCTCCCCAGTGCCGTCAGCACTAATGCAGCCCCAGACCATGGCACTCCCACACACAATGCTTAACTGTAGGCAAGACACACTTGTCTTTGTACTCCTCACCTGGTTGTTGCCACACACACTTGACACCATCTGAACCAAATAAGTTTATCTTGGCCTCATCAGACCACAGGATATGGTTCCAGTAACCCATGTCCGTAGTCTGCTTGTCTTCAGCAAACTGTTTGTGGGCTTTCTTGTGCATCATCTTTAGAAGAGGCTTCCTTCTGGGACGACACTCATGCAGACCAATTTGACGCAGTGTGCGGCATGTGGTCTGAGCACTGACAGGCTGACCCCCCACCCCTTCAACCTCTGCAGCAATGCTGGCAGCACTCATACATCTATTTCCCAAAGACAACCTCTGGATATGACGCTGAGCACGTGCACTTAACTTCTTTGGTCGACCATGGCGAGGCCTGTTCTGAGTGGAACCTGTCCTGTTAAACCACTGTATGGTCCGTGCTGCAGCTCAGTTTCAGGGTCTTGGCAATCTTCTTATAGCCTAGGCCATCTTTATGTAGAGCAACAATTCTTCTTTTTCAGATCCTCAGAGAGTCCTTTGCCATGAGGTGCTATATTAAACTTCCAGTGACTAGTATGAAAGAGTGAGAGCGATAAAACCAAATTTAACCCCTGATCCCCATTCGCACCTGAGACCTTGTAACACTAACGAGTCACATGACACTGGGGAGGCCCAATTTGGACATTTTCACTTAGGGGTGTACTCACTTTTGTTGCCAGCATTTTAGACATTAATGACTATGTTTTGAGTTATTTTGAGTGGAGAGCAAATGTACACTGTTATACAAGCTGTACATTCACTACTTTACATTGTAGCAAAGTGCCATTTCTTCAGTGTTGTCACATGAAAAGATATAATAAAATATTTTAAAAATGTGGGGGGTGTACTCCCTTTTGTGAGATACTGTATATTTAAATCCATGGAGCACATTAATAGAAAAAGAGATGCGGGGAAGTTCTGTGGGGAAGTTCTGAGGGAGAGCTTCTGTGCTGCAGCGGTGAGTGAACACTCACACTAGTTACAGTTACACTACACAACATAGTGCCATCTGTCCCCAGTGCCACCTATCAGTGCCAAATGTCCCCATCGCCATCTGTCCCCATTGCCATCTGTCCCCAGTGCCACCTATCAGTGCCAAATGTCGCCATCGCCATCTGTCCCCAGTGCCACCTATCAGTGCCAAATGTCCCCATCGCCATCTTTCCCCAGTGCCACCTGTCCCCAGTGCCACCTGTCAGTGTCATCACTGCCACGTATCAGTGCCATCTGTCATCAGTGCCACCTGTCAGTGTCATGTGCATCTGTTATCAGTGTCACGTGTCATCAGTGCCCCATATTAGTGCCATCTGTCATCAGTGCCACATATTAGTGCCATCTGTCATCAGTGCCACGTATTAGTGCCATCTGTCATCAGTGCCACATATTAGTGCCATCTGTCATCAGTGCCATGTATTAGTGCCACGTTTCATCAGTGCCATGTATTAGTGCCTTCTGTCATCAGTGCCACCTGTCATCAGTGCCACATATTAGTGTCATCTGTCATCAGTGTCACGTTTTTCAAGCTTCAATCAGTGTTCATATAAATTATTATAGATTATTACGTTTTTTTAACATGTAACACTGTCTACGGTACCAGTCAACATTTCGTTCCATTTAAAGTAATGTATAGAAGGTTGGCCCGAAAGTGACTCAAGCCCAGGGGCCCCCACCACCCTAAGTCCTGCCCTGGTCATGACATATTACATAACTTATTGGCCACCTACTGCATACACCAATGGCCACCTAAAGAGTGAGTACAGCATTTAAGACCTTATACACAATGGGCTTAAAAAACCCAACTTTAACAAGCGTGTGACATTTTTTTCTTAGCCTGTAAAAGCACCTGCATGTTAAACTATATGTCCATGCACACATAGGCATTTATAGGCGTATTAGAAGAGGAGTGGCTGAAAAAAAAAACAACAATAGCACATTTAGAAGATAAGCTTTTGAGCAGAAAAAATGTTTTATGGAATCCATTAATGCTCAAATGCTTGATGTGCCTAAACGCTTGTGCAATATGCAGCTTTGGGCACGTTTTTTAGGCAGCCAATGCAATTCCCCCTTTAAAAGAGATTCACCAACATTTAGATCTATTCTTCTTTTCATATTAAAGGACAGTTGCTGTAACCCTAGGCTCACATATATTGCGGGAGCGCTTGCAAAATCAGGCATGTTCTCGTATTGCGGAAAAATGTACAGCCCCCTTTGCACGCACATTGTGGTGCCACTACCTGTTAATGGTGCAAATGTGCTTGCTTTCATTCATGTTTGTGAGTCCCAAAATGCATGATAACAAAGTACCATGTGTTATGGTGCAGCACAGTTTTTAAAATGGCATTTCTTTTGTGCCATTTTTTGCACATAGGGCAGGTAAATGAAATGACTGGGCTGCCCAAAGCGCAACGTGCAAAGTCGCGCAAAAATGTACAAGCTCCAATTCACCTGCATTGGTGTGAATGGAGCCTAACAAATTCTATATTTATAGCAAGAGGAATGTGACAGTCACTGAAAAGATTTCGTAAGAAACCTTTATGGTTCTGGACAAGTAAATCCAGTGACTTCTTATGGATACGTACACAACCCTTTTTTGCCTCAGTCTTTTAAAACGCCTGTTTATAGCTAATATGCTTTATGTTCAGATCACGCAGAGCCAAAATTGAAAGGGCACCCAACTGCTGCAGTAACATCCTTGTTCTAGTATAATAGCTGTGTGCTTTTTTCTTACTTAAAGCCAGATTATACTTTCAGTTTAAATTAGCTAAACACATTCCAGGCTCTATAAAACTTAAGGGATGCAAAGTCTTACAGTTTGTTTTCTTTAGAATACAGCCGCAGCCTTAGTACAAAAAAGCCTGCCCCCTGCCACCTTGTTGCAGAGAAGGACCCTCGCTATGTGTGGGGAAGCAGCAATCTCTTTGCAGCCGTCTGACACCCCTTGCTGAGTCAGAGCCAGAGTTGGAATTGGGCTTTAACCATATTTATAAAATAACAATTTAAGTTTATTTTATTCCTGTAATATATTCTAGTAATTTGAATTGTTTTTTGTCCAATATTAATGACACACCAGTATCCCACTGCAAGAGGATAGCTCCATTATTTGTCTGAATAAGCTCTTTTCTAATTCTTGGTGGTTACTTATGACTTGGTAAAAGGCAATGACTGCCCAGCTTAATACAACTCTCATTCCGTGCTGAAAACTATGGAGATTGGAGGAAAGCGGCCTCTTCCTTATTACTGTCTTTGTGGCTAACCAGCAGCCCTAATTACACACTTACATCGGCCAAAGCCAGTATTCATCTGAGCTTTCTACATCCAAAAGCCCTTGTCACAAGCTAGACCTGCTTCCTTTACTGAAACCAAATCAGAGGCATTTAGTTCTATAACTGGTACAGGGCCTTTATACTAACCTGCCAAGACAGGAATAGTAAGTTGGGGAACCTTTACCAAAAGGTGCTTAGAAGAAGCTTGGGTTAATTAAAAAACAAGAGTCTTATTTAAAAACTATACTCTTGATAATAATTAAGACCTTTTTTTTATCGGAGGTCATCTTATATTAAAGCGGAGTTCCACCCAAAAATGGAACTTCCGCTTTAAGGGAAGGTGACCCCATGACATGCCACATTTGGCAAGTAATTTTTTTTTCGGGGGGGGGGCGGATACCCTCATTTTAGAGGGTTCCAGCTCCCACTTCCTCCCGGCGCACCGCAGCACCAGAACAGATATCCTCCCCTCCTCCCTCTCGGCAATCATCTGGGACACGTCACAGGTCCCAGATGATTGCCCGGCCAGTCACGGAGCGCCGCGCGGCTCGCTCATGCGCAGTGGGTGCCCGGCTGTGAAGCCACAGCCAGGCGCCCACAGTTACAATGCTGGCGCCGCAGAGAGGAGGGGGAGACGAGCGGGGCTTCATTCCCCCGCATCGCTGGACCCTGGGACAGGTAAGTGTCTGATTATTAAAAGTCAGTAGCTGCAGTATTTGTAGCTGTTGACTTTTATTTTATTTTTTTAAGTGGAACTTCGCTTTAACCTGGTCTAAATTGGTTTTATCCTTTCTTATACAATGTATGACGCAATCTTTTGAGTAGTTAGAACCATGCTAAAATTGTTTTAGTTAAACTACTTTTAGTTTATGTTGGAACTACAACTAAATATTGTTACCATATATGTGATCTTTTCTTTTGCTGCCACCATATGTACTTATGTATACTAATTGTTAAAATTCAAAAAACAAATATTTGACAAGAAAAAACAAGAGTCTGCACTAAAATATAACCTGATTATGCTTTTGTTTACTTTTTTTTTCAATGCTTTGCAGTTGCTAATATGCAAAACTGACGCCCTTAGAAATTCTTTGGACTAGATGAGGACAAAATTAACCTGTTCACACCGGCTGCACACATATATGTGGCAACTAGGCAGGTGGGCCTTAAAGCGTCAGTAAACTGCCACTAACATAACAATAAAGTGGGCCCCTCTGCAGGGTTGAGAAGTCATAATGTACTAGTATGCACTGCACATTATGACAGACTTACCTGTAAAGCTTATCGCTCCCACATGGTGCTGTCACAGATTCCATCTTCACCCGGTCTTCTTTTCAGGTTCGTGGGCTACAACTGTATGAATGGCCAGGGCCGCAGTGACATCGCTCCCACGCATGCGCGCAAGAGCCCTCGGCTCCAGCACGAAGCTCTGAGGGTACGGCACAGGTATGCCATCCCTTGAGAGCGCATGCACCAGTGATGTCAACCGCAGAATCTCTTGTGAATGTCTCCTAAACAGTGCAAGTTTAAGAGATATTCACTGTACCTACAGGTAAGCCTTATTTTAAGTTTACCTGTAGGTACAAGTTGAAAAGAATATGTACACCCAACATTCCATATTCCTGATATGTAGACATGTGCCTTTTCGTTTTGGTCCAAATGTAAATTCGGACAAATTTTTGGTTATTCAGAGATTAGGACGTATTTGAATCGTTAAATGAAATAGTAACAAATTTAGTTGAAATTCATTTCATTTCGTTACATATATTAATTTTCTGATGAAATAAAAAATTTTGGAACGATTTGGAACGATACGAAAAACGATCAACCGATTTGAATTCTGTGTAAACAATAGCTGGTTGTTAAGGAGCAGGCCGGGAAGCAGGTTGTCGCATCCTTACCAACCGATGACTCATTAGCTGTCAGCGGGCTTCCCCGCTGAGAGCTGAAATGTAAAAAAAATGCCTGTAATGAAAAATTCAGAAAAAAAGAAGTGTGGGCTCCACCCCCAATCCACACCAGGCCCTTTGGGTCTAGTATGGATTTGGTCTAGTATGGATTTTAATTTACCGCTGAAATAAAAAAAAAAAACGCTGTGGGTTCCCCTCCAAAATCGATACCAGGGCTTATCCGAACATGTAACCTGGTAGGCTAGGAAAGGGGAGGATGAGCGAGCAGCCCCCCTCCTGAACCATACCAGGCCACATGCTCTCAACATGGGGGGTGCCTTGGGGCAGAGGGCCAAAACATCTTGTCCCCATGTTGATGGGGACAATGGCTTCTTCCTCACAAACCGGGGCAGTGATTGTGGGGGGTCTGCGGGCAGAGGGCTTATTGGAATCTGGAAGTCCCCTTTAACAAGGGGGCCCCCAGATCCCGCCCCCCCATGTGAATGAGTATGGCCTACCCATTCACCAAAAAAGTGTAAAAACTGAGTACAAACACAACATAAGTTTTTGACAAGTCCTTTATTAAAACATTTTTTTAAAATGTCCCCAGTGTAGATCCAGTGATAAATCACGATGCCCGCCACACCACCAGACCCTGAAAAAGGGATATAAAAGCCCAAACCTCCGGTCTCGTCAGCTGTTCCTGCCATCTGACAGTTTTTAAATAGTTAAGGGGCGGAGTCACCTGATGACGTTATCGCCCGAGGCATGCTGGGTTGATAACGTGGCGGGTGTTGTGATTAACTTTTAATTTTTTTTTTTATTAAAGAACTTGTCAAAAACTCGTGTTGTGTCTTTACTTACATTTTTGGTAAATGGGTAGGGGGGATCTGGGGGCCCCTTTGTTAAAGGGGCTTCCAGATTCCGATAAACCCCCCAGCCAGCAGACTCCCACAGCCACTGCCCAGGGTTGTGAGGAAGAGGACCTTGTTCGCATCAACATGGGGACAAGGTGCCCGCCTGCCCCAAAGCAACCCCCCATGTTGAGGGCATGTGGCATGGAATAGTTCAGGAGGGGGGGGGTCACTCGCTCGCCCCACCCTTTCCTGGCTTGCCGGGCTGCATGCTTGGATAAGGTGTGAACGTAAATCCTGATGGGTTTTACTTCCTCTTTATAACCCCAGCAAAGTAAAAAGCATAATGGGCTAGTATGCATCGCATACTAGCCCATTATGTTGCACTTACCTGCAAACGAAGCCCGTGATGTCCCGGGGTCCCTGCTGGTGGCCGCGTCCATCTCCACCCCTCTTCCTTCCGGGGCCATGGACTCCAGCTTTGTGATGCGCCGGAGTCGTGTAAGGCCTTTAGAGGTGAACACATGGAGGAGAGCATTTGGACTCCTCCTCTTCCTTCTACAAATTATCCTGCTGAAGTTAGCCACAATAGTCCAGATTTGCAACACTGTATGTAAATGAACTTTATATATTTTTTTCACATAAATAGAGCTTTCTTTTGGTGGTATTTGATCACCACTGGGTTTTTTAAATTTTATTATATAAACAAATAAAGAATGAAAATTTAAAAATTATATTTTCTACTTTCTGTTATAAAACATATCCAGTAAAACAATCAAAAATCGTATTTCTTCATACATTTTGCTCAAAATGTATTCTGCTACATGCCTTTCGGAAAAACAAATCCCAATGACTAAATATTAATTGGTTTGTGTAAAACTTATAACGTCTCTTCTACAAACTATGGTATACAGTGGGGCAAAAAAGTACTTAGTCAGCCACCAATTGTGCAAGTTCTTCCACTTAAAAAGATGAGAGAGGCCTGTAATTGTCATCATAGGTATACCTCAACTATGAGAGACAAAATGTGGAAACAAATCCAGACAATCATATTGTCTGATTTTTGAAAGAATTTATTTGCAAATTATGGTGGAAAATAAGTATTTTGTCAATATCAAAAGTTCATCTCAATACTTTGTTATATATCCTTTGTTGGCAATGACAGAGGTCAAACGTTTTCTGTAAGTCTTCACAAGGTTGTCACACACTGTTGCTGGTATGTTGGCCCATTCCTCCATGCAGATCTCCTCTAGAGCAGTGATGTTTTGGGGCTGTCACTGGGCAACATGGACTTTCAACTCCCTCCAAAGGTTTTCTATGGGGTTGAGATCTGGAGACTGGCTAGGCCACTCCAGGACCTTGAAATTCTTCTTACGAAGCCACTCCTTCGTTGCCCGGGCGGTGTGTTTGGGATCATTGTCATGATGAAAGACCCAGCCACATTTCATCTTCAATGCCCTTGCTGATGGGAGGAAGTTTGCACTCAAAATCTCACGATACATGGCCCCATTCATTCTTTCATGTACACGGATCAGTTGTCCTGTTCCCTTTGCAGAGAAACAGCCCCAAAGCATGATGTTGCCACCCCCATGCTTCACAGTAGGTATGGTGATCTTTGGTTGCAACTCAGCATTCTCTCTCCTCCAAACACGACGAGTTGTGTTTCTACCAAACAGTTCTACTTTAGTTTCATCTGACCATATGACATTCTCCCAATCCTCTTCTGGATCATCCAAATGCTCTCTAGCAAACCTCAGACGGGCCCGGACATGTACTGGCTTAAGCAGGGGGACACGTCTGCACTGCAGGATCTGAGTCCCTGGCGGCGTAGTGTGCTACTGATTATAGCCTTTGTTACGTTGGTCCCAGCTCTCTGCAGGTCATTCACTAGGTCCCCCCGTGTGGTTCTGGGATTTTTGCTCACCGTTCTTATCATTTTGACCCCACAGGGTGAGATCTTGTGTGGAGCCCCAGATCGAGGGAGATTATCAGTGGGCTTGTATGTCTTCCATTTTCTAATTATTGTTCCCACAGTTGATTTCTTCACACCGAGCTGCTTGCCTATTGCAGATTCAGTCTTCCCAGCCTGGTGCAGGTCTACAATTTTGTTTCTGGTGTCCTTCGACAGCTCTTTGGTCTTCACCACAGTGGAGTTTGGAGTGTGACTGTTTATGGTTGTGGACAGGTGTCTTTTATACTGATAACAAGTTCAAACAGGTGCCATTAATACAGGTAATGAGTGGAGGAAAGAGGAGCCTCTTAAAGAAGAAGATACAGGTCTGTGAGAGCCAGAAATCTTGCTTGTTTGTAGGTGACCAAATACTTATTTTCCACCATAATTTGCAAATAAATTATTTCAAAAATCAGACAATGTGATTGTCTGGATTTGTTTCCGCATTCTGTCCCTCATAGTTGAGGTATACCTATGATGACAATTACAGGCCTCTCTCATCTTTTTAAGTGGGAGAACTTCCACAATTGGTGGCTGACTAAATACTTTTTTGCCCCACTGTATACTATGTATTTAAAAACTGATAAACTGATGGATTATCTCATTTCTCAAGGCCCTTAAAATGTCAGGATAGTACAAATACCCTCTTTTTTGGAAAGTAGACAGTCTGAGACAATTAGTAAGTGCCATGCCAAGTTATTTTAAGTTGTATTTTTTTTACAATTTTTTGAAAGAAACAAAATTTTAAAAAAATGTATTTTCACAATATTTTTTTTATACTGTCACCATTTTTTTGCATACTTTCATCAGAGTAGTTTAGTGTCAATATAGTAACACTGTACCACTCTGGGGGGTAATCATATTTATTTATTTTTTTTAAACTTTGATTGTTGTTACAATGATGATCGTTCTAACAGCAACATTCAACATTCAACAACAACATACATTGTATCCCTACCCATTCACCAAAAAAAAAAAAGAGTAAAAAAGTAAAAACCAAAAAAGACAGTTTTTTACAATTCATTTATTAAAAAAAAGTGTCCCGCGATGTCCATCCATCTTCAATCACGCCGCCCGACGGACCCGATGGACCCGAAAAATAGAAAAAAAACTAAACTACTCTGCCTCCAATATGGAGGCTTCCCGCCGACTGCTGTCTTTTCACTGTGACCGCTGTTTTACAGGCAAGGGCGGGGCCACCCGCTGATGTAACCGAGTGACCCTGCCCTTTCTGACATTGTGTGCTGTCAGTGGGGGCAGGGTCATCCGGTTACGTCAGCGGGTGGCCCCGCCCTTGTCTATATAACGGCTGTCACAGCGAAAAGACAGCATTCACTAGGAGGCCTCCCATGGAGGCGGAGTATTTTCGTTTTTTTTTTCTATTTTTCGGGTCCGTCGGCCGGCGGGATTGAAGATGGATGGACATCGCGGGACACTTTTTTTTTTAATAAAGAAATGATCAAAAACTGTCTTTTGTGGTTTTTACTTTTTGACACTTTTTTGGTGAATGGGAAGGGTACAATGTACCCCTACCTATTAACATAGGGGGGGCAGAATCTGAGGCTCTCCATGTTAAAGGGGGCTTCCAGATTCCGATAAGCCCCCCGCCTGCAGACCCCCAAACCATGTGGCAAGGGTTGTGGGGATGAGGCCCTTGTCCCCAACAACATGGGGACAAGGTGCTTTGGGGGGGACCCCAAAGCACCCTCCCCATGTTGAGGGAATGTGGCCTGGTATGGTTCAGGAGGGGGGAAGGCACTCGCTCGTCCCCCCTTATCCTGTCCTCCAGGCCGTTTGCTTGGATAAGGGTCTGGTATGGATTTTGGGGGGGACCCCACGCCACTTTTTTTTTTTAATTTTGGCGTGGAGTTCCCCTTAAAATCCATACCAGACCTGAAGGGCCTGGTATGGACTGGGGAGGGGAACCCATGCTGATTTTTTCCTTCATTTTTATCTATATTGCCGAGATCCGGCAAAACATTACAGCCGCGACCAATTTTAAATTTAGAAATGTAATTTTGCAATGTAATACACATCACACAGATGCGCTACTTTACAGACAGACTAAGGGGACCCCCTGGCAATATTTTTAAAGGAATATTTAATTTTTATTGTTTCACTTTAAGCATTATTAAAATCACTGCTCCTGAAAAAACGGTTGTTTTAAAAACTTTTTTTTGCATTGATTGATACATGTCTCCTAGGGCAGTATCCGGGTCCCCATACACTTTTTATGGAAATAACTTGCATATAAGCCTTTTAATGAGCACTTTTGATTTTTCATGTTCGTGTCCCATAGACTTTAATGGGGTTTGCATGTTTGCACAAATTTTTTGCCTGTTTGCATGTTCTGGTGCAAACCGAACCGGGGGGTGTTCGGCCCATCCCTAGTTATGAATGAGATCAATAAATAACAGCTTTGTTTACATTGTGATTGCATAGCAATCACATTATCCTCTGGCTGCTAAAGGTAATCAGGTACCGGGATCCGCATTCTGCTGTGTCCGGTAGACACTGCTGTCGCAGCGGGGAACGCGCAGCCTGCTCCTAAACCGAAGCAGGCACAATGACGCACATGTGTGTCAATGTGCCTGCACATGCCGCCCCACTGCAGTATAATTACTGTGGCGGGTCGACAAGTGGTTAAAAACTAGCCATTTGCTTTGAGGGCACTTGTGTACGTACTCACTCCCAAGCCCTGCTCTGTGTGTTCAAAAGACACACAGAGCAGGGCTCGGCCCTGCCTCACGGTCCTGAGCCACTGGCTCTGACTAACAGCAGTGGTATACAATGGCTCCCCCTGCTGTATCTGACCCAATGAAGAGTGAGAGAGCCTTGGCTCTCATGCACATCACTGGACCAAGTTTCGGCTCAGGTATGTATTTAGGGGGGCTGTGGGGGGAGATACATGCAGAAGGTTTTTTACCTTCTGCCTTTACAACCACTTTAATGCACAGCCACTGCACATAAGTGTCCATGGGAAATGGCTTTTCTGTGCTGGGAGTCCAGCCACTGTGTGCTCCTAGCACAGTAAAGGAGCTGTCATGAATAGCTCCTGATCACTGTTTGTGATTGGGAACGTTCAAACATGTGACCACTGTCCATCACGGTGGTCACATGATCGGGAAGCCATCTCCTGGCATTCAGATCTGCTAAAAGGGCTAAGAAGTGGCAGGGATTACAGCATATATTCGGGCAAAAAACCCTAATCAATCTACAAAAAATCCTGAGTCAAAGGCCAGTTTTGAGTGCAATGGCAAGTTAGAATCTATGATGGACAGAGAAGGGAATTGGTTATGGTGTTATGCCAGCCTTGTGTAGCTGAAACCCCGTCATTTCTCCATTTTGCCATACCATAAGGGAAGTAGAAAGTCAGTTACAAATGCAGTTATTCTCCTGGAACATGTACTGAAGCCCTTGAGCTCCCAAGGTATGCATCCTACCTCAAAAGAAATTTATCTGGACTGGCTCTGTGACATCGGCCAACAGCGGGCTGCAGTCACAGAAGTATAGAAATAAGTGCATTTCTGTGACCCAGCAGAGAAGTATGGCCAAAAAAGCTTTGGCCATAGGTCTTCTTGAATCACATCTCATCTACAATTTATTATAAGAAATGGGAGAAGTCAGTTGGTAGAAGGTCTGTGATCTGAGGAAACTAGAATTTACCTTTCTGGCCACCAGACTGAACTCCTGTATTTTGGCACGAGCCAAACCCTGCACATCACAATACACTTGGCAGAAGCGGTATCATGCTAAAGAAAGGGAATGCTTCTCTGCAACAGGGAGATTTCTCCCAAGACATTACCCCATGTATAAAGCCAAAACAAGACAAATCCAGATCTCAATTCAACAGAGAAATTGTGGCTTCACCTGAAGAAGAAGAAGAATGGGGAAATATTGCAATTTCAAGATGTTCAAAGTTGTTAGACTTTCCACACAGACCTATTCACACAGACTCGAAGGTTGTAATTGCTGCCAAAGGTGCATCTACTAAATCAGCCTTTCTCAACCTTTTTTAGCATGGATGAACCCTTGAAATAACTTTCAAGGAATCCCTGCTTATAATAACTATATCTACAGCTCACAGGGTGAACACTAATTTGAGATTTTGGAACAAATAAAACAGGAAAGTGGCATACATAGCATATTGAAAACTGTATTGTTCCCTTGCTTATGAGTGGAAAAATGTCCCCTCACAATAATGGTCAGTGAAAAAGAGCCTACTTACATTAAAGTGATTGTAAAGAAAACATTTTTATTTAAAAAAAATAACAAACATGTCTTACCTACCTGCTCTGTATGTAGTGGGTTATAACCATCTGACATGAACTCTCAGGCTCACAGACTGGAGCAGCTGTGTTAATGCAACTGAGCTGTCAGGATTGACACTGCTCCAGTCTGTGAGCCTAATGCCCCGTACACACGATCAGATTTTCCGACAACAAATGTTGGATGTGAGCTTGTTGGAGGAAAGTCCAACCGTGTGTATGCTCCATCGAACATTTGTTGGCGGACTTTCCGCCAACAGCTGTTGGCTAGAAGGTTCTCAAATTTTCCGCCAACAAATGTTTGTTGTCGGACTTTCTGATTGCGTGTACACAAGTCCATCGGACAAAAGTCCACGCAATCTAATCAGGAAAAAAAGAAACGAAGGGCTTGCCTTACCAGATTGCGTAAAATATCTGCAGGCAGCATCATTGACCAGTATAGTGGACTGGTATCATAATAAAGAAAAGAAGCAATGGGTTAGTATGGAGGAGGAAATAATAGGGCCCCAATTAAAGTCCTTTCATGGTTAGAGCCCCACTTAATACCTAAAAGAAATGAACTAGCACTCTTTGTAAACGCTACATTAAAGATATTGGACGGTATAGTGAAAGGGGGGAAGCTCTCTACGATGATTGGACCTATGACTCCATTGTTTTTCAATCCCGAATTCCCTCCAACAACGGGGGGTAAAAAATTTCTAAAGTGGAATAGATCGGAACACACAAGATTGGTACAAGTCCTTGAGAACGGGAAAATACCCACGCTGAGGGAACTGGGATTGGAAAACGAAAACAAATGGTTGCCGCACCAACAATTACGGACGTTTATAGAGCCCAAAATAGTTAAGAGAAATAGACCATTAACTAAATTCGAAAAATTATTGCTGGGAGAACAGGCCCCAATTAAGAAGCTATCAAAGATATATGATGAATTAATTCCGAATAGCCCCCTTAAAGAGATAACAAGCATAATGAAGTGGGAAGCAGAAATGGGTAAATCCTTATTAGAGGAAGAATGGGAAAAGGTTTTCGAAATTATACATAGAACAACCATTGCAAAAAAAATATCAAGAGAGAAATTACAAAATTGCAATGAGATGGTATAGGAGCCCAATTACCTTAAACTTAATTAATAAAGGAAATACAGACTTATGCTGGAGATGCAAAATAAAAAAAGGAACAATGGAACATATATGGTACGGATGTCGTCTGTTGAGAGGATTTTGGAACAAGATATTCAAGATTTATTATAAGGTATCAGGAGTAGAGATGACCCCAAGTACGGCAATCTTGTTATTGTCTCTGATACCGAAATCAATAAAGACAATTAAAACAGATATCATCCACCATTGGACATCCGCAGCTAGAACAATAATAGCAAGAAACTGGAAAAAAATAAGGAGCCCAACCATAGCAGATTGGATATGTGAAATGAAGGAAATGCAATATATGGAAAAACAGATAAGAGATGAAGGGTATATAATAAACCAATTACCAAAAATTTGACAAAGATGGGACGAGTTTCGGTCATCGAGAGAAATATTAGAATTTCTATAAAACAGAAGGAACAAGGATTGTGTTTTTTTTTGTTTGTTTGTGTGTATTTGATTGGTAGTATGGATGGGGAATGTATGCTAACATAGGCATTGGGGGGGGGTGGGTAAGGGGGACTAGATCCCAAGGGTTTAGGATGATTAGTTTTGGATATGTATGCTTTTACAGTTTGTTAAAAGGGAACATTTTTGTGTACCTGAAGTATGGAGGACATGCTGTAAAATTGTCTATGTATAATTGGGATGTTATGATATTAATGAATGTTTTTTACGAAGTGAAAATCTAATAAAGAGAGATTGAAAACAAAAGTCCATGCATGCTCAGAATCAACTACGAGCTGGAAGCGCTCGGTCTTGTAAAACTAGCGCTCGTAATGGAGATATCACATACATCTTGTACGCCACTAAGTTCATAATTTTTGGCCAACATTTCTGTGACCGTGTGTATACAAGACAAGTTGGAGCCAACATCCTTCGAACAAAAATCCACGGTTTTGTTGTCAGAAAGTCCGATCGTGTGTACAGGGCATTAGAGTTCATGTAAGATGGTTATAACCCACTACATACCTTCTATTCAGTATTGCACCCACTATTGCATAACACTCTTGCATTGATCCATCTGAGGACACTTGCCCCACTCTTGATGCCCCCTTGTGGCCCTGCAGGCCACACCACAACTCCCTCCATCCTAGTTCGAGCATACCTGTGGCAGTATAAACGACCTCTTTTTATATGATTTTTTGGCTTGTCCACTACAAATGCAGTATATTTGACCTGAATATCTTCATATGTACTTTATTAGCATCCCTGAAGAAGACTGTAAACCCTCAAATTCGAAACGTGTCGGACACCTCATTTCAGTACCATGTTTTGGTTAAGGTTTTGGTAACCATTTTGCACTGCTGTATTGTTATTGTACAGATGTCTACAAGCCATACTTTCATTTAATATCCATTACGATTTTTAATCTGATATGTAATAAAATTTGTATATTTACATTTAGGCCTATCAGAGTTTCCTTTGTCAGTTATGCCTACAATAGTCCCCACTCCACTGGACAAAGGAAAGGAATCCCCTATGTGGTGGACTTTTAAGGCTTGCTAATTTTTCAAAGGATTTTTAGTGAGGTATTATGATAGTTTCAAAAAACATTTATTTAGAAAATATATTATTATTATTATTATTATACAGGATTTATATAGCGCCAACAGTTTACGCAGCGCTTTACAACATTAGGGAGGACAGTACAAATACAATACAATTCAATACAGGAGGAATCAGAGCTCATTAGACCTTACAATCTATAAATGTATATATAAAAACGTGGAATGTTTTAATACATCTGCAATTTTTTCACCATCAATACAAAATTATACAATACAGTTTATGATTTCTTGCACCCGACGCGTTTCAGAGTACTAAGTGGTCTCCTTCTTCAGGAGTTTAAGCAAGAAGAAACTATATTTAGGTGTTGTAACAATGTGGTCAACATTCCAATAGTTGTATCTCTAAAAACATGCGAGAGTATATATGCCTTTTGATTTTCCATTCAGGGGACCCCCAATGACGTAAGTGTGTGCAGACCCAAAGAGGAGTCTGCCGTTAACCCAAAACCCCCCCTCCTCCGCCGAGGGAGGGATGACCAAGCAGGGGTGCAGGGGAGGCTTGAAAACACACTGGGGTCAGGAAAAGGGGAAGCCCTGTTGATGGTACAGTTGTTTCTACATAGAGCAGATGAGGTAGGGGCTTCCCCTTTTCCCGACCCCAGTGTGTCTTCAGGCCTCCCCTGTACCCCTGCTTGGTCATCCCTCCCTCGGCGGAGGAGAGGGGTTTTTAGGTTAATGGTAGACTCCTCTCTGGGTCTGCACACACTTACACCATTGGGGGTCTCCTGAATGGAAAATCAAAAGGCATATATACTCTCACATGTTTTTAAAGATACAACTATTGGAATGTAGACCACATTGTTACAACACCTAAATATAGTTTCTTCTTGCTTACACCCCTGAAGAAGGAGACTACTTAGTACTCTGAAATGAGTCGGGTGCAAGAAATCATAAACTGTATTTTATAATTTTGTATTGATGGTGAAAAAAATGCAGATGTGTTAAAACATTCCATGTTTTTATATATACTTTTCTACATTTTTTTTAAATAAATGTTTTTTAAAACTATCATAATACCTCACTAAAAATCCTTTGAAATATTAGCGCGCCTTAAAAGTCCACCACATAGGGGATTCCTTTCCTTTTTTCTTTAAATACGGGATGTGGCACCACCCCTTGCTCAACATCGCTGGCCTAACAATTTTTTTCCTCTCCACTGGACGGTATTTTTTGTAGCTTTAATTGGGATGATGGCATTCTTGCAACTTTCCACCCCTCTCTGTTGTGTCTGGAGGAACCCTAGGGTTTCACGGAACCCTTGTTGGGAATGACTGTACTGTACTAAATGCTGTCATACTTACACAGTCAGTTAGTGTTTTTTCATTGTAATTCATTTAAATGAATTTAAGATCTGTTTTTACTATTTTTTACTTACTCCTCAAACATAATATTTTTGTTGCTCAGTGTAAGAAAAAACAAAATCAAATATGCAGTGATATTCTAAAGCGCTGCATAAATTGACAGCTCTATATAATTACCTGTAAAAAATAAAATAAATAAATATTCTATGCCAATAAAACATGAAAACATTCATGGGGGGTGAACACTTTTTATAGGCACAGCATAATAATAATTGTTCACAATGATGCTAAAATCTCTCAGCTTCTGTATGTTTGACCATCTAGCTACTGTTAGGCAGCTGGTATTTGCCTATCCTTTCTTTTCAGTGTATAAGCACTTTACTGCAAAGCAAACTTATGTCATAGTTCAAGATAAGCACTCCAAATAGAAACAATATTTACTTTACTTGGCCGGATTTTTGTTGAACAACCAAATCAGTGCCTGCCTTGCTTTTCATGTATGATCAAAACGGCACATAAAGGTGTCCGTTTATGAAGCAGTGATCAGCGGTGATCCCGAGGATCACCGCTGATCACAGTCCATAAACAGTTTATCAAACAGAGATAATTGGGGGAGAACATGTTTGAACTTGTTCTCCCGCCGATTATCTCTACACACGGAGAATCCTCATTGAATGACACAGTAACGGCCAGTTTATGAAGCGGTGATCTCACCGCTTCACTGGCGATCTGTGTCAGAATTCACACTCCCAGGTTCACCAGCTCAGAGGTGGTGAATCGGGGAGTGAAGAGGAAATCTGGGGGGATCTGAGGGGGAAGGAGGAAGTTTTTTAACTTCCTTATGCCTCGTTCAGACCCCCCAACACTGTAAGCATGTCCCCCTGTCATATTTATGTGTATACATATTTATACATATATACATATAATGTGTATATGTATATATATATCATGTGTGTGTATATACATGTATATATAGTGTGTGTGTGTGTATACATATGTGTATAATGTAGGGGGACACATTATTTTATTAACATTAATCCACGCGCCGTTGAGCGGTGATAATTTATCACTGCTTGATAAACTGACATTTGGTACTATAATCTTGTAAAGTCTCACGAGATTCCAGTATCAGGGGCCGTTCTCCACTATTTGAAGCATTTGTAGATCTCTTCACTCCTCCAAAGGTGAAGTGATCTACACCGCTTCATAAACTGCACACAGAGGAGAAAAATCTTCACTGTGAATGCCGGAGAATGAAGCAGTGAATAGATTTCACTGCTTCATAAACGGACACCATAGTCTGGTGAAGAAAAAAGAGCAGATTGTGCTAAATACATTTAGAAGCTCATCCATGTACAATATGCAAGTTCTAGGAGTACAGGAAACTTTATGCAGATTTGTGGGGGGAACAGCAAGGACTGTAAATAGGATGAAGCAAATAGTTCTGCTGTTAAAGTTGCTTATCCTGGACAATCTCTGGCAGGTGAGGCCAAGAGTGAAAGTCTGTGGTTACTTCTAGAATTTGTAGATACCCCTAATGAGAAAGCAACCTTCCTGGCTGGATTTTCTATGATGGTTTTTTACCTGAGAGGGTTTTTGCACAATGTATAAATATGCATGCTTAGAGAATACAAGTGTGCATGTTTATTCACCAATTACTCTCAATACACACTCATCTGAACATCACTGCATATCTATAGGAGTATTTGTTTCTTTGAACTTATCCATTGTGCCAGAATTTACTTGTTACATAGTTACATAGTTAGTCAGGTTGAAAAAAAGACACAAGTCCATCTAGTTCAACCATAAAAATAATTAAATAAATAATAATATCATTTAAGTTCATATCAGTTGATCCAGAGGAAGGTGAAAAACCCCAGCAAAGCATGATCCAATTTGCTACAGCAGGGGAAAAAATTCCTTCCTGATCCGAGAGGCAATCAGATTTTCCCTGGATCAACTTTACCTATAAATGTCAGTACCCAATTATATTTTGTACATTTAGGAAAGAATCCAGGCCTTTCTTAAAGCAATCTACTGAGATTGCCAGAACCACCTCTGGAGGGAGTCTATTCCACATTTTCACAGCTCTTACTGTGAAGAAACCTTTTCGTATTTGGAGGTGAAATCTCTTTTCTTCTAGGAATAAAGAGTCTCCCTTGTCCTCTGTGTTGACCGTAAAGTGAATAACTCAACACCAAGTTCACTATATGGACCCCTTATATATTTGTACATGTTGATCATACCCCCCCCCCCCCCTTAATCTCCTCTTCTCAAGAGAGAATAAATTCAGTTCCTCTAATCTTTCCTCATAGCTGAGTTCCTCCATGCTTCTTATCAGTTTGGTTGCCCTTCTCTGCACTTTCTCCAGTTCCCCGATATCCTTTTTGAGAACTGGTGGCCAAAACTGAACTGCATATTCCAGATGAGGTCTTACTAATGATTTGTACAGGGGCAAAATTATCTCTCTCTCTTGAGTCCATACCTCTCTTACATACAAGAAAGGATTTTGCTCACTTTGGAAACTGCAGCTTGGCATTGCATGTTATTATTGAGCTTATGATCTACCAAAACCCCCAGATCCTTCTCCACTATGAATCCCCCCCCCAGTTTTACCCCCCCCTAGTATGCATGATGCATGCATATTCTTAACCACCAAGTGCATAACATTACATTTATCTTCATTAAATCTCATCTGCCACATAGTCGCCCAATTAAACAGTGCATTGAGGTTGGCTTGTAAATTGGAGACATCCTGTAAGGACTTTATTCCAATGTATAGTTTGGTGTCCTCTGCAAAAACTCTGCAAAAGTAAGGGTCCCAACACGGAACCTTGGGGTACACCACAGATAACCTTAAACCATTCAGAGTAAGAATCATTAACCACTACTCTCTGAATTCTATCTTTTAGTCAGTTATCTATACATTTACAAACTGATATTTCCAAGCCTGTAGACTTTACCTTACCCATTAGCCATTGAACGCTTTTGCAAAATCCAAGTATACCACGTCCACAGCCACCCCTCTGTCCAAGGTTTCATTTGCCTCGTCATAAAAAGAAATCAGAATTGTTTGACAACTTCTGTCTTTTGTTAACCCATGCTGTCTGTTGCTTAAAATATTTTTTTATACTTCTATTCAACTCTCCAGTATCTTCCCAACTATAGAAGTTAAACTAACAGGTCTATAGTTACTTGGTAAAGGCTTTGTTCCCTTTTTAAATCTAGGCACCACATTGGCCCTACACCAATCCAGTGGTACTAATTCAGTCATTAAGGAGTCCCTAAAAAATAGATACAATGACTTTGAGATGACAGAGCTCAATTATTTTAGGATCCGTGGGTGGATGCCATCTGGACCAGGTACTTTATCCACCTTTATTATGTCTAAATATTTGTGGACCATATCACTTTTGAGCCAATGTGGATCATTTGGGGCTGTGTCAATATCATCCCCATTATGGACTTGAGCTCCCCCATGCTCCTTTGTATACACAGAACTGAAGGAAGTATTTAATAAATTTGCCTTCTCTTTGTCCCTAGTCATACACTCTAGATTATTTTGTATAGGGCCTACATGCTCAGATCTGACCTTTTTTACTATTAATCGATTTGAAGAGTTTTTGGGGGTTTGTCCTATCTTTTGCAATCTGTCGTTCCTTTTGAATTTTTGCATCCTTGATTTCCTTTTTACATATTCTGTTATATTCTTTGTAACATTTAAACGATAATAGTGCTCCTTCATTTTTATATTTTTTTAAAAGCTCTTTTCTTATTATTTATAGCTTTTTTAACTTTAGCTATTTAAACCTATTGCCCATGGAAACATACTTTGCAGTGAGTTCACATAAAGTCTGTTCTGTGTTCATCAATGCCAATATTCCCTCCCAGTCATAGTCTTGGAGAGCAGCCCTCATCCTTGGAAAATTTGCTATCTTAAAGTTAAGTGTTTTTATCTTACCTGTATGTGTTTTTTGCTTACAGCTAACATCAAATGAAATCATGTTATGGTCACTGCTACGCAGATGTTCGTTTATATGAACATTAGTAATAAGCTCTGCATGGTTTGAGATTACCAGGTCGAACAGTGCATCATTCCTAGTTGGGGCCTCAATAAACTGGACCATAAAATTGTCCTGTAATAGGTTTATAAATTTTTGCCCTTTAACTGTTCCAGCAGTGCCATTACTCCAGTCAATTTCCAAGCGAGGAACATTGTAAGTAAAACTGCCTGTTCCTCTACTCCCTAGAGTTACTAAGCATTTAATCATTTCATCCTGGAGTTGGGCAAGACAGTTTACTATTAATTTTAGACAGTGACTGACTTCTGAGTTCATTTCTAAAAAGTACTGGCATGCAATAAACCCTGAATTATTTAAAACCACTGCAAATACATTTGTGCCTATAAATCTCTGGCACAGAAGTCTTACAGTAGCCATAGGCATAAGTGTCTTCTGGTATAGCCCCCTAAAGCTGGATATGGTAAACACATGTCTCAGAGCACTCTGCATCCTCTGTAGATACACTGACTGTCCCATCTCATGAAAAGTAATATATAGAGCAGGGGGTCTCCAAACTGTGGCCCGGGGTCCGGATGTGGCCCTTTTCTTGCCTTTATCCAGCCCCTGGGGAACTTTTCCTTCCACTGATACAAGACACTATTCCTCCCACTTACGCAAAAAAAATGGGGCAATATTCCTCAAACTGACACCAACAATGGGGCACTATTATTGCCACTGACACCAATGATGGGGAACTATTAATCCCACTGACACCAACAATGGGGCACTATTAATGCCACTGACACCAACGATGGCGCACTATTAATCCCACTGACACCAACGATGGGGCACTAGTAATCCCACTGACACCAACGATGGGGCACTATTAATCCCACTGACACCAATGATGGGGCATTATTCCTCCCACTGACACCAATGATGGGGCATTATTCCTCCCACTGACACCAATGATGTGGCATTATTCCTCCCACTGACACCAATGATGGTGCACTATTTCTCCCACTAACAACATCGATGGTGCACCATTTCTCCCACTGACACCAGAGATAGGGCACTATTCCTTCCCTTAATACCAAAGATGCATTGTTTACTCCCACTGAAGCCAGGATAATTTCTACTCCCAATGGCCCTGTAAAGTCTGGAGTAAACTGGCGCTTTATTGGCATATTGGGAACTGTAGGCAAAATTGTGTTCACAGAATTTTCTTTGAGCAGTCTAGGAGTTGTCACAAGAACATTCTGTAGACACACTTGTGTGTGTGAAAATGATCTGAGTTCAGATGTTGCCATTGGGGACAATGCCATGTTCAAGCATAAAGGTAGGTATTTAAAGTATATTCAAACAAATTACAAAAGTATAATATATTGCAGCCTACTAATTCTTAGATATGGTGCAACAAAAGGTAGGTGGTAGGATTTTAAATACCCCTCCAGTGATCACACTTATGTAAGGAAAAAGTATGTACAACATCTTTATTTTAACAATAAAATGTTAAAAATTCTAGTCAAATTGTGATGACTTGCATACTGATATCATACCAAACATCGTCCACAGTTCTTAGATATGGTGGCTGCATTTGTTTTCTTTTTTTGAGGTTAGAATACCTGTTGTTCTTGACAAAAATCTTGTCTTTGTAGCTTCCTATGCACTGAAATGAAATATCAAACAATTTTACCAGCTTTCACAGCTATGTCCTATTAACTATAAGACACCTTCTCAATGATGATAAAAAGAGGGTGAGGTGTTTGTAGTCCAAATGAAGAGACCAGCCGAGGGTGACAACATTGTTCCTCCACAGATACGGTGAAGCGAGTGAGCATTGTCACCTTAGGACAAGACGTGTGGTAATGGTAGGATCACCAGGTGAACAAAGATGAATAATGCTTAATAAAGGAAATGAATGTAGCCACCACATCTAAGTATTTATAAGCTGCACAATATAAATTTTTGGGGGGTTTTTTTGGGTTGAAAAACACTTTAACAAATTCTGTGTGCAATGTTTACAACACAGTAGGGTTGATTTACTAAAACTGGAGAGTGCAACAACTGGAGCATCTCTGCATGGTAGCCAGTCAGCTTCTAAATTTAGCTTATCCAATGAAACTTTGAAAAAAAAAATGGAGCTGCACCAGATTTTGCACTCTCCAGTGTTAGTGAATTAACCCCAGTATGTTTTAACCACTTCCCAACTGCCCCATAGCAATTTTACTGCTACAGGGCGTCTCTCTTATGCAGAATCATGTATATATATGTGATTCTGCACTTCTGCCTACAGGGGACGTGCGCGCGCTGCTGGCTGGTCGCTTCTGCTGTGAGTTTTCACAGCAAAAGGTAATCTGCGGGTGCCGGTCACTCGGGTGCCAGGAACTCGATGTCCAATCGTCCGTAATCGTCAGAATGGGGATCTGACTATGTAAACAAGGCAGATTGCCATTCTGACAGGAGGGAAGGAATGGATTCTGTGTAACTGCACAGCAGGGACTAGACTCCCCCTCTTCCCCTAGTGAAAGCACCATACCGTTTACACAAAAACACTGGAAATGGCACACAGTTAACCCTTTGATCGCCCTAGATGTTCACCCTTTCCCAGACAGTGTCATTAGTACAGTGAGAGTGCAGATTTTTTGCACTGATCTCTGTATTAGTGTCACTGGTTCCCGCAAAGTGTCAAAAGTGTCAGTTAGTGTCCGATTGTTTGCCACAATATGGCAGTCCCACTATAAGACACTGATTGCTGCAATTACTAGTATATAAAAAAAAAATCATAAATATATACCATAGTTTGTAGACGCTCTAACATTCCTGTAAACCAGTTATAATACGCTTATTGGGATTTTTTTTTTTTACCAAAAACAAGTATCAGAATACATATTGGTCTAAATTTATGAAGAGATTTGATTTTTAGATTTTTTTTAACTGGAGGTGTTTTGTAGCAGAAAGTAAAAAATTTTTGTTTATAGTGAGAAAAAAATTAAAAAAACGCATTGGTGATCAAATAGCATCAAAAGAATGCTCTATTTGTGGGAAAAAAATGACATAATTTTTATTTGGGTACAGTGTTGCAAGTAACGCAGTGCCATATTGTAAACAAATGGCCTGGTCATGGGGGGTGGGGGGGGGGGTGGGGTCTAAATCTTCCAGAGGTCAAGTGGTTAAAATTAGATATTTAAAAAAAAAAAGGGGGAGATTATGTTTATTTTTGTTTTTTTGTAATAATCTTAACCTATAATGTAATACACCTGTCCTTTCACATTGTCAGTGCATGGCCTTTAAAAAAAAAAATAATAATAATAAAAATAATTCTCAAAAGACAACTACCATTCACATATAAAGCCTTTAGTGTCAGTGGAGGTATTTCAAACTGCTACATGTGCTCTCCTTCAAACTTTTACCCCCCACAAGCTGTCAGCCATGTTTCATGACAGAGACTAGGCCTGTGCATTTTACAAAAGTCTTTAAAGCTGTTTCTTTCATTTATTTTATTAGCCTTTAATGAATGTAATTAGAACCCAAGTAATTAAATGCAATTGTGCTCAGTATGTTCCTGTTGTAAATTGCCCTAAACAGTGTGCATGGTGCGAACAAATTTGTGGGATTAATAGAGGATGGATAATGTTTTTGGATAGTATTTCACACTAAACGGCCACAGAGAGAAACAAAGGACTTGGTGCAGTGTTATTAATCTTAGTCAACTGACAGCTCAGGGCTAATCTGCATTAGTGAGGCAGCGGAACACAAAGGGATGATCTGGATAGGTGTTGCCTCCACCATCACGTCTGATTTGTAATTGGAAAGTAGCCTGAGAGCACAGACCTAATATTGGGACACAAGGACGGATGGGTGGACACGAGCGTGACACACGAGGCCTCATTATCTGGTGGAAGAACACTGAGGAAATAGCAGGGCAGATGTTACAATGAAATGATTTAGGGCAGGAAGTTACTGTATCTTCTTAAATCAAAGCTGCCAAGTGACTGTTACCCCTGGTTGTATTATTGCCTTTTTTTCTCTTAAAATAGAAAAATTAAGTTTCTTATATTTTACATTTTAGCTTTAGCAGGCAATTTTTACAAAAGTTGTATATTGCCATTATTATACACATACAGTTTATACACGGTTTGCAATATACACACTTTACATACAGTATACTGCAATACTACTATATTATACAGTATATGCTACTGTATATAATAAAATCATGGCTAAATTAAAACCCATTGTTGTGTCACAGATCCTTCTGCATTATTCTCAACCCCACTCAACTTTTTCACAGAATTTAGTAGTGTAGCAAAAAGGTTTAGCACTTAAGACAAGCATCAGTAAACTCTACTTCCATCATCTTAAATTATAAACCAGCAACCACCTCCAATACGTGCCATCATTCAATGCCAATTCGTGTAGGTTCTCTAGAAGGCAACTATTCAAAGGGAATTCCTTAATGTTCTGATGTGTTCTGATGTATTTTGGATAGGTACAAACTCAACCTATCCTCAAACTGAACCTATTTAAAACCAAGCTCATGATATTTCCTCCCCCACGTGTCCCTTCCCCTGATTTCTCTGTCAAAATCAACGGCTCAACTATCAACCCGTCCCCCCATGTCAGGTAATCCTGGACTCTGAACTATCCTTGCAGGCCCCAGATCCAATCGCTGTCCAAAGCTTCCCGCCTCAACCTCCGCAACATCTCCAAGATACGCTTCGCCCTAACCAATGCACTGTATTCGTCTGTTTTCTCCCATTTCTCTGAAGATTGCAGCAATTTATTGGCCTCCAGGACCGGTATGGAGCTTTTTTGATGACTTTGCTGCCTGGCTACCCTACTTTCTCTCCTCTGAAATACCCACCATTATTCTTGGTGACTTCAAAATTCCTGTCAATGTTAACAGCCCAACTACAGCTAAACTTCTCGACTTATGCCCCGTACACACGGTCGGACATTGATCGGACATTCCGACAACAAAATCCTAGGATTTTTTCCGATGGATGTTGGCTCAAACTTGTCTTGCATACACACGGTCACACAAAGTTGTCAGAAAATCCGATCATTCTGAACGCGGTGATGTAAAACACCTACGTCGGGACTATAAACGGGGCAGTAGCCAATAACTTTCATCTCTTTATTTATTCTGAGCATGCGTGGCACTTTGTGCGTCGGATTTGTGTACACACGATCGGAAAAACGGCTTTTGTTGTCGGAAAATTTTATAGCCTGCTCTCAAACTTTGTGTGTCGGAAAATCCGATGGAAAATGTGTGATGTAGCCTACACACGGTCGGAATTTCCGACAACAAGGTCCTATCACACATTTTCCGTCGGAAAATCCGACCATGTGTACGGGGCATTAACCTCATCTTTTGACCTAACCCAATGGACACATACTTCCACTCACTCCAATGGTAATACCCTTGACCTTGTATTCTCCCATCTCTGCAACCCTGGCAACCTCACCAACACCCCCTTTCCTCTCTCTGATCACAACCTCATTACTTTCACTGTATCCTTGCCTCCAACCACCCATCCCTCCAAGCAGCACACAATTACTTGTAGAAACCTTCGCCACTTTAACCCTTCTCTTCTCTATTCTGCTACTGACCACCTATATGACATAATCTCTCCCCTGTCCTGTCCTGACCTGGCCACCTCTGTCTACAACAGTTCACTCTCATCCTCACTAGATGCACTTGCTCCTCTAACCACACGCAGAATCAGGCCCCGACCGTTACAACCCTGGCAAACTGACAACACTAGAAATCTCAAGAGACATTGCCGGGCTCTTGAACGAGTGTGGCTTAAAACCAAATGCCTGCAAGACTTCACCCTATATAAATCTGCCTTTCTAAAATACAATTCATGCCTCCATGCTGCCAAACAAGCCTACTTTGTCTCTCTTATTAATTCCTTGTCATCCAGTCCCCGTCGGCTCTTCTCAACCTTTAACTCTCTGCTTCGTCCCCCACCCCCTCTACCCACTAACTCACTCACTGCCCAAGAGATTTCCAATCACTTCAAAGACAAGATCGATGCAATTCGTGAGGACATCTCCACTGTGCATACGTTTTCCCCACCCAACATACCTTGCCTAGCAGCACATTCAACACTCTCCTCTTTTGAATTGGCTACTACTGAAGAGGTTACAAAACTTTTCTCGGATGCCCACCTAACCAATTGTCCCTTGGATCCTGTTCTCTCACAAAAACGGTCACCCTCTTCTTCTATCCTATGCTCCCTCACCGACAACTTCAATCTCTCCCTCTCTAGTGGCATCTTCCCCTCCCCACATGCGCAGATCACTCCCATTCTTAAAAAGCCCTCACTTGACCCTACCAACTTGAACTACTTAAGACCCATATCATTGCTCCCATTCACCTTTAAACTTCTAGAACACTTAGTCTACAACCGTCTTAGCTCCTACCTCAGTGAAAATTACCTTCTTGACCCCTTACAGTTTTGCTTTCGCTCGCAGCACTCCACGGAAACTGCCTTACTAAAACTCACTAACGATTTACTAACGGCTGAAACCAACAGCCAGTACTCCATACTCCTACTACTTGACCTCTCTGCGGCCTTTGATACTGTTGACCACTCGCTCCTTCTCAATAAACTCCATTCCCTTGGCCTCCGAGATTCTGCTCTATCCTGGTTCTCTGCCTATTTATCACAGCGCTCCTTCAGTGTCACCTACAATTCTTTCTCCTCCTCTCCATTGCCCCTTTCTGTGGGGGCCCCCCAAGGCTCGGTTCTTGGACCCCTTCTCTTCTCTATCTACACCTCCTCCCTTGGTCACTTAATAACCGCCTACGGCTTCCAATATCACTTATACGCTTATGACACCCAAATCTATCTGTCTACTCCTCACCTCACTCCTTCAGTCTCCTCTCGCATAACTAACTTACTAACTGACATATTAGCATGGATGTCGCACCACTTCCTTAAACTAAATCTCTCTAAAACTGAGCTATTAATATTCCGGAGGAGAAAAGAGAAGGAGAGGAGGCGCCTCTGGGTGCAGATTATAAAACAGGTTTAATATGCAGTAATATATCATTTTTTCAACTCACATTTTGATAGTAAAAAGGAGGCATTGGATGATGTCCCAAGGGTCTGGGGCTGTCCTCAGTGGAGTCAATCCCTTGGCCCGTCTGTGTCCATTTTGACAGTTTCTCTAGTGCGGCTGGATGAGGTTATTGCCGGCTGTGGTGGAGCGTCCAGCCTGCGCAGTGTGTTCTGTGCTTCAGGTGCCGCTGGAGAGTGCTTGGCTGGCAGCTGTAGAGCCGATCATCAGCACGAGGTGTGAGACGCAGGGAGGTGTCCAGGCGGGAGGGGTTGACACCACTAAACCGCGATGCGTTTCACGAGCGTGCAGGCTGTGGATGACTGACACAGCCACGCTCCTTTCTCAAGCTCGAGAGAAGGAGCGCGGCTGTGTCAGTCATACACAGCCTGCACGCTCGTGAAACGCGTCGCGGTTTAGTGACGTCATCCCCTTCCGCCTGGACACCTCTCTGCTGATCTACAGCGGCCAGCCGAGCACCCTCCAGCGGCACCTGAAGCACAGGACACACTGCGCAGCCGGGACGCTCCACCACAGCCGGCAATAACCTCATCCAGCCGCACTAGAGAACCCGCCAGAATGGACACAGACGGGCCAAGGGATTGACTCCACTGAGGACAGCCCCAGACCCTTGGGACATCATCCAATGCCTCCTTTTTACTATCAAAATGTGAGTTGAAAAAATGATATATTACTACATATTAAACCTCTTTTATAATCTGCACCCAGAGGCGCCTCCTCTCCTTCTCTTTTTTCCTCCAGTTTTTGGGAACATGGTCTCTGTTCCCCAGCGATGGCAGCCCTGAGAGTGGATTTTCCCCACCTTTTTCCCTTCCCCTCCCCATCTCCCCCCCTCCTCTCCCTATACTAGTAACAAGGTCCATCTTATCAGTGTTTTTTTTTCCCCCTGAACTACTACTACAGTGCTCTGGACCTTGTTTTATGCACACATTGCTACAGGATATATATTGTCTTAGACCTTTGCACCTCTACTTGTGCTATTAATATCCCCCCCACCCGTGCCTCCCTCCATGACTTTTCCATCAAAATCAACAATGCAACCATCAGTCCCTCCCCTCACGCCAGGGTACTAGGTGTAATCCTAGACTCTGACTTGTCATTTCAGCCTCAAATCCAATCGTTGTCAAAATTTTGTAGAATTCACCTCTGAAACATCTCTAAAATTCGCCCCTTTTTAACAAATGAAACCACCAAGCTCCTCATTCACTCCCTTGTTATCTCTCGCATTGACTATTGCAACTCCCTTCTCATTGGCTTACCTCTCCATAGGCTATCCCCTCTTCAGTCTATCATGAATGCTGCTGCCAGACTTATCCACCTTACCAACCGCTCAGTGTCTGCCAACCCTCTACTCCAATCCCTACACTGGCTCCCAATCACCCAGCGAATTAAATTCAAAATACTAACCACAACATACAAAGCCATTCACAACTCTGCCCCGAGCTACATCACTAATCTTGTCTCCAAATATCACCCAAATCGACCTCTCCGCTCTTCTCAAGACCTCCTGCTTTCAAGCTCTCTCATCTCCTCCTCCCATGCTCTTCTCCAGGATTTCTCCAGAGCCTCTCCCATCCTCTAGAACTCGCTACCTCCATCTATCAGGCTATCCCCTACTCTTGCTACCTACCTTCAGGCGATCCCTGAAAACTCATCTCTTCAGGAAAGCCTATCACGTCTCCAACTAATCTCCTACCACTTCCACCAGCTCATTCCTCACAGTTACAACCTTTTGTACCACCTGCCCCACCCTATTAGATTGTAAGCTCTTCTAAACAGGGCCCTCTTAATCCTCTTGTATTTTATTGTATTATAACTGTATTGTCTCCCTTTTATATTGTAATGCGCTGCGTAAACTGTTGGCGCTATATAAATCCTGTATAATAATAATAATTTGAAACAGATACATAGATGGCCCAATTTTTCAAGTCCCATTTGTACAAAAACTCTATGCACACATGAATGTAATCCTTGCACAAAGGCACTGATGGTTCAGTATACATGAATATACTGTTTTTGTTGGACTTGAAGGTTATTTGCTCTTGTTTCTGACAATAAAAAATAGTTTTAAACAAGAGAACCAGGCATGGAAACCTTTCATACTTTGTCCTCTTATTCCTTTATCAATGAAAATTCTCCTTTCAGATTTCACAAGGGGTGATCACAAGTGGGGTTTGTATGTTAAATACGTTTTATTACACAATTTACAATCAGATGCTCCAAAACAGCAGTTGATAAATGTTTTTTTTTATTTATAGGAATGTCATAATTTAGCTTAGTTAGTTCTAAAATTTAGTGGTTGCATACTTTTACAGTAGCTTCTATAATGGAGACTTTTTAAAATTGTCTATAGAATTGTGAGAGTTCACCAAAAGCTGACAGCTGTCAGCACACAGTAAACTTGTTGCATCAGCAGGGGATTAGTACAACAATAACTTTAATTTCATTCTCAATTATGTGATAACTTTTTACTGGTATTATATTCTTTACAGTGGAGTGAATTCAATAGCAATTTGAATTAAATCAGTCTGTAAAGTGTCTTTAAAGTGTGTCTTAGTATCTGCAAAAGTAAAATATAGTTGTAGAAGACTTGCATGTATGATCCTTAATAATGCAAACCTATCCTCTTTTCATTTGCTGAAAACTACATCTGTAGTCTAATGTTATGTTTGAAATGTGAAAAAGACAGATTTATTTATCCTAGAGCACACAGTATTCACTCAAATGAAACTTGACAGACATGATATCTTGGTAACACCTCCTGCAAATAGATATCACTACAACTACATTAAAATGTCAGTTTTTTGTTCAGAACTCCCAAATCTCAGTGATTTGACATTGATATTAGGCCTAAGTCACACAGTAGGAACTTTAATTCATGCTCAGTATAAAGTGCTTTACAATATTGAAATCTACAGGCAAACATTATATAATACTACTGTACGTCTTATCTGTTCAGCATAACGGTTATTTAACCTTCTGTTTTATCTATGGCCATGAAATATTTCTGAGGTGGATGATCCTGCCCATACTGTCCTTAAAGCAGTTGTATGCCCTTACAAAAAAAACACCTGTAAGGCAAAGGCATAATGAGCTAGTATGCATCGCATATTAGCTCATTATGAAATACCTTAGAATGAAGCGCCCGTACTGCCTCCCAGTCACTGCTGAGGGAGCTGACATGTTCCCTCTGTGTTTCTTCCAGGTTAGCGGCTCCGGTGCTGTGAGTGGCTGGAGCTACAACGATGTCACTCCATTTGTGGAGTCCTACGTTCCGGCAAGGAGCTCTGAATTTCCGCACGACCTTCAGAGTGCATGCGCCTCTCACATACCGTACAGGTTTAGGAGATATTCATTTTACCTACAAGTAAACCTTATTATACATTCTCTGTATTAAGGTAAAAAACCTTCACTTGTCAATCCCCCCCTCCAAACACTTACCTGAGCCTGATCTAGATCCAGCGCTGTGCTCAAGAGTAGCGGCGCTGCTCTCTCTCTCCCTCCTCACTGGACTGGACTCCATTGGCTCCTGCTGCTGTCAATCAAATCCAGTGACGAGAGCAGGAGGCAGGGGATGAGCCATATTGTGTGTGTTAATGGACACACAGAGCGCAGCTTGGGAACAAACCCGCATGTGTGCCACCATAGAAAGTGGCAAGGGACCTCAGAATATGTAGAAGGATCAGGCCGGCTCTGTGTAAAATCATTGCAAAGAGCAGGTACAGTAAGTGTGACATGTTTGTTATTTTTAAAAATGATTTTTAACTTTAAAGTCACTTTGGGAGGGTTTTGAACCTCCACACAATAACACATACATAATCTGCTCCAGCAACCCTTTTAAATGTAACAATAGTTTCATTGTCTTACCATTGTATTTATCTTCTTAACATACCAAAGTCTTCTGGAATAGATATAACTGTAGTAATAAAGAGCCCTTAACTTGGATTGGCCATGCTGTGATGTGACACTTCAATCGGAATTTGCAGATCATGCTCCTGTGGTTTAATGGGTTTGTGTGCATCCTCTATTTCACCAATGGTAGTAGTATAGGCTTCCCTGTGAGGAGGTGGCTAAAGCTGGGCAACACATAGCATTCTTATTGTACATTCACCTTTAGATCTATCACCATGTAGTGTAAGCTCCTGTCTGAATGGATACAAAAGCAACTGCTTATTTGGGTTAGGCTTTGCTGTAAAGTTTTGGTAGCACTTCCGCCTAGCAGCACTAGGGTTGTCAGTTCAAATCCCAACCATGGCACTGCCTGTATAAGTTTACATGTTCTCTTTGTGCCTTCCAGTGTTAATTTTGTCCACTAAAACATTTTCGTTGACTAAATTAATACTATTTTAGTCTACTAAAATACGACTATAACTAAAACAAATGAGATGACTAAAATACGACTAAAACTTAAATGCCATTTGAGTCAAAAGACTAAAATACGACTAAAACTAAAATGATATTTTAGTCAAAAGAGTATGACTAAAACTAAATTGAAATTTGACGTAAAAATTAACACTGGTCTGTAGTGCATGTTCAAACCTAAATACCATACATAATAACATATTCCATTTTTCACTCCAGCAGTATATAATAAGTTTGGAAATTGTAGAGAAATGTTTAAATAATGCATTACAATTTAACTACGCCCATTAGATTTTAGACAACTAAAATGTACTGGAGATTTAGTCGACTAAATACGACTAAAACTAAAACAATTGCAGAAGACTAAAATGGGACGAAAACTAAAATGCCATTTTAGTCAAAAGACTAAGACTAAAACTAAATCGAAATTTTTCGGCCAAAATTAACACTGGTGCCTGCGTGTTTACTTCAGGTACTCCGGTTTCCTCCAACACTCCAAAGACATGCTGGTAGTTTAATTGGCTCCTGTCTAAATTGGTCCTAGTATGTGTATGAATGTAAGTTAAGTTACTGGCTTGAACCGCCCTCCTCTCTACTCATAGGTTTTGACTGACAACCAATGGGAGAAGAGCTTCTACAGATAGCACAGTGCTGGACCCAGGATCAGGCTCAGGTGAGTATTCAGGGGGTCTGCGGGGGGGAGCTGCACTTAAAAGGTTTATTACCGTAATGCATAGAATTCGTTAAGGTAAAAAAAAAAACTTCTACCTTTACAACTGCTTTCACTGCTTAGAAAAATTAAAAGTCATCAGCTACAAATATTGTACCTGATGACTTTTAATAAACAGTCACATACAAGCCCAAGATGTCCAGCACTGTCTTCTCCCAGGCCAGTTCTTCACCACTTTCAGACTGGTCTTGCAGCCTCCTGGGACATGTTGCATGTCCCAGGAGGTTGCAAGTGGGGAGGGGGGTGAACTTCTGCAATACTTGCCTAGGTGAGAAAAGAGGGAGTGGGTACCTGTGAGGAAAAGGTACTTGCTCCCAGAAAAAAAAGTTCCAATAATGGAGGTTGGGGGGCTGATAAGTGGACCTTTCACTTAAGTGAAGTTCCACTTTACCTGGCTACTTGATCTACTCAGTTATACCAGGAATTAAAGTCCTCAAATTGTATAAACTAGGGATTTAAAAAATTATTTTGTTTGCTGGAGAAGAGGCAAGGTCAAGGGGCACCCTAGGGTGGAGATTTAGTTTTTCATTATTAATCAAATATGTTCCCCAGTGTAGTACTGGATTCACTTGGGTCCATTGATAGATGAACTCCACTTTGATAAACCACAC
The DNA here is from genome assembly GCA_037952925.1 of Lithobates clamitans. NCBI lineage: Eukaryota > Metazoa > Chordata > Amphibia > Anura > Ranidae > Lithobates > Lithobates clamitans. Next base: position 1,259,778 of record JBBGZY010001049.1, on the reverse strand, counting down.
ACACTATTAAATTGTGTAGGCTGCTCTGTTTATAGTATTGGTGGTTTCTGGATATTTGGAGACATGTGAGACAAAAAGCTAAAGGATTCAAATGAATAAGTAATTCCCTCTAAACTGGTACTTTAACACACAAGGTACAAAATTAGGTGTAGTGCACCACTGTCCTAGAAAAGTTATCCCCATTATCTTCTTGCACACAGTGCCAGACAATAGCCACAGAAAAACAGAATCAGGGCTAGGTTAACTCAAAGCTTTTCAAAAACTGGATTGGAAAAATGACAGATCAGTAAACCAGGATTAACCTTCTCTAGTAATAGTGAAGCCCAGACAAAAGCTTCTTTGTACAGCAGTGGAACAATATAGACTAGGGATGGGCCGAACACCCCTCGGTTCGGTTAACACCAGAACATGCAAACAGGCAAAAAGTTCTAGCGAACATGCAAACCCTATTAAAGTCTAATGCCGCGTACACAGGAGCGGACTTTGCGGCAGACTTTGCCCGGCGGAAGGGATTTTGTCGGACAATTCCATCGTGTGTGGGCTCCAGCGGACTTTGTTTTCTCAAAAGTTGGACGGACTTAGATTTGAAACACGTTTTAAATCTTTCCGTCGAACTCGAGTCCGGTAGAAAAGTCCGCTCGTCTGTATGCTAGTTCGACGGACAAAAAGCCACGCTAGGGCAACTATTGGCTACTGGCTATGAACTTCCTTGTTTTAGTCCGGTCCTACGTCATCACGTACGAATTCGACGGACTTTGGTGGATTGTGTGTAGGCAAGTCCGTTCATTCAGAAAGTCCGTCATAAAGTCCGTCGAAAAGTCAGCCGTAAAGTCTGCTCGTGTGTTTGTGGCATAATGCCGTGTACACACAGTCGGACTTTCCGGCATACTTGGTCCGGGGGACCAGAGTCCGCTGCACAATCCGACCGTGTGTAGGCTCCGGCAGACTTTTTTTTCCCAAAAGTCCGCCGTACCTAGATTTAAAGCATGCGTCTGTATGCTGGTCCGACGGACCAGATATGACGCAAGGGCAGAGTACTGCATCAAACAAATTTTCCTATTGCGGCGAGTGCGGGGCATCCCAGGCCCTTAGGTCTGGTATGGATCTTAAGGGGAACCCCCTACGCCGAAAAATTGGCGTGGGGCCCCCCAAAATCCATACCAGACCCCGATCTGAGCACGCAGCTCGGCCGGTCAGGAAAGGGGGTGGGGGCGAGCGAGCGCCCCCCCTCCTGAACCGTATCAGGCCGCATGCCCTCAACATAGGGATGTGGGTGCTTTGGGGGAGGGGGGCACCCTGCGGGGCCCCCCACCCCAAAGCACCTTGTCACCATGTTGATGAGGACAAGGGCCTCTTTCCGACAACCCTGGCCGTTGGTTGTCGGGGTCTGTGGGCGGGGGGCTTATCGGAATCTGGGAGCCCCCTATAATAAGAGGGCCCCCATATCCCGGCCCCCCCCACCCTATGTGAATAAGTATGGGGTACATGGTACCCCTACCCATTCACCTAGGGAAAAAGTGTCAATAATAAAACACACTACACAGGTTTTTGAAGTAATTTATTAGACAGCTCCGGGGGGGGTCTTCTTCCGGCTTCGGGGGTCCCTCCGGTTCCTCTTCTCCCGGTGTTCCAGTTCTTCGGCCGGCTCCTCCGCTATCTTAATGCCGCTCTCTTGCCAGCAGAGGTCCGGACTTCTGGCTTCTTGTCTTCTTGGCTTCTTCCCTCTTATCTTCTCCAGATGCTGACACGACGGTCTCTCCGGCTGGACTGGTCTCTGAGCACTCCGATGTGACTTATATAGGCGGAGACCCCGCCCCCTTATGCCATCACAGTCCCTGGGCATGCTGGGACTGTGATGTTTTAGGGGGCGTGGTCAACATCACCCGGTGACCACTCCACCTAAAATGTCACAGTCCCAGCATGCCCAGGGACTGTGACGGAATAAGGGGGCGGGGTCTCCGCCTATATAAGTCACATCAGAGCGCTCAGAGACCAGTCCAGCCGGAGAGACCGTTGTGTCAACATCTGGAGAAGAGAAGAGGAAAGAAGCCAAGAAGACAAGAAGCCAGAAGTCCGGACCTCCGCTGGCAAGAGAGTGGCATTAAGATAGCGGAGGAGCCGGCCGAAGAACTGGAACACCTGGAGAAGAGGAACCGGAGGAACCCCCAAAGCCGGAAGAAGACCCCCCCAAAGCTGTCTAATAAATTACTTCAAAAACCTGTGTAGTGTGTTTTATTATTGAAACTTTTTCCCTAGGTGAATGGGTAGGGGTACCATGTACCCCATACTCATTCACATAGGGTGGGGGGTCAGGATCTGGGGGCCCTCTTATTATAGGGGGCTCCCGGATTCCGATAAGCCCCCCTCCCGCAGACCCCGACAACCAACGGCCAGGGTTGTCGGGAAGAGGCCCTTGTCCTCATCAACATGGGGACAAGGTGCTTTGGGGTGGGGGGCCCCGCAGGGTGCCCCCCTCCCACAAAGCACCCACCCCCCCATGTTGAGGGCATGCGGCCTGGTACGGTTGAGGAGAGGGGGGGCGCTCGCTCGTCTCCACCCTCTTTCCTGACCGGTCGGGCTGCGTGCTCGGATCAGGGGGCGTGGTCAACAATACCCGGTGACCACTCCACCTAAAATGTCACAGTCCCAGCATGCCCAGGGACTGTGACGGCATAAGGGGGCGGGGTCTCCGCCTATATAAGTCACATCGGAGCGCTCAGAGACCAGTCCAGCCGGAGAGACCGTTGTGTCAACATCTGGAGAAGAGAAGAGGAAAGAAGCCAAGAAGACAAGAAGCAAGAAGTCCGGACCTCCGCTGGCAAGAGAGTGGCATTAAGATAGCGGAGGAGCCGGCCGAAGAACTGGAACACCTGGAGAAGAGGAACCGGAGGGAGCCCCAAAGCCGGAAGAAGACCCCCCCAAAGCTGTCTAATAAATTACTTCAAAAACCTGTGTAGTGTGTTTTATTATTGAAACTTTTTCCCTAGGTGAATGGGTAGGGGTACCATGTACCCCATACTCATTCACATAGGGTGGGGGGTCGGGATCTGGGGGCCCTCTTATTATAGGGGGCTCCCGGATTCCGATAAGCCCCCCTCCCGCAGACCCCGACAACCAACGGCCAGGGTTGTCGGGAAGAGGCCCTTGTCCTCATCAACATGGGGACAAGGTGCTTTGGGGTGGGGGGCCCCGCAGGGTGCCCCCCTCCCCCAAAGCACCCACCCCCCCATGTTGAGGGCATGCGGCCTGGTATGGTTGAGGAGAGGGGGGGCGCTCGCTCGTCTCCACCCTCTTTCCTGACTGGTCGGGCTGCGTGCTCGGATCAGGGTCTGGTATGGATTTTGGGGGGACCCCATGCCATTTTTCGGCGTAGGGGGTTTCCCTTAAAATCCATGCCAGACCTAAGGGCCTGGTATGCCCCACAACGGGGCTTGCAAGGTGTCAATCTCGCTGATAAAAGTGGCGAGATTGACTTCCTTTTCTAGTCCCGTCGTACCCAAGTCACATTCAAAATAAACGGACTTGTCCGTGTGTGGGCAAGTCCGTTCATTCTGAAAGTCCAACGTAACTCCGGCGAAAGTCTGTCGGAAAGACAGGCGGACCTAGCCTGCCGGAAAGTCCGGTCGTGTGTAGGCAAGTCCGTCCGCTCAGACAGTCCGGCGGTAGTCCGCCGGACAGTCCGGCGGGAAGAACGTCGGACCAAGTATGCCAGAAAGTCCGCTTGTGTGTACGTGGCATAAGGGACACAAACATGTGAAATTAAAAGTGCTAATTTTAAAGGCTTATATGCCATAAAAAGTGTTTGGGGACCCGTGCCCGTATAGGGCAGGGACATGTATCAATGCATAAAAAAGTTTTTAAAACAAAGTTTTTTTAGGAGCAGTGATTTTAATAATGCTTAAAGTGAAACAATAAAAATGAAATATTCCTTTAAATATCGTGCCTGAGGGTCCCCTTAGTCTGCCTGTAAAGTGGCGCATCTGTGTGATGTGTAGAACAGTGCCACTACAAAATGACATTTCTAAAGGAACAAAAATTTCATTTAAGCTTGCTCACGGCTGTAATGTATTGCCGGCTCCCGGCAATATAGATAAAAAATCAAGGAAAAAAACTGCGTGTGGTCCCCCCCCTCCAGAACATACCAGGCCACATGGTATGGTTTGGGGTGTCCCCCAAATCACGTTGTCCCCATGTTGGTGGGGACAAAAGCCTCTTACCGACAACCCTGACCATTGCTTATCGGGGTCTGAGGGCGGGGGGCTTATCGAAATCTGAAAGCCTCCTTTAACAGGGGACCCCCAGATCCCGCCCCCCATGTGAATGGGTATCGGGTACATTGTACCCCTACCCATTTATCAAAAAAAGTTTCAAAAAAGTAAAAACCACAACAGACAGTTTTTGAGAATTCCTTTATTTAAAAAAAAAAAGTGTCCTGCGATGTACATCCATCGTCAATCACGCTGCCCGCCAGACCCGAAAAAATAGAAAAGAAAAACGAAAAAACTCCATCTTCATGGGGGGCCTCCCAGCAACTGCTGTCTTTTCCCTTTGACAGCTCTTATATAGGCAAGGGTGGGGCCACCTGTTGACGTAATCGGATGACCGCGCCCCTGTCGGCCATCACATGACGTCACATGACGTCAGAAGGGGGCAGTGTCACTCGGTTACGTCACCGGGTGGCCCTGCCCTTGCATATATTACAGCTGTCACAGCCAAGAGACAGCAGTCGCTGGGAGACCTCCCATCGAGGGAGCTTTTTTATTTTTTTCTATTTTTCGGGTCCGTCGGGCGGCGTGATTGAAGATGGATGGACATCGCGGGACACTTTTTTTTTCTTTTTTAATAAACGAATTGTCGAAAACTGTCTGTTGTGGTTTTTACTTTTTGACACTTTTTTTGGTGAATGGGTAGGGGTACAATGTACCCGATACCCAAAACTCCAGCTCTGTGACTGGCCGGAGTCGTGTGACGTCACTCCCGCGCATGCACGCAGGAGCCGCCAGTCATGGCATGACCCCTTTAGAAACGCCACGATCTGCCCTTTCTAAAATGCGCATGCGCCGTAGACATCGGTGCAAGGCTTTATTGTAAATATCTCCTAGACCGTGGAGGTTTAGGAGATATCTCCAGCACCTACAGGTAAGCCTTAATATATGCTTACCTGTAGGTAAAAGTTATTGTACAGGGTGTACAACCACTTTAATACATTGCCTGCACTGTATATATATATATATATATATATTCTACACTGCCTGCACTGTATATATATATATATATATATATATATATATATATATATATATTAAACTGCCTGTACGCCACTAACTAACCTGCCTAATCTAGCTCAAGTTTTCTCAATCTCCACGTTATCACACTACATCTGGCTGCCATGTAAGCAGCCTTATATAGTGTGGGGTGTGGACTTAGCCCCCTGAGCCATGATTAGCCAAAGGCACCCTGCCTTTGGCCAATCATGGCTCTCACAGCAGATCACGCTAAGATCACGATATGATTGGCCAAAGCATGCAGGTCAGGTGCATACTTTGGCCAATCAGCAGCCGTCAATGCACTGCAATCTCACAGTGCATTATGGGGCGCTCCGCGGCGCTCAAATTTCCCAGGAATGCGCCATATGTTCGGCTCGTCTGATAACAAACGAACACCCGATGTTCGAGTCAAACTTACGTTCAATTCGAACATCAGTACCATCCCTAATATAGACCATTTGAGAAATAAAACTCCCTAATCATATGGATCTTGAAGATTGAAGTATGGATCTATAGATCTTGAAGATTTTTGCAAAATCTTGGCAGGTCTTGATCTCTTCACTGTATCATGACAGTAGTGGAATCCTTATTTAAAAAGGCTGCTAAGTCTGGAGTACCTTGAAAGGCGGAGTGCTTTAAAATAGAGGGGAAACTACACGAATTTCCAAAGCAATTTGGATAGACCCTGAAATATCTAGATTATAGCTTTCTCAACTACAATTCTTCTAGAGGTTGCAAGGGTTTCCCTGGGCAGTAAGCAAATTCTACATCTTTGATATACGTTCTCAATGGCACCAACAGTTTTTTTGTGGTGCCTATGGGGGGGGGGGTTATTCCTCAAAATGATTACAAATGTAAGGGGAATTCTTCCCACTGACCATCATCAGTGTAAAGAAGGCCCACTCCTAGTGACTACCAATGTAAGGGAGCCCTTCTCCTTAGACCAATGTAAGTGGGTGGGGGGAATTAAATTGTAGTGTTTTGTCATTTACCACCAAAAAAGTACTAAATTCACTAACAGTAAATTGCAGCTCATTTGCTATTTATTGCACCTGTAGCAACAATGCCAACTCACTAACTGGCAATATTCCGTGTATTTCCATTATTTTTATCAGGTAAGGCAATAACACATTTATTGCATCAGGGTGCAAACTGAAAAAGTCACTTTGCTGTTCAAGTAGACTAGCTGTACATCAGTGAAAAATATTTTGTTAGTAATAGTGCTGTAAAAGTTGAATTTGCCTTGCAAGGTATGGTGATAATAACACAAATTACATATCAGCTGTAAAATTCTCCACATCCTTTTCTTCATGAAAAGTGCCAAAAGAGGAGCTATTGCACTAAACTATTTATGGACAATCAGAGCCAATCAGAATGGTGACAGGGAAATATCTATGCTGGCAGCCATGATTATCACAAGAGCAGTGAGTTCACTTTGACCTATCCATACACCTATGAACACTAAATATTTTTATCTGTCTAGAACATAGCAAGGTAGAAAGCTTATTCTAGCAGTATCTAGGCAAATTTTACCTATAATACATTTATCACATATTTATTTATTCAAACATTCATTTAATGTAATATTGTTTAAGGTAACAGGCTTTTTTTAATTTTGGTAACCTGACACATTCATGTGTATGCATCCAAGCTTATTTGGTTGGACAGATGGTCTTGTATAGATAGGAGTGAACTGTAGAGTAAACTGTTGGCCTTAAAATCTATGATGGTCCTTAATGCAACAGGTCTCTTAGTAAAGTAAGAAGGAAATGCATTATGGAGATGGCTCTATATACGCACAGTCATTTGAGGGATGTGAAGGTAAATGAAAGGTTACACTTTGCCCCTTACTTTGTCAACACTGTTTGCTGTGTCAATAGCTAGTGACGGCTGTCAGGAAAGAGCACAGATTAAGGTCAATAGCAGTGGCACGTAAATCATGGCTTGTGTTTGAATATGGAATATCAGTCTAATCTCGTGGTTAAGGCTTTTCACACCCTGCAAATATCAATCAATATTTATCCATTGTCTGTGCTTAAAATGCCAGAAGTTTGAGATTAAGGGAGATCAGCAAAAGGTGTAACTGATGGCCATAGAACTAGGCTGGCCACAAAACTGTTAATATGAAGATATTAACTCATCATGATCCTGTCATTTCTGTGCAAAAACATTGCATACTTTATACCTTGATTTCAACAATATACTACAGCATCTACCAGAGTGGAATCCAATATAACATACTGTTATCCATGAAGAGACTTTTCTCCAAGATGTCTGAAGATCCAAACAATGACAAGTACCAATAGCCAAGCATGTACTGGCCATCGGGACTACCAGGAGTTTCCCGGTGGGCCAATGGCTCAGTGGGCTGGTCAGGTGCAGTCCTGGAGCCTCTCCTCTCTGACAGTGAGTAATCATGATTTCACTCCTGTCACCAAGGAGCAGCTGCCGACACTTGCTGGAGTGAGGATTAGTGAGGATTAGGCTTTTTGCTCCCTCCAGCCTGCAGGGGGAGATAGAGAGCCTGCAGACTTTTTTTCCTCTCTCCCCTTATCACTTTTCACTTATCACATGACTGGAGAGAGGAAGAGAAGCTGCCTTGATTCTGGAGAGCTGTGAGTGAGTATAAGTGGGAGGGGGAGGAGAGGGGGGACACTGATGCAAGGGGGACTCTGATGAAAGGGGGGGCACTCTGATGGGGGACTCTCTGATGCAAGTGGGGACACTCTGATGGTGGACTCTCTGATGCAAGGGGGACTCTCTGATGCAAGGGGGACACTCTGATGCAAGGGGGGCTCTTTGATGCAAGGGAGACAATCTCATGCTAGGGGGACTCTCTGATGCAAGGGGGCTTTCTGATGCAAGGGAGACAATCTGATGCTAGGGGGACTCTCTGATGCAAGGGGGCTCTCTGATGCAAAGGGGGACACTCTGATGCAAGGGGGACTCTCTGATGCAAAGGGGGACACTCTGATGCAAGGGGGACTCTCTGATGCAGGGAGGGTCTCTCTGATGCAAGCGGGACACTCTGATGCAAAGGGGGACTCTCTGATGTAAGGGGGCTCTCGGATGCAAGGGAGATTCTGTGATGCAAGGGGTACTCTCTGATGCAAGGGGGGCACACTTATGGGGGACACTCTGATGGGGGGCTCTCTGATGCAAGGGGGGACTCTCTGATGCAAGGGGGACTCTCTGATGCAAGGGGGGCTCTCGGATGCAAGGGAGATTCTGTGATGCAAGTGGTACTCTCTGATGCAAGGGGGGCTCTCTGATGCAAGGGGGGATGCAAGGGGGGACACTCTGATGCAAGGGAGGACACTCTGATGCAAGAGAGCTCTCTGATACAAGGGGGACTCTATGATTCTCAGGGGATACTCTGTTGCAAGGGGGACTCTCTGATGCAAGGGGGGGACACTCTGATGCAAGGGGGACTCTCTGATGGGGGACACGCTGATGCAAGGGGGACACTCTGATGCAAGGGGAGACATTCTGATACAAGGGGGCTCTCTGATGCAAGGGGGACACTCTGATGCAAGGGGGCTCTCAGATGCAAGGGGGACACTGATGGGGGACACTCTGATGAAAGGTGGACTCTCTGATGGTGGACACTCCAATGCAAGGGGAACACTCTGATGCAAGTTCTCTCTGATGCAAGGGGGGACTCTCTGATGCAAGGGGGCACTCTGATGCAAGGGGGGACACTCTGATACAAGGGTGGACACTCTGATGCAAGGGGGGCTCTCTGATGCAAGGGGGACTCTCTGATGCAAGGGGGGACACTCTGATGCAAAGGGGGACACTCTGATGCAAGGGGGCTCTCTGATGCAAGGGGGGGCACTGTGATTGGGGACTCTCTGATGCAAGGGGGACTCTCTGATGCAAGGGGGGACACTCTGATGCAAGGGGGACTCTCTGATGCAAGGGGGGCTCTCTGATGCAGGGGGGACTCTCTGATGCAAGGGGGGCACTCTGATGCAAGGGGGACTCTTTGATGCAAGGGGGGCGCTCTGATACAAGGGGGACTCTCTGATGCAAGGGGGGACACTGATGGGTGACATTCTGATGCAAGGGGGACTCTCTGCAAGGGGGACTCTCTGATGCAAGGTAGATCTCTGATACAAAGGGGGACTCTGATGCAAAGGGGACACTCTGATGCAAGGGGGACACTCTGATGCAAGGGGACACTGATGCATGGGGGACTCTGATGGGCATTCTGTTATTTCTGGGCATCTCATTGTGGATTCAAATATGTCCAGCGTTCTGCTAATGCTGGACATCTTGAACTGTTGCTCCAAACTCCTGCTAAAGACAGTAAAGTAAGTGAGAATGTCTGCTGTTGCCGGGGTGATCGGAAGCAGGACTGTGCTAAAACTGTTCCCTTCAGTAGGACATTGGCGATGAACTTTATTGTTGCTACCAACAACCACCGGGAAAGTCAGTTATCATCCGACTTTGATTGCTCAGGCACAGTCGGTGCCAAGCGACATGCCTGGACAAGTCCTGCTAGAATTAGCATGCCTACAAACTTCAGTGTGTTCAATAAGGGGTTACAGCAGCATGCCCGGGGAGGAGTCTGCCTATCAGTTCCATTGGCGCAAACCCGTCTGGAAGCGAGGGGGCGGTGCCACACCCTGGAGGAGACCCAGCGTTCCCTGCTAGCAGCAGACATGAGGCGGAGGAGTAAGATGGTGGAAGGTGTTCGACTACTGCCAGCCTTGACTTGGTTGCCAGAGATGCCAGAGGGAACGCTAGTAGGCTAGTAGTGCCTTTGGGATGGTCGGTGGGATGGAGCGGCTCTGTCTCCTAAGTCCTGAGTGCCGGATACCCACGGCAGAGGTCAGCCATTGCGGTGGCCATTGCGGCGAACTGCTGCTGCAACCAAAACTTGCACAACAGGAACCATGTTATTTCAATGTGGACCTGCTTACAAGACTGTGTAATTTGCAGCCACGACAACACCGGAAGGCCGGATCGGGCCTAACATCATCCCCTAAAGGCAGAGCAGAGTTGCGGCCTGGTGACTCCCCCGCTAAACATGAGGACATTGGGAAAGAAAGGACTGTCATGACCCGCAGCTTGGTCGGGGACTCAGTAGCCGTAAGTACCACACAGCATGAACCAAAAGTCCCTGAAATGCCGGCTGCATCCATGTCCCTCGCCATCTGGATTCCAACATTGCCAGTGCAGGAGGGGGGTGCGCCTTTGGGTGAGCTGGATGGAAGGTGTGAGGGCAGGATCATTCACTGTAGTTCTCACAGAGTACTAGCGGAATTTGGGTCCTTGGAAAGGCTGGTAGAATGTTCATCCCCTGAAGAGAGCTCAGAGGAAGAGGAATGGGAGATGGGAACTTCCCAGGCCCTAGATACCCAGTCTGAGGAGGGAGGAGAGCCAGAACCAGTGCTGGATGGAAAGGAGCAGTAGAGACCCCTGTCTTCAACAGTCTACTTTTTTAAAACAGACCCTCCACCACCCAGACCAGAGTGCCCAACTACAGGTAATGGGTAGTAAGATCCCAGGATGCCTGTGTCCTGCTGGAAAGGGAGGCCTAAGGAACTACCCTGGTTCTCCCACCCCCAACAGGAAGTACAGCGAAGGGTCGCTCTGGAGTGGGGTCTGGACTACCCATATGTTCCTCCCCATATAATGGACATCATGAAGAACTCCCGGGAGAGTGGGAGGATGATCTTATCTGGGACTTTTTGCACGTTCCCAAACCCCTGCGGGTACCAGAGTGAAGCTTGGTCCTGTTTTGTGGGCATTCGTCAAGAATGGAAGTTGGGATGTGCCATCTACGAGGATCGTGTGCTCATTGTAAGGGCGGGTCAGCCTTTAAAGAGTCATTCGGTCTCCATCAGGGAGGAAGGGGGGGTGCAGGAAGAGATTACCTGACCCCCACTTTTATGCGTAGGGGGACTGTTGGAGTACAGCCACTACTTAAAGTGTTACATGGACTGCAGGGCGGAAGCATGGTGTGCCCCTTTCCCTGACTCTGCCGGATCAGACCAGCCTGCTGTCCTGGGTGCCCAATGGATGAGACGGATATTTGTAAGGACACTTGAGGTAGGGTCTGTTCTCAGAACTAAAATTTTTTTGGAACCTGTCTGGTCGGGGAGGAACCCCTGCCATCAGGAATTCCGAAAAGGACTGTTCACATGTTGTGCATATGTTTTTTTCCCCCTATTGTTCTGTTGTTGGGTTATAACCCCCTTCTGACAGAAGAAAACAATGTTACTCATTCTCTGCTGAAAGGATGTTAACCCCCTTTCAGCGGTCGTCATGTACAGTGTAAACTTAGGTGTAAGTGTAGGATGTGGTGTTCTTTTGTCTTCTTTTAGGATCCCTAGGGATGGGACGACTGTCCATCTCCATCTTCCTGGAAGGACAAGAATTTCTGCGAGCAGAGTATCTCTTTCAAGGGAGAGATGCTCTGGCTCAAAATGTGTACTGTATATTCTGTTAGCTGCAGGGACCTGTAGTTAGGAGAGCCTTATCCATTCTGTATAAATGTAAATACCCATCAGAAATGAATACAGCTATTTTCGTACATAATTTATTTGTACAGTTCCCCATCCAAGTTGTTTCCCTTCCCCCTTCCACTTTATCTTATGGGGTGCCCTTGCTTCTGAGCCCAGGAGCCATATTTTTCTAAATTCTTCAGCTGAGGGACCAGCTGATTTCTGGTGGGGGGTGAGTGTAGCACCCTCTACCTAGGTAGGTGCTAAAGATGAGATTGTTGTCAGTGCAGGTAGGTTTAGGCAGGCCTAGCTTAAGGCTAGGCCTGTTTGTTTTGATCTGTGGCTGGGAATGGTTTAGAGTAGGCTGGTGACTTGCAGCTAGTTTCATCTTTCAGTTACCTCCCTTCTGCTTCTAGAGGCTTCTAGAAGGAAGGAGTGGAAGAAAGGTGGAGTTGTTGGCGGTGTCTGAGGAGCCCTGATCAATCCCCAACCTGGATTGGCAGGGGGCAGGCCTCCTTAAATACCAGGAATCAGCCGAGCTGGGGAGGAGTTGTTTGGGTGGAAGAACTGGAGATGGAGTATTAGGCTGTCGGGGCCCTGGAGGGAGACCCCAGTCTGGGGGGGTGGGTGACCTTGGGCCGGGGCTCAGAGCTGTGAAGGAACCCCACACAACCCAAGGGGTGCCCTGAACAGGAGCAGGAGAGGACAGCGGGGAATACTGCCAGGCAAGTCTCCAGGAGGGATCAATCAGGTGTCGGTGAGTGACAGTTACAGTCAGGAGAGCTGGGAGAGACATCCCAGAGAGGACTGGGAGGCAGTCGGAGATGGTTGTAGAGCCAGCGGAGGAGACTGTGATGTTACTGACAAAGTCGGGCTGCTGCAGCTGGGTGAGCTGTCAGGTTCTGCAAAGGGCTGACTTGGATCAGTAGTCCATCAAAAAGGTCAGCTAGCACGAAAGACTTTTCCTAGGTTTGTTGCTACACTAGAGGGGCCCGCGGTCCCTTCCTGTAATAGGGAACTTTTTTAAGGCCTGGCTGAAACCAGAGTTAGGCCTAACCATGTGCTAGCTGAGCCTAAAGAATCGTGCTGGAGGTAGAAGGATAAATAGTCTGCAGCAAGTGTTGTGCAGAAGGAGAATAACTAAATTGTCCCATACCATGCGAGAATCATTTTCTGGGCACCCCATTAATTCCTTTACCCCATCCAAGTTCTAATCCCTCAATAAAATACAAAAACAAAGCTCATGGACTTGTTCATTGTCTTGGAGTGACTGGAAGTGAATGCCAGGCTGGGCAGGGTGACAGGTCAAACTACTACAGTCTGCAGCCCCTACAAGGGTACCTCTACATATTTAGGGGCTTTGGGGCTGGACTTGTGTACACACGATTGGAAAGTCTAACAACACACATTTGTTGGTGGAAAATTTGAGAATATGTTAGCATGTTAGCCAACATTTGTTGGCGTTAAGTCCGATAACAAATGTCCAATGGAGCATACACACGGTCGGACTTACCGTCAACGATCTCACATCCAACATTTCCCTCGGAAAATCCAATCGTGTGCACGCAGCATTAGGGTTAAATATGGGGGCAAGGGTTAGAGGCTGGTTTGACAGCTTAAAATTAGGGATAAAATAAGATATTAGGGTAAGATTAAACATATGTGTTAAGGACTTGGTTGAGGGTTAGTAATAGAAGTAAATTACTATTCATTAAAAATTATAATACCACAGCCAAATGCCCACTGGCAATGACAATTTACTCACACAGTTTATTGGTGCCAAGAATCAGGGTTTGCATGCAAAATACAACCTAACAAAAATCAGTGAAATGTTGGTTGGGTCTCTCTCTGTAAAGGGGGATTTGAATATATACATTCTGGACACGTAGATGCTGCCTATGTTGTTTGGATGCTTGAATGTCCATTTAAAGGAGATGTAAACAAAACCATTCAACCCTCATCTAACCTTTAACATGTCAGTCATTTGAAAATTTGTTTCCAGTCTTTTTACAAATGTAGCATTTACTGGAACACTTGGTGATTGTGCCATGAAGGTCCTTATTTGGGCACTTTCTGTTATAGGGTGCAAACTTTGTTTCTGTATTCCATTTGCTCTTCTGCAGTCTCCTCATAAACATGTGCTTCTGGTGGAAACAATAAGTGGCCAGGACAACACTGTCTACCAGTTGTGCTTCTGCACGGTCACCCTGTCGCATGTTTCTCTAGTGTAGACTGTAAGTGGCCATGCCAACACTTATTATACAGGCATGATCACCGTTGTTAGTATCATGAAGATGTTCCAGAATAATCATGCACAGAAGAAAAATTCCCTTGCAAAGTGCTTTTAGTAAATCAACCCTGCCGTGCTTTAGCAAAGCAAAGGTCATCCAGTTAGGGTTTAAATGTACTTTAATTCTGAAAACACAATAAATCTGGTTGTAGCCAGTTCTAACCTTAAAATGCTGGGTGGACTTTCGCTGCCTATCCCCCCCCCAAAAAAAGTGAAGACAAGACTGCTATCAGAAATGTACATATTCAAAGAGAAAATCCACTGGACACAAGGATGATAACAAAATAAATAAGTGCGCAAGAATCACTATACTGTACACCAGGGCGATTATTGCCACAACAATCTCCTTTGCTACTAGAGAATATGGGTGTAAGAACCACTAGATGCCACTGAGAATATGTGGAAAAAATAAAAACACTGGGACAATATTCAGATTCAGAATACTTTATTATTCCCAAAGGGAAATTATTATGAATATGGGAACATAAAACACTGGACACAATGGAGAATGCAGGCACCAGTGGATGCTTGCGGCTAATATTGGCAGTAAATCTAATATGTGCCAGCAAAATATGGGCACAGGGTGAATGTAGGCACAAAAGGCACTAGATGAAAAAGATAACCCAGCAGAAGACACAGACTAGACACCAGGGAGTATACAACGTGCCGGGGACAGAGTGGTCCTCTTGCCAACTAGTAGAAGCCCACCTACACCATGACTCAATGACAGGATCCGCAACACAGTAGAAATCCCCAGCACAACCTTCAGCTACACTAAAAGCCCGTACACATGATACGAAAATTGGAAGTAAAATTTCATCTGACGAACGATCGGCCGATTTTCAGATTGTTAGTATGGTGCTTTCGACAGCTGATTCTGGTTTTTCGTCCGACAAAAGCTGGATGTGCAGACTATAAAATTTTTGTCGTACATGAACTCAACGTCCGATTTTCGTTTAACCGGTATGGTTTTCGTCCGAAAAAAATCATAAGATTGAGACTACGCATGCTCAGAAATGAGAGAACACATACAAAACTATTCAACACATTACGTCACTTCTGAAGTTGAATTCTGTCGTACGAGAATTTTCGTATTGTGAGTAACCTCTTCACTTTCGACATGAGAATAGCATGCCACAAAACACAGACAGTCATCCGAAAATCTGACTGTGTGTACGAGGCTTAAGAGACTCTTGGAAGTACATTGCAGAATGCTGTTGTGTGCATCCAAATGATCATACTGAGCGTGTCTCGTGATGCCATATATTGTTTCATTTATTGTTTAGTGAAATGTTCAATGGAAAATCATGTTTGTTGCTAATCCTTACTATTCAACGTTTATTGTGGTTATCAAGATGTTATTATGGGCACAGAGCTGTGTTGTTGAATTGTAAATGTGGCATTGATTTTTGCCAAGCCATAATTGCTTAGTATGTAATTTAGCTGTTTTATATGATGTGTTTTGTAAGCTGGTATACAAAATATGTTGTGGTTTATACAACGCAACAAGTGTTCACAGCTGTATTGGTTACTGAATTTCTACGCTGTGCAATAATTAAAGGGAGAAGACAAGTTGCACTTTGTTTTGTATACAATAGGTTTACTTCCCGGAGCAAATTAAGGTGGAGGGGGTAGGAGGGAATATTGTAGGCATTAGGTTTTTTTATATTTTTCCAAGGCCATTTTAATGATATACTATAGATATTTATGAATCCCCGCTCCTTATAGTCCCTATTGATCATTCACACCCCCATTCAACATTATAACCCCAGCACCTTTTTATGATTTCATTACTTCTTGTCACAATGTGATTGGGTGGCATGACAATGTAGACCTTATACAGACTATAAATACAACTCTGTATTCTGCTATAGAATTAAAAAATCTTTATCATAACTGTTCACTTTATTGGGTGGGTCCCAAACCAGTTGGATGATCCAGTGAAGGAAGAAATTATGCATCATATAAAACGTAGGCAATCCCATGTCCTTTTGTATTCTGTTATGGCTGTTTGGTAGTTCACAAATGGTTGCAATGGTTGAATAACAGTGCTTTTGTTGAACCTTGTTTTATCATAGATTCATGAACCGATCATAGGCATTCCACATTGCAATAGCATGCATCAATCATTATTTTCTCCTTTAGACTTTGCAACTAATCAGTGAGAGCCTTGGGTGTTTTCATGTAGAAATTGACATCATGTCATTACCAAGCAATTCTGAATTAACCCTCTGCACCCTTACATATTACTAGTAAATTTTGTATTAAAACATTTATTCCTATTTCACATATATTGTAATACATTGTGAAATGAACAGAGGGTGCACTCACCAAAGCTTTAATTTATTTGATATATTGTAGTTACAAAATACTTGGCATACACACATATCAAAAACCTTTCATAAAATTCAAAATCTCTCTGACCAACAAGCACAGCTGTCTGACCATCAGTGCTCCACTGTGTTTCGAGGAAGTATCCTCTTCATTAAAGCCTGTGCAAAATGCCAAATGCTTGCTTTTAACATACTTTAATTGGCATATAGTGCCAACACGAGCAAACTAACATAGTTGGAGGAGAGGTATAAACTCAGGTCTGATCATTATTCAATAGAAATGCAATATATCTGTGCTCATATTCCAAAAAGTATACAGTGGGAACGAAAAGTATACAGACCCCCTTAAATTTTTCACTCTTTGTTATATTGCAGCCATTTGCTAAAATCATTTCAGTTCATTTTTTTCCTCATTAATGTACACACAGCACCCCATATTGACAGAAAAAAAACCAGAATTGTTGACATTTTCGCAGATTTATTAAAAAAGAAAAACTGAAATATCACATGGTCCTAAGTACTCAGACCCTTTGGCGTGACACTCATATTTAACTCAGGTGCTGTCCATTTCTTCTGATCATCCTTGAGATGGTTCTACACCTTCATTTGAGTCCAGCTGTGTTTAATTTTACTGACTGGACTTGATTAGAAAAGCCACACACCTGTCTATATACGACCTTACAGCTCACAGTGCATGTCAGAGCAAATGAGAATCATGAGGTCAAAGGAACTGCCTGAAGATTTCAGAGACAGAATTGTGGCAAGGCACAGGTCTGGCCAAGGTTACAAAAAAAATTCTGCTGCACTTAATGTTCCTAAGAGCACAGTGGCCTCCATAATCCTTAAATGGAAGACGTTTGGGACGACCAGAACCCTTCCTAGAGCTGGCCATCCGGCCAAACTGAGCTATCAGGGGAGAAGACCCTTGGTGAGAGAGGTAAAGAAGAACCCAAAGATCACTGTGGCTGAGCTCCAGAGATGCAGTCGGGAGATGGGAGAAAGTTGTAGAAAGTCAACTATCACTGCAGCCCTCCACCAGTCGGGGCCCTATGGCAGAGTGGCCCGACGGAAGCCTCTCCTCAGTGCAAGACACATGAAAGCCCGCATGGAGTTTGCTAAAAAACACCTGAAGGACTCCAAGATGGTGAGAAATAAGATTCTTTGGTCTGATGAGATCAAGATAGAACTTTTTGGCCTTAATTCTAAGTGGTATGTGTGAAGAAAACCAGGCACTGCTCATCACCTGTCCAATACAGTCCCAATAGTGAAGCATGGTGGTGGCAGCATCATGCTGGGGGGGGTGTTTTTCAGCTGCAGGGACAGGACGACTGGTTGCAATCAAGGGAAAGATGAATGCGGCCAAGTACAGGGATATCCTGGACGAAAACCTTCTCCAGAGTGCTCAGGACCTCAGACTGGGCCGAAGGTTTACCTTCCAACAAGACAATGACCCTAAGCACACAGCTAAAATAACGAAGGAGTTGCTTCACAACAACTCCGTGACTGTTCTTGAATGGCCCAGCCAGAGCCCTGACTTAAACCCACTTGAGAATCTCTGGAGAGACCTAAAAATGGCTGTCCACCAACGTTTACCATCCAACCTGACAGAACTGGAGAGGATCTGCAAGGAGGAATGGCAGAGGATCCCCAAATCCAGGTGTGAAAAACTTGTTGCATCTTTCCCAAAAAGACTCATGGCTGTATTAGATCAAAAGGGTGCTTCTACTAAATACAGAGAAAAGGGTCTGAATACTTAGGACCATGTGATATTTCAGTTTTCTTTTTTTAATAAATCTGCAAAAATGTCAACAATTCTGTGTTTTTCTGTCAATATGGGGTGCTGTGTGTACATTAATGAGGAAAAAAAATTAACTGAAATGATTTTAGCAAATGGCTGCAATATAACAAAGAGTGAAAAATTTAAGGGGGTCTGAATACTTTCCGTCCCTACTGTATATATATATATATATATATATATATATATATATATATATATATACAGTATCTTACAAAAGTGAGTACACCCCTCACATTTTTATACACTTTGCTACAATGTGAAGTAGTGAGTGTACAGCTTGTATAGAAGTGTAAATTTGCTGTCCCCTCAAAATAACTCACCACACAGCCATTAATGTCTAAATCGCTGGCAACAAAAGTGAGCACATTGTTTCATAACAGTAAAAAGTGACCAAAATAATAAAAAAATGCAATATAAAAAAAACGCATAAATCGCATGCAGAAATGGTGAGTGAAAAGTTCAGTGAACAAAACAATTGAATTGAGTCCATGTAATCATAGAATAAAATAAACTGGAATTCTTGTGGGTGCAGAAAATAGTTGGATAGAGGGAGAAAGACACCCTTCCTTCAAGTGACGTAAAGGTTATCTCCGTAAGGAGCGTGGTATTAAAAGGGAGTTCCTCCACCTCAAGTAGGTAAGCCCCTTACCAGATCCAAAGATCTCCTGTCAGAGAGATCATGCACGCAAGTGGCTGTGTCCCCCAGCCACTGGGTCTTTGTCAGTGCGTAAATCAAAAGCCACCTCTCCAGGGAATCAGCCTAAAGGTGATGTATCCGCTCACAATCCATGGATAAATGTAAAGAAAAATGCTCCATAGCGTGATACAGTTAAAATCCACTTTATTAAATAAAAGAAAAGCACTTACATATTGTGCAGTAAAAGATCACCTCTAAAATCAGTATAGCGCCGGCCGGCTTCAGCTGCTGCCCGTTCCTTCCGGGTTCAGCGTGGTATGGTGGTGACGTCAGCACGCCGCTCCTCCCTACGCCGTTTCGACAAATCTGTTGTCTTCCTGCCCCAGGAAGACGACAGATTTGTCAAAACGGCATAGGGAGGAGCGGCGTGCTGACGTGCTGCTGACGTCACCACCATACCACGGCGTGCTGCTGTCACCACCATACCACGCTGAACCCGGAAGGAACGGGCAGCAGCTGAAGCCGGCCGGCGCTATACTGATTTTAGAGGCGATCTTTTACTGCACAATATGTAAGTGCTTTTCTTTTATTTAATAAAGTGGATTTTAACTGTATCACGCTATGGAGCATTTTTCTTTACATTTATCCATGGATTGTGAGCGGATACATCACCTTTAGGCTGATTCCCTGGAGAGGTGGCTTTTGATTTACGCACTGACAAAGACCCAGTGGCTGGGGGACACAGCCACTTGCGTGCATGATCTCTCTGACAGGAGATCTTTGGATCTGGTAAGGGGCTTACCTACTTGAGGTGGAGGAACTCCCTTTTAATACCACGCTCCTTACGGAGATAACCTTTACGTCACTTGAAGGAAGGGTGTCTTTCTCCCTCTATCCAACTATTTTCTGCACCCACAAGAATTCCAGTTTATTTTATTCTATGATTACATGGACTCAATTCAATTGTTTTGTTCACTGAACTTTTCACTCACCATTTCTGCATGCGATTTATGCGGTTTTTTTATATTGCATTTTTTTATTATTTTGGTCACTTTTTACTGTTATGAAACAATTTACTTATGTTCATTTGTAACCAAGGTGGCTGTATTCAATATGATCATGTTCATGTACTAGCAGCGCAGCCTATTATTTGTACAGCTAGCAAGGTGGGGGTTGTCTCACATCTAAGGTTGCAGCAGCATTTTTCATTTCATTTCTTGTTTTGTTCGAGATATTTGTTTTCACTAAACACATGTGGGGATCATTTTCACTTATAGGATAGCGCAGTATTTTTTATGATATTAAAAGTGAGCACATCCCTAAGTGAAAATGTCCAAATTGGGCCCAATTAGCCACTTTCCCTCCCCAGTGTCATGTGACTCGTTAGTGTTACAAGGTCTCAGGTGTGAATGGGAAGCAGGTGTGTTAAATTTGGTGTCATAGCTCTCACTCTCTCATACTGGTCACTGGAAATTCAACATGGCAACCTATGGCAAAGAATGGTACAGGAGCATGAGACAGGTGCAAAGTCAAACATAGGCCAAGGTCACAGGTAGGCAGGCAGAAGTCAAGAGGAGAGTTGAGATCGAGCCGGGTCAAGCAAGGGGAGCCAGGAAGCAGATCAGGACACAGGCAAACAGGAACAAGCTGAAAGACCACTCAGCAATGTGTTCATGTGCACACGCTAATGTGCCTGCACATGCGTGCCAATGCACGCTTGTTATCTGGCTTTCTCTTAGAGCCTGCAAACAGTTTGCTGAACACAAGCAGACTAAGGATATGGATTACTGGAACCATGTCCTGTGGTCTGATGACCAAGATAAACTTATTTGGTTCAGATGATTTCAAGCGTGTGTAGCGGCAACCAGGTGAGGAGTACAAAGAAAAGTGTGTCTTGCCTACAGTTAAGCATGCTCGTGGGAGTGTTATGGTCTGGGGCTGCACGAATGCTGCCAGCACTGGGGAGCTACAGTTTATTGAGAGAACCATGAATACCAACATGTACTGTGACATACTGCAACAGAGCATGATCCCCTCCTTTCGGAGAATGGGCCGCAGGGCAGTATTCCAACATGATAACGATCCCAAACACACCCCCAAGATTACCACTGCCTTGCTAAAGAAGCTAAGGGTAAAGGTGATGGACTGGCCAAGCATGTCTCCAGACCTAAACCCTATTGAGCATCTGTGGGGCATCCTCAAACGGAAGTTGGTCTAACATCCACCAGTTCCTTGATGTCGTCATGGAGGAGTGGAAGAGGACTCCAGTGGCAACCTGTGAATCTCTGGTGAACTCCATGCCCAAGAGGGTTAAGGCAGTGCTGGAAAATAATGGTGGCCACACAAAAAAAATTGACACTTTGGGCCAAATTTGGACATTTTCACTTAGGGGTATACTCACTTTTGTTGCAGGGGTTTAGACATTAATGGCTGTGTGTTGAGTTATTTTGAGGGGACAGCAAATGTACACTGCTACACAAGCTGTACACTCACTACTTTACATTGTAGCAAAGTGTAATTTCTTCAGTGTTGTCACATGAAAAGATATTAAATATTTCCAAAAATGTGAGAGGTGTGCTCACTTTTGT
Source organism: Lithobates clamitans (assembly GCA_037952925.1). Lineage (NCBI taxonomy): Eukaryota > Metazoa > Chordata > Amphibia > Anura > Ranidae > Lithobates > Lithobates clamitans. Next base: position 1,238,410 of record JBBGZY010001049.1, on the reverse strand, counting down.
GAGATACTGTACTATATATATATATATATATCTATATATAGATATATCTATTTATAGATATATATATAGCACCTTCTAGTGTACTACTAGTGTGAGAGTGGGCAAAACATAGTCTGTGCTCATGGTTAAGGATGAGTTAGAAAAACTGGGTCAAGGTTTACATGAGTTTAAGCTGAATGACTCATGCAGGCAGGTCTCTGATGCCTCCCCCTTGGTCTGGAAGTTTGCAGAAACTTCTAGAGGTTAGTGTGTGTAGGCCAGGGGGATTGATCTGCATACTCATGGGAGCTTGGCTAATCCCCAGGCAGTGGGCTTGGCAGGGTGGTTGAGCCAGCCCTTAAGTATGTATGAGTCATGCTGGCTGGAGGAGTAGGGTGGAAGATGGAGATGGATTGCTGAAGGGACAGTCGGCGGCCTTGGAGGAAAACCCCTGCTGGGTGGAGGGGCTCTACCTCAGGCCGGGGCTTGAGCTGGCTTGGGAGGATCCTCACAACAGAAGAAGTTTGGCGGGAGTCTTTCCTGTGAGGCAGCAGGAGCGAGTAGGACAGTGTGAGTACTACAGCACAACTAGAAGTGGGCTGGTGGAGAAACAACCAGGAGGGCTGGTGAAAAAGCAGTCAGGTGGGCTGGTAGTTCCTGCAATCAGTAGAACTGGGATCTGTGTCTACAGTTGAGTTGGAGTTACTCCTGTGTACAACCTACAACATTGTTGTGCTACTTTTCATAAGGACTGAGAGTTCTTAATCCTTAAAGAGAAGCTGCAGTCTGCTCACATAATTGATAATAAAAACATCTTTGAAATTCTGAAGTGTCTCTCCAACCACTTTGCATATTATTTTATATATACTTTGATTCTGTATTTGCCAAATATGCTGCAGAAATGTCCCTCCACTGAGTCTGGCTGCAACCATTTTAACCGTGGGCAGCTCAAGCTGCTACCTGTTCACTTCCTGGATTTACACAGACACACCTCAAGCTCTGCACCCCTGCAGCTCTCATTGGCTCTGTCATGAATCAACGCCCCCCTTCCTGGCAAACTCTCAGGAGAGTGAGAGAGAGAGCTGTGCATGATGTCATAAGCCTAGACTTTTTACCAGAGAAGAAACAGGAAGTGGGCTGTATAAGATATTTATTAGCAGAAAAAAAATGTTTTACTATCAAAAGTTAAAACATGGGCAGTAAATTTAATAGATGGAAATTTGAAAAAAAAATGATTGAAGGGCTGCTTTAAGGGGCTTTTGCTTTTCTATAAGACTGTCAGACTGTCAGCAGTGAGATCAATCTGGAGTAGTACATGGAGAAGAAGAGGAGACAAATCAGAGTTGCACATAGGGAGGACGTTGTCCCTGGTTTTGTCGCTATTAAGTTGGGCATTCCATAATTCCTATTCCCCATCCAGGTTATTACCCCTAATAAAACAAGAAAAAAAAACAAGCTCAAAGACTGTTCCTTGTTTCTGGAGAAAGTGTGGAGAATACTTGTTGCCTGGCTGAGCAAAAGTGGGAAACCCAGTCATTTGCATCCCCTAGTTGCATATATATATATATATATATATATATATATATATATATATATATATATATATATATATATATATATATATATATATGTAAGCTAGTTAGATTTGAGCAGTTACAAATCATTGATTTGCTGGTGTTGTTCTTTAAGCCATGGTTGCCCTGTCTGGCACAAACTGCCATCAGCTGGTGTATTTGTAAAGAAGTGGTAACTATTGGGGGGATGGGGTGTGCAAGGAGCAGTCTGGGAGAACTGTACCAGTGTTACTGAAGGGAGATCATGAAAATAACATTAGGGCACATTTAATAAATAAAGACCAAATAAACTGAGAATCTGGAGGCATGCCTCCCACCAGTCTCTATTTGTTGGTTATGAAGAGGCCACCTCTTTAGAGAAACACAAATAGTGACTGCTGGTGACAGGATGTGATCCCCCCCCCCCCAAAGTGAAGGACTGCAGGTCCCAGCATTGACCCCTGAGAATTAAGGTTGTGACCCCATAGATTTCACATGCTAATGCTGGGACCTGTAGTTCTTCACTGATTGGGGGGGGGGGGGGGCATCACATCTTCAGTTCTGAGGGGTTCATGCTGGGACCTGTAGTCCTTCACTTTTGGGGGGGTCACATCCCAGCTTGAACCCTGTCCTGATATCTAAGGATATGTCCTCCTTCCATCCCTCCGAGGGTGTCCTCTCATCTGTCATTGTCCTCTCCTCTTTTGCAGACCCCTTATGTGCCTACCATCCTCTTATCAGTGCTAGCTCCAGGCTGACACACACTTGGAGCTCCTGTGAAGTGCTGACAGTTCAGCACAGAATGCTGACTGCTGGGGGAGAGCGGACTGAGGATTTTAACCCCGATCTGTCCATGGTGGGTGCTTTGGATTCACTTGCCTTTCTGCAAAACTCATCTCTCCTTCATGCAATTCTGCATGCCGCTGGCTGAACGATGCAGGGAGGAGGTGGGTGGAACTAATCTGTAGGCGCGGAGGAGCAAGTTAAGTCTTTCTACTATGAATGCTGGGGCTCTGTCTCTCTCCTCCTCATGACGTCACTGGTTGCTAGATGCAAGGCGGGCAGTGGCTAGCAACCATTTGGGCACTGAGCCAGTGGCTCAAGTAAAAGGGGTCTCACCAGCCAGGGGTCCACCACAGGCTGTCAGTGAGTGACAGCAGCAATGTGAGGGATATTTTAGAAGGCATCAGAATGGTCCAGGGCCAGGGGGCAATTACGGGACACTGTAATGTCCCGGAATTAGGGTGTCCGGGACCCGGGACAGACCTGCTAATTGCGGGATTGTCCCTGGCAATCTGGTACACGTGGGCACCCTGTGAGATATATGCTTCTTAGTGCAGTTGGTCCATGGCCATAATCTTATTTGGTTGTTTGAGCTTTTTGAAAGTTGCTAGGTATGTCTAACTACGGTCTGTTTGGAGACACAGAACACTGATTAAAGGTCTGTAGAGAAAATAAAATTGACTCCATGTTACTCTGACTACAGAATCTTAAGACTTCCCTTGGGAGCACCCCCCGCCCCCATCCCACCTCACTCTTGCTGAAGGATTTACCTAAATTGTCTTGTGTCTTTACATTTTGAAAGACCGAGAGATATGCAAAGTCCTCCATATAAAAAACATCACTTTACATATACAGATAACTCATAGTTCTCATCCCCCCATTATCTTGTTTTAACATGTCACCATTAACTTTACAGCATGACAATGGTAGTTTGCCATCAGCCAAAGGAACCCATAAAGGACAACTGGAGCCTCATTTCATTTCCACAGTGGCAAGTCTTGTGCACATCCAAAATTGTTACATTCCACTGGCAGATGGGATTCTGAACCTCATGCCCCAAAATTATTCGGAAAGCTGTCGCTGAAATGTATTTTGGAAAGTTGACATCCATTAGTTTAGATTATCATACAGAGTGTGATGGTTGACGTTATTATGTTACAGCACCAATTCAAATCTTATAAATTAAATGCTCTTAATATATGCCTGAAGAATTCTTTTCTCTCCCTGTGTTTTATCAGAAGGTGCTATTGATTTCAACAGCAGTGTGCTGTGTAAAAACTCAACATGTCTCTTGATAGAAAGCCTTTTGTTCCACTAAAAATGTTTCAACCTTTAGCTGTGTGACTTTCTACTGCCCTCTAGTGACTCTTACGCTTAGTGCCATGTCTGTTCGGTAGCATGCATACTCTTCCATGCTGTATGATGTGCACATCCTGAGGCTTGTGATTACAGGAGGTTCATAAATTCCTTTTCTGTTAGTGTCACTGACAGTTTATTGCAGAATCACCGAGAATCAGATTTTATTATTCTTTGGCAAAACCGCACAAGAAACAAATATTTTGATTATAGGTAAGGCATCCCTAAAGGCGTTTATAAAAGTGATCTCATTACTTTTGAATGTGTTTTTTTTCTAGGGCCACATCAAATAAATGTGTGCAGTTGCAGATAAACTGGATTATATCTTTAAATGTACAAAAGATATTTTTAATGAAAAAAGGATAATATCATACCTATTACCCAAACAGCCAATAGTTATGCAAACATACTGTATATGGGATAAAGAACACTTTATCATATTGGGCTCTGTTTAGGCCCACATGAAGGGTGATGCCTTTTTGAACAGGTGCCGCCTTTGTATCAATAACGATCTTACATAATTGTATTTTTAAGTAAAAAACATCACAATTTCAACTTTCTATGCATGGCTGCCAATGGATTGTACAGATCCCTTATCTACATTCTGCTGAGAGTCTGGAAGTGGATAGATACAGTCTGAGCCAAAGAGATTCTTGTGGCTCAATTCAGGTGTTCTTATACCCCGAGAAGTGCTATTGAATGAGGCACGGTGCCTACTTTATGTTCATGATTGTTGGTATATAGTATAGTTTCCTGGTTAGGAATTTGCAGGTAAACTACAGCTGAGGAGCAACTGCTTGAGCCACAGCAAGTCTTGTGACTCCTCTCAGGAGCTCCTGTGCCTTCTGTTTCCTTATCTTTTTCTTGAATGATTTGCTCAGAATTGCCTAGAATTGCATAGACATTGAGAAAGAAAAACAGAAAAATAAAGTTAAATAATATATGCCATGCTTTGGTGCTGTGTTTCTTACTTTGCTGCCATTGTTGCCACAGGCATAGGCCCACAAATACCTTATGGTAAATATGGCTTTCACAAACATTTTATTGGATTTTAGAGGCTACATAGTATGTGTTGGCAATCGCTAAGGGAGACCATTTCAGAAGAAAAGGGTGAAAACATTAACATCTTGTAGTGCTACCACCACAGGAGCCGCTGGTAATTTGGGTCCTCTTCTCTTGTCCAGCCCTGTGTGAGGCTTCACCCTCACTGACACCACCAGTATACTTTTCTGTGAGATTCACAACTCTATATATAATAAACAGGCTGTATAGGCAGGTTAAGGTCATAAAACTATAACAGGTTATATTGGCTTGTTAATGTCAACCAGTATGAACACAATAATTACTGTACAATTAACCTCACAGATTATCTCCGTATGACATAAATCGCCCCAAGTGACTAAACAAAAGTAACAGATCAACTATGCCATTTGAGAGCTCTTAAAAAAAGGGACAACATTAAGGTATTCAAGATTAAAATGTAAAGTTAAACACAGACCTGCCTTCATTATAGAGTGGTCTGAGTAATTCTTTGTGGTGAATCTTCTGCCGACTACATCGGGGTCCTATGAAGACGTTGGCAGGCAGGAAAATTAAAAGTATGTCGATAAACTGGGTGTTGCACCAATGTATCTAGAAAGTTGATCTTAGTGCAGGAGAGGACTCCTTGGGTACAGATAAATGCTTAAAGAGGAGCACCAGGGTCCTTTAGAAAAAAATAAAAGTCAGCAGCTACAAATACTGTAGCTGCTGACTTTGAATATAAGGACACTTACCTGTCCAGGTATTCCATGATGACCTCACCCGAGCTATGCTGCGCTTTGTGAATTGTCCCATAGACTTCTGGGACCTGTGATGTGTGCCAGAAGACTGTGGGGGAAGGAGGGTTGCCGAACTTTCAGCTCAGTTTGCCAAGGCAATCTGAGCTGGAAGTGGGAGCAGGTACTTGTCAAAATCAGGTACCTGCTCCCCCCAAAAAGTGCTAAATGTGACAGATGAGAATGTAAACAAGTGAATCTTCCCTTGGGTGAAGCTCCACTTTAAGAGGGGCAGACCCAGTTGCAGCAGTCAGGTGCTAGGGTCTGCATGGTTGCAGTAGTTAGATGTAAGGTAGTGCACGGTTGCAGCACTTTGGGAAGCAGATCAAATAACTTGGCTGGGTCTAGAGTAATATGAACAGAACACACAACAGCAGGACATAGGCTATGTCAGGTGCAGCTTAACAGTGGGTCTGTGACCCACTCACCACTTCCTTTCTCTGCAGTTCCCTGATAGCGGTTGGTTGGATCAACAAAGGGGGGGCCCCTTTCTTGTAGTTGACTGACACTGGCATCAGGTGAGATGGCAAACACCTTGGCAGTTCCTCGGTGGGGCCTGGATCACCAACAAGCATCTCAAGGTGGGCATTAGAAAGGCCTATGCAGCTAACTCTCCTCAGTCCAGCCCCCTGGTCCAGGATACAGCAGTATCCAGAATGACTCAGGATAGAAGCAGCCTAGAAGAGCACAGTACTTCTCCCTACCTCTCTCCAGTTAGTGCTTCAGCCCAACTGCCCCTTCTCCTTCCTTTTTCTTTTATATGACACCTCCTGCTCATAGGGTATCCCTGGGTATTATAGTCATAGTTGTGACACAGATCCTCCTCCGGACTACATCTCCCAGAGTGCCACTGCCTAAAGTCAGTCACTGCCTAAAAAAGGCACACCTATTACTGCCATCTTGTGGAAGAAAAAAGTGTACTACAATCAGTAATGTTACTCTTTGTTACAATACTATGGCGTATAGTACTGTATAATAGAATAGGTCAACATTCTAAAACTGGAATTTCACATACCAGTATTCATCATGGATCAACAGGTTTAGATTTGTTGAGAATGCACATTTTCTTTCATTTTGGATAGCAAAGGGAAGGTTTAGATTAGAACCCTGTCAAGGTTTTTATTGCTTTCTGTGTCCCTGCTGGGGGTTATTCACACAAGAATGGAAACAGAGGGGAAGTCTTCCAACTTCAAACAGGGACACTTGTTCTGGTAACAACTAAGAAAGGATTTACCTTACCTTACTTCCTGTCACAGGTAGAAAAAAAACACCATCAGGATTTTAGCCATTACCTACTTTATGTTAAAAAAAGTCTTCCCTTAGACAAACTTTAACCGCTTGCCGACTGGCTCACGCCGATATACGTCGGCAGAATGGCACGCCTGCGCAAACTGACATACCTGTACGTCAGTACGCAAAAGCAGGATAGCGGGCACACGCCGAGGGAGTGCACCCACGGGTCCTGCAGACTTGATGTCCGCTGGTGGCCCGCGATCATGGTGAGGAGAGGCAGAACAGGGAACTGCTTATGTAAACAAGGCATTTCCCTGTTCTGCCTAGTAACATGACAGAGATCTACGGTTCCCTGTCATCGGGAACAATGATCTCTGGCATGTCAGTTGTAGCCTATCCCCCCTACAGTTAGAACACGCTGAGGGAACATACTTAACCCCTTGATCGCCCCCTAGTGTTTTACCCCTTCTCTGCCAGTGACATTTATACAGTAATCAGAGGCTATTTTTAGCTCTGATCGCTGTATAAATGTCAATGGTCCCAAAATTGTGTCAAAAGTGTCTGATCTGTCCGCCACAATGTTGCAGTCCTGATAAAAATCGCAGATCACCGCCATTACTAATAAAAACAAATTAATAGTAAAAATTACATAAATTTATCCCCTATTTTGTAGACGTTATTACTTTTGTGCAAACCAATCAATATACACTTATTGCGATTTTTTTACCAAAAATATGTAGATGAATACATATTGGTCTGAACTGAGGAACAAATTATTTTTTATATATTTTTTGGGGATATTTATTATAGCAGAAAGTAAAAAAGTTTTTTTTTTCAAAATTGTAAGTTTTTTTTTGTTTATAGCGCAAAAAATAAAAACCGCAGAGGTGATCAAATACCACCAAAAGAAAGCTCTATTTGTGGGGAAAGAAAGACACAAATTTTGTTTGGGTACAGGGTTGCACGACCGCGCAATTGTCAGTTAAATTGACACAGTGCCAAATTGTAAAAAGTGCTCTTGTCAGGAAGGGGGTAAAATCTTCTGGGGCTGAAGTGGTTTTTAAAGGACATCTGCCAAATTGCCTGTGTGAAACTCCTTAGATGGGGCTTTTCTGAAGGTGCATGGCATTGTTTGGAAGCAAAGCTGTGTAGCAATGTTATATCACTGAATCCAAACACACAGTAACATGGGGTGCGGTATTTAAGGCGGGTCCCAAATACCGCACCCCATGTTACGGATTGTTACAATATTAACGTAGATACTGACTCAGATACCTTCTGATATATCAGTTTTTATATTACTTTATCTTATGATTTTTACTATTAAATTTCCCATTAGGCTTTGATCTGTGGGTCCCTTAGTGTGGGGCCCCCACACCCGCTGGGGCTGACCTTCTCTATGGGTTTGCACACATGATCATGTTTCGGGTAAGGCGGTGCGCAGGGTGCAACACCACTCATGCTTTGTATAATTTGTTATCTGAAATATTTACAAATGTTATGATGAATGAATTGTTCTTTTTTCTTTTATTTGCTTATAGAAGAAATGTTGAAGTTTGCTCTATAACTTTGTATTTAAAAAGTTCCTGAAGAAGCTGTGATAAATCCGTGAAACATGTCGAGCACTTCATACACAGATGGTCTCTGCTAAGTTGACAATGGTCTGCTTCTTGTGTCACTTCATCTGTGGTCATTTCTAGAGCTTACTGTTCAAGGCACATTTGTTGTGTCTTTTTTAAAGATTTGTATGTTTTAATATATTTTGAATAAAATGTATTATTTTTTTATCAACTATTTGTACTTTAAGCCTTTCTACGGTACCATGAAAGTCCATTTATAGCCTCAATTTCTATGTCTTCCACATAATTGTTAGGACATAGGTACCCCTTTCATGTTATATTATACTTGGCACTTCTTTAACTATACTCAAATGTAATTATATGGCTGATGGATACATAAAGAATTACAATATGGTTTACCTTTAGTAAATGCTGCTTTAGTCTCCCTCCAGTGAAAACCTAACCTTTAATTACAAGATATGTGTTCAATCAAAGAATCAGCAAATCTGAACTCTGATCTTGTCCTTCAGAGACACCAACTGACCCAAGTGTAGGCTTTCTGGTCATGTGACCAACACTAGAAGATCCTTAAGCAGGGCTTTTTTTCTCAGAAAATAGGTGCAGGTACTCCCAATTGCGAGACAACCCTTTGTCTCCTCCTCCCACCCATCTCCGAACACCATTCTTTGGCTACAGCCCTACCCACCTCCCAGTACCACTCCTTTTTAGAGAATACAGAACCAAGTATAATTTTGTGGTGCAAGTAATTTGTGTGGAATTTGCTATCCCCCAGCAACAATAGATCCTTCCTTCAACAGTAGATCCCTCCCAGCAACATAAGACCCCCTCAGCAACAATAGATACCCCACCAGCAACAATAGACTTCTCTGCAGCAATAGACCCTCCGGCACATCCCACCACTCTTTGCCATTACATACATTCAGTTCTGGAGGTCCTGAAATTGCATGCCCCCACTTTCCCACTTAAAAAAAAGCCCTGACTAAGAGTATTCAACTCTTGAATTAATTTCCAAAATTGGTAACACAAGTCAAATTTAAAGTGGTTGTTAACTCTGGAAAGAAAAAGTGAATGTCAGCAGCTACAAATCCTGTAGCTGCTGACTTTAATAAAAGGACACTTACCTGTCCAGGAATCCAGTTCCGTCCTCACTTAGGCTAGTTCTTCACTAGTCTTTGGGTTCCCTGAACCGGCATCCTAACTGTGGGCAGCCAGCTATGATGCTTTCAGCTTCACAGCCAGCTGCCCACTATGCATGTGCAAGCTGCACTGGTTTTGTGAATGGTCCCGTAGTATTCTGGTAGTATTCTGGGACCTGTGACGTGTCCCAGAAGACTGTGGGGAGGGAGGGGTGTAGGAAAGCTTCCTGCCTAGGTGATCTAAGCAGAAAAGGGAGCAGTTACTTGTCAAAACTAGGTACCAAGGTACCAAGCCCCCCCCCCCCGAAAAATTGATATGCCAAATATGGTGGGCAGGGGGGAGGAGGGGGAGGACTTAAAGCGGAACTTCCCTTTTTGGGTTAAGTGCGCTTTAAGATCTGAGAGTAGGTCTACTTTTATGCATTTTTTATTTTTATTTTTTGCAGGCTGGCTGGTAAGTGTGCTGGGAAAACTTTTGTCTGTTTGTGCTGTACAAAGCCCTTCCATATGCAGCTTACTTTAAAGGCTAGTTATAAATTTGGAGTGGTTGCCATTTTTGTATAGCTTGCTCATTGGAATAGGCATGGGAGAAATTGGACATCTTCTGCTGCCATTGTGCTCTTGATGGCCCTCTAAAGTATCTCTGCAGCTTTTATAAAGGAATGGGCTGCCTCCAGCCATATCTGCTCTTATTTTACCTATTGCTATATATATTCCAGTATGGAAACTCTCAAATATAAGAGTTATGATCACACTTAACAGAGGGATCTAGACGAGGCACTGTGGCTTCCACATATACTGTATTTGTGTGCAACTAAAACCTCAGTTGTAAAAGCAAATTGTTAGCCAGTGCCATTTTGTTTTATTTACAGGCTAGCTGGTAACTTGGCTTGGAACATTTTTGCTTGTTTGTGCTACACTTATTCTTCATTGGGCTTAGCAAATATTAGCCAAATATTAAAGCGACTCCCAATTCAGGATAAAGTGACATCGCACGCCTTCACCACTCTGCCGCTCCATCTCTCAGTTGAAGCCATCAGTAAATACCAGGTGCTTTCAGGCTTGGGAGAGCATGTGATTACCACCCATAATGTAGTGCTTTGGACTTGAGTGGTCACTCACCTTGAGGGTGACATTATCAACCATGTGTATGCTCAGACACCATCCAACATGGAGCGTAGGCCTTTGGAAAAATGGGGCAGTGGAGGAGCCCAAGGAAGGTGACTATAAGTTGGTTAGGGGGTGTGCTTTAAAGAGACCCAGTCAGACTGTAAATGGGCAAAGTGACAGTGTCTCTTTAAACTACAGCTGCTTTTTAATTCCAGTCTATCATATGACCACCATCCTGACATTAAACCTATACTGTAGAAAACTCAAATTTTTTCTGAGATTGACAATTTCATTTGGACCACTGATAGTTATTTACCTCTGCTGAGTGAAGGTAAGGCTGGAACAAATGGTGGCACTTCTCACTGTATGATAAATGATCTCCTTTGTGTTTTCTACCCTTGTATTATTGTCTCAGAGAGTGATACATCCTTGGCTTGTCCTTGCCGTATCTCAGGTCCACATCTGTACCGTCATTTGTGTTTTAGGGAGTGTGACAATTTCCCTTAGTTCGGTCATACACAGGGCATACAATGTATGACCTGACTTCTATATTGTCAGCTCTATATGACAAATAATGTTCAGAAATATTGTATGCTTGCAAATAATATAGCAAGGAAGCCCGCTATACAAACCGCAGTGTAGCTTTTTCAGCAGTTTTTGTCTTTACAATCCATTTGATAGAAAACTGTGTTCAATTTGAAATGGTTTATATTTTTTACAAGTTTTTTTCATTTCTCATTCCACATGAAGTCACTTACTTAAAGTAGAATTAAACCCCAAAACAGAAAAAATAATATCTTCAGTCCTAATATCCAGTCCTTAAACGTGGTGACTGCATTTGTTTTCTTATTTAGGCTTTTTTTCACCTGGTAATCCAGCCAGTAACACACTTTGGGGGGATTTACTAAAACTGGTTGTTTACAGAATCTGGTGCAGCCCTGCATACTAACCAATCAGCTTCTAGGTTTTATTTTCAGAGCTTAAAGGGATTGTAAAGTCTCATGGTTTTTCACCTTAATGCATTCTATGCAAAAACCTTCTTTGCTGCAGCTGCCCCTGAAACCCCGCTTTTACTTACCTGAGCCCAATCCATTCCAGTGATGTACACGGCTCCAGCGGCTCCAGCTACTGTCTCTGTCCTCATTGGATAGATTGATAGCATCTTCCGCTCCTGTCAATCAAATCCAGTGACACGGGAGTGGGGGGGGGGGGGTGCGAGTCTGAGTCCCGCTGTCTGTGTCAATGGACGCAGCAGCGGGACTTGGAAGCATGCATGCACGAGTGCCCTCATGGAAAGTGACTCTCCGTGGGGGCACCTGATGAAGAGGAGGAGCCAGGAGCGCAGGTGAGGCACCCCAGAAGAGGAGGATGGGGCTGCTCTGTGCGAAACCCTTGCACAGAGCAGGTAGGTATAACATGTTTGTTATTTTTCTAATTGAACAAGCTGAATTTAGAAGCTATATATAAACAAGGAGCCTTGCGAGCTATCAATGGAAATCCACTAATCAAACAAAATGGATACAGCTGTATTATGGAAAGCAAACAGGGTATAGATGCACCTACACCTAACCTCTAAAAATCAGCTGCAGACACTGACCACAATCCCATAATGTGCATAAGATATCAAAATAACCAATAAAGTGCGCGCTAAATATTAATAAAGTACTAGATACTGTATGAAACAAATATTCAATCAAAATGCAACAATAAAGTGCAAATGCTTATATACAATATAGATAATTTTGCTAAAAATATATATATATAATGATGCAATCATAAATCAAGCAAGAATGACATAACATGATATCAATAAAGTGCCCTAGTGCTCAAACATAACTGTGTCATGTATATATAACATGCACAATAGTGAAAGTCCATGAAGATTGAATGTGATAAGCTCCCCTATGGGGTCCGTGCAAGTAAAAAATCCTCATGAAAAAAAAGTGCGCCAAACTTAAATATGGTGATGACACTCCTGTGCTCCTCTCATGTGGTTGCGCTCACCTTAGAGCATGTGACTGCACAGTTAAGTTTGGTCTGAACACGCTTATGAGCCACATCTAAGAAAGACTGGCACCAAAATACGCATTTTGCCACAATTTCATAGCAATTTGAAAAAGTGAGCAGAATTGAGCCAAGTGTGAACTGGGTCTCACTCCTGCTCTGTCCTGTAGCTCCCTGCTGGTCATTGACATCTTTGGCAGGTTTGCTTCCAGGTACAGTTTTCATTGGCCAAGCCAAGATGATGTCACTCCCATGCATGTGCAGGAATTCATTCATCATGGCATTGCTGAAATTGTACACTGAGCTGCAGGCAGGTAAGAAATGTTACTGCATAAGAGACATATTGGGGGTTATTTACGGAAGGCAAATCCACTTTGCACTACAAGTGCAAACTACAAGTGCAAAGTGCACTTGAAATTACACTGAAAGTGCACTTGGAAGTGCAGTCGCTGTAAATCTGAAGGGTAGATCTGAAATGAGGGGAAGCCTCGCTGATTTTATCATCCAATCATGTGCAAGCTAAAATGCTGTTTTTTATCTTCCTTGCATGTCCCCCTCGGATCTACAGTGACTGTACTTCCAAGTGCACTTACAGTGCAATTTCAAAGTTGATTTGCACTTGTAGTTTGCACTTGTAGTGCAAAGTGGATTTGCCTTTAGTAAATAACCCCCATTGTGTCTCTTCTGCATTAAAAATCCTGCCTGTTCACCATTTTTTCCTAAAATGTTTCAACACTTTTCTTTCTTCTGGGCTAAATGTTTTACATAAACGAGTAGAAGCTGACCATTGTAGGTACCCCTGTGAGTGGTAAATGGTTTCTCTCATCCCTCTAACTGCCACTTTTGCTGGATATTTTCTGGTCTGCTAATAGGAGTTAAACCTAACAGACTTACTGGCTGGACCACCAGGTGAAAGTAAAGAAAAAAAGCCTAAAAAGGAAAACAAATGCAACCACTGCATCTAATGCTGGCCATAGTAGGATCACTTTTTTTCCATCAGCCAGTGGGCTGATGGAAAAGAAAGAACAGGTTCCCCCATTCACACAAGTGAGGTGCATGGAGTTATTCTCCCCACTGTACTATTGTATTCTAACAGCGGAGACTCCTTCGCTGTCAGAATACACTGATTAGCGCTGCAACCGATTGGCTGCAGGCACTGATCGCATGAAAATTTTCCAACATTCCTGTTAGAGAGCTGCTGGTCAATAGAACAACTTCTGTCATTCAGGAACTGCCATAGAGGGATAGAAATGTGGCCAGTACCTGCTGAACCGGCCTAATTTCGATCCATCTCTGACCAGCTTTAGAGTTGGTAAGCTGCAATATAATATTTTTTTGATTTTGAGTTTAATACTGCTTTAAACATTAACTGATCTTAAACTGGTTATTATTACTATTATTATATGCAGGATGCGTAGTAGGTCTGCACTGTGGTTGTGCATTATTGTTCCTCTCCTTCAATGCAAGTCTGCCAGTCAAGTTTGATTGACTGAAAACATCACATTCACAATGTGACTGAGATTGTATCTCAGCAATTATTGTATGCAGTCAAACATATATATATATATATATATAAATAAAAAAAGTATTATGTAACCTCTCAATGCAAGACTTAAATGATCAACAGGTTAAGGAATAAGCTGTAATGCTAACAATACTCCATGCTCCAATGGGCTTCGGTGCTCTCCTCTTTCCCATGTTCTGGATTTTGGGTAGGCCCTTGCTGGCCTCACTACAATGCATAGCTCATGGTCCTGCATTGTACTTGATGGCATTATCTTGCCACTGCTGGCCAGAGTACATTAGAGAAGAAACTTTAGGGGACCGGTTGCACATCATAGAGGAAGACTGCAGAGAAGAATAAGGTAAGTAATATGACTTATTCCTCTACCCCTGAACTTAACAAGTATATTAAATGCTTTCTTTGTGGGGCTGCTCCAATGCAAGTTTTTTTTGTGGAGTTCCAATTTAAGCACTGATAATATAAACACCTTGAATCTGTCTTTATATTAGGGAAAATCTTGCAACTGTGCTAAAAGTGAAAATGTAACAAGAATATAACTACAAGCACACCATCTGATATAGAGGGTTATTTACGACCCTTGACCCTATAAGTGCACTTGGAAGTGCAGTCACTGTAAATCCGAGGGGGACATGCAAGAAAAATAAAAAAACAGCATTTTAGCTTGCACACGATTGGATGATAAAATCAGCGAAGCTTCCCCTCATTTCAGATCTACCCCTCAGATTTACAGCGACTGCACTTCCAAGTGCACTTGCAGTGCACTTGTAGTGCAAAGTGGATTTGCCTTTCGTAAATAACCCCCATAAATTGGTCACAACAACTATTATAAAAAAATGTTGCAATATACATTATTGTGCAAATTATAAATAACAAAGAAAACAAGTGAATTTATTGTATCAAGAAATAAAATCCAGTGAAAGTGAAAAAATTCCAACAAAGTGCCAAATGTGAGCAGTGCGAAATCTTCAGCAAGTGTCTTGATGTACTAATGTGTACCTCCACCAAACACTAAATGGCTCCTGCTTACCAGAATGCTTTGACCCCCTATTACAGAGCAGTCATAACTAGCTTGTTATGTGTCCAGGCTTCCACCAAAGAGTCCCCCACAATCTCCACTTCAGGTCAGGACTCACGGATTACCCTCCAGTTCAAGTGTGTCATACTTAAAAGAAGAACCAGAGGTACCACAAAGTGTAAAACTGATGAAAAGTGCTTCTCATTTATTTATTATTATTATTATTCAGGATTTATATAGCGCCAACAGTTTACGCAGCGCTTTACAATATAAAAGGGAGACAATACAGTTATAATACAATACAATACAATAGGTTTAAGAGGGCCCTGCTCAGAAGAGCTTACAATCTAATAGGGTGGGGCAGGTGGTACAAAAGGTTGTAACTGTGGGGAATGAGCTGGTGGAAGTGGTAGGAGATTAGTTGCAGACGTTATAGGCTTTCCTGAAGAGATGAGTTTTCAGGGATTGCCTGAAGGTAGCAAGAGTAGGGGATAGCCGGATAGATGGAGGTAGCGAGTTCCAGAGGATGGGAGAGGCTCTGGAGAAATCCTGGAGACGAGCATGGGAGGAGGAGATGAGAGAGCTTGAAAGCAGGAGGTCTTGAGAAGAGCGGAGAGGTCGATTTGGGTGATATTTGGAGACAAGATTAGTGATGTAGCTTGGGGCAGAGTTGTGAATGGCTTTGTATGTTGTTGTTAGAATTTTGAATTTAATTCGCTGGGTGATTGGGAGCCAGTGTAGGGATTGAAGTAGAGGGTTGGCAGACACTGAGCGGTTGGTAAGGTGGATAAGTCTGGCAGCAGCATTCATGATAGACTGAAGAGGGGATAACCTATGGAGCGGTAGGCCAATGAGAAGGGAGTTGCAATAGTCAAGGCGAGAGATAACAAGGGAGTGAATGAGGAGCTTGGTGGTTTCATTTGTTAAAAAAGGGCGAATTTTAGAGATGTTACGGAGGTGAATTCTACAAACTTTTGACAGCGATTGGATTTGAGGCTGAAATGACAAGTCAGAGTCTAGGATTACACCTAGTACCCTGGCGTGAGGGGAGGGACTGATAGTTGCATTGTTGATTTTGATGGAAAAGTCATGGAGAGGGGCACGGGCAGGGGGGAATATTAATAGCTCAGTTTTAGAGAGATTTAGTTTAAGGAAGTGGTGCGACATCCATGCTGATATGTCAGTTAGTAAGTTAGTAATGCGAGAGGAGACTGAAGGAGTGAGGTGAGGAGTAGACAGATAGATTTGGGTGTCATCAGCGTATAAGTGGTATTGGAAGCCGTGGGCAGTTATTAAGTGACCAAGGGAGGAGGTGTAGATAGAGAAGAGAAGGAGTCCAAGAACCGAGCCTTGGGGGACCCCCACAGAAAGGGGCAATGGAGAGGAGGAGACAGAGTTGTAGGTGACACTGAAGGAGCGCTGTGATAAATAGCCAGAGAACCAGGATAGAGCAGAATCTCGGAGGCCAAGGGAATGTAGTTTATTGAGAAGGAGTGGGTGGTCAACAGTATCAAAGGCCGCAGAGAGGTCAAGTAGTAGGAGTATGGAGTACTGGCTGTTGGTTTTAGCAGTTATTAAATCGTTAGTGAGTTTTAGTAAGGTAGTTTCCGTGGAGTGCTGTGAGCGAAAGCCAGACTGTAAGGGGTCAAGAAGGTTATTTTCATTGAGGTAGGAGCTAAGACGGTTGTAGACTAAGCGTTCTAGAAGTTTAGAGGTGAATGGGAGTAATGAGATGGGTCTTAAGTTGTTCAGGTCGGTGGGGTCCAGTGAGGGCTTTTTAAGAATGGGAGTGATCTGTGCATGTTTTAGAGGGGAGGGGAAAATGCCACTAGAAAGGGAGAGATTGAAGATGTGGGTGAGGGAGCATAGGATAGAAGAAGAGGGTGACCGTAGTAGTTTTGAGGGAACAGGATCCAAGGGACAATTGGTTAGGTGGGCATCCGAGAAAATTTTTGTAACCTCTTCCGTAGTAGCCAATTCAAAAGAGGAGAGTGTTATTTAAACCAAGTAATATAGTTAAAAAAGCAGTAAAACCAGAACATACGTAAATAGAGGGACAGGCTGCTTCCGGGTTCACAGAGCGTGATGACGTCACAAACTTAAATTGCATACTACGCATCTCGTTACAAATAGCATCTTCCTAGGCATGGATGTCCTGTTCGCTCATCACGCTTTATATAGTAGGAGAACACCCTGGGTTCTGTCAAAATCTCCAACCTGTCAGAAACTCCAACCACTTAACTTCCGGTTTATTTAAACCAGCAGTAATTGGAGTTTTTGACGAATTGATGGTTGGACACAACACCGGCAACCGAATAGAGTCCAGGTGCAGGATATTATCAGTGGAGATTCTTACTCTGCTCCAATACTAGCCAACAAAATGGCCGCCTCTGAGGCGGCAACAACTTTAACATTGTTAGCCGCTGTGCTGCCAAAACAGCTCAATCTTCCTGTACTGGACTCTATTCAGTTGTCGGTGTTGTGTCCAAACACAAATTTGTCAAAATCTCCAATTACTAAGGTTTTAAATAAACCGGAAGTTTTTTGGAGTTTCTGATGGGTTGGAGAAATTGACAGAACACCGGCACAAAGGAAGCTGGAAGGAAGTCACTCTCTACAACTAAGCCTCAATCTGAATCAAAACCGCCATCTTTGGCCGAAAGCAGGATGTTGTAAGCAGAACTAGTATCAATGACAAGGCAGGACGATGACAAGGAGTCCGATTAGGAGACAGTTGTCATTAGGGCTTTTTTTCAGCTGCTGAGTTGTAGAAATCTGTTCTGACACCTCCAGCAGCCCTGTCCTCTCCAACCTGTCACTGTAAACACTGAAGCTGGTAGAGGCTGTTTTTTTACACTACTCACCACTTCCTGTACAAGCTTCTGTGTTTACAGTAATAGCGCACCTCTTCAAGAAGCTGAGGCATGCTGCTGAGCCACCAGCCTTTCTGCTCCTTCTGAGGACTTCTCCCTGGCAGGTGAGTGGTGGGAGCTGAGCTTTCTGTAAAGTGTTGGAGGGGACTCTGTACTGTGTGGAAGGCTCTGTACCATGTAAGGAGGCTCTTTACTGTGTGCTTGTGGGGAAAGGGGGGGGGGGGCTCTGTAACTTGGGAGGAGGCTCTGTACTGGGTGGGCCTCTGTACCTTTAAGGGGTTCTCTGTACTTGGGTAGTGGAGGTGGAGGTGGGGGAGACCTCTGCACTGTGAAAGGGAGCTCTGTAATGGGGGTGTGGGGAGAGCTCTGTACTGTGGGGTAAAGGAGGAGTGCGGGGAGAGCTCAGTAATGTAGGGGATGGGGTGAGAGCTCGGTACTGGGGAGGGGGGTTGGAGGCAAGGTAATTTTTGGTTATACACTGGCCTGTGCTACCCACATCTACACCCTGTGTAACATGCACTCCTGTGTACTGCTCAATATGCACTTGTGATTCCCTTGCCCTGTGTGATATGCACTCATAAATACTGTATTTTTTACTTATTCCTGAACCTTGTGCAATACAGAGTTCTGAGCCTTGGCCATGCCCAGTATTTAGTGCAGCATGCTACATGTGCTGCTTCACTTATTGCCCCCCAGGTATCGGGGGCTGGGGGGGGGCGGAGGTTGGGGAGTGGGCGGGAAGGTTGAGCGGCTGTACCTATTCCTTGCAAAAGAAGCCCTGGTTGCCACCCAATAACTAGAAGCACCCGAGCATGGACCTTCATGGCAGAATTACCAGGTAATACTTTATATGTAAATATTTGAAAAGATTGAAAACAACTTTTCATGCGCCCCACGCCCCCCCCCCCCCTCAGGGTGGACTCTCTCCCCTCCTTTTTCATCCTCCCTTTTTTTTTCTTTTTCTTCTTGATTCCCCCCTATTCTCTGCTGTCAACTTATTCTCTACTTTTTTTGTCTTTTAGTATAGTCTCCTTTGTGACTCTTGTTATTAAGGAGTCGATTCACTACTGATGGTTATAGTGATACGGGTCAATCAAAAATGTATAGCCTAGACCACATTCTTATTTTTATTCTTTTCATTCATAAACATCTTGCAGTTGATATAAGAATGGATGCGCCCTTTTATGTTGTTTCTTCCTCCTTTATTATTTACTTTACATATACACCCAATAAACAACATATTTTGGGACATAGATTGCATTTCTACTATGACACAACGTAATTGTTCTTTTTCTTTATATACGGTATATTCTTTTTTTTCTATATTTTTGTAATGATGAATATTGTACCACTAATATAGCATCCCTTGGCGGGGATCTTCACATTCATATTATGTTCAATGTAACCGTCTGTTGTATTCATTTTTTTTCTATCAATAAAATCTTTGTAAAAGAAAACAACTTTTCAGATGACATGAGCATTTTAAAGCTTATATGAGATTCTAGTGACCGGGTTAAGAACTTCTTAATAAGTAAGCCCTAGAAAATTGATAGAATATGACCTCTTTGATAATTAGGCATCTTTCTGGTGCCACTTTCTTCCATGGAACATCCAATAGATGGCTTTTATTAACCAATGCACAGCTATATTCTATAAAACGAGATTATGTTTAAATGAGGCAACAAATTCCAAAATGTAAAAGGTAATTTAAAAAAGAATAAATAAGATGATGTTTTCTGTTACTTTATTCCCTGACAATTAATGTTCCAGGGTGTTTTTAATCCTGTATGATTATGAGTTCCTGAACAAAGAATAGCTCTCCTGTAGTTGTGCAAGTCTACCAGCTAATGCTTTCCAAATAATGAGCACGACTTAGGTGCTGGTGCCTCTAGCAGAGAGCCTATAGTTTCTGCATACAAAATCTATTCTGTTAAGTGTTTCTAAAATTTCCTAACTGCAAAGCTCAGGTATTCAAGCAAGTAATTGAGAAAAAAGTGCTTTCCCCATGGGTTCACCTCTTTATAGTGAGAATACTAATATCCTCACAGTTACTGTATTAACAAGACCTAAATGTTACATATCAATAAAACATATGGTAATCCCCAATTTTATTGCTATTTCACTCTAGCAATAGCAGTGACTGTGAAGCTGCAAATTATCAGCAAAGTCCTCGAGCTGAGTGTTCGACAAACCGGTAATTACCTGGGGAGTAAAGAACCCACCATCGTGCCGCACAGCCTGAACTAAGAATATGAAAGTGAGAAGAGAACAGGCAGATGTAGCATTGTGCCTATACTGACCTAAGTATCCATCAGATCAAAGTGATAATATTATCATAGTTTTCTATCACCTCTCCACCAACCGCCTCATCAACCAATAACAGTGAGCACATATCGTTAGAGAGGAACGTAGACTGGCAGCCCTTCACATCGTTCGGGACTGATTTCACTTATTATACATCAGTGTTTCCTAACACCATGAAAGTATAATCCCCTTTATAACAATCATTGTTTGCCAAGTACTCCCCTGGTGACTGTCAGCTTAATTCAAGTAATCCCTAAAGTGTGCCTATTTATCACCACTACTTTCTAGATGTGTATACATATTTTTGAACAATCCCTTATGTTTCTTAATACTTAAAAAAATACATTGATATGTCTGTATGATAGGTGATCTTTATACTTTGTGGTCTTTTTCATTGGAATTTGGTTTTGCTAACTGCAGGCCCTATACATAAAAAAGAAACTCTGCAATGATATAAAGCAATTATTCATTTGCTGGAAATCTTCCCTGCATACTTTCTGTAGGCACTTAGAGGTAAACTAAACTAAAAAGCGCAATGTTAACATGGCAATTTGCCCCGTTAAGGGTCATTATAACTGAGATAATAAGGCTTGGTTCACACTAGTCCATTCTCTGAAATTTGATTCATGGTGGATTGCTTTTCAGAGAGCGGCTAAGCAGCTGCTGTCAGCAATTCCGGAAGCAATCTGCCGACTTCTGAATGCCTGTTTATTTTTACAATGGCGTTTTACAATGGAGCTAATATGCCACAACCACTAGCCAAGTGTTTAGCTCATGATTAGGGTGCAGCCGCATTGATTTGAGTGGCCGGTCAGCTCAATGTGCCCTTCGCCTGACTGTGGACTTTAGGTGGGCAGTCGAGGGGGCTGTAAAACCATGGCTCTACAGCCTGTTTTTGTTGTCCTCTGGCCACCTGTGTGAAAGAGGCAAAAGGAAAAGAGGAGTCCCCTGGATGCCACACATCTAAGGAATCCTACGGAGATGGATGGAGCGGCTACCTCAACCTGGACTCCGACCTGCAGGGCTCCTGACCCTCTGTCTGGACAGTGCTAATTGGCCTTGTGCTGATCACATGCACTCTCCCAAGAAAAAAAAAACCTCTCTAGCAATACACACTGAATTGAGCATGTGCATCCTGACTCCAAAGGCTCTGTCTTATCCAGACTTATCCAGGGGGACAGTGCAGGGAGGGGGGGATCTGTGCATACAGGATCAAGCAGCCTTTTTACCCAATGTAAAGGATTAACCCCTTAGGTTCCACAGTGAGGTTAACAAGCATGCTTTACTGCATATACAGACTGATTTTACTGCTGTGGGTTTAGTAACAGTTTGTGGTAAAAAAAACCTTGAGGCTTGATAAGCTATTTAGAATTTTGTTATGAATCGGTTAATAACAGTTCTTAAAATTATGTAAACATGATATAGGGACAGTGGTCTCCCCTACTACTTTAGCATTTGGAGGTAGGAAGTTGCTTTTTATTTATGAAAATATACATTCTATCAATGCAAGTGTTCATTTCCAGTTATTTTCCTAAAATGAGTGTGAAGCTTTGTACAGAGAGAGAAAAAAAGAGAGCGAAAGAGAGAGAGAAAGAAAGAAAGAGAGAGAGCGAAAGAGAGCTTTAGAAAGAGGAAGAAAGTGAGATCTACATCATTAGAAGTACAAGTTACCCAAGGTCACCTCTTCATATTTGAGCAAAGGAGATCTCATTACTTTCCTTTGGAGGCACGTTTTTACATAATGACAGTCAATTCATGAAACTTTATTCCATGAAAGGCTGTGATGTCAGATTAATTTAATATATTTAAATTGGTATTTGCATGTATAATTTATTAACTGAAACATTAGTGGGTTTATCTGATGATCTGAGTTATCTGATTGCTAGGTCAGATAAATCAGGAAGGCTCTATCTATTGTTGCTTTGGCTAGAATCTCTATATTTAATGGCTTGACAGATACAATTGGGATTTAAAATGGTTTGCATTCAACAAATATGTTGATTTGCTGCCATACTATCTTTATAACACGATTAAGATATGTCTGCAATTCCTGAAAAGGTTTGGGTCATATTTCCATTGAAGTTTATTTTAAGTTGCAGAAATCATCTGCTTTTCATCCCATGTTGGTCCCCACTTGCTACAATCTCAGCTGAATCACTGTCCTAATGCTTAACTACACACAACAGTCTGATTCATTTAGATAGAAAAGAATATTCTATAGAACTGCTGAGTGACACCATATTTCACAAGCTAATAACTCTGTAGGTGAATTTGCAAATGTAGCTTCTGATCCTGGTAGATGCCCCTCATCTATCCATTTAATGCATGTGCTTCCATTGTGAAGACGCTTATAAATTCATTAGCGTTAGGACTGCATGCATACACAGGGTGCCGTGAAGAGGCCTTTCAGCTTATGCATGCGTTTGCAAATGCGTGCTAACTAAACCCCTGTTTTTAACGCAGACTGTTGGACAGGTTAATTTGGTAAGTTGTCAGACTGGTTGGTGAGTTGAGCTATGGAATGTTCTGTTTTTGTCTTGATCCTGGTAAAACACAGAAGCTGACTTCTGTGACTGTCTGTAATCTTCCATGTTATCATGGGGTCAAAAATACATGGGGAATTTCTGTAATCGGCTTTGAATCTTCCTATAAAGTATACCATTCATTGTCCTGCAGATACAACACCTTTATATAGTGTGTTTATTCATGTAGTCATGTCCTATTATTCCTAACCCCATGGATCAACCCCGTTGCACCCTTCTCCTTTCCCCTTTGCTAAATTTAAATTTGCATATAATTTGCCTTCTTTGGTTCCTCCCTTCCCTCCCTCATCAACTTGCTAATTACATTTTTTTTAAAAACTTTTCCATTTTTATCAATGCTGTAGAACCATTGTTATACTTCTTTCAAGAGCTCTAAACCCTGATACAGTCAGTGAGCTGACTCTTGGGAGGAGCTAAATATCAAAATGCCTTGATGGGTGGAGGAAGATTTGCATGCAGCTGCCTGATGCAATGCCCACATGTAATGCTAAGCCCCCATGACTGAAAGAACTAAAATCTAATGATTAAAGTGGTTGTAAACCTCAGACATGAAATATAAACAAAGCATATATCTCTATAATATGTACTTGTCTCAATTAAAATCACTAAGTGTCATTTCTGTCTGCTGCTTCGTTCTTCTGCTATCAGCATGAATCACTTACCTTGCCGGCTCCAGCCTGCCTGCCTGGCGTCCAAGATCCTGCATCTGCTAGCTTCCATTCTTCAGTTTTGCACCTGCTCCAGAGTCTTCTGGCCAGGATCCCCTATAGGCACCTGTGCCTCCCTGTGCCCTGTTATATCTTGTTAATAACTCCAGGGGAAATGGGACACGAGGTGTAAGGGAAGATTTCTCGTCAACTTGGCTTTGACCATGTACATGACAGCCAATCACTGAGAGTGTTATTCTAGTGATGAGAGCCCAGGGAAAGAATTAATATTTGGAGAAACCTTCTAGAAGGGTCCTTCCCTTCCACCTCTTTGCCTGGAGAGGATGTCACCGTGAGAAGGTCAGTCCTTGCCTCCCAAACTTCACCTAGTGAGGATGTAAGTATAGGCCTTGTCTTGACTTCTGGGCCTCTGCCTGGGGAGGAAGTCAGAGAGAAGGGTCTTTCTGCTTTTGGGGACTTGAACCTGAGCCTATGACCCTAAGGAATCTAAGCTTGCCTGTGGCAGAGGCCTAAGGAGACTAAGCTGGCCTGGTCCAGAGGTCTAAGGAATCTAAACTGGCCTGTGGCAAAGGCCTATGAAACAGGAAGATGTCTGGAGCATCTATAAAGTAGTCTGCTATATGGACTTGGGTGGAGCTGGTGCCATACAGACCTTGCAGGGAGACCTCACTACACAACTCTTTAAAGGCTAAGATCACCTTTTGGAACATGTCACATGTTCCACCCACACGGACACATCATTAATTTACAGTTTCCTGAGAATGAACTACAACTACTGTTAGCCACCACAGCTCACTGCTTGTAGTTCTACATGAATTGCGAATGCTCTCACAGTTTATTCACAAGCCCTGCAGCTTTTAACAGACAGCCTGCATGAAGGTACAAGCAGAAAGCAGGAGCAGACAAGCCCTGCAGGAGCCTGACATTGCACCCCTTATCACAGATGCACTATTTTACAGGCTCCTGCAGGAAAAAATAGAAAACACATTTTTTTCCTTAAAAGATATGTACATTTATTATTTTTTATTGAAAGGTGAACTTATCCTTTAAAGATGATTGATTTCTATTGTGAGGTTGCTACCGCAGAATTTATGGCCACCAATAGAGGCAATCAAACGATCTATTGTTACCAGGAGGTTTGGTGTTTTTTGGGTATTTTGTAGCTCTAACCCTCTCTCCACAAGATATTGACCAATTAAACCTTTAAAACTAAAGACTCTGAAGCCTGATTGTTGCCACTGGTAGGTTTTGTGTCCTTGGATATAACTACAGGGTGGGTGATTTTTAGGAAAGGAAGGAGAGCATTTCAAATTCCAGCAGCTCCTTCAGGAGTTCTTACAGAATCTTTTCCAGTGAGTCCTGCTTTTTTCTATGATTAAAATATACAGTATGTATGCAGTCACTGGTCCTTCAGTGTTGGTCCTATATATATATATATATTGTATCTGCTCAAGAAACTAATGTATTCATGTAGACTTGTAAAGGTAGTCTAAGGCTCCAAGGTGCACTTATTTTTTTATAAAATGTTAGTTAAAGGGGTTGTAAACCCTCAAGGCTTTTCACCTTAATGCATTCAATGCATTAAGGTGAAAAACCTCCTGTGATGCAGCTTTCCCACAGAGCCCCCCTTTTACTTACCTGAACCTGATCTTTCTGACGGGGATGAGCACACCAGCTCCAGCTGGTGTCTCCGGTCCTGATTGCATAGATTCATAGCAGCGCAGCCATTGGCTCCTGTTGCTGTCAATCAAATCCAATGATGCAGGAGCCAGGGGGCGGGGCCAAGTCCTGCTGTCTGTGTCAATGGATGCAGCAGCAGTACACGGGAGTGCACCCACACGAGTGCCCCGAGGGAGAGCGTTTTTCCAACGGGGCACTCAAGAAGAGGAGGAGCCAGGAGCGCCACTGAAAGACACCAGAAAAGGAGGATCGGGACCACTCTGTGCAAAACCAATTGCACAGAGGTGGTAAGTATGACATTTTTTTTTTAAACAAATCTTTACATATCATTTAACCCAGAATTTATATTTTATTTTTGGGTGGATGCAGGATGTTTAATCACTTCCATACCCAGGACATCATATGAGGCAGGCGAGAAGTGGTTAAATAACCTACCCATGTCTTACTTCTTTCGGAACTCCAGTGATGAGGTCTCCGCACATACAGTAGATTCCATACTTCACAACATGTCATGGCCATTATGAGTCACTCTTGTTGTCACTGTATTAATGCTTAATTTTTTTACTATGGAGAATGCTGAAGCAGAAAAGTAGCTCAGTTCTTGGCTTTATAATAGCTCAGCTAGGAATCACAGCCTGCAGGAAGACCTTGTAGCTGGACTCCTGAAAAAAATAACATCAGCAATGCAAGAAAGAAATTAGGAAGCAAAATATGGTCTTATGAGAATAACATTTGCCCATGTATGCAATCACTGTACTACCTGTTCCTCTGCATCACATGCAATCTGGAAGTTCTTATTAGATACCAACATCTGGCTTTGTCAGACTTGGTTGTATCTTTGTTTGGCCTGCTTCAAATCCTAAAGCTGGCCTTGATGTTGTTTTCAAAGCGTTCAGTTGATTATAAGTTAGCCTAAGTTCACACATTTGCGAATTGGATGCGTTTGAAAAAATTGAAAAAGAATCCTGTAAATTTTCTGAGCAATGAGGTCCAGCTTAGGTGCGACCCACATCAAATTCGCACTAGTGTGAACCCAGCCTCAATTTGCACTGCACATGTGTGAAAGGATGGAAATTTTTTGTCGAACCCAAATAGAATAAATTAATTTCTAATCATTGAATTTGTTCCCGGATGAGAAAAATCATAATTAGCCTCATGCACATGCACTTCTCAAAGTTAATCCGGTGGTAAAACGAAAACATTGAGACATTTACATAGTACTTGAATAAAAAGTCATTTGAAATTAGCTGAGTCTATAAAGGCTCTATTGAATGGTTGGACAAACAATTTTTACACTTACTTTGAATGAAATTCTACAGGTGTAAGGCCAGTTGGGCCAAGGAACTGCCAATGCTGCATTAAGCATTCTTCAGAATGTTTATACACATGCACTGGATGCATCATTTTCATGTAGTTTTAGCCCTGTGTAGCTCTCAGCCTTCATTGTTTTTGGTACACAACATAAGGGAAGAATTCAAATAAATAGCAACAGCAAAATCATTGCCCCAAAGCCAGATTCTGGGACTAGGGAATTTTTATTTGAAAGTAACAATTTGTGAAGTGCTTGGAATTATTTATTTTTCAGGAGGAGTTCAGAAGATGTCAGGAAGCACTGCCCCAATCTGACAATCATGGGTGTAGGGCATTATAGGTGTTAACCTAGTTCCTCTAAGCTGGGGAATACAGAGTGCCTTTTCAAAACAGAAGGTAATTACATTTTATCAGTTCTAAGATGAATCCAAAAGACAGAATCAAGGGCAGAGCCATGTAAATTCTTCCTTTATGCCCCCTCTTCTCCAGCTGTTTATCTAGAAATACTGGTACACAGCACACATACAGCCTAAATGTCTAAATAATGTTCTCCTGTTTGCATTTATGGAATTGTTCTTATTTAAAAAGGGACCAATTCGAATACCTATTCTGCCTATGAAGAAGTGGTCCATAATGAATTTAAAAGCTCTTTCTCCAAAGCAATATGTCTTCTTAACCTCCCTGGCGGTATGATTATTTCAGATTTTTGCGTCTCAAATCGGTACAATTATTTTGAATCGAAATTTGGCATTTTATATTGTAGGTCTGTCATTCTTAGCAATAACACACTTAGATCTGTCCACCAAGAGTCTAGTAGATATCCCGGGTATGATGAAGTTTGAAACACAAAACCATAAATTATAATATAATAAATAAATATAAATAATTAAAAAAAATATATAATATAATAATAATAATAATAAAATACATTTCCCCACGATTCACTATCGCTCAATTCTGCAAGTGTTCTAATTTACTATCGCTGTTTTCTAGCTGGTCTAAAGCCACTTTTGACGTAAAGGGACACTTTTTGGTTGCTATGGACAATCTCAAGTTTCCAGGCAGAAAGAACAGTATATATTATATAAAACTGCATGTAGGGCATGGGCCAAAGCACAGGGGACAAAAGGGAAATAAAATGATTTCATACAGTACTGTAATCTGTAAGATCACAGTACTGTATGTGTTATGATTTTTACATTTTTGAATTTGCCGCCAGGCTCCGCCCCATGCGTCGCAATGCTCGCAGGGAACGGAGCCTGGCACAGAGAGGCTTCGGGCAGAGGATGTAGCGCGCAGACAGCGCAGGGGACATCGCAGGATCCTGGGGACAAGGTAAGTAACCTGCCCCAGGATCCTGAGATGTAATCCCGAGTGTGGCTCGGGGTTACCGCTAATGGTTCTAAAATTTAACCCCTAGCCACACTCGGGAATACTGTCAGGGAGGCTACAGAGTATGGGGGGCACAGTAACTATACTGAACTGAAGTTCCTAGCAATGTGGTCAACCTTGCTCAGGTCTCCATTAAAGACTATAAACCTATGGAAATAAGGAGGGAGGATGGTGCACTGTAGTCCAGAAGAAGAGAGCTAGGCAGGATGACAACTCTGCTTCTCGTGGCAGCAGAGCTACTGTTTTGTCAGCTCAAACAGCTGTAGGGCTATCCCCACTGGAGCCGCTAAATAAGGTAGGTAGGTCTATTCTTTGCCTCAACCTTCCAAAGGGCCTCAGCTCCTCTGACACACCAGGTTAAGTGTAAAAGCAAGTAAACACAGTGAAGCACATAATAATTCCTATTACCCACCCAGTAATAGTGCTATGTTAAAAGTAGGCAGCAAACCAGTAAGCAAAGGTAATCTTAATGTATTATCTCTCAGTAAAGTTGATAACCAAGCAAATACAAATAGATTGGCAATTGTGGTAACACAGTTCAGCATAAAAAATGGCTAACAGTAAGGGCTAAGCAGAAAATTGCATCTAATGCCTAAACAGTAGCAGCACCACCTGAAGTGCAACAGTAAGCAGCAATAAGGCTTGGTCTACTAAATACAGGAGCTATACTGCCAAAGTGCATTGATTGCAACCATGCTAGGCCTGGACTGACTGGTAGTGCACTGAAAAATAGAAATTAAAGTAATGGGAGATGGAAACAAAGGAAATGTGCAGAATGGTTTTACAGGAAGGGCAGTCCTTTATGTTGTTCTTCTGCCGGCCCTTTAGGAAGTGTTGGTGCCATTAATGACAGTTTTAGTAAACCAGCAGGAAGTATAAGTGCGGTAAAGATGAAGTAATAGTGCGGTATAGGTGTGGTACAGGAACAGTATGCTTAATGTTCTGCCTCCAGTAACTCAGTCCCTACTAGCAGTGTGAACAATGGGCAGTGAGCCCTCTCACCAGTCCCTGTGGTGCAGCTGTGTACTCTGGCTGTAGAAGGGGGCCCCCTTAGTTTCTGCACAGAATGCCTCCAGTGATAAGTGGTGGGAAGCAGAGGGTGAGAGGATGATCGGTTCTCCCTGTGGCAACAGTGCAGATGTGATCCTTGTGGTCTGTGCTGCGCTGCCCCGGGTGTCTCTGCCCCAGGGCGCATTCTCTGGCTCTGCTCATTCATACTATGGATGATCCATGTGTGACCTGGACCAATGTACACATCTTGGCTCCCGAGGTGCAGAGGAAGAGGTTTCCAGTACAGTCTGGTAAAAACTGTTCCAGCACTCCCCTTCCTTCTCAATGTCCTATGGGAACTGTACTGTAAATGTCTGTAAGTCCCATTCTGTGGTTGATGTTTCAGACTATAATTACCATGATCCTCGGCATTCTACATAGAAGTCCATAGGCTTTCCTAGCTATAGTTCCCTCTCTGCTGACTGGCGGGGATAGTGCAACACAACATTCAGCATAACAACGGAAAGTGAAAGTAAACATGGAAATGTCTACTTCTCCATGTTTCTGTAGTCCAGTACATGGCTACACAGGATTATGAGTTCACTTGATTTCTGACACGTAAACAGGTAATTTTCTGTGCATGCAGTATTTTTAAAGATACAGAATAAGGAAATATGTGTGTGCATAACAGATATGTACTGCATATGTTTTATTTGGATTTTTGCCCTGACATACACTTTAACATAAATTTCAGTATGTATGCAAAAAACAAGGAGTTTCACGCAAATCATTATTTTAAGGTTTGATAGCAGTGTGAATTGCTCACAGCAGGAATGCCCTGTCATTGGTATAGTACTACTAGGAATATAATATGATTTTTTGGTTTTAGCCAAAACCATCAGTCAGGAACATTGGTGAGTGAGACATAAGGGAGTTAATACCATAATAAATGGGGTGTAAATTGCCAGCACTGAACAGGTTAATTCTCGATGAGGAAAGCAGCCTGAACAGCTTTAGCGAAGACAGAATAATCCATCTTTCTTATTGTTTGCACTCAATAGTCCTAATGTGTATACTGTGTACTTTGCATACCTCTGTTGTAAATGTGCTTTAAATGCACCTTCAAAAATGAGTATTGATTTGCCCAGACCGCTTCCAAAATCACTTTGTATTCAGCACACGCACCTGACTGTGCTTTTAATTAGATACCACTCCATAAATAAGCAAATAATAGAAGTTAGCAGAGGAGCAGTTGATCTAAATTACGACAGCAGCTCATTTATCTTCGTCCCTAACAAGACAATAGGAAGTGACATGCGGCCATTGTTTCCGACTCAAGAAGAATTCTGCATTTAAAGATGCAGTCCCCCTTGGTAGTGCCAGGTGCTGAGATTTTTTTATGTCATATGTCGTACTGTTACAATGGTTAATTGTATTCCTTACTTTATACCTAATATCACATTATAACAAAGAAAGATTTATGAAATAATTGAGCGGCAGTGTCTAGATGGGTATTTACCAGTCCTCCTGGAATTTTTCTTCATATTTAAGGGCTGTGTTTCGTATACAAGCTAGAAGGCTATTGCTATCAAATTATCTAAATTATACTTTTGATGGTGGCCTCTTGTAAAAATTGCTGAATTTACATTTTGTCTTGCAGCCTTTTGTCTGTTCTTAAATACTGTCTTTCCAGTGCAAGACAACACTTTATTTTAATACCCCTGGATATGGCACATAGTTGCCCTCTGGGAAGAATGATATCCTTTCTCTGTGGGAACCCGTGTTTATAAGACCCAGTGTTTTAAACTCAAATGGCGTCCTTAAATTCTTGAAGTCCTTTGAATTTGTGGGCATCAAGTAGTGGCTTTACTATACATTTGAGTTTAAAGGTTCCTTTGTGCTTTTGGTTCTGCTAGATTTTAGGGTTATCATTTAGGCTTTCCGTTCATCAAAATCAACAGGACAAAGCGGCACTGAACTAATCTGTATGTTTTCCCCAATGATCGTAATAATTAGGTAATGAGGTAAGAGATTTAATGAGTTCACTGGGGTAATTTGCAATGGGCAGATATCTTGGTGTAGAGAGGAATTACAATCTTAGTGCTAGCATACTTGCTATAAATTTTTATATAAAAATCTTACTCTATATATAAATATTGTAAGGGAAATAAGCTAGCAAACTAGCAGTGGCAGCGGTAAACCATGTATGAGACAGGGACACCCAGGAACAGTCCAAGAAGTTTGTCCTGCACTTTTATTCTGCAAGGCAGTAAACAAACTCAGTTAAATGCAGGAGGCCATTGTGTGTCAAGTTCATAACATAAAACAAACAAAACATCTAATAGTTCAAGCCACAAACTAAATTTATGTCAGTTCCTTACTAATAAGGTAGCTTTTTTGTGCTCTGTCAGCAGTCAACCTTTTCACCCAGCAGCAGGCTCTCCCAGCAGAAAGACTGAGAAAGAGTCAGATAGCCTCTAGCACAGCCTTTACCAACCAGGGGTCAATGGAACCCTAGGTTGACCAATGCAATGCAAGGGGGCACTTCTACACTGACCACTAATGTTGGGGGATACCACAATTTTTACTGTCTGTGTTTCTTTTCTGTTATTATTCATTTAATTTCAAGATTATTACTAAAAATTGTGTTGCACAGTGCAGGAGGGTGTCAGGTATGCCATACTATTTATTCTTGTATATAAAGCTTTAGTTTTAGTGATCACACTATTGCACTGCAAACTGTAGGTACAATTATTTTAGTAGGGGCTATCTGAGACCTGAAAAATATATTAACCACTTGCTGACCGCCTCACGCTGATATACGTCAGCAGGATGGCACGGGCAGGCAGAATCACGTACCTGTATGTGATCTGCCTCCTGCGGGCGGGGGGTCCGATCGGACTCCCCCCGGGTGCCAGAGGCGGCCGGCATTTGTTCCAGGGCGATCAGAGGTGAGGGGGAGGCCATCCATTCGTGGCCACCCCCTCACGATCGCTCCCGGCGAA
This sequence comes from Lithobates clamitans, assembly GCA_037952925.1. NCBI lineage: Eukaryota > Metazoa > Chordata > Amphibia > Anura > Ranidae > Lithobates > Lithobates clamitans. The sequence continues at coordinate 1,206,553 of JBBGZY010001049.1, read as the reverse complement.
TGAAATCCTTCCTCTGCCTCTGTAATGTAAACAGAGGCAGAGGAAGTGATGTCATCTCTCCTCGAGCCGATCTTTTCGTTCCGGCGCCGAGGAGAGAAGACATCAAGTAAGTGCACCAAACACTACACTTTCAGTAGAACACACTAGGCACACTTTTAACCCCCCATCACCCCCCGATCACCCCCCTGTACCCCCTGTCACAGTGACACCAATAGCAGTTTTTTTTTTGCATTGGTGTCAGTTTGTGACAGTTATAAGTGTTAGGGCAGTTAGGGTAAACCCCCTTTAGGTCCAGGGTACCCCCCTAACCCCCCCTAATAAAGGTTAACCCCTTGATCACCCCCCGTCGCCAGTGTCACTAAGCGATCGTTTTTCTGATAGCTGTATTAGTGACACTGGTGACGCTAGTTAGGGAGGTAAGTATATAGGTTCGCCGTCAGCGTTTTATAGCGCCAGGGACCCCCATATACTACCTACTAAAGGTTTTAACCCCCTGATTGCCCCCTAGTTAACCCTTTCACCAGTGATCACCGTATAACTGTTACGGGTGACACTGGTTAGTTAGTTTGTTTTTTATAGTTTATTATAGTTTCAGGGCACCCGCCGTTTATTTCCTAATAAAGGTTTAACCCCCTAATTGCCAGGCGGTGATATAAGTTATGTTTTTAGGGTCAGATAAGGTCTGCGTCGTCCCAGGCAGCGTCAGGTTAGTGCCAGTACCGCTAACACCCACACACGCAGCATACACCTCCCTTAGTGCTATAGTATCTGAACGGATCAATATCTGATCTGATCAGATCTATACTAGTGTCCCCAGCAGTTTAGGGTCCCCATAAACACAGTGTTAGCGGGATCAGCCCAGATACCTGCTAGAACCTGCGTTTTGCCCCTCGGCCCAGCCCTGCCCAGCCCACCCAAGTGCAGTATCGATCGATCACTGACACTTACAAAACACTAAGCACACATAACTGCAGCGTTCGCAGAGTCAGGCCTGATCCCTGTTATCGCTAACAGTTTTTTGGTAGCGTTTTGAATCAGTCGCTAACAGTCAGGAGCTTTTTTGCCTGTGAGTCTCGCTAGTGTACCACTAAATTTAGAGCCCAAAATGGCAAATCGAAGGTACACTAGAGAAGAGGCCTACACGTTTCTGAGCATGACAGATAGTGAAGAGGAAGTCACTCATCTGTCAGATTCAGGCTCAGAATACAATCCTGTAGAGGACAGCGGCTCCATGACAGATAGCTCCGACGACGGAGTTGTGGTCCTTCCCAAGGTCAGGCGTACCAGACCCCAAACTTCTTCTTCTGTCCTTGATGTGCAAGAACCGCAGGTCCCTCATATGGAGCAGAGAAGTACTAGCGCTGCTATTTCTTTACACCCTGGTCGTACATCCAGCACTGCAGTATCACGTGGTGACGTGGCGAGTCCCATAAGTGCAGTTCAAGCTGGCGAGGTGGCAAGCACAAGTAGTGTCCCGCTGCCACCAAGAAGATGAACACAGGCCCGTCGTGCCCATAGTGCGCTTCCTGCTGCATTCGCCAATCCGAATTGGGAACCCACCACTTCTGCAGCACCCGTACTTCCCCCATTCACTGGCCAACCCGGAATTCAGGTGGAAACAGTTGATTTTACGCCACTGGATTTTTATTCGCTGTTTTCACCAAAGATCTATATAGATCTATTGTGGACCAAATCAATTTATACGCTGGTCAACACATCGCCACTATTCCCCAGTCCTCCCTTGCCAGAGATTGGAGACCAATTACGATCTCCGAATTTAAGATCTTTCTGGGCCTTTCCCTCAACATGGGCATAAATAAAAAGAGTGAGCTGCGATCATATTGGTCCACTGACCCAATTTACCACATGCCCGTGTTCTCTGCCTCCATGACCAGGGAACGATACGAGCAGATTTTGCGGTTCATGCACTTCAACAGCAATGAACTCTGTCGACCTCGTGAAGACCCTGAATACGATTGGCTTTACAAAATTCGGCCCCCTGTAAACCACTTCAACCAGTGTTTTGCAGACTTGTTTACTCCCCATCAAGTTGTCTGTGTTGATGAGTCCCTGATTAAATTTTCTGGCCGCTTGTCATTCAAACAGTACCTTCCCAGCAAGCGTGCCAGATACGGGGTCAAGATGTATAAGCTCTGTGACAGTGCCACCGGCTATACATGTAGTTTTATGGTTTACGAGGGCAAAGATAGTCACGTAGAGCCGACAAACTGCCCTGACTACATAGGAAGCGCTGGCAAGATAGTGTGGGACTTGGTGTCAAACTTATTCGGAAAGGGGTACCACTTGTACGTGGACAATTATTACACAAGCGTGCAACTTTTTAGTCACCTTTTTGATCAACAGATTGGAGCATGTGGCACCGTGCGATCTAATCGCCGGGGCTTTCCCCAGCGGCTTGTAGATTCCCATCTTAGGCTGGGGGAGAGAGCCTGCTTGCAGTGTAATAACTTGTTTGCTATGAGGTGGAGGGATAATAAGTATGTTTTCATTCTTACCTCCCTTCATGCAGACACGACGGTCCAAATTACTACAGCGACTGGTGTTGTGGAGAAACCCCTCTGTGTCCACGAATATAACCAAAATATGGGAGGGTTGGACCTTAACGACCAGTTGTTGGCGCCGTACCTAGTTGCCCGTAAGGCCAGACGCTGGTACAAAAAAGTGTCTGTTTATTTATTTCAATTGGCTTTGCTGAATGCTCATGTGCTATACAGAGCTTCAGGACGGACTGGATCCTTCCTTAAATTCCAGGAAGAGATCGTCAGAGCCCTTCTGTTTCTAGACGGTGCTCCACCTCACCTTCCCCAACCAAATGCAGTAAGCCGGCTGCATGAGAGGCATTTTCCTTATGTCCTCCCGAGTACCCCTACCCAACGAGCCCCCCAAAAAAGATGTTGTGTCTGCAGCAAGCGCGGATATAGGCGTGACACCCTGTATTATTGTCCCTCCTGTCCTGACATTCCTGGTCTATGCATTGGTGAATGTTTTGAACGCTACCATACACTAGTTGTGTATTAGCGTAGGGTACAGCACTGCACAGACTAGGATACACTTTCACAGGGTCTCCCAAGATGCCATCGCATTTTGAGAGACCCAAACCTGGTACCAGTTACAAAAGTTAAAGTTACTAAAAAAAGTGTAAAAAAAAAAAAATAAATAAAAAAAATAAAAATAGATAAAAACACAAAAAAAAAAAAAATAGTTGTCGTTTTATTGTTCTCTCTCTCTCTATTCTCTCTCTATTGTTCTGCTCTTTTTTACTGTATTCTATTCTGCAATGTTTTATTGTTATTATGTTTTACCATGTTTGCTTTTCAGATATGCAATTTTTTTATACTTTACTGTGTTTTATTGGTAACCATTTTTTTGTTTTCAGGTACGCCATTCAGCTGCAGAGCGGATTTATTTATCTTGACAGCAACAGCGTTTGCTCCCACGATATATAAAGCCGTGATTTCACCACCACAGTTACATACTTCAGCATATATGCCGAAGCGTGGGGGCAGCAGTTGGTGGAGGAGCGATTTGCTCCTGCCTTTTGCGGGAGGATGCCCCCATGCTTCGGCATATATATATTTTAGGCACAGGTTGCGTTAAATGTTTTTTTACTATGTTTTTTTTGTATTTGCTTTGCAGGTATGGTAAGTTTTACTGTTATACTGTAATGTTACTTTGTTTTACTGTTAACCATCATTTGCTTAGCAGGTACGGCATTCAGTTGCAGCGCGGATTTATTTATCTTGACAGCAACAGCGTTTGCTCCCATGATATATAAAGCCGTGACTCCAGCGCTGTCGGAGGTGATTTCACCACCACAGTTACATACTTCAGCATATATGCCGAAGCGTGGGGGCAGCAGAGGGCGGAGGAGCGATTTGCTCCTAACTTTTGCGGGAGGATGCCCCCATGCTTCGGCATATATATACGGTGCATGTATGCCCATCATTAGAAGTGGGTGGATGAAGGGAGGTATTCTATTGGTGGGCATACCCACCGATCAATCTCTTTTTTTCGTTCAGCCCACAGGTTGCATGAAAAAAAAGTTTACAATATATGCCCAACAAGGACCAGCAAGGATTTCACCGGATGTAAACAGTGCCATTAGGAAATTGGGAAAGCATTTTATCACACCGATCTTGGTGTGGTCACATGCTTTGAGGGCAGAGGAGAGATCTAGGGTCTAAAAGACCCCAATTTTTTCAAAAAAGAGTACCTGTCACTACCTATTGTCATCATAGGGGATATTTACATTCCCTGAGATAACAATAAAAATGATTAAAAAAAATAAAAAATGAAAGAAACAGTTTAAAAATAAGATAAAAAAGCAAAGGCGCAAAGGCGAACGCAAGCGTCGGTCTGGCGTCAAATGTAAACAGCAATTGCATCATGCATGTGAGGTATCACCGCGAAGGTCAGATCGAAGGCAGTAATTTTAGCAGTAGACCTCCTCTGTAAATCTAAAGTGGTAACCTGTAAAGGCTTTTAAAGGCTTTTAAAAATGTATTTAGTTTGTCGCCACTCACGTTTGTGCGCAATTTTAAAGCATGTCATGTATGGTATCCATGTACTCGGCCTAAGATCATCTTTTTTATTTCATTAAACATTTGGGCAATATAATGTGTTTTAGTGCATTAAAATTTAAAAAAGTGTGTTGTTTCCCCAAAAAATGCGTTTGAAAAATCACTGCGCAAATACTGTGTGAAAAAAAAAAATGAAACACCCACCATTCTAATCTGTAGGGCATTTGCTTTAAAAAAAATATATAATGTTTGGGGGTTCAAAGTAATTTTCTTGCAAAAAACAAAAAGTGTCAGAAAGGGCTTTGTATTCAAGTGGTTAGAAGAGTGGGTGATGTGTGACATAAGCTTCTAAAAGTTGTGCATAAAATGCCAGGACAGTTCAAAACCCCCCAAATGACCCCATTTTGGAAAGTCGACACCCCAAGCTATTTGCTGAGAGGCATGTCGAGTCCATGGAATATTTTATTATGTGACACAAGTTGCGGGAAAAAGACAATTTTTTTTTTTTGAACAAAGTTGTCACTAAATGATATATTGCTCAAACATGCCATGGGAATATGTGAAATTACACCCCAAAATACATTCTGTTGCTTCTCCTGAGTACGGGGATACCACATGTGTGAGCCTTTTTGGGAGCCTAGCCGCGTACGGGACCCCAAAAACAAAGCACCGCCTTCAGGCTTTCTAAGGGCGTAAATTTTTGATTTCACTCTTCACTGCCTACCACAGTTTTGGAGGCCATGGAATGCCCAGGTGGCACAACCCCCCCCCCCCCAAATGACCCTATTTTGGAAAGTAGACACCCCAAGCTATTTGCTGAGAGGTATAGTGAGTATTTTGCAGACGTCACTTTTTGTCACAAAGTTTTGAAAATTGAAAAAAGAAAAAAAAATGTTTTTTCTTGTCTTTCTTCATTTTCAAAAACAAATGAGAGCTGCAAAATGCTCACAATGCCTCTCGACTGTCAGGAAAGGATTCATCCGCTGGTAAGATATATCGTTTGGCATGCAGTACTGGGGTCCACCAGCAGGTGTCTCCTGGCAGTGTTGAACTGTCCGGAGAATATTTCCCTGCTGGTGTCATTTCATCTTTTGGCCGCAGTACTGACATCCACCAGCGGATGGATCCTGGCAGTATGGAGCAGACAACACTCCCTGCGCTCAGGTGTGACTTGAAGTCAATCACAGTCAGTCCTATAAATACCCGGCAAGCCCTCATATGCTTGCCTTGGTATCTCTCTCCTTGAGCCCTGACCTTGTTCGCCTGTTACCCGATCCTGAGCCTGCATCTGACCTTGTGCCCGAGCCTATAGTGACCTGATCCCTTCTGTGTTCCTGTACCCTTCAGCCCGATCCATCTCCTCTCTGTCCTGTTGGTTCCCTGTCCCTCATTTACTGATCTTCCTGTGTATGACCTTGGCTTGGCTAAACGTTTATGTCTCTGGTATATCCCTTGTTCTTGCTGACCTGCTGTGTATGACCCTGGCCTGGCTGACATCTGTGATTCCGGTATTGCCCCTTGCAGTAGATATTGTTGTTTGTAGTGGGTTTGTTGTGTTGGTGTTGCACTGTTTGTATTTCCTGAATTATCACCTATTTTAATAAATATCACTATTCACTTACATGTGTTTTGGGTTATCTCTGTGCAGTCCACACAGTCTGGTCTACTAGTCTCCTGACATCAGCAAATAGCTTGGGGTGTCTACGTTGCAAAATGGGGTCATTTGGGGGGGGTTGTGCCATCTTGGCATTTTATGGCCTTCAAAACTGTGATAGGTAGTGAGGAGTGAAATCAAAAATTTACGCCCTTAGAAATCCTGAAGGCTGTGCTTGGTTTCGGGGCCCCGTACACGGCTAGGCTCCCAAAAAGTCCTAAGCATGTGGTATTCCTGTACTCAGGAGAAGCAGCAGAATGTATTTTGGGGTGTAATTCCACATATGCCCATGGCATGTTTGAGCAATAGATCATTTAGTGACAACTTTGTGCAAAAAAAAAAGAAATTGTCACTTTCC